>CM069551.1:12550000-13260000 GCA_035773235.1 Eospalax fontanierii
CGGCCCAAACTTTATTTTCTTTAAAAAGTTTCACAGTTTGTTTTTGTTGCTGTTTGTTTGTTTTCCAGTTTTAGGGATTTTGTTGTTCTATTTTTTGTTTTTTGAGACAGAGTTCAAGTAGTCTAGGTTGGCCTCAAATTCCCTAATATAGCATAGACTTAACCTTGAAACTCTGATACTCTTGCCTCCACCTCCCAAGTGCTAGGATTACAGGTATGTACCACCTTGTCCAACCTGTTTCACAACCTTGGCTATATGCTTATGTCCTTGTACGGTGTGAATGAGACCCCCAACAGTTTCGGACTCTGGAAGAAACCTGGAGCCAGAGCTTATTTAAGCCTTGCAAACCCCTCCAGATCCCAAATTCCTTGGCAGATAAGCAAGGAATTCACGAACAGTTCTGGAAAAGGATTACTTCCTGGCCAGAAGCTTGCCTTAAGCATCAATCAGATGTCATGGCAACCCCCCTCCCCTAAAAGCCAGGAGGGGACTGAAGGTTTAAAAAAGGTTTTGAGGACTTGGACAACGTGCTTGGGCTTCTGCTTGTGCTTCTGCTGCTGGGGCTGTGCTTGTGCTTCTGTGGCTGGTGCTTGTGCTTCTGCTGCTGGTGCTGCGCGGGGCTTTTGAGACTCAGACTTGGGCTGATCACGCCAGCCTGGTTCCCCGGAGCCCCAGCCCCAAGATGGGGGTGAGGAGGCTAGCCTCCCCCATCTCTTCGGGGAGGCTAGCCCCCGAGGGAGGCTAGCGTTTCTCCACTTGTTGGTGCGGAGGAGCTAGTCCCATCTGGTCTTCTCTCAATAAAGTCGGGTCCTGTTAGCTGCCAGCGGAGTCCGGTCCCTTCTGTCTGCTGCATCTCTCGAACCCTGAACCTTACAGTCTTAGTCCATTAAAAAAAAAAAAATGTGCGTCTGAGTGTTTTGTCTGCATTTATATAAGTGCACCACATGTGTACAGTGCCCACGGAAGCCAGAACAGGACATCAGATTCCCTGAAATTGAAGTCACAGACAGTAGTGAGCTGCAAGCCGCCACATGGGTATTAGACCCTCTGCAAGAGCAGCCAGTGTTCTTTACCACTGCGCCACTCCCCAATTCCCTAATCCCTTCACCCCCCACCTTGCCACCCCTGTCTTAATCCATTCCGACTTCACTTTTTTACATATGATAATTAGGTTTCAAATTTTTTCCTTTGTATGGTGCTGGATGCTTTAGTTGTCTACTTGACACCTGGGTTGAGGGAGCCTCAGCTGGGGAATTGCCTCCATTGGACTGGCCTGTGGCATGTCTGTGAGGCATTTTCTCGATTGGAGAGTGAAGTAGGAGGGCCCAGCCCACTGTGGGTGGTGCCACCCCAAACCCCCTCTCCCACCCCACTCTTAGGTAGGTTGTTCTGTGTTGTCTAAGAACGCAGGCTGAGCATGGGTCAGGGGAGCAACCTCTAAGCAAGCCTCCAAGGCCTGTGCTTCAGCTCTTGCCTCCAGGTCCCTGCCCTGAGTTCCTACCTTGGTTCCCTTAGTAATGGACTGTGACCCGGATGATGTGAGCAAAGTAAACCCTTTCCTCCTCAAGTTAGTATTGGTCAGTGTTCTGTCACAGCCAATGAAGCAAACTAGAACATATGGCCATATCCAATTGTCCCAGAATACTTTGTTAGGAATATTCTCCTTACCCCTCCATTGAACTGTCTTGACAACTTTGTTGAAAATCAGTAGACACAGTATATGGGGTTAGTTTTTGACCCTTCATTTGTTTTCCTCAACTATGTCTATCTTTATGCAATTACCACAGTCTCGATTATTATAAAGGAAGTTTTGAAATGGGGAAGTCAGAGTTCTCTAACTTGGAACTTCTTTTTCAAGATTGTTTTAGCAGTTTATGGCCCCTTGTAATTTTGTACCAATTTTAAGGTCAACTTTTCCATCTCTGCCTAAGGTGGAAGAGGCTACTGACTTATATAAAATCTGTATATTAATTTGGTAAATATTACTATTTAGATGGTGTTAGGTATTCCAGCAAATGAATATGAATGTCTTCTTAGTTTTCTTCAGCTTCTTTTAGTGATGGAGTTTGTTTTTAGACTTTTTTGATAGTAACTGACTTGCAGCTGTGTGTGGTAGATGACTTTTAACTCCTGACCCTTCTGTATCTCCATCCCAGATGCTGCTGGCATTACAGGAATAGACTATTGTGTTCAACTATTAATGATGTTTTTTTCTTTTCAGTATGACTGAAACAGACAGCAAGAAGAAATAGTTTGGGGTGGAAGGGTGCTGCTTCAAAAAATGTCATGTTAAACTGTGACCAAATGAGAGCCAGTTGTTACCATCCCTTGCTCATATTGAGTAACAAAGGGATTTTTGTTTGTTTTTGTTTTTGAGACAGGGCCTCACTGCATAGCCCTGGATGTCCTGGAACTCTCTATATAGAGTAGGTTAGCCTGGAACTCACAACAATCTGCTACCTCTGCCTCCCGAGTACTAGGATTAAAGGTGTGTATCAGCATACCCAGCATCAGGTATATTTTTGTTTCTCCCTGCCACCCTCCTCCAATCCCAGTTTCTCCCAACAAATACTAAGCTCTTGTTTGTAGCCCAAGCTGGCTTCAAATGTGTGGGTGCTTCTCCTGCCTCCAGGATCCTCTGGTATTAAGTCACCATGCCCAGCTGAATGGGTTTGTTTCTCTACCGTTCTGTAGTCTTCAACTAAGTCCCAGACATTTTTATCTTTTTTACTCTGCTCTCTGCCTTCTGCTGATCATTAGCATCCTTTGGATGTTTCCTTCAGTTTTTATTCTTTTCAACTAATATGGTGAAAACTTCCATCTGCTTCATCACTGCTCACCTGTGGATAAGGTTGAACTCTCTAGGGTACATTTGACAGAAACACATATCTGTCACCAAAAAGTTGTGGGGGTTTTATTGGGTTTCATTGTTGTTGAATTCAGATGGAAATCATGAAATGTAATTCCCTTTTGCTATCAGCTGTGAATATTAGGACCAGAGGCTTACAGCGCTAGACTCTGAGAGGCAGTGTTCCAGCACCCAGCTGCTAACCATCTCTGGTAGTTGCCCAACTTATGACGACACTACTCTGGAGGTCTTCTGGAAACTGAGGTCCTGCAGTTCTTCCACAGTCTTGATTCTCTGTTCAGTCCTTTGCCTTGTCTGTCAAGACTCTCCAAAGTCGATTCCTGGCTGCTCTCTGCAACTCTTCATCCCTCCCTTCAACTGCAGCTGATGTGACCCCAGGCCTTGCCTGCTCTACAAGGCAGCAGCTCAATTCACTCTATTATTAAACCCACAAGGAGGCAATAAAACACTCAAATAAGGTTTTATTGGGGTCTAGCCTAGAGTACTAAGGGAGTAAGCAGTGCACACAAGGAAGGTCTCCCAGAGGGCTCTGTGGAGAGTGAGGTGAGTCTAAAACAGCCAGTCACACATGCACACCAGCTGTCCTAGACCAAAGAATGTCCCTCCTGTGGCTAAAGGATGCCATGAAGTGGTCAGAATTGGCTGTAGACAAGGTTGTCTGGTGTGGGTGTAGGAGTCATCTTCAGATGTCATAGCCAAATTGGAGCCTCCTGAGGAAAAGCCACAGGAGGGACAGGAGCTATGGTAGTTGTAGACTATAGCAAACTCTAAGGGTCATCCCAGGTGGTGTGAGGTCTCCTCTGAGTCTAGGTGGTTGGGAAAGTCTCCCTGAACTATCATAGGGTTTAAAAGCAGTAGAGATTGTCCTGATGTTGGCCTCAGGACCCACCTAAGAACTGTTCTTTAATCAACACCTTCCTGGGAAATTGCAAATGTCAGTACTGCTGAGTGGTTGCTGACTCCCAGAAGCCCCTTCCAGAGTGGTAGCCATATCCTTCACAATGCAGAGTTTAGAAACCAGAAGACAATGGGAACAGTTCCCATCTAGCTTCTATCACTGGCCAGTCTAGGCGAGTTGCTACAGCAGGACTGGGTAAAAGCCTGACCATTGTCATTGAGTGGCCAACTTAGACGACTTAAAAAGAAAAATTAAGCACCATTTACAACAACAGAAATCTGTCATGAAATTAACATTCTTGACATTTTTAAATTCCCAATCAAATGTCCTTATAGAAGGTTGTTTCCTCCCAACCTATCTCATAACAACTTAAAAAGCAAAAGAATTTAAGCATAGCCAGTGACAGTCACCCTAATGGTTGACATAACATCAGTCTACTTTAACAAGCAGAGCTGGCCTGTGAACTTTATGCTAACATCTGCACAGTAATTTGCTTGCTCTTCTCAGACTGGGGTGTGCCAGCCCCAGTGTGCCTGACCACTTATGAAAATATACTGCCTTCTGCTTCCTGTTATTGCAGTATTTGACAGAGTTAACTTCAAAACTCCCCTAACAATTTTAGTCAACACCTTCCTCTTTCCACAGCCACCTATTTCCTCTCCCTTTCTCTCTCTCTCATTTTTTAAGGTTTAGATTTGTTTATTTTTATTTGTACAAGTGTTTGAATTGCCTGTATGCCTATGGCATGTGTGTAGTGCCCATAAAGGCAGTAAGAGGATGACAGAACTGCCATGTGGGTGCTGGGAATTGAACCCAGGTTCTCTGGAAGAATAGTAAGTGCTCTTCACTCCTGAACCACCTCTCCAGCTCTACTGTCTCTTGTTGGTTCACCTGTCTAAGACAGATCATAGTTGATTTCTGAGTGGTCTGACCAATTTTTTTTTTTTAAATAAAACAACACTTTCTTTTCTCAACTTCCTGAAACTACCCTCAGTTACCATGTTTCATTTCTGAATGTTCCTTGTCAATCACTTTAATAGTGCATTTTTTTTCTCTGCCCTTCCAAGCACTGAAACCACTGCATTTCTGACAGTGTCCTCCTTCTCCCCCTCCTCCTTCCCATATGCCCTCTCTTTGTACTTTGGGTTTGGTTTTTCTTTTCTTATTTTGAGACAGGGTCTTGCTGTGTAACCCTGGTGGGTTCAAACTCTCTGTGATTGTTTGTTGTTGTTGTTTTGTTTGAGACAAGGTTTAAACTTTCTCTGTATTCAAGGCTGGCCTTGAACTTCTGATCTTCTGGCCTTAACTTCCCCAGTGCTGGGATTACAGATGTGAACTATTTATTTCTGCTCCCCTTTGCTTTGTAATCTCAACCAGCGTAGATGTAGGCCTATAGCTTTGTTTTTTCCTCTGAGCTCTAGGATTCATATACCAGTTGTCTCTTGATTTTTCCACTTGGATATTGATGAAGTTTCTCAAATTTAATGTATCCCAAAATGGGCATGATGGTGCCCATCTGTACTTCCTGAACACAGAAAGTGGGGGTAGGAGAATCAGGAGTTCATGACCATCCTTTGCTCACTGAGAATATGTCTCAAGAAACTAAACAAATGCAACATATTCTAAAGATATTTTTCTCCTTCTCCAAAACTTTATTCCTTCTGCATTTACTGCTCTTTGTGACATCACCATCTATTCATCAGGCCTGCACAGTACATGCTTTCATGTGCTGAGCCATGTCACAAGCCTATTTTTGCTTAATTTTACCCATTTTGAAGTTGTAGAAATGGGGTGCTGTATGCATATACTTAGCTAAAGAAGTGGACCCATGGTGCATACATTCTGCAACCCACTTCTTTTTGTCAGTTGTGCTTATCTTGATGCATACAGCTTATCTCTGAATACAATTTCATCATTTATCATAATTAGTACCGTGATTTAATATTTATGGAATTTACACTGTTTTCCGTTATTAGTGTTATAATTATATGTACCACAATCACATACTTTTTGGACACAGAGTTTCATTAGAGAGCTTGAACTTGAGATCCTCCTGACTCAGCTGCCCAAGTGCTAAGATTACAAGAGTATGCCAGGATATTGTTTTTGTTTATTTGTGGTTTTCTGAGACAGAGGCCTATGTATCACAGGCTGCCCTTGAGCTTTCTAAAATTCTCTTCTTCAACACTTATTTTAAAGACTACATATCATATTACAAGCACATAACAATACAAGTTATATTACAAAACAAAGCAGGCTGTAGGTATGGTGGCTCATGCCTTTAATGGCAGTATTCAGGAAGGTGAGACAGGAGGCTCTCTGGGAGTTCCAGGTTGTCTGGTCTATGTAGCAAGGTCCAGGATAGCTAAAATTATATGGTGACACCCTGTATCAAGAGAGAGTGAAAGAGTGAGAGAAAAGGGAAAAAAAAAGGAAGCAAGGACAGATGAAAAGCAAGCAGGGGCTGGAGAGATGGCTCAGTGGTTAAGAGCACTGCTGCTCTTGCAAAGAACCAGGGATCAAGTCTCAGAACCCAAATGGTGGCTAACAACTGTCTGTAACTCCATTTCCAGGGAATCCAACACCCCCTGATCTCTGTGGGTACTGTATGCCATGGGTGTACTTGCATACTTGTAGGCAATACATAAATATTAATTAATTAATTAATTAATTAAAAAGTAGGTCTGGGAAGATGGCTCAATGGTTAAGAGGACTTACTATTTTTGCAGAAGATTCAAGTTGAATTCCCAGCACCCATGGGCAGTTCATAACTGGCTGTAACTCTAGTTTCAGGGGTTTTGATTCTCTCTTCTGGTTTCTTCAGGCAATAGTATGCACTTAGTACACATACACTCACACAGACACATACACATAAATTTTAAAAGTAAATATTTTTAAAGATAATGTTAAAGTCAAGCGTGGTGTTGTACATCTTTAATCCCAGCACTTGAGAGGCAGAGGGCAGGCAGATCTCTGTGAATGCCAAGGCCAGCCTAGTCTATGTAGTGAGTTCTAAGCCAGCTGGGGCTACAGGGAGACCCTGTCTCAAAAAGACCAAAAAAAAAAAAAAAAAAAGAAAGAAAGAAATTTATTGTTTTATTTTTGAGATGGTCTCATGTGATTCAGGCTGGCTTTCAACTTACTATATAGCTGAGGAGACCTTGAACTCCTGATCCTCTTGCCTCTGCCTCTTGAGATGGGAGGTTCTAAGGCTGTACCACCGTGCCTAGCTAGAGATCAGTTTTTGCATGGCCCATTAGGGAATTGTATATGCAGTGGCCACTATCTATTTTATTTAGTTTTTCCAGTTTCCTCCCAGAAAGATCAAGAGACAATTATTGACCATCTATGACCTTTACAAATAAAACAATGTGTGTGTTGACATTAAAAGCACATACTTCATTTTTATGTATATGTAGGTATGCCATGAATATAGAAACCTGCTTATGTTTTCTGGTAACTTTTTTTTCACAATGAAGGCTATTGGTATTGTTAGACCCCACTCTCAGCCCGGGGACTCGAACCCCAATGGGCCACCTGGGCGACTAACGTCGGGAGCCCCAGTCCCAAGAATCCAGACCGTCAGATGCAAAAAGCACGAGGTTTATTTCACTTGCGCAAGTGGGGGAGCCAAGCCCCCCGCCCCCCATCTCAGCCGGGCCAGGCTTTTTATAGTAGAAACTTATAGTATTATCATACAATATCATATAGGGCACTTGTTACATTTGGATTGGCTTTTGGCCTACAGACCAGGGTCACAGAGAAGACAATTTTTACATAGTCCAACCTTTTTTCCAGAAATGCCATACACATTATTTTGCAGTTTACAAGATGTTGAATTAACTGAATGTTTAACCCACAATGCTATAGACAGGATATTAGGGGCTCTTCTTGTGGAATGTTTAACCTACAACTAACTCTATAGACGGGATATTAGGGGCTCTTCCTGTGAAATGTTTAACCCACAGACATTATCTCACATACCATGAGATGTTGACATGACCTTTGTGGTCTCTGGGATTTTCTAGTTTGGGAGGAGGTAAGCTAACAAAGGGGACCAGGTATTTTTCCATGAAATCAGGGGTCCTACAGTATTAGACAATGTCAAATAAGTCACTTGAAAATGTAATTCTGCTAGTAGCTGTTTTGCTTTTTCTCAACATATTCCCAATGACTGCTGCAGCTTGTTTCCACAGACCTTTTGACAACAGTGAAAACTACTTGTTTTCATAAACAAATTCTGTGACTCTAAGAAAGGGTTGACAGGCAAAAGAATTTTGAAATATGCTTTTTTAGTTATAGTAAGGAAATTTTAATCAATTTACCAGAAGATCAATATTTTTGTTGTGGTGCCAGGACCACTGACTGGGAAAGACCACTTAGACTCCACTCTGACTTAGTCAAATTTATTACCTGCAACAACTGCAACCCAAGGTCTGGTGTTGGGAATGCAGTAACTGACTGGGAGGACTGGGGGGAGAGAGCTGAGTTTTTAAATTCAAAAAACCATAGGTCATTACAAGACACCTGCAGATCTGCAGCTAAATAACTATGATATCTGGTTAAAACTTTACAAGGTAGAGTTTTCGAGTATTTTAGGTAAACAGGGTGTTGCTATAGCAACCATGCTAGTTCTGCAAGCAAGCATATGTACAGAGGCATAAGATAAGTGGTTGTAGCCTCTGGGCAGTGCCATTGTGGTTAGCTATTTCTTGGATTCAGATCCTTAAGGGAAAGGGAAGGAGACTTACTGGAATTAAGTTCAGTCCTAGATTAAACCCATCTGGTTTAAGAATACAAAATGGGGGAACAAGATGGAGTTACTCACACTGACACATTTTGTTAGAAATCAAAATGAAAACTTCATGCCAAAAACTGACAAAGTTTCTTAGAAGACAATAGTTAAAAAAAAAAAAAAAAGAGTAAGTGTGGATTAATTTTAAAATATCCACCTTTGCAATTTTTATTATTCTTTTTTAAAGTATTTTATTTATTATTTTTATTTTATGTGTATGAGTCTATTGCCTGCTTGTGTGAACATGCACCCGTGTCATGCAGTGCCTGAGGAGGTCAGAAGGGGTCAGATCCCTGGAACTGGAGTTACCAAAGGTTTTTAGACACCATGTGGGTGCTGGGAATTGAACCCAGGTCATCTGCAAGAACAGTCAGTGCTCTTAATGGCTAAGCATCTCTCCAGCCTGATTCTTGCACATATTTAATGTCTGTGTGTGCACTTGTGCCACACTGTATATGTGGAAGTCAGAGGACGACCTGAGGAAGATGGCTCTCTCCTCCACAATGTACCAGTGATCTAACTCAGGTCTTCAAGCTCAGCAGCAGGCATCTTTACCCACAGGTAATGTGGAACTTCTGATGCTCCTGTCTCCACCTTTTGAGTACTGGGGTTACAGGCATGTACCACTACACTCAGCTTTGGCAGTGCTGGGAATCCATCCCAGAGCTTTGTGAGTGCTAGGCAGGTATTCTATCAATTAATCTCTTTACCTATAATGTTCTCCCCCCTCAAGCTCCCCCCATTGCCTCTACTATGATGTACCGCCCCTTATGATGCTCTCCCACCTTACGATAGCTCCACCATGGCCTCTGTGATTGTGTGGATCCCTTCTCTCCAAACAAAGCTGTCAACTATTTCCTGAAAAGAATCAAATAGAACCACTGCTTGCTTTCTCTTTAACACCCTTCCTCTTGTCAACTAATTCTTCCCCATCCCCCTAACCCAATTGAGTCTTAAAAAAATATATTATTACATTTCATTTTATGTGCATGAATGTATTGCCTGTACGTATGTAAGTGTACCTGTGTCACACAATCCCCACAGAGATCAGAAGAGGGTCTTGGATTCCTTATAACTGGAGTAAACAGATGGTTGTGAGGCACCATGTGGGTGCTGGGAACTGAATCCACGTCCTCTGCAAGAGTAACCAGTACTCAAGAGTGGAGTCATCTCTCCAGCCCTCTGACCCAACTGAGTTTAAATAAGGTTGCATGGGCAATTTACCAAAGGTTATACCACAGAAAAAATGACTCACCAGGTGTGGTAGCACATACCTTTAATCCCAGCACTCAGGTGGCAGAGGCAGGCAGAGCTGTGTTGAGTTCAAGGCCAGCCTGGTGTACAAAGTGAGTTCCAGGCCAGCTGGTGCTACAGGAAGACCCTATCTCAAAAAACAAAAAACAACAAAAAGAAAATGTCTTAACCTGCTCTAGCAGCCATTAACTGCCCACAGTTTCTCAAGGAGCACCATTTTTTCCCCCTTAAGTCCTATGACAGAGCCTACACATGATTTACCCCTATAACACCTATCTCTAACCATCCTGAGTCCTGGAATTAGAGGCATGCACCTCATACTTGGCAGTAAAATTTTCATGAAACCAGCATTGTACCAATAATAGGACCTAGAGGAGGCTCAAAGCTGGAAGAAAGGACAGTAAAGTGGTCCCAGCAAAGGGGAAAAAGGAAAATTGACATCTGCTTAAGGAACCTAGTCCTTACTATAAATAACTTACTATACTTTAGAAAAAACTACTAATAACCTTGCATTCCAAAATAAACCATGAATAACAGGAATTTCCTGAAGGCCTCCACTAACAGGAAATACTAAATTCTTTGCCTCTAGAGATAAATCACAATAAACAGGACATCCTGTTTTCTGTGCCAAAAGATAGGGACATCTTGTTCTCATCCAATCTAAATTATTAGCCTCCACCTGAGCTATAAACAACTCCATTTGTTTAGTGAACCATTTCTTCTGAAAGTCTGATTTGCTTGAACCGCTAGTAAAAATGTTTCCTCGTGCTTGTTGTGCCCAAGGAACGGCTCCCCAAGAATCACCATGGAGTCCGGAGTGTATGCAAAAACAAAGAGCATTTATTCAAGCTTAAGCTTGAACTCTCAGACTTCACCAACACAATGGATCCGTTCTAGGAGCCCTGAGGAGAGTGGGAAGGATCTTTTTATAGATTTGAGCATATTTTAAATTGATTGGTTGCTATAAGCTGTATACCAAAATTAGTTAAAGGTGACTATGAAGCCTCTCATTGGTGGGTGCTGTTTCCAGGGCAAAGGAACATGCTGACCATTGTCTAAGTCTGGTCCTGTTATAATATTTGCAGAGACTTGCTAAATTTGCCTAAGCTTATTCCCTTTTTCAGGTCCCAGGACCTTCTTAGAAAGGACAAAATGGAGTCATCTCTGTTCAGTTTGATATTCTAAAGCGAAGCGTTTTACAGAAGCAAAGAGAGCAGTTAATCTATGGACATTGGTACAGAGAAGGGTTCCAGGGTCCCACACTGCTCATATTTGTCTGTGAATTTTATTTTGATAGAGAGTTTCTGAATCTTTAGTAACTGGCACAGGTTTTTTTCCCAGAAGTCCTGAGCTGGTTTCATGAGTGGGCAGCACATGAGACCTGTGCAGTCTCATACACCTTGCTGGCTTTTCTTTCAGCACTTTCCCATCACCACCGTGAAACTGAAACTCAATACTTGGCTTGTTGTTGTGGTGGTTTGTTTGTTTATTTGCTTGCTTGATTTTTTTTGAGACAGGGTCTCCTTGTAGCCCCAGCTGTCCTGGAACTCTCTATGTAAACCAGGCTGCTCCAGCTGTCCTAGAACTTCTTATGTAGACCAGGCAGGCCTCAATCTCATCTCACAGAGATCCACCTGTCTCTGCCTCCCAAGTGCTGGGATTAAAGGCATGTGCCACCATGTCCAGCTTTAAAAATGTTTAAATATTTTATCACTTATTTTATGTGTATGAGTGTATTGCCTGCATGTAAGTATAACCTTGTGGTACCCACAGAGATTAGAAGAGAGCACTGAAGCCCCTGGAACTGAGTTATGGATAGTTGTTAGCGGCCATGTGGGTGCTCAGAATCAAACCTGATCCTCTGCAAGAGCAGCCAGTGCTCTTAACCGCTGAACCATCTCTCCAACCCCCATTTTTTAAAACTAATTTTTATGCATGGATGTGCACATGATGTACGTATGTGTATGTGCATGATGTGAGGAGGTACACATGTGCCATGGCATGCATGTGGAGGTCAGAGGACAACTTTGTGGAGTTGGTTCTCTCTTCCCATCTTTAGTGCCGCGCCAGCACGACCTTGGATCCGAGCTTACTGCGAGAAAGGACACATGCCACTATTAAACAATATTTTCAAAAAATAAAAAGGGGGGGAATATGTATTGTCCTCCCAGGTGCAGCTTTCCAAAATTCTTACTCCCAGGTGCAGCTTTCCAAAATTCTTTATATTTTAAATTTTTTGACTATAGATGATAAAAAAATGTCAGCCATGGAAAGACATTGGAAAGAAAAAAGGCAACAGCAACTTGGCTGGGTAAAATGGAAGGACCTATTGACAGGTCAGTGGCAAGATGCCACCCCCATGCTGGCTAGAGTCCGCGGGGCAATTTGCATATTCCCACCCGGGAGAGATAAACCTATCTGGGTACCAGACAGGAACGTGCGTCCTGTAGAGGTACTGAATAACCTAACATCAGGCAATTCAACACAAAAATTGAGGGTGACGCCCCCTGAAGGAGATGCAGATAACCCAAACCAGGGAGAAAATCTCTCTGAGTAGCAAAAATTTCTCCTCTCGTGTCAGGCAGTAATGGCGTGGAGAATCTCCCTTGTGATACTGGCAGTTCTCTAACCTCAGCTCATCATTGGGAGTAACTCGCAACATCAACCCTGGAATTATACCTGGCAAGTTTATTCCCAGGCTGGAGAAGTTATCTGGTCCAACTCTACAGTGCAGCAGAACATTCCATGGCCAGTTTTGACACCGGATCTCTGCAAAATGGCACTGGGGAGCCTTAATGGATGGGGGGTAGAGGCATACTTTGCCCTGGGGAGCGCCCCCTCTCATACCAGTTTTGATCCCTTTAATGTTAGGACTCCCAGATGTAATAAGAGAATTAGGCGAAATTTTCTCTGGGTCCCAACATTGTATGTAGCCCCCCAACATCAACGTCAGGAGATGAGAGCCTCTTATGGAGGTGTGGAATCCCATTTTGTAGCCAAATGGGGATGTGAAACTACAGGTACTGGAAGCCATCCTCTAGTTGGGATTATATCACCTTGAGACCAACATATCCCCACTCAGCAGGAGGAGGACAGGATCCGGATTGTAATTCCTGGTGCCATCCCCTCCTTATTAATTTTACTGATCAGGGTAGGAAAGTTTTAGAATCAGAATGATTTAAAGGAAAAACATGGTCTATTAATACTTACCCAACTTGGACCTCAATACATTTCCAGATAAGACTTACCAAGTCCTTGCCAGTTGCTAATGTAGAAAAAGTCACCTTGGTTAAGATTAATACTTCCTCAATAGTTGTTAATAAGATCAGTATTAGCACTCAAAAAAATGGGGAGCTTCCTGCTCCAACCTTTTCTCCTCCACATACTACCTTTCAATTTGTTCTTGATTTAATGAGGTCCACCTTTAGTATTCTTAATTCTTCTTCCCCTAATCTTACCAGTTCCTGTTGGTTCTGTATTGCCACCACTTTGCCAATTTATAAAGGGGCGGCCCAGATTATTGTTGGGCCCCCTCGTTGGAGTGTTGTTAGTCTTATCATTCGGACCTTGGCTTTTTTGAAAGCTCACAAAATTTATTAAAGATCAGATAGACCAAACCACTGCCTATACTGTTCAGGTGCATTACCAAAGACTACAGTTACAAGAGGAAATGGAGCAGGGAGAGGTCCATCATCCGACTCCCCTTGATTTGAGACCAAAACGTAAACGATCTAAACCAGGCAGACCTAAAAGAAAGTCTGGGTCCCGGCAATCCGCTTCTGATCATGGTTGCTCCAATGTATGCCCTTGAGCCCTAGCTCTTGCTCTCTGCATTAAAATTATGCGCATTTCTATGACGGGCAACTTGTGTAAGGATCACCCCGCCTAAGACAGGAGAGGAGGCCCTCCAGAGACGGGTAAGGGGTTGATTCCACACATGACCTAAGACATGGTGTCCATAAAAAATAAAGAGGGGGAATTGTGGGGAAAGCAGGCCTCCTGACACAACCCCCATCCTTGTAAATAAGATATTTTGCTAGAGCTGAGTATGTGACTCCACTCTGGGCTTTTGGAATTTGTTTATAAAAGCTGTTCCACTGCGACCTTGTGAGCGGAGACTGGTGGTCGGTTGTACCCTGGCGTATATCTTTGTGATGTCTGGTGAGAGTCAGAATGTTTTAACCTGATAAAGCTTCCTCTTTGGAATCTACCTTGGGTCTCACGGTGGAGCAACTGAACAGTATGTAGCTTGGATTTTAAGTGAATAAAGCAAGCAGTTTTCTTCAAACCTAACCAAGAGTGTGCTGTGTGTTTTTTAATCCCGACGGCCCTCGCAGTAAGCTCGGATCCAAGGTCGTGCTGGCGCAGTACTTTAGGAGTTCCAGGACTTGAACTCAAGTCACAGGCTTATGCAGCAAGTGCTTTTATTCTCTGAGCCATCTTGCCAGCCCTGGCCTGGTACTTTTGGTTAATTTTAAAAGCCATTAATTATGGAGGCCACATAGTTTAGCAATCTATTATTAGTCTCCTACATGCTTTCCTATAGATGGCACATCTGAGGCCACTTTAAGAGTTAAAACAGCAAAAAGTTAAACAGTTAAAACCATTAGTGAAAAGTTGTATTTCACTGTCTTGGTGTGAAACATAACTCTCAGTTATATTTTTCTGTCCTCAGAGATAAAGCTTCATTTCTCGGTCTTCCCTGGTCCTCTGTGGAAAAGTAGCTGTGATGATTTTTTATTATTAACTTCCCAGGATTTGGAATCACTCATCTGACAGACAAATCTCTAAGCAAATCTAGGAGGGATTACCAAGATTAAGTTACCCAAAATGTGGGCAGCACCATTTCCTGGGCTTCCGTCCCAGACTGCATGAAAAGGGCAAAGTGAGCTGAGGAAGAGCACTCACCACTCTGCATCTTGACTGCAGATGCCATCTGACCAGCTGCCCCAAGCTCCTGCCACCATGACTGGGAGGGTTATATCTTGATGGGTTATACCTTGAGTCCAAGTAAGCCCTTTCTCCCTTAATTTGCTTCCGTCAAGGTGTTTTATGGCAGCAACAGGAAAAGTAACTAGTAAAGTGCTCTTTTGATGTCTTCCTAGTCTCTGGGGGAAAGACACCCTTAGTATCTTAATAATTAACTATTCCTGGAAAAGGAATTTTATTTTACTATTACTATTTCATTTAACAATGTAGAAAGTCGCTGTTATTGGTAGTTTCAGAGCAATTTCAGGTGCAATAGGAAATTCAGGAACCTTAGTGCAGCTCTTAGTGTAGTGGACCTTGTAGGTAAAATACATGCACATGGGAAGGAATTTCTCTAAAGCTGACCTCATTGGTTTCCTTTTCAGCCATCTGACCAGGCCCATTCAGCATGGTTTTAATGGTCCCTTGAAGTTATCAAAGTTCTCTTTCACAATGAATTCATGCCCATCAGAAGATATTTATTTGACATACATGACTTCAGGGCCTTCACAGCCACTGCAGGTTTTCTCTTCTCTTCTCTACTCATTGCATTCTTATAAAATCCTACTTTGATCCCACAGGAACTTTAGTAATTTCCTGGTGAAGTGGGAACACTGCCTGTGACCCACTTTGTTCTGGAGGAAGTATATAGGATCCTCTCACTTGGAAAATGAATTTTATAGTCTTTTTTGTTTTGTTTTGTTTTTAGACAGTGTCTCCCTGTAGTCCTAGCTGGCTTGGAATTCAATATCTAGACTAGGCTGGCTTCGATCTCACAGAGATCTACCAAGCTCTGCCTTCCAAGTGCAGGGATTGAAAGCATGAAAGCCCAGCAGGTGTCGGGAGCCATTTGCCTAAACCATGTCCTGGTGTTAGGCAAGGTGAAGGTCAGCTTTGGTTTACACAAAGCTCTCAGGGAGCAGAATATTCTGCCGAACTTGTAAACAAGTCTCAGTATCTAGAGGGAGGTGTATCTTGAGACCAAGGCTGAGGTTTGACTGTTCTACAACCCTGATAAGAGGATGTGGGTTGCGTGAGAAAGGAATGTTCCCCTGTGTAAATGCCCACGTTGTTTGTGCCTTAAACTGTTGCTTTGTTCTTCTTGCTGAGGCAAGAGTATATATAGGGTGAGCTAAATAAAGTCTAGGCTGCTTCGGTATTGACTGACAGCTCTCCCGAATCTATGCTTTGTCTCTTGTTTTTTTTTTCTTAATCCTCACTCCCCACCTCTGGTACTGTTCGAGTCTGCTGAGGGGTGCAACACCCTCCCCCTCCCCCCCCCCCCCCCGCCACCAGGAAAAGGAATTTTTTAAGAACATTTAGTCATAGACTTTCTAAGCAGTAACTATAGAGCCAGGGCTATTTACAATTTGTTCCTTTATACAAAAGATTGCTAAGCCCTGCCCTCCACTCATCTCTCACCCTCCGGTGTGGCCATCCCTACATGCAGTCTCTTAACAGACCACCCTTTTCTCTCTGATCGCTACCGCCAAGCGAACACTATTAGTCCCACATTGGGGACTAATTTCTAATGGTTCTTTTACTTGTCTAATGCCTGTGTGCACCATTTTAGCCAGCACTCAGCCCAATCGGGTTTCCTCTTTCAAGATACGTATGATGGTCAACTGGGGGATGTACCTTGGGTTCAGTGCCCAACATTGCAAAACTGTGTATGGACTAGCATGCTGAAGAGATGGCTGCAGTGGTCAATGTTCAATGAGTAGCAAAGGAAGCTTTGATACAGAACCGACAAATGACTCTGCAAGGAAGAATGAGAAAAGCACTAAAAAACAAGTATTCTTCAGCAGACCCAGAGAGACCGAATCCTACCTGCAGAGCCAGGCCCTTCTACCCCACGATGACATTCTTACTGAGTTTATGTGCCAGTGGATAATGTCTTCAAATGAAAAATACACTCAATCTTTCGAGAAAGGGTCCATTCCTGACATCTAGCAGTGTGCCTCAGGCCCGCCCGGTTTAGGCAGTTGTGGAAACGTAGGTGACTCCATCTTGCCAAACCTTCTTCCATTTTGTCTCCTTAAGCTAAGAAAAGTTTGACTAGGGGCTGAGCCTGGTTCCAGGAAGACCCCTCCTACTCTCTTCGGGGCCTGATTCTGACCACAGACATGTGGACATCCAGACACCCCAATAATGCTTATCTTTAGTTTCTGGGCTTCTGCTTGCTTGCTCAACAGGAACTACCCTGTTTTACAAGAATACTTGATTTATCTGAAATATCAGACAACTTGCAACATCTTGCGAAATGTTAACCAGATGTCTTGTTGTTGCCTAACTGGAATGTCAGATATTTTGTGGTTTTCTTGGCTTAAAAACCCTCGCTGTTCCCCAGCTGGGGACTGCATTCTAATCCCAATCCAGGGTATGGTCACTAGTCAGTTAATAGATTTGACTGATCTGGAATTTTTGGAGTCTAAGTGGTCCTTCCCACGGGTCTTGACGCCGAAACATAGTCACTGTCATCTGGTAAAACAGGCCGCTTTAAGTCAGTGGCATCTGTATATGACCCTCGTCTCGGTGAGCAAGAGCGGCGACCTCCAGGGGCCTTGGCCTTCGGAGCTTTCAGGAAGCACAGCGGGGTTGCAGTCAGACGGGATCTCCCGGGGAACCACTCACAGCAGCCTGGACTTCCCGCGGGGCAGAAAAACTACAACTCCCGGCGGGCTTTGCCCGCACTTAGGGTTCCTATTTACCACGCCCAGCCGGTCCGCGCAGCCTTCAGAAGCTCCGTCCCCAGGGCGAGCCGGGCTTTCCTTCCGTAATTCCGAGCACGGCCACGCCCCACGCCCGACTCAGAGTGACGTCATCAGGGTTGCGCAGCGCGCGGGGGTGTGGGAGTTGCCGGCTGGTCTTGATGGGTCGGTGAAGGCCTGGAACTGTAGATCAGGCATCTGAGGGCGCCAGCGATGCCTTCGCCGCGGCCGGTCAGCCAGCTCCTGGAACTGTGAGTCCTTCCCGGCACTCGCTCCCTCCCCGGCCCTTCCCGCCCCTTCCTCGAAAGCCCTGCCGCTCCCTGGTCTCTTGGTCGTCCTGTCGTCTCTCCGCCGGTCCCCGGCGCAGCGCGGGGAGGGCGACTCGTCCTCCGTGCTTCCGGCAGCCTCGACCCCTCAGCTCAGCCGCGGGCGGCCGGGCTCGAGCCTTGGCTGGACCGAGAAGGCGTGAGCCCGCCCGGCCCTCCCAGCCCCGCTGGGAGGGTGCGGCTCGGCTGCTCGGGACCATGGACAGTAACAGTCTCCCGGTGCCCGAGCGGCATTAGACTCCGGGGAGGGCGGGGCGTGCAGTCCAGCACTCTGCAAGCCGAGGCGGGATTACCATGAATTGGAGGCCGCACTGGGTCAGTGTGAGACTGTTTCAAAAAAGCCAAATAAAGGAAACTTTGGGAATTCGTTAATAATAGTGCCTATCCCTTGGAGTCTTTGTGAATAAGTATGTGTCAAGCCTTTAGGACATCCTCGGGCAGAGTGTCACACACCTGTAATCCCAGCGCTTGAGAGGTGAAGGAGGATCAGAAGAAGGCCACCCTCAGCTACATAAAGTCAGAGGCCAGCCTAGACTGCATGAAACTCGCCCCGCTTTCAAAAAAAACCAAAACCAAAAACCAGCCAGGGCTGCATAGTGAGACCCTACCTCAAACAAAAACAGGAGCCCTTTGGTGCCTCAGTGTTAGCTACTATAACTATTTAAAAAATGAAACAAAAGAAGAAAAAGAAATGATGGTTTAAGATGGAGACTACACACAAAGTGGTTCCATTCATGTCTCTGACATTACATGAACAGATGGCATAGCCTTCCTGGGTTTCAGTGTCTGGCCAGTATGGCTTTGCTGTTGTTTTTTTCCTTGAGTTAGAGTCTCAGGGAGCCCATGCTGGCTTCAGACACACTATGTAACCAAGGATAACCTTAAATTTGTGACCCTCCTGCTTCCATCTCCTGACTGTTGGGACCCCAGGCATACACACACCATGTCCAGTTTACTAGGCCTCAAACCCAGGCTCCACAGATGCTACAGCTTACACAATACCAGCTTAGCTACATCCCCAGCCCTGTTGTTTTACTTTTTTGTTTTGAGATGGTCTCTTGTACTCCAGCCTGGCCTTGCACTCACTGTTTATTCCAGGCCGACCTTGAATTCCTGAGCCTTCTGCTCTACACTCCTAAGTGCTGAGATTACAGGCCTGAGTCACCACCAGCTTGACTGAGTTGTTTTGTTTTGGTTTTTTGAGACTGTTTGTCAGGCAAACTGTTTCTGGTTTGTAAAAAGATCTTGAGCCAGATTTAGCCTTGCCACAAAGCACATTAGTGCAGCAGGTAGGACTTTGGCCTTGAAGGAAACAGTGCTTGGTTTATATCTTGGTGTCTGCCCTTCACCTCCTCACTGACCAGCATCTTGTCAAGCACTACCTTAGAGGACTCTTTGGATCTGACATCTGAATATCATTTTTGAATAGAGGAACCAAGGAAAGATAAGAATCAGAAATTATCCTAAACTTTTCAGCTTTGATCAACTGGGAGAATAATGATGAGAAATATGAGGAAAATATATTATAACATCTAATAGTGCTATCAAGTAGGAATGTATGTTTTAATCTGAGAGCTGGGTGTCGTGGTGCATGCCTTAGTCTCAGCACCTAGGAGGCAGAGGCAGGTGGGTCTCTGTGAGTTTGAGGCCAGCCTGTCTACATAGCAAGTTCCAAGCCAGTCTGGGTTATATATTAAGAGCCTGTTTCAAAAAAACCCAAAAAGTTAAAAAAAAAAAAAGTCTAATCCAAAAGAGAGGTTGGGGATTGAGGCTACCATTACTGCATCTCAACATAGATGCCTTTCATTGGGTGGGTTCAGAATTTTTGTCTCTTGTCTGGGTGGGTTAGCCATCCTTCTCTATCTTGCAATCAATTGCTGGTTCTCTCTTGGTCCTGGAGCCAGCACATCACTATGGCTAAACCAGTGCCTTTCTTGGCACCAATTTTTGCTGTGGTGATGTTCTGCTTGGCACAGGCAGTGAAGTCTGGGGCCTGATTAGTGATTTGATTTCCTCTACAGTCATGTAATAAAGTAGATCAGTTTTATTGAAGCATATCACGACCAATACCCTTACAAGTTCCTCTGCAGACAGAAAGGAGACCCAAGGGCTTCATGCAGGGTATGGGGAGTTGGGTAAGGTTAAAAGCATCCATCATGAATAGGAGCAGACAGTGGTTTACACAGTAATGGGGCCAGTGAGGGTCATTCACTACCAAAGCTCTCAGATAGTGATGTTCCTCTGGACCACGATGTCAGTGAAATTTTTGCCCTTCAACATTACCATTCTGGAGGTGCAGATTCTGCAGGTGTTTCACCAGCAGTGTCTTCCCAACTCCCATGACCCTCAGCAACATTATCAGCTTTTTATTGAGCCCGATCTTCAGAAAACTAAACTGAGAGAGAGGAAACTGAGTGAAGAAGCTCCAGGGCTTTGTTTCATTTGATGGAGTGGCAGATAAAACATACATCAAAGTACTTGAGATGGAGATAGTGATGGAGATATAGAGATATATGCACCATATTCCGCTAGAGTCAGGCTAACTACAATCTCATTTTCAACATTTTGAACATTATAATTATTTTTTTAACTTAAAAAAAGTCTTATGTGTATGATTGTTTTGTCTGTCTGTATGTAAGTGTATCACATGCATGCACTATCTGCAGAGACCAGAGGAAGGTATCAGATCCCCTGGAACTGGAGTTAAAGATGGTTGTTAACTGCCATGTAGGATCTAGGAACCTAACTTGGGTCCTGTGCAACAGCAGAAAGAGCTCTTAAACGCTGAGCCATCTCTCTGGCACCACCCCCCTTTTTTATTAGTATATTTTATTAGCCAGTAGGGAGGAAGCTTCCAGTCTAGTTCCAGTTTGATTTCTCTGTCCTCTCACTAGAATAGGTGGTCTTATACTGGGTTTCATTATGACATTTTCCTACATGTATATATTTTGATCATATTCACCACAACCCTCTGTTGCCCTCTTTTGTCCCACTTGCACTTGTGACTATTCCATTCTTCTTCCATTAGTCCTCCTTTCATATTTTTAAACTTTTTTTATTTTTATTTTATTTTATGTGTATGAATATAACTGCATGTATGTAAGTATATCCATATCATGCAATGCCCACGGAGGTCAGACGAGGGCATTGGAACTGGAACTAGAGTAACAGATGGTTGTTAGCCACCATGTGGATGCTGGGAACTGAACCTGGGCCCTCTTGAAGAGCACCCAATTCTCTTAACTGCTGAACCATCTCTCCAGCCCCCTTTCATATTTTTTTAATTTGTGTGTGTGTGTGTTACTGCTCCAGAGAACACCACTGTATTTTATTTCACGGTCTTCAGTCATTTTGGACATCCCTACACGTGCCCTGCATCCAGTGTGTCCTCACCAGTCATGTCACATTGTGCTAGAAGCCAGGGAACTTTGAATTATTAAGTGAAACTTTGTATTCACTTACTTTGTTTGAGACAGGGTTTCATTCAGTAATCCAAGGTGGCCTAGAGCCCATCATGTAGCCCAGACTAACCTTGAACTTGCAGCAGTCCTACTGCCTGAGCCTCCAGAGTGTTGGGATTATAAGTGTGAGAGCCACCCTGGTTTTATTTGCCTCTCTTTCAAAGATCAAAACAGACAAGCTGCTGGGTTGGTTAGCTGATTCGTTTTTCTCAGTCAACTATCAAAGTCATTGCTACTAATAATGCTTATTAAAGCGCTAAGTAATAGCCTCAGAAACCAGAATCTCTGTTTAGAATGCATGCCTGTGTCCCAGCACTCAGGAAGCTAATAGGGTGATTACTGAGTTGAAGGCCAGCCTGAGCTAGATCGTGGGTTCCAGGCCAGCCAGGGCTACATACTAAGACCCTATCTGGAAAAAAAAAAAAAATTAGA
The DNA here is from genome assembly GCA_035773235.1 of Eospalax fontanierii. NCBI lineage: Eukaryota > Metazoa > Chordata > Mammalia > Rodentia > Spalacidae > Eospalax > Eospalax fontanierii. The sequence continues at coordinate 12,571,715 of CM069551.1, forward strand.
ATGACAAGAATGCCCACTGTTATTCAACATCATCTGGACATCTTAGCCAGAGTTTTATAGTGAGGAAAAGAAATAAAAGAGACACAAACAGGAAAAGAAGAAGTCAGATGATCTGTTGGCAGATGGTAAGATCCTTTACTTCAAAACTCTAAAGACCACCAGAAAATGTTCAGATATGATAAGCTCTTTCAACAAAGTAGCAGAATTCAGAATCAACAGAAAAATTAGTAGCTGAGTTGGGCATGGTGGTACACATCCTTAACCCCAGCAGTTACACTTGGGAGGCTGAGGCAGGTAGATCTTTGTAGCTTATGTATGTATCAGTAACAAACATGCTGAGAAAGAAATTAGGACAGGAGGCAGTCCCACTCACAATAGCCTGAGACTTTAACACACTTAAAGAAGGTAAAGAAGTCACTAGGAAATGGAAAGACCTTTTGTGCCCATGAATTGACAGAATTAATATTATGAAATGGCTGTACATCAAAAACCAAAAGCAGCTGACAAATTCACTGCAATCTTCATCAAAATTCTAATGCCATTGTTCACAGAAAAGCAAATGAAAATCCTAAATTTTATATGGAAGCACAAATAGTCAAAGGGAGTGTTGAGCAAAACACAGTGTTAATTGCCAGAGAAATAGCTGAAGTGGGTAGAGTGCTTGCCATGCGAACATGAGGACCTGAGTTCAGTCTTCAGAACCCATATAAAAAAGCTGGGTGCAGTGGTGCTGGTTTGTAATCCCAGCACTTGGACAGGAGGATCTCTGGGGCTTGCTGGTCAGCCAGCCTAGCTAAATTAGCAGATCCCAGATCTATGGGAAACTGTCTCACAGAACAAGGTGGATAGCACCTGTCCTCTGGCACACACACACTCAAACACACATGCACACACATGCACATGCCATGAACATACACACCAAAAAAAGATGCTGGAGGTATTGTAAGTTAAACTACAGACCCAGCAAAACAGCATGGTACTGGCATAAAATAGGCACAGGTGAATGAAGTAGTACAGAGGACCCAGAAATAAACCCATTCTCATGCAGCATACAGCCAGATAACTTTCCACAATGAAACTAGATCCCTCCCTTTCTTTCTCCCTATATAAATATCAACTCAAAATGGATCAAAGACCTTAATGTAAGACCTGAAACTGCTAAAGGAAAATACTTCAAGATGTAGGCATAAAAGAGAACTTTCTGAAAAGACTAATAGCTCAGAGATATAAAGGCAATAATTAGCAAATAGGATCCTATGAAATTAAAAAGTCTTTTGCAATGCAAAGGAAATGGGAATAGCTTACAGAATGGGAGAAAATCTTTGCCATCTATTTGTCTAATAGGAGATTAATGTCCAGAATCTACAAAGAACCAAAAAGATAGACATAAGAAAAAATAGTCAGGAAATGGGCTAAGCTGGGCTACCCTGGGCATGATGGCACATGCTTGTAATATTGCCATGAGTCTGAGGCCAGCTTGGGCTACAGAGTGAGACCCTGTTTCCAAATAAAAGACAATGAAAAGAAATGATACACAGTGCTTTTCCTAAAGTGATGGGGGATGGGAGTGGGGAAAATGGTAATAAATTGAAAAATAAATAAAATGATCAATAATATCCATTGCTGGAGGGATATGAAAGAAAAGGAATCCTCCATCACTGTCAGTAGAAATATGAAAAGTTTCAGAGTTTCTAAAAAGCAGTCTGAAGAATGTATTGTCATGTCCCAGAATAATACCAGTGCTTAGCAAAAGAGGATAATTATCCACTGTAAAACAAATAACCTTAAAAATCAGTAGAACCAAGCTAGACATGGTGGCGAACACTGTAATGGGTTGAGATAAAAAGCCAACACCAGGTGAATGGAATAGCAAGGTATTTTATTTCCCACCTGCCTGGGCCACTTATAGTGAACCCTAATCATACTTAGAAGCTTTTACAGGGTCTCACTCGGCAGCTGGGACTGGTTACAATTTGCAACATACAATAAGAATTAAGTATTTCACAGTTTCCTATGTGCATATTCCTAACAAAAACGGACCGGGGGTTAGCTATTTGCACATGCCCCTCCCAGATCAGAGCATCACCTGGGGGTGTGGTCGGATCTGTTTTGGAACTGGCAAGGTCACTCCTTTCTGGGTGTGCCGGTAGGAGGGGTTGGGCAAAGGTCAAGCACCAGCAGACTTCGAAGCCTGAACAAACAGAAAATGAAAGTCTTTATCCAATTTTCCTAGGCCACTACACACCTTTAATCCCAGCACTTGGGAGGTTGAAGCAGGCCAATCTCTGTTCAAGGCCAGCCTGGTCTACATAGAGAGTTCCAGGCCAGCTGGGGCCACAGGGAGACTCAGTCTCAAAAAAGACCAAAAAAAAAAAAAAAAAAAAAGTCAGTAGAACTAGGGGCTAGAGAGATAACTCAGCAGTTAAGAGCTTTGACTGCTCTTGTAGAGGACCTGGGTTCTCAGCACTCACATGGCGGTTAACAACCATCCATAACTCTAGTTCTAGGGAATCCAACACCTTCTTCTGCCCTCCTTGGACACTGCACAACATGGGTGCACTTACACATACCTACACAGGCAATACACTCAGTACACATACAAAATAAATATTTTAAAAAATCAGTAGAGTCAGTATCTAAATGGCTTGAAAAGGATTTCACCAGACATTACTGAATGGAAAAATGCAGAAAAGTGAGTAGACTGTGTTTAGGAAGCATGATACCTCCCCTTGCACACATTTTCTGTATGTTTGTGTGGGTCTGTGTATCAAGCACAGAGAAAGAATATAGCCTAGATGAACAGAAGACACAAATGAGAGTTGGGTAAGGGTAGGAGACAGAAGATGGAGAACCAAGGTAGGGAAAGAAAGAAAAGATTGCTTTTTTAAAAGGGTCACAAGTGTATGTTTACAGTCATCCGTGAATGAGAGTTTTGTGTATGTAGTGTTATTTGTAGACAGAATTTGTGATTACATGACAAACATGAGTTTCTCAGATGGCTAGAATTTTAGCCATAGATGAGCCATGTTGGTCAAATGGGTTTAAGGGAGGCTAAAAAAATCCCTTCTACCCATTTTGGTTTGTGTTTTTTTTGTTAATTTTTGTGGTGCTGAGGATTGAAATGAGAGCCTTATGCAGGCTGGTACCACTGAACTACATGCCCAGCCTCTCCTTGCGTAAGTGGGATCTGTGAGTCTAGGAACCCAACAGACAGAAGACAAATTAGCAAGAGAGCTTTTTTGAGATTGTGAAGACCCAGAGCAAAAAGCAGAAAGCTTTACCGAGTTTTTGATAAAGAACAGTAAATGTGAAAGGAATGGCAGGCAGCAATCTGGGCTGGACAGTCAATTCTAGAGCTGACACTGAGAGCTGGGGGTCCAGGGGCTGTGAAGTTTATATGGTCCATCATAACCGCAGGCTCTTTAGGATAAGGCTTATTTCCGGTCCTGGTACAGGGAAGGCCTCCTGCAGCTCTCCAGGATTTCTGTGGTTTGCTATTGTGAGAGAGGAGGTCAGAGAGCCCTTTCTGCTGCCTCCAGTGCTTTTAGCCTGAAGTAACCAGTGTGCCCAGTGAATGATCACAACACTTTGAAAAACCTGTCCTCAGCTGTGGTGCAGATGGCTGTCCCTTGTGATAGCTCTGCATGTGCTGTCATCTCTCATCTGTCCTGGTGGTGGACCTTTTGTGATTAGAGTTTCTTTTCTCCAGTGATTCCATTTTCCTCATAATTTTTAACCCACACATTTTTTTTTTAAATTAGTAAAACAGTTTACTTCATTAATAGATCAAATTTCAGCTAGTGGATCCCATTTTAGCATTTATTTGGGAACATGTGACTGAAATATTGGGGCTAACTCTGTTTCAGGATTAGAGACTAATTTAGGAAAATACTTTTTTGATTATTTAGAACTTTTTGTTCTTTGGTTGGTTGGATGGTTTGTGGGTTTTTGTCTGCTTGGGTTTTCTTTTTAGTTTTAGTTTTGGGGTTATTTTGTTTGTTTTGTTTTTGAAACAGGTTCTCACTATATAGCTCTTGCTGGCCTGGATCTCAATATGTAGACCAAATCAGGCTAGCTTTGAATTCACAGAGATCCACCTGCCTCTGCCTCCCAAGTGCTGGGATTAAAGACATGTGTCATTATGCCTGGCAGGTTTTTGTTTTTTTTTTTGAGACAGGCCTTCATGTAGCACAGGCCAGTCTCTAACTCACTATAAGGATGGCTTTGATCTCCTGATCCCCCTGCCTCCATCTCCAAAGTGCTGGAATTACAGGCATGCACTGCCGTGGCCACCTTAAAATGTGTATTTAAAAAACTATAGAATGCTTCAGGAATTTCTGTGTCATCTTTGTAAGGGGCCATGCTAATCTTCTCTCTGTCATTCCAGTCTTAGTGTATGTGGTGCCAAAGCAAGCTCTTAAATTGTAAATAAATTAATTAATTAATAAAGCCACACATCGTGGCACATACATCTAATCCCAAAACTCTGGAGGTAAGGCAGGAGGACTAGGAGTTCCAGGTCATCTTCTGCTACATAGTGAGTTGGAGGTAAGCCTAGACTACCTGAGACTCTGTTTTAAAACAGAATTTTAAAATGCATATTGACAATGGGTATACAGAGAAAAATGTGGCAGAAAATCGTCATCTCATATAACTTTACATAGAGTATAATTATGAATCTTGCCAAACTAAGTTTATAAATATTCATGAAAACAAATACTATTTTATGAAAGCACTAAGTGCTAATAATCAGCATTGACAAACGTTAGCTGCTAGTACAGGTACAGTGTAATTCACCATGTTGTGTTTGTATTTCAGATGTCTTCGGTGCCTAATGCTTAATATGTCCAGATATATCTCAGACATTAAGTATCTGCCTCCCAACATCAAAGATAGATTGATTAAAATAATGAGCATGCGGGGTCGGATAACAGATTTCAATATAAGTGAGGTAAGAGTATATAATTATAGAACAAGTTTATTTTACTATTTAGGTATGGTTTCAGATTTTTGGAACCGGGGTATATAGTAGTAGTATTAGTTTAAAATGGAACTCTTGAGAAGCCGGCACCCACCTTGGGTGTGCACTACTGCCCTCTACTCCCTTTTCCTTGCCTTTCTTTTCCTCTCCTGTCCCCTCTTTCCTCTTCCAACATTTAAATCTGTATTAAGATCTTTTCTTGGGGCTGGAGAAATGGTTCAGCAGTTAAGAGCACTGATTATTCTTTCAGAGGTTCCCAGCACCCACACGAAGGCTCTAGTTACATGGGATGCACTCTTATGCACTCTTCTGGCTTCCATAAACATTACATGCAGGACTGTATGTAAATACATTCAGGCAAAACACTCATACACAGAAAATAAATTTAAAATTTTTTAAAAATCTTTTGTTAATAAACCCCAACTTCTATTTCTAAAATGAAACATCTGATTTTTCTTTCTCCAGATAACCAGAATGTCCATATGTTCAAATATATCCTAAAAGTCTTTTCTTACCATTATTTCCCTTGTGTTTACAGGACCAGCATGTCCAAGTCTTCAAAAAGTTTCAAACTTTTAGTCAAGCCAAAACATGAAATATATGTTTCATTATGACTTCAGGACAAACCACACTTCTGTTTATAATATTATGTGCATGCGTGTACATTGGTATTTTCTATTGTATTTTATTCTACTCTTTGTCTTATTCCTCTTCTGTTTGTTTAGTTTTTCCCGATAGGGTCTCGTATAGCTCACATGGCCTCAAACTCATTATATAGTCAAGGATAACATGATCCATTTCTCTTTACCTCCTGAGTGCTGTATTATAAATATGTGCCACTAGGCCTGGTTTATGCAGTGTTGGGGGTAAACCAGGGCTTTGTGCTTGTTAGGTGAGCTCTCTACCAACTGAGTCACATCCCCAGCCTACAAGTTGTTTTTAGAATTTAGAATTTCTCCTCTCCTTCCAGCTTTATCCTGGGATCACAAAGCGCAAACAGGAACGCAGAGAAATTTCTGAAAAGTTGATCTCTGGGGAAGGGTACACTTTAGCTGACATTCTGATTCATGTCTCCATAGTCTGTGCATTTCATCTAAACTGTTGTTTCTTTACCTGTTTTATTCTTTATGTCTGACATTTCTAATGTACCTGTCCATGTTTTCTTGTTCTAGCTTAAAATACTCTCCCTTATTATTTTATTTATTTACTTACTCTAAACAATATTTATGTATAGCAATACAATCTATATATTAAATAACACTAATAAAATGATTTGATATAGTTTAAAATTTTTTTATTTTATGTGTATGTTTTGCCTGCAGGTTTACAAGTGTACCACTCTGCAGTGCCTGTGGAGGCCAGAAGAGGTGTTGGATAACTCTCAAACTAGAGTTAAGATGTTAGCCACCATGTGGGCCCTAAACCTAGGCCCTCTGTAAGAGCAGCAAGTACTCTCAACTGCTGAACCGTAGTCTTAATATAGAACAAATTTCAGATTACAAAACCCTTCCTCTCAGACTAAAAGTTTTTAACAATTTATTTCAAGTGGGTCAACACAAAAAATGCATTCGGTGACTAGTCATGTCTAATTTGTATTGCTCTGATGGCCAATGAAATTAAAAAGAAAGCCCAGCTTTTACAGTCATTGCCTCACAGGAATAACACATCTTTTATTCTTCAGCAGTGTAAAAATGGTTCTTGTGAACCAGGTATGGTGCTATATACCTTTAATCGCAGCACTCAGGAGGCAGAGGCAAGTGGATCTCTGTGAGTTCAAGGCCAGCCTGGTCTGCATATCGAGTTCTAAGCCAGTTGGAACTACAGGGAGACCCTCTTTCAAAAAAACAAAAAAAATTAATTAATTAAAAAAAAAAAACAAAAAAACGGTTCTTACTATTTCGATACCCAGAAGTTGAATTCACAACCCATTGGGAAAAAAAGAAAAAACCATGACAGAGCTAAAAGTAAAAAAAAAAAAAAAAAATAACAGCTTTATTCCCTCTCTTATGCCCCATGTCCTTCTGCCTACTTTCTGCCCTTCCTTCTCCTAAGCCTTATGACTTAGTACCTTATGTTTGTTCATGTCTTGGTTTCTCTGTTCCTATTCTGCTGCTGAATCAGGAATCAGTAATCCAGTTTGTTTTGAAATAGTTGTGTTCTCCAGGTGCCTTGTATTAACCTGTGAGCACAGAACCCACTGTACATCCTGACAGTGACAAGGTAAAGGAAGTCTGGCCACAATCTGCATGAGATGAGGGGGTGATGGCATGGAGAGGGGCTCAAGTGATGGCTCTAAAAGAGCCCCAGACACCAGACGACAGTAGCTCATCATCACTCCTTTTGCACACAGATCCTCAGATTAGGGTTTCCCTGTTAGCTCCTCATTTTTTGTTTCTTAAATAACATAGTAGATCTCCTGAATAATACTTCTGTGAAGCTAGGCATGCAGGAGTCAATGCCTATAGTTCTAGCAGTTGGGAGGCAGAGGCAGGAGTTCAAGGACAGCCACAGCTATATAATCAGTTCACGAGGCCAGCCAAGGCTACATGGGAGCCTGTCTCAAAACAAAAGGTTACTCCTGTGGTACTTCTTTTATATTTCTGCTATTTGTGTTTTTCAAAATGCAAATAGTACCCTGTAGTTTGTGTGTGACCCTTGTGTGTGTGAAAGTTTAAAGTCCACTTTTTATTTTGAGATACAATATTTTACTGAGCCTGGAGCTCACCTATTTGGCTAGTCTGGCTGGCTGAGCAAGTCTCCAGGATCCTCCTGTCTCTGCTTCCCAACACAGAGATTACAACATGTACCTCTGTGTCCGACTTTTCACGTGAGCCCTAAGGATCTGAATTCAGATCCTTGTGCTTGCACAGCAAGTACTTTGCTCACTGAGCCCTCTCTCTAGCCATGATAGCTGGTAGTTGTTACACTATTTGCTTTTAAGTATTGTCTTAGGGTTTGCATACATCACCACTGTTTGCAGACTAGAACTGATTACTCTGATTTTTCCTTTCATTTGCCCAAAGCCTGTCATCAAGGGACGCAAGCTTCAATGACAACAGTCCTGAATGTGGTTAGCACTGTGACTTTACATTGTTTTGGGAATTAGTTTGAGGCCAGCTTGAGCTACATGACACCCTCAGAAAACCAAAAAGAGGGTGGTTGGCAAAATGACTGGGGGAGGGGAGTGCTTGCCTGACAAGCCTAATGACCTGAATTCAGTTCTCAGAACTCATAGTGGAAGGAGTGGAATTGACTCTCCAAAGTTACCCTCTGACTTCCACAAATGCTCTGTGGCTCACACATCATGCACACAATAATAATAATAAACTTAAATTTTAAAAAAAGATGATAATGAGGTGTTATAACTTGTATGGTGGTACATACCTTTAATCCCAGGACTCTGGAGGCAGGCGGGTGGATCTCTGTGAGTTTCAGGTCAGCCTGCTCTACATAGTAAGTTCCAGGTTAGCCACAGATACAGAATAAGACTGTCTTTAAAAACAGTGTTGTAAAGACTTAATACTAGTTCCCTGCAGCCAGATTTCCTGCTTGTAATAACCAGTGTCTGAGAAACAAATGTTGAGAGCACAGAAAGGCTTTATTAAATGGCTGAAAGATGGAGAAGTGGGGGCTTTGCTCAGAGATCAGCTTCTTACCTTCAAGGACCTGCGGGTTACAGATACAGGATAAGAATAATGATGAAGAGAAGGGCTGGTAAAGGGGAGAAATGTTCATATCTTTTCTGGGAATAGGCAAAGCTCTTCCCAAAACTTAGGTGCACTCTCTTTTCATTCATTTTATGATCTAGGATTACTGGTCTTGGTGGGTGATAAGCATCTTTAGCCTTAAATAGGTGTGGGGAAAGACTGGGCGACTCTAGGTCAAGTTAACTTTGCATTATAGTTTTCATGTCCACATACAGACTGAGTAAGATCTAACCCAGAGGTTAAGGCAGCAGAAGAGACAGACACAGCATGGAGAAGGATGCCAAGCACTGTGTTCCGTTCCACACCCCGTAGAAAAACAGGTCAAGTCCCTGCAGTGTAATCTAGGCAACCATTATGCTAACTCACAGGGCACAGGTGTTATTTTCAAAGCTAGTGGGAAACTGATGTTGCTCAACTATATAAACCTCCAAAACTGGGGCGTGTTCACTCAACTGAGCACAAGTGAAGCTAAAGGAATCATGTGGATTTTCTGTAGTAGCAGTGAAGGAAAGAGGTGCACCTTGAAAGGGTTGGGTCTTTGGGTGCAGACTCCTGATAGCTGAGCCGATTCTGGGGACACTCAGGGATGAGGTTTTTTCCTTAAGACAAGACTTGCCGAGAAGCGCACCTGTGCACTTTGTGGCGGAGCTGGGCGCTTCCGGGGGTTGAGCACTGCGGTGGCGGAGCTGGGCGCTTCCGGGGGTTGAGCACTGCGGTGGCTGTGCCTTTCAGGACAGGGAGCCTTTCTCTGCACCAGCCATTTCAGTAGTAGGGACTTTGGGCGCTGAGTCTTGTTGCAGCCCCGGCTGGAAGTTAACTTGGATTTTTCCTGACTTACCCATCTCCCATGGATATGATTCTACCTTTGCTGTATTGCTGTCAACCACTTGCCTGTTACCATCACCAGAACACTAAGAATGGAAACTTAATTTGGGGGCCGGTGAGGTAGCTCAGAGAGGTAAAAGCTTTTTTAAAAAGAGAAAGAAAACTTAAAATTTTGAGTCCCTATTTGTTACAGGTTCTACATCCTGAAGTCCAAAGACTAGATCTTCGGAGCTGTGATATCTCAGATACTGCTCTCCAGCACCTTTGTACCTGCAAAAAACTGAAGGCATTAAATTTAAAATCCTCAAGAGAAAATAGAGATTGCATCACTTCAGAAGGTATGTTTATGAGGTCAGTACTTAGCACCTGATTCAATTTTGGATCAAAGTAGGAAATATATGTCAGAAGAGGATAAGGATATAAGGGGACCAGCAAGATAGTGGGGAGGTTAGGAACCAGTGTGAGCAAGGGGCAGTGTATGAACATGTCATAATGAAACCCATTATTTTAAGTTTTTTAACATCGAGAATAAGAGCCAGGTATGCTGCACCTTTAATTTCAACACCTGAGAGAGAGAGCAGCAAGAGAGTTGTTGCAAATTTGAGACCAACCTCATCTACATAGTGAGTTCCAGGCCAGCCAGGGGCTACACAGCAAGAGAATATGAAGATTCAAAGAAATAGGAATTATGTTATTAACTCAAATTAAGAAGAAAAGTAAGCCAAATTAGAATTCTTGTTGGTAACCAGTTAATACTTGGGTAGGGATAGAAAGATGGCTCACTGATTAAGAATACTTACTGCTCTTTCAGGAGACCCAGGTTTGGTACCACATGGCAGCTCACAACTGCCTTTAACTCCAGTTCCAGGGGACCTGACGTCTTCCTCTGGCCTCTGTGGACACCTGGCACTCATATGGTACACATACATACACACAGGCAAAACACTCATACACATAAAATAAAATGAAAATCTCTCCTTATTTTTTTCTTTTGGTCTTTTTAAGACAGGATCTCCCTGTAGCTCCAGTTGACCTGGAACTCACCATATAGATCAGGCTGGCCTTGAACTCACAGAGATCCACCTATCTCTGCCTCCCAAGTGCTAGGATTAAAAGTGTGCGCCACCATACCCCACCAAAATGAACAAATCTTAAAACAAGAAAAAGAAATACTTAGGTAAGTCACTACCTTATATTTTAAGCATATTTGAAATAAAAATGGCTGCATACCTCTACATTTTACATATTTTGCCTGGTCTGGGAAACAAGGCATGACCAGGTAACATTTGGTCAAAGGTAAGGTTTTTGTTGTTAGCCATGTATACTAACAAAAGCCTATAATGCCTGTTGTTGGGAGGTGGAGGCTAAAGGATCAAGAGTTCAAGGCCAGCCTGAGCTACATAGCCAGTTCAAGGTCAGCCTGGAATACAATCAGACTATCATACAAAACATTTGTTTGTTTTTTAAAATTGAGTCTTCAGCTGGGTGTGGTGGCACATGCCTTTAATCCCAGCACTGGGGAGACAGAGGCAGGTAGATCTCTGTGAGACCAAGGGCAGCCTGGTCTACATAGGGAGTTTCAGGCCAGTTGGGGCTACAGCCAAGAGACCCTGTTCCCTGTTGAAAATGAAGAAGAGGAAGAAGGAGGAGTTGGTGAAGAATGGGGATTGGGGGAACAATAAGAAAAGATGGGTTATGTGGCTGTGTCTGACCTGGTACTCAAGGATAGTTAAGGTTTTATTGGTGGAGTATTATAACAAATAATCTTCACATTAAGATGGGTGTGGTACCTCAAACCAATAATCCCAGCACTTGAGAAGTGAATTCAGGAATTTGGGTCATCTTCAGTTACATATTGAATTTGAAGTCAGGTGAGCTACATGAGACCCTGACTCAAAAAACAAGAAAAAAAGGACTGGAAAGTTGATAGTGTTTAAGAGCACTGACTGCTCTTTTAGAGGACCTGGGTTCGATTCCCAGCACCCACATGGCAGCTAAGAATCATCCATAACTCCAGGTCCTGGGCTCCAACACCTTCTTCTGACCTCCATGGGCATTGCACAACATGGGTGCATATATACATATGCAGGCAGTGTCTCATACACAGAAAAATAATTCATATTGAATTAGCTGGGCAATTTACTGTCTGTGCAATACACAGTGTTTCAGAGCCAAATTATTTTTCAGAGTTACTACATGAAATAGTGGATTTTTCATTTGGTTAAAGTTAAGGTTTTTATTTTTCTGATATAGATTATGTTTCAATATAAGATTTGAACTTTTTTTTTTCAGTATTGTAAAGAAGTACCTAGCTGGGTGTATTAGTACACACCTGTAATCCCAGCACTCTGAAATCTGAGGCGGGAGGATTTCAAGTTCCAGACTGTTTTGGGCTATGTAATAAGACTATCTAAAAGGAAAGAAAGGAAGACAGGGAAGAAGGAAGGACTTCTTTGCATAAGTAGATTTCTAGAAAATCGTTTGGTTAGTTGACTATATTTCCCAATCCTCTTGGTTATCTACTTGGGATAGTCACAATATTGCAAATAAGCTTAAGGTTTTAAATGTTTATGTGAAAAATAACTTACTAAAAAAAAAAACCTCTGGAAAAGCACAGCTGTTTAAAAGCAAATGCCTGATGTTTTTATTCTAGTCCAAGCAGTTATCTTACTCTATATATTCCAGTTGGATTTCTTTTTTTAAAATTCTATTTATTTTTGGAGGGATACATGTGGAGGTCAGAGGACAACTTGAGGGAGTCAGTTCTCTCCTCTACCACATGGGTCCCTAGGATCAACCTCAGGTCATCAGCCTTGTCAGCAAGAGCCTTTGCTCACTAAGCTATCTTGCTAGCCCCAGTTTTATTCATTTCTGTCACTATCTACTTGGGTTTGGAATCATAACCCACAGTTTAAGGATTAGCTTGCAAGACTGTCCCACTGTATGTGCCAGTCCTAAGTTCTGGCCTGTGGTATTTCTGATTGATGAACTATAAACCAGGAATGTCTGTTATTTTCCTCTTTAGGATTCAATAATTCGTCACTGTGGCTTACAGAACTCAGGAAAGCACTTTGCTTATAACAAATGAGATTTTTAGAAGACACAGATGATCAGTCACATAAAGAGAACATAGAGTTAGGTCCACATGAGTCCCCAGCACAGGAGCTACAGCGGCAACAGAAGCTAGGCTCATCCTGAATCACCAATAAAGAAATGAGTAATAGTGAAGAACAGAGAATAGTTTAATCAAGGGACTGGAGGGATGACTCAGTGATTAAGAGCACAGGCTGCTCTTGCAGAGGACCTGGGTTCAGTTTCCAGCACCCATAAGAACTGTCCATAACTCCAATTCCAAGGGATCCAGCACCCTCTTCTGATTCCATGCGCATGAATGACATGGGTGTACTTACACACATGCAGGTGATACACTCAAACACATAAAATAAAGATAATAAAGTATTTTTTGAAAGAAAGAAAACAATGTCTAATCAGTGTGTATTGGGAAGAGGAGCTGATAAGGGAATCAAGTGACCCAAGTGTATTTTTGGAGTACTGATACAAACTTTAGGCTAAAATAGAGAAAGAATTGGGGCAGAACAACAAGTGGTATGCATAATTAAGTGGTCCTCCTCAAGGTGGGTTCCACCTGTCATCATTTACACCTCTGGCCCTACAAGGTAGTTGATAAATGTTTAACTCTACCATAACTCAAGGGAAGCAATTGGGTTCCTATACCATGGTTACTCTGAATATAGTGAAGTCTAGGTACCTCATAGGTAATTGTGCACTTCTTGGAGTGGTGGCTAATTTGCTTTCTGAGGTTTGGCTCTTCCTTGAATCCAAGCTGTCTGCAGGTTTAGGGAAATTATTTATGCCTGTGTCTCTAGGTTCTAAGCCTCTTATCCAAAGAACTAAAAATACAGGTTCATATAGATTTGCAAAAAAAAGCTAGATAGGTTAGATAACTCCCCATCCTCTTCTCCCCAACCCCACACAGGCTCTCCCCACCCCCACCTTGCCCCTGGTCCTGATCTTCCTGACACACAGTAAGTCAGATCCTGCTACTGCATCTTGATTCCTCTGCAGCCTAAGCCTGCCCTTCATCCCCTGTCCCATCCCATCCTGTTCCCCTCATCCCTTTTCTAGCCTTGGACTCAGGCCCACTCTTAGGCTCCTGCCTCAAATCTAAATTCCCCTCTTAGTCCAGACCACTGTGTCCTGATCTCTTATACCCAGACTAGGTCAAAACCCACCAGTCCTACCAAAGTGTACTACAATGAAAATCACCCTGAGGAACCCCATGACATACAATTAAAAAAAGAAAAAAAAAAAAAAAAAAAAAAAAACCATGATCAAAGAACTTAAAGAAAACAACAACTCAAAAGAACTCAAAGAGAATAGGCATAAACTTGTGATAGAAGCTTAAGAAAATTCAAACATGAGGCTAAATGAAGTAACAAAACAATGCAGAACTTGAAAAGTGAATTCACAAAAGAGGATAGAAATATTGAAGAAAACCCAAGCCAAAATGAAAAAGGAAATGAAAAACTCAGTAAGTCAATTTGAAACAACAGGAGAAAGCCTCACAAACAGAATGAATGAAACAGAAAATAGACTATCAAGACTGGACAAGAAAGTTTAAGAACTGGACTTTATAAGCAAAAAAAAAGTTTTAAACATAGGAATGGAATCTGCAGGAAGTGTTGGAGACCATAAAAAGACCAAATTTATGATTCATAGGCATACAGGAAGGAAAAGAATCTGAGGCCAATGGCATTGACTATCAGATCTTCAATAGGATTCTAGAAGAAAACTTCTCTAAATTAAGGAAAGATGTCTATACAGATTCAAGAAGCACATAGAACATCAATTAGACAGGACCAGAACTGAAACTCCCGATGGCATATCAGTAAAAACACTAAATGTCCAGAACAAAGAGAGGATACTGAAAATCTCTAGAGAAAAACAAGTTACATATAAAGGAAGATCCATCAGAATTACAGCTGACTTCAATGCAAACTGAAAGGCAGAAGAGACTAGACCAAAGTATTCCTAATTCTAACTGACTGTGGATGCCAACCCAGAACACTTTACCCAGAAAAACCATCTATCATAGTCGAAGAGGAACAGAAAATTTTCCATGACATGAATTGTCCACCAAACCAGCCCTACAGGGAGTGCTTGAAACAATACAAAGAACTGAAGATAAGAATGGCCATACCCAAGAGGTTACAGAAAGAAAACAAATGAAGATATAATTATGGAAACACAACAGGACCAAGAATAGACATAAATTAAAATGATAGTAACCAATACATGTCTTTCAGTAATAACTATAAATATCAATGGCCTCAACTCCTCAGTCAGAACACACAGACTGGTAGAATGGATTAAGAAACAAAATCCATCTTTTTGTTGTCTTTAAGAAACTCATCTTACCTTCAGGGATACACACTACCTTAGGGTGAAAGGGTGAGAAAATTCCAAGCACATGACACTAAGAAGCAAGCAGGTATTGCAAGTCTAATATCTAAAAAAATAGACTTCAAATTAAAACTAATCAGAAGTGATAAAGAGGGTCACTTCATTCTAATCAAAGGAACAATTGACCAAGAAGATATTGCAATTATGAACATATGTGCACCAACTCTGGTGCATCCAATTTGATAAAAATAGTGCTGCACGACTATAAAACAGATTAGCCTCAACTCAACAGTACGTAAATTCAGTACTCCACTATCTCTAATAGACAAGTCAACTGGACAAAGAATTAACAGAGCCATCTGAATTAAATGACATAATATTCCACCCAATCACCAAAGAATATACTTTCTACTCAGTGACCCATGCAAGTTTCTCTAAAATTGACCACATACTCAGGTACAAAACAAACCTCAACAAATACAAAAAAAACCAAATCCATATATTCTATCAGACCACAGTGCACTAAAGCTTATAATCAACAGCAAAAAGAAGCTCTAGTAACTACACAAACTCATGGAAATTAAACAACACACTCCTGAATGATAAATGGTTCAAAGAAAAAATTTAAGAAACAAAAGTATTCCTGGAACTAAATGAAAATGATAATACAACACAACACACCTTTGGAACACTTTAAAAGAAGTCCTAAGAAGGAAATTTGTAACTGCATGCCTACATTAAAAAAAAAAAATCAGAAAGAACACATATAAATGACTTAACAGTGCAACTCAAGACTCCGGAAACGCAAGAACAAACCAGACCCAAACCTAGTAATAAGAAATAACAAAAATCAAAGGAGAAATAAACAAAATAGAAACAAAACAATACAAAGAATCAATAAATCTAAGGGATGGTTCTTTGAAAAGTTAAACAAGATAGACATACCCTTAGCCCAGTTAACCAAAAGAAAGATCAAATCCAAATTAACAAAATTGAAGAGGAAAAGGGAAACATCACAACAGACACCAGAAAATCCAGGAAATACTTTAAAAACCTATACTCCATTAAATTTGAACATCTAAAAAAAATGGATAAATGTCTAAATTCATGGAAACCACCAAAGTTAAACAAAAAAGAGATCAGACATATAACAAATGAGGAAACTGAAACAGTGATACAACAAATGGTGCTGGCAAAACTCTACCTGTAGAAGAATGAAATTGGACCCTTTCACCTTGCACAAAAGTCAACTCCAAATGAACCAAAGACCTCAGTATAAAACCTGCCACTCTGAAACTGCTAGAAGAATACGAGCAGTACCCTACAAGATACAGGTGCAGGAAAGAACTTTCTATTTCGGACATCAGTTGCTCAGGCATTAAGGTCAACAATCAACATGTGGGACCTCATTAAACTACAAAGCTTCTATACAGCAAAAGAAATAAGCAAGTAAAGAAGAAACCCACTGAGTACAAGAAAATCTTGACCAGTTACACATCTGACAGAGGATTAATTTCCAGAATATAGAAAGAATACAAAAAGCAAAGGAACAAGAAAATAAATGACCCAACAAAACTATGGCTTTAGGATCTAAGCAGAGAGTTCTCAAAGAAGTAAAAATGGCTAATAAAAAAGAGCACCTTAAAAAGTGCTCAGCATCCTTAGCAATTAGAGAAATGCAGGTAAAATCCACTTTAAGATTTCACCTTACCCCAGTCAGACTGGCCTAGATCAAGAGAACAAAAGACACCAAATACTGGAGAGGATGCAGAGAAAGGGGAGTGCTCATTCACTGCTGGTGAGAATGCAAACTCACAACCACTATGGAAAGCACTGTGAAGGATTAAACTAAAAATGAATCTACCATATGATCCAGTTATACCAATCCTTGGCATATACCTAAAGGATTCATCCTACTGTACAGATACCTGTACATCCCTGTTTGTTGCTGCTCTTTTTACAAATAGCTGACAAATGGAAACAACCTAATTGTCTTCAGTTGACGAGTAGATAATGAAAATATGATACATTTACACAATGGAGTTTTCAGCAGTAAAGAAGGATGAAATTTTCA
Source organism: Eospalax fontanierii (assembly GCA_035773235.1). NCBI lineage: Eukaryota > Metazoa > Chordata > Mammalia > Rodentia > Spalacidae > Eospalax > Eospalax fontanierii. The sequence goes on from CM069551.1 coordinate 12,588,726, forward strand.
GGTAAATGGATGAAACTAGAAACTAAGTAAAGTAACACAGGCTAAGAGAAGCAAGCAACATATGTTCTCCCTCATTTGTGGAACAGTCCCTTATACGTGAGTATGTGTCCTGGTGTAACAGCAGGCGCAGGGAAGACTGAAAGGAAGCATGGAGGTGAAGGGAAAGAGCCCCCAAAAGGGTAGAAGGAAACAGATGCTACCAAGGGGAAATGGGGGTATTCAGCTGGAAGGGAGCAGTAAAGGATATGTAAGGAACCATGGGGGTAAAGGGAAGAAGGATTTCAAGAAAAGGAGGATAATAGGAGATATTATCAAGGGGAAAATGGGACCACTTAGACTGCGAAGGGAAAAGAGTGGTTAGGGAGAGAGTGGTAAAAAGAAGAAACAAGATAGCTTTATTCTGGTCCATAGTAAGACCTGGCACAGCAAGATTAGGGGTGGCTCCCTAAGTTTTGTGGAGAGTTTTAAGTGATAGTAAATCTTCCCATAGTAAATCACTTCTCAAGTGATAGTAAATTCTCTATTACCTTAGGGCTAAGCAGGGAGTTTGTCTATTCTTGTTTTAAGGGAGTGACAAGCTTAGGGGGGTTTCCCCTAAATTTCTGGGGATTGATAAATTTTTACTTCAACTAAAGATAAGTAAATTCTCCATTATCTTATGACTAGGCCCAGAGCTGGCTTGCCTCTTATTGTTTTTAGGAGCTTAAGGGTGTTTCCCCTTCTGTAGCCTAAGGTGTAGGCATCATTAGAATAATAAACTCTGCCAGGTGTAGTGGCTTATGCCTTTAATCCCAGCACTCTGGAGGCAGATGCAGTTGGATCTCTATGAGTTCAAGGCCAGCCTTGCCTACACAGTGAGTTCCAGGCCAGCTGGGGCTACAGGGACTTTATAAGTTCATGAGTACATGGCAGTTAGCACCCATAATCAAGGAAAATCAGCCAACAAAAGTATCTGCCTTTACTATTGCCTGAGTTTCTTCCTGGCTATATTTGGGGTGACAAGATGTTTGAAAGTTTATACCCACAATTAGTTAGCTTGTGTCTGTAAATGAAGACAAACTAAAGTACTCTTTCTCCTGTGCTATTTTTCATTAGAGGCCATTTTTACTCTCTGGTTAAACTTCAGTCCAGGCTTGAATGTAAAAAATCAGAGATCTAGGTCAAACAGATACAAGGGAGGAGGTCATGTTACTCCTCTCTAAATTTCTCTTGTTCTGTTCTCTAGAGCTTTATATTTCCTGCCTCTTGCATGACCATGAGGCGAGGCTTTACTAGATGTAGCTGCTTAATTTCAGTGACAAAACCTAAGTTATTCTGTATCTCTTTCTTCTTTAGGGACCCTAAAGAAGGGTGAGCCTCTGGGTATGGTGGTGCATGCCTTTAATCCCAGCACTCAGGAGGCAGAAGCACATAGATCTCTGTGAGTTCTAGGCCAGCCTAGTCTGCATAATTCCAAGTAGAGCCTAATTTGGAAGAGTCATGCTCACCAATATGACTCCTATACACTGTGACCTTAATGAGCTCAGCTTTTGCCTGGTTTAATTGATCCTGTCAGTGCAGGACCTACCATTCCTAAATCTTCAAGAGTAAATATTAGTCTTACATGTATAGTGAAAGTCAGCCAACTTCTAATAATTGTAAGTTAAGCACACTTGACTTCCTTGTGGCTAAATTATTTAAATCCCTTTAAACATTCCCCTTTTTAAAATTTACCAGTTTATTTTTTATGCGTATGAGTATATTCCCTGTATGTAGATAGGTGTACCTTTGTCATGCAGTGCCCATGGAGGTTAGAAGAGGGTGTGAAATCCCCTGGAACAGGAGTTACAGATGGTTGTTAGCCACCATGTGGGGATTGGGAATCGAACTGGGGTGCTCTGCAAGAGCAGTGAGTGCTCTAACTACTGAACCATCTCTCTGGCTCCCCCCTTTGCCTTTTTAAAAATAATTTGTAGGTAAACACAATAGCATGTAGGGTGAAGAGGCAGCATCATGACATATACAAGACAGTAAGTTTTGAGTCTCAGAGAATCTCCCTGGAGATGCAGGGCAGAAAGATCTCGCATTTCAGCCAAGCAAATGCCAAACCAGGTACAATGCTTTTAGTTAACTTCTTCCATCACCTCTTGTCCCTGTGAAGGGCACTCCTTAGAAGGCAGGAGAATTAGGCAGAGGAGGTCCATGAGGTTCCATGAGGCATAATTCTTTTGAAAGTATACCTTTTTCTCTACATAAGAATTCACATATACTTTAATTTGGTTCCAAAGAATTTTAAATGCTTCAGTGAAACTGTTTCTCAGCAGAATCTTAATCGGTCATCAGCTTTTTCCCCACTATTTCCAATGAAATATCCTATGATTGGTTTACTAGGGAAAATATTTCTAACATTTAAAGATTCACAAATTTGCTTTGATGGGGCTTTAGTTCCAATTCCTTTAGGTAAATTTATTAATGGCCGGCATACTTAACAAGACTCAGATAAAGAGATCCCCAGGGTGAAAGCAGAAGTTTGAGCACACTTCCTTGCAGTTGGGGCCCCTGGCAAAGAAGGGAAGAAAAGTGGAAGCGAATAAAGAATGATGCACGCTGGGGCACAAGCTGCAAGGAAGCCTTTGCCTGTTGTCTGTAGCAGCCTAGGAAAATAGATAAAGACTTTCATTTTGCAGTTTGTCCAGACTTAAAGTCTGCTGGTGCTTGACCTTTGCCCAACCCCAGAAAGGAGTGACCTTGCCAGTTCCAAAACAGATCTGACCACACCCCCACATGATGTTCTGCATGGGGCATGTGCAAATAGCTAACCCTCTGATCTGTTTTTGTTAGGAATGATCACACAGGAAACTTTGTGAAATGCTTAATTCTTATTGTATGTTGCAAATTGTAACCAGTCTCTGCTTCGGAGACTCTATAAAAGCTTCTTTCTAAGTATGATTAGGGTTTGCTATAAGTGGCCCTGGCCAGTTGGAAATAAAATACCTTGCTTTAATACTTTGCTATTCCATCCACGTGGTGTTGGCTTTTTTATCTAGACCCATAACATTGTCATTGCACTGACCCTGTGAGCATACAAAAGTCCCTCTCCTTCTGGACTTTCCCAGTCCTATCCATGAGTGCCTTGGCATGAGCTGTCAAGGAAAACATTTCTATTGTCACACAATTATATGTATAACTCAAGATATGCTATATTTCCCTCTTCCCCCCAGGACCTCAGGCCTCTGTGAATTTAGAGTGGAGTCTTCCTCACATGGGGCACCACAGTGCAGCATTACTAAGCCAACTTTATTACCTGGACAAATAAAAGCCTCTTCAATTTAATTTTTAAGTGTGGGCCTGAACTTGGAGGACACCCATTCCACTAGAGATCTCTTGGAACCCTGCGCCCAGCTCCACCCATAGTTTTATTATGTGTTTCTCCAGCTTCAGTTTGGGAAGTACAAGCTTGGCTCCATCCTAATCTTGACAGAGCACCTGCCTTTTCATCCCTACCTAGAATGTCTCGCTCATTCAAGATGAGTGAGGAATGGGGCACCATCTTTCACCTTGATGAGTTAATTCTCAAGTATACCCACAGTAGTTCCTTCATTCACTATCTTTTTAGGTGGAGTACCAAATTGAGGTTGCCTAGGAAACTAGACCAGGTGCCAAGGTCACAAGACACAAGAGCACATAGTTTTGCCGGGGTTAACTAACAGTCATTAACCCAAATTATATCCATTTATAAAACTCATTCCCACAAACTGTCAAATCTTTCTGTAGAGCCACAGAACCTAGAGCATCTAATGGTCTTTGTAACAACTTTCCTTAGCTTTTATTTCTATAAGTAGTGAGGCTTAACTTGCAGAATATATCTGTTTGAAGAAAATACAGAAAGCCAGTCATGGTGACTCCAATTTATAACCCCAGCCCCCTAAAGGCTGAGGCAGGAGGACTGTGGTGAGTTTGAGGCCATCCTGGGCTATATAGTGAGACCCTATTTTAAAAAGAGAAGGGGAGAATAGGAATATATAAATACATAAACTAACTACAGGAGGTCAAAGTCCATTGTGAAGTTCTGGCCAAAGAAAAGAGAAATACCCATGCCCAAAGCAGGAAGCCTTCCTGCCCTTCTCTCCATCTGGGCAAAAGTCCTTTATTCTTTGTGAGAAGAGTATCTCCCTTGAAGTAGGAGCTGATAAGGGAGTAGTAAGCTTCAAAGGGAAGAAATTACGGAGGGGGTTGGGGCTTTAAAAAAGTGAACTTGTGGTATGAACTACACAGTATCTGCACATAATCGATGACCATCATATGGCCGTTGTGTTACAAGAAAAACAGTATAAACTCATATCACATTTAGCCTAATCCTCATTCTCATATGATGAGTAAAATATTCCTTGTCAAATCACCATAGTAAAAAAAGCCCCCTAGATTTAGCATAAAGCCTACCAGGAAAAGCCAGTAAGTCTTGATGCTCTCTTGAGAGGCCCATACTCCCTTCTGAATGTGTCCTTTCCCTCTGTAGTAAAACTTCCTCCTAATTTCTTCCTGTGAGTTATTTGCCCCAGCAGGAACATGGAAAATACCAGGTAGAGGGCTTCCATTGGCCTTTCTAAGACCACCTTCTCTGGCTTTCACCACTGTCAAAACCACAGTCTCCATAAATTTATCTTTCTTGCCTCAACATCTTGTCTTGAGTTTCATACAAAAAAACAAGGAACAGAGACGAAAACAAGGAACAGGTGTTACCATTAATTTTACAATAACAGGAAACAGGGTGGTCACAAGGTCTCATAAACATGTTTTTGTACATTCTGTGGTCACGGGGTGCACCCCGTGATCTTTACTGCTCAAGCAAAACAATTCCTGAGCAAAACACTTCCTGAGCAAAACACAACACTTCCTGAGCTAGCTTTTCACGGGGGTAACTAATGGTCTTAGTTTTTCAGTTAGTCTTTTAGACTCTATTTTACTTTTCAGTCTCTAGACGTAACTGGCTTTTGTGGGATGGGCCTAGACCTTTAATACCAGTAATAGATGGACTAGTCTGAAAATGGCCAACATATAATCAGTCAGTAATTGCTAAAATGAAAATTAGTCCCAGTCATACTTCTCATATATATGGCTACATGTAGCTCAGTGGAAAGCTCTTGCCTACTTTGTATTTAATTGCAAAATAATAACCTTGTTTTGAAGGAAATAAGAAAATGTTTATTTTAAGCCAAATATGAGTGACCTAGGCTACACAGATTCAAATTATAGAAAAAGTATTTCCAAACCAAAAGGAACTTTTATAAGTAGACTACATGGTGGGGTATTACATAGTTTAAGGTAATGCAGAGAACTTCTGACCATTGGACTGAGATGGTATCTCACTACGGTTTTAGTGCAGTGAAGTCAGGGATCGGATCTGTTGTTCGTCAAGCTGTGTATGTCTAACATGCATCCCCAGAGGTTATGTAACAGTCAAAAGAATGTTAGATCAAGTACAAAAGTCAGGAATAAGGGCTTTCCAGAGGACTGAAGTAGCCCTTATAAAGGAACCTGTAGTGTCTCTCCCTGCAGCTCTCCACAAGCCTGCCTGCGTTTATCACTCCTGGCCCAGAGGAAGTCTTCCATTTGGTGCTTACTTGAAAAAAATTCTTTCCTGATAGTTTCTTTGGGCATTTTTGGTTTTATAGTATACATGTACACACTTGTAAATACTGTGGCTTGTTGATGGTAATGGTGTTTTCCTCTAGGAATAAAAGCTGTGGCTTCATCCTGTTCAGACCTTCACGAAGTTTCCTTGAAGGGATGTGGCAGTGTCTCTGATGAGGGTGTCCTTGCTCTTGCACTCAATTGCCGACTACTGAAGATCATTGATTTGGGTGGCTGCTTAAGTATTACTGATGTGTCCTTACAAGCCTTGGGAAAAAACTGCCCACTTTTGCAATGTGTTGACTTTTCAGCTACGCAGGTAAAAGAGATATAAATTTGAAACATACAGCTGGGTGTGATGACTCATGCCTTTAATCCCAAACACAGGCAGGTCTCTGAGACTGAGGCCAGCCTGGTCCACAAAGCGAGTTCCAGGCCAGCTGGGGCTACAGGGAGAACCTGTCTCAAATAAAAAAACAAAAAACTTGCAATGCATACATTATGTGCTGCCCTAATTATTACCCAGGACTAAACAGAAGAACATCCTTCGTCCTTGTGTTATTGTTGAAATTGTTGCCCATTTTGTGATTAGCAATGATAATATAATTTGCATGTTTTTCTTAATTATTTTAAGTAACAAAAGTGGGAGGTTTGTGTGACTAAAAATTGCTAAATGGGCGGTAATCCACATGATAGTGCATTTTAGAAAATTCCCTCATCTCCATCATAGGATGTGTTTCTTTTTCCCTTTGCTTAGGTATCTGACAATGGTGTGGTTGCACTTGTTGGTGGACAGTGTGCCAAAAAATTAGAGGTAATTTTAACATGTCTATAAAAATACTAAATTTTGTTACCTGCCAGCTGGGGCTACAGAGAGATCCTGTCTCAAAAAATGACAAAAAATAAAAATAAAAACAAAACCCAAATTTTATATTATCATCAGAAAAAAATGTTTATTATTATTTTTAATATTTTTTTTTTATGTGAATGAGCATGTTGCCTGCATGTAAGTGCATCCATGTCACAATACCCGAGGAAGTCAGAAAGGGGCACCAGATCCCCTGGAACTGGATCTGGTCGTCAGCCACATGTGGGTGCTGGGAATTGAACCTGTCTGCAAGAGCAGCCAGTACTCTTTAACTGCTGAGCCATCTCTCCAGCCCCCCAAATGTTTATCATTGTGGGGGACAGCACTATATCACACATGTAGAGACCAGAAGACATTCTCTCCTTCCATCTTTACATGGCGTATAGGGATCAAACCTGGGTCTCTGGGCTCGCACAGCAGGCCAGCCTCTGGGCTTACTGGCCCTTTTTCTTTTATCTTCTGGCATTTTACATTTTATTTTGTTTTATATTTTTGAGACATACCTCCACTGTTTAGTTCTAGCTGGCACGGCTTCTCTGTCCCAGGCTGGCCTTTTTTCACCCCCCCCCCCCCCAGAGGTAGAATTACATCAGGTGCATCACCAAACCCAGTTTCTCATACTATTTTCTTTCTTTTTTTTTTTTTAATTTATTTTTTATTACTTCTCTCATTCTCTCTCTCTCTCTCTCTCTCTCTCTCTCCCCCCCCCTCTCTGTTGTGTGTGCATTTATGTGCACATGTGTGTGTATATGAGTGCATCACAGCATGTTTGGAGGTCAGAGTACAGTTTTGCAGAGTTAGTTCTCTCCACCTTTACTTGAGTTCTGGGTATTGAACTCAGGTCATTAGGCTTGCTTGGAAAGTGCATTTACCTACTGAACTATCTCACAGGCACTTATTTTCTTTTTTGTTTGTTTGGTTCATTTTATTTTGTATTTTTCAAGGAAAGAAATTTCTCAGTTTGGTAAGGTGAAAAGTTGCAACACCCATGTCTTGGCATCTGCTGAGTTCCTTCCTACCGTACCGTTCTGTGGCAGAAGGCAGAGGGAAGGAGGGAGAGGGGGGCAGGGGAAGGACAGAGTCTCATACAGGCTGACCTGGAACTTGCTTTGTAGCTGAGGCTGGCTTGAACTCTGATCCTTTTGCCTCTGTGTCCGAAGTGCTGAGATTTCAGGGTAAGAGCACCCAGCTCTCCTTTATAGTTGGTTTTGTTGTTGTTTTTATAAGTTAATAAATATTTGATTCTTTTTTGTATAAGAGTATTCCCAAACTTTCTCATGCTGTTACTGTAGATTTCTTTTGATTTCCTTTCCTTTGTTTTTCCACATAGGAGATTAATATGGGGTATTGTGTGAGTTTGACTGATGATGCTGTAGAAGCTGTCCTGACTGCCTGTCCTCAGATATGTATACTTCTCTTCCATGGGTGCCCCCTAATAACAGGTCAGTCTGAGTACTTTGTTTAAGTCTTAGCATCCTCCTTTATCAACTGTGGAACCTTAAGAAAATTCCTCAGTCGTTCAGTTCCCTCAGTCAGTGCCCTTACCTGTAAATGGTACAGTGTATACCTGTTTCATAGGTTTGCTCAGGATGATTATCTGATGATCTATTGGATACTTCACTCAGAGTAGATATCAATCCTGGTGGCTGTAATGGTGGTAAGGCTCAGGAAATGTTCCCCACAGAAAGACGGTGATGGCAGCAGTAGTCTTGGTCAGGATACTGATGTGACGCTTTCTATAGACCATAAAAAGTTCAAGCTTATATATTCTATCTATTAAATATGCTAAAAGACCAGTTAACTATTATTCACTCAAGATGTAGAAACTAAGATTAAGAATAATTTAATCCACTGGGTGTAGTGGCACACAACTTTAATTCTAGCACTTGGGAGGCAGAGGCAGGTAGATCTCTGTGAGATCTAGGCCAGCTTAGTCTACAAGGTGAGTTTTGGGTCAGCTGGGGCTACAGGGAAACCCAGTCTCAAAAACACCCCCAACCCCAAAAGAATTATAGTTAAAGCCGGATATAATAACTCACACCTATAATCCTAGCATGGTTGAGGGTAAGGCGGGGCAGTTGCTTCTAGTTAAGGCTATCCTGAGCTACATAATGAATTCTAGGCCAGCCTGGGCTATAGAGTGAGACCCTTTCTCAAACAAGACAAAGTAATAACAATAAAATTTTACCCATTGAGGGCTAAGGAGAGAGCTTAGCAGGTAAAGAGCTTGCTTCACATATACAAGGACTAGAGTTTGAATCCCCAGAACCCACCTGTAAGCCTTAGTGCATGCACAGGAGGCAGAACAGGGAATCCCTGTGGCAAACTAGCTAAAACCATGAGCTCTGGGTTCAGCTAGAGATACCAACCTTGGGCTTCCACATGCATGGGTAAAACTTTAGAAAGTACAATCCAAAAGTTGAGTTCAGTGAAACGAATATTAAAATGCTAAAGTGTATCTAGATTAGCATAGAGACAAGAGAAAACTATCAGCTTTCAAATCTGGAAATGTGTTGGAATAGTTCCTCAGATTTTCAAACTGGGAATCTTTGAGAGAATCATAATTATTGAGATTACTGGTGACCAAAGAAATGTTGATAGGTAAAGGATTCAAGAGAATTGTCTACCGGGTTCGATACCAAAAGCCAAGAAAGCTTAATTTCATTTTCCCATTTATATAATGGCTATAAAATTGTCCCAACCAGGCATTTGTTAGTGTCTAAAGGATAGGCATTATATCATTATTTTGGCCTTCCATATCCAGTACAAAGCCAGGCATAAGCTCACAGGAGGCAGGAGCAGGAAGTCAGGAGTTCAAGGCCACCCTCAGCTGTGTAGCCAGTGAGAAGCCAACCTGGGCCACATGAGACCCTGTCTCAAAACCATAAACAGGTGGCTAGAGAGATAGCTCAGGGTTATCCACATGGATTCCCTTGCAAAAGATGGGAGTTCAGTTCCCAACACCCATGTCAAGTGGCTCACAACTGCTTTTAACTCCAGCTCCAGGGGATCCAACACTGTCATCTGACCTCTTTAGATACCTGCACACACATGTACACACACACATACACACACACACACACACACACACATAAATGAAATAAACCTTTAAAAAATGGTTTGATTTATTCAGAGGTCCAAACACTTTAAAATGTGATTAGAAAATCTAAAATGATTTCTAACCTGAATCTAACTATTTTCTGTGGCTCAGAGTTCTTACTCATTCAGTGGACTTGCAAATTAATGTGTCAAAAAATTTGTTCATGGGGCTAGGAAGAGGGCTCAGTGGTTAAGAGCATTGGCTGCTCTTGCAAAGGACCTGGATTCTATTCCCAGCACCTATATGGCAGCTAACAACCATCTGTAACTCCAGTTCCAGGGGAATTTAATGCCCTCTTCTGACTTCTGAGGGCAGTGCACAACATGGGTACATGTACACACATGCAGGCAATACACTCATATACATAACATTAAAAAAATAATAAACAAAATATTTTTGAAAAATTTCGTTCAAAAAAAGCTTTAAACTAGAATCGGTTGCCACGCCTGCATGGCCCTGGGTCTGAGTCTCTGCGAAGGACGTCGAGGTTGAAGAGAAGAGTACACACACAGACACACACTAGGTAGGGGGAAAGGAGAATGACTGACTGACTTTATTGAGAGGCATCAAGCCTTATATACCCTGAGGCGGGCCTTTGCAGGAGGTTAAAAGTTCAGATTCTCAGGAGACATCCTCTACTGATGACACACAGCTGTACACAGGAAAAAGGAAGTTGTGGTTGGGCTAACTTAAAGGTCAAGTTGTTTACTTGAGCTTTGCAATTGACAAGATCCTGGCTAGCCCTTGGCCAAGAGCCTAGCACTAAGAGAGAAGGGCATGCAGGGAGGATTTTTCCCAGGGCTGTTTTTCTCTGGGATGGAATCAGGCTAAGCTGGCTATTCTCTGACCTGTGGCCTCCAACATCAGTTTCTGGAAGAACAGTGGTTCATATATAGTAGCAGCTTTTTCTTTTTTCTAGTTGGTTGCTTTTTTTGAGATGGGGTCTCAACATTGCCCAGGCTAGCCTCAAACTTGCTATGTAGTCAAGGCCGGCCTTGAACTTTTGATCCTTCTCCCTACCTCCACCTTCTGAATGTTTGTGCTACTGACACTGGCTTTTTTTTTTTTTTTTTTTCATGCTGGGGATTAAACCCAGGGCCATAGCATGCTAAGCAAGCTTGCTGCTACTCACTTCACCCTTCAGACCATCACTCAGCCTTAAAATAGGGAGATGATCCAATGTAAACACAAAGATCCTTTTAAGTGGAGAAGATACAGAAGCCAGGCATGGTGGCTCAGGATTGTTGTGAGTTGGGAGCCCAGCCTGGGCTGGGTGTGGTGGCTCACAGATTTAATCCCAGCACTGGGGAGACAGAGGCAGGTGGATCTCTGTGAGATCAAGGCCAGCTAGAGCTATAGAGAGACCCTGTCTCAAAAAGACAAAAAAAACCAGTCAGCCTGGACTACCTATTGAGTACTGAGTACCAAGGCCACTGCCTGAGTGAGTCGTTGCTGTAAAAAATAAAGGTTGCTCATGTCTTGGGTCAAAATATTTTCAACCAGTTGGGGCTGCTTATCTCAGGAGTAAGTGAACTCTAATCATGCTCAGAAAGAAGTTTTTATAGGGTCTGAGCAGCATCAACTGGTTACAGTTTGCAACATCCAATAAGAATGAAGCATTTCACAAAGTTCCTATGTGCACATTCCTAACAAAAACAGACCAGGGGGTTAGCTATTTGCACATGCCCCTCCCAGATTAGAACATCACATGGGGTGTGGTCAGGCCAGTTTTTGGAACTGGCAAGGTCACTCCTGCCACTAGGAGGGGTTGGGCAAAGGTCAAGCACCAGCAGACTTTAAGTCTGGACAAACTGCAAAATGAAAATCTTTATCCCATTTTCCTAGGCCATTACAGCTCAGTGGTTAAGAATACTGCTCTTGCAAAAGACCCGAGTTGAGTTCCCAGCACCCATACTGATCCAGTCACAACCGCCCATAATTCCAGCTGCACTCACATGCACTAACCCTTCCCCCTACAGGCACACATGCATATACATCACTTTTAGAAAAGAAAGAGAAGTGAATCTTTGAAAAGGAAAAGAGGGGCTGGAGAGATCACTCAGTGGTTAAAACACTGGCTGCTCTTGCAGTGTACTAGGGTTAGATTCCGGCACCTGCAAGGTAGCTAACAACCAATCATGACTCCAGTTCCAGGGGATCCAACACCCTCTTCTGACTTCCTCAGGCAGGTACTGCACTACATGGGTGCACTTACATGTGTGCTGGCAGTCTGTTCATACACATTAAATATAAGTAGTAAAAAATAAAATATTGAAAGAAGGAAAGAGGAGGAGGGAGATGGCAGCAGAGATGGCAGCATGCTGCTCACCTTGAGTCAGTAGGAATGGAGGGGATGCGGTGGTCGAAAGTTGAAAGTCAGGTCAGTAAATTCTCCTTGAAACCTCCAAAGGGAAATGCAGATAGGCCAGCCCTGATTTTAGCCCAGTGAGACCCATCTCAGAATTCTGTCCTTCAAATCTGTACAATCATAAACTGATGCTGTTTTAAGCTGCTGAATTAGATAGTTGTAGCAGCAACAGGAGACTGTGGAAGAGGTCAACCTCGGGGGTTCTTCCTAGGAACATCACTGAGCCCTGGAGATTGGCCTGTTTCCCCCTCTCCAGCATTGAGATCTGAGATGAAAAAAGCATAACTCACCTCAAAGGGGATTAGAGATAGTTTATTCTGGAGCCAAATATGAGTGACCTGGGAACACAGATTCAGGTTACCCCAAATTCCATGTCCCATCATGGTGACTATTTCACTAAGTTTATAGTAAAGAACAAAGAAAAGTCATAAATCAAGACACTTTTCAAATACACTGGTGGGAACACTAAGTAGGCAGAGTAAAGGAAGAACCGCAGCTATGGGCTCAGATACTGGCTGAGGACACTCTTAATTAATACATTTTATTAATCACAAGAATGTTAATTCAGAAACAGAGGTGGGCCTGTTGGTTCTCACTCTCAGCCCAGGGGACTCGAACCCCTCCCAGAGCTGCCTGAGAGCCCAACCTCGGGGAGCCTCACCCCACTCCCACTCTCAGCCTAGGGGACTCGAACCCCTTCAGGCTGTCTGAGTGTCAGTCCCAAGAATCCAGACCATCAGATTCAAACAGCAAGAGGTTTATTTCACTTTCGCAAGTGGGTGACTTGGCCTCGGAATGCCAAGCCCCCCCGGCCCTGCTCAGACCAAGCTTTTATAGCAAAAAACCACAAGATTATCATATATTGACATACAGGGTATAGATTGGCACAGACCAGGGTTACAAAAACACAACTTTTACATAGTCCAACCTTATTCCACAAGCATTGTGACATATTACAAAATGTTGACTGGACAAATGTTTTAACCAGAAGTCTATTTTTACAAGAAAGGGGCTTTTTCTGTTATTATCCCAGACATTATCTCACATACCACGAGTTGTTGACATGGCTCTTGTGACAGGAGATGCTGACATAGCCCTTATAACTTTTGGGACTTTTCAGTTAGGGAGGGGTGAGCTGACAAGGAGGTTTTAATGGCTGAAGTGAGGGTCCTGTCTTTTAAGAAAAATGAAGGTCCTACAGGCCCAGAGTGTCTATTTAAATATCCTCAGATAATTTGTGAATAGGCAACATTCCAAACTCTTCTCACAGTCATTGAAGTGTTAATTTGTTGGTCAGCTCAAGATACTGGAATTCTTTCTGGAAACTTTCTTCAGAGTGTATTGCACCATACTTAGTGTTTTTGTTTTGTTTTGTTTTTTTGTTTTTTTTTGTTGTTGTTGTTGTTGTTTTTTTGACACAGGGTCTCACTATGTAGCACAGGCTGGTGTGAAACTCTATGTAGAACAGGCTAGCCTCTGCCTCCTGAGTGCTAGTGTTATAAGCTGCAAATCAGAAGTCACCACACACAAATGAAAGGCAAGGTGGACTTTATTTATGGCCGGGCTGACTCTGGACTCCCGGGACGAGTGCTCAGAGAAGCCTCATAGATTCATTGTAGGATCCAGTTTTTATAGGCAAGTATAAAGTGTGTAAAGGTCAGCCTCAAAAATATCCAATCACAAACCTCCCACCCGAGCCCACAGAAGCAGATGTTTGCATTTTAGCCACTGCCTTTGTTCCTGATTAAGACATCCTGTGGTATTATATCCAATCTTGAAGACCACGAGAAAATGTCATGCACAGAGTTCCCTTCAAGTTTAGCTTGCTCAAAAACAGGATATCACTGCTGAAAAATGGAGTCTCTATTGTTTAGAGACCATTATCACTTTACAGATGTGCTCATTATCATTATTTGCTTAAGATGTTTGCATAAGATTAGACACCAAGCAGGGAGTTTGCCTGGAGTTCTGGTTCTCACATGATCCGATGGTAGGCAGGGGAGATGGAGTCACTCTGGTTCCCTACTGGTTCACTAGGATTTAAGGTTTGTGCTACCCTGCCATTTACACTGTCTGCATTCTCACACTGTGACTAGGGAACTCTGCTTCTCGACTGCAATCCCCAAACCCATCAGACCACACCCGTACTTTATTCATAATGGTTTCTCAGGCTTCCTAAAGGAAGTGTCAAGTTTAAGTTCTGTTCCACCCTTATCTCTATAGGTCTTTTCACCTAGTGTTGACGCAGGAAGAAAAAGTGCCCCCTAGAGGGTTCTTTGTCTCATCCATAAAAGAATTTAAAAATGGACTCAAGCAGAAGCTTTAGGATAATTTTGTTCAAATTTTAAAGATAAATCCTAGGGGCAGGCAGGCTGGTAATCTTGGTAGCTGCCTTGAGGAGGAGAGGGGAAGGGAGAAGGAAAAAGTCATGAAGCCTGCATGGAAGTCAGACATGTGGTGGACTGGCAGCCATATGGTGGGGAGAAGGAAACTTTAGAGAAAAAATAAAGAAATACAAAGTGCTGGGGCAGCCCAAAGTTTTAGGGAAAGTATGTTTTGAAAAGGGATATGAAGAAAAGAAGGAGAGATTATACTTTTGGAAGAATTCAGAAAGGCGGGGAGACTTACAGAGAGCTACATGTTTGTGGCTGTGTCCAGAGGGACTTTTTGTTACTCTAAGAGTGTCTCATTCATGGAAGGTCACACATTCTTCCCAATTCCTACTGTTTTCAACAGGTGGAGATGCTACTTACAGTACTTTGCTGTGTTAATCTTCAAGCAAACCCACATTCATTCATTATCTTTTTGGGGGGAGTACCAAACTGAGGTTGCCAAGGAGAGGCCCTCCCTGGTCATCAGACCCAGAGCATGGTTTTGCTGGGGTCCATTAAAAGTCATTATTCCATATTATAGCCATTAAAAGTTCTTTTGTGTAAGGCAAGCATTTTACCCAGGCCCTTATTATTTCTTTTTAACCCCATATCTCACTTTATAGCCCAGGCTGACCTGGAACTCACTCTGTAACCCAAGCTGATCTCCAACTCTGGGCATTCCTGGTTCAGCCTCATGATTACTAGGTGTACAGGAATGTGCTACTGTCTGGCCCTTAAAGGCTTTCTATAATCCTGCTCATGACCTTTTAAATACTGGTTTTTGTTTTATTTTGGTTGTTTGTTTTTGTTTGTTGTTTGTTTTGGTCTTTTTGAGATAGGGTCTCCCTGTAGCCTTGAACTCACTATGTAGACCAGGCTAGCCTTGAACTCACAAAGATACCTGTCCCATATCTCTGCCTCCTGAATGCTGGGATTAAAGGCATATACCACCATGCCCAGCTGTAAATACTGTATTGAGCTGTGTTTACTGATCCCATCTTAATGTATTGTCTGTTTCCTGCTAAAACTTACATCGATGTAAGAGAAAGATTAAGTATAGATTCATGATATAATTAGACCATTAATCTCTGGTTGGAAAAATTTAGACAAAAGTACTGAGGAAAACCACAGATGCCTGTGTTTTATATGTATTAGTGTATTACCTCTAATGATTGTGAGATCTACTATTAATTAATTATTGTTCTGGTTAGCCTTCTATTGCTATGACAAAACACTCTGACCAAAACCAACTTGGGGAAGAAAGAGTTTATTTGGCTTACACTTCCATCACAGTTCATCCTTGATGAACTGTGGAACTCAAGGCAGAAACTGGGGGCAGAAGCTGAAGCGGAGCCCCCGGAGGAGCAGTACTAACTGTCTTGCTCCTTTGGCTTGCTCAGTTACACTCCTTATATACTGCAGGCCCACCTGCCTAAGGATGGCACCACCCACAGTGGGCTGGTCCCTCCTAAAACAATTAGTTAAGAAAATGCCCCACAGACATGGCCACAGGTCAATTTGATGAAACTGAGGTTCCCTCTTCCCAGGTGTGTCCTACATTCTACCCCCTGTCAGTGTTGACACTCAAATACATCACTGTAAACCATCACCTTTCCTTTATTGTTGTTCCCAAGATCTCATGTTAGTACCATAATAGAAAATAGAGTACAACTTTAAAGTCCCACAGTTTTTTAAAATTCCATTGGTTTAAAAGGTCAGTATGTCTTTAAAATATCCCAAGTCTTAACTGTGGGATCGGTTAAACCGTAAAATCAAAAACAAGTTAAATATTTTGTTTCTCCACAAGGGAGAAACCAAGGCATAAAAACAGTCACACATAGGCAAAGCAGAAGTCCATCAATGTAGCTCCAAATCTTGTAGCTCGTGTCCTGCATCTAGGACTCACCCATAACTCACCCTCTAGGATCCAAAGGGCTTAGGCAGTTGGCTTCTGCTCTGCCAATTACAGCAGTTTGTCTCCTAGGCTTAGGACAGCCTCACTCCATATCTGCTACTGTCCTTGGTGGTTATTCTATAATCCTGGCATCTCTAGTGTACAGGGGTCTCCATTGCAACTAAAGTTGCACCTTGAGCAATGGCCTTTCACTCAGCTTCTCTCAACTAAGACTGCACCGTCACCAGTGGTCTCTCCTGGCCTCTCACAGTGCCAAGCCTCAGCTGCTCTCCATGACCCCATCATACCTTTCTTCAAAACCAGTACCAATGTGGGAGACTCTTCACATTGCCAATTTCAGCTTTTAGCTTGAGCTACAGCCTTGTCCTCTCACTGGACCACAGTTTTTGTGTGTTGATCCTGAGGAAATATTTCTCAGAAGATTGGACCTCAGTGATACTGACCTCTTATTAGTCACAGCTGATTTTCAGCCCCAGCTAGCCAGCACCCATTGTCCCAGTAAAGCACAAAGTTTTACTTCTGCAAGATCTGAGTTCACATATATCACATGAACAGCCCCATGACAGTCTTGAAGAGACTCTGAAACTTCGCAGATCAGGCCTCCATCCTCTGCATTTCTCTAAACATTTTTACCTTCCAGACTCACAACAATTTATTAAGCTTTGAACACTCAACAGCCTCTCCAGGCCAAAGTCTCAAAATCCTTCCATAATCCTCCCCAAAGAACATAGTCAGATCCATCAAAGCAATGTCCTACTTTCTGGTACCAATTTCTCTATTGGTTAAGTTTCCTGTTGCTGAGATAAACCACACTGACCAAAAGCAACTTGAGGAGGAAAGAGTTTATTCCATCTTACAGTTACCAGACTACAATTCATCACTGAGAGAAGTCAGGGCAGGAACTCAACGCTGAAGCAGAGACCGTGGAGGAATACTGCTCACTGGCTTGTTTCTCTGGCCCATGCTCAGCCTGCTTTCTTATATAACCCAGGACTACCTGCCCAGGGTTGGTATCATCCACATTAGACTGGGCCCTTCCACATCACTCAGCAATCAAGAAAGTGCCTCACAGACATGCCCATGGACTAACCAGATGGAGGAAAACCCCCAATTGAAGTTCCCTCTTCCCTGGTGTGTTAATTTGACAATCAAAGCCAGTTGTGACATATATTCTACCCCTGATTGGGTGAGCTATTTAGTTGCACACTATACTTTAACATTTTTATTACACTTATTTATATTGTGGTGGGGGATGTACATATGCCATCGTGTGTGTGTGTGGAGGTCAGAAGACAACTTGCAGGAGTTGGTTCTCTCTACCATGTGGCTCTCAGACCATCAGTTTGGTAGCAAGCATCTTTACTCCTGAGTCATCTTGGCAGCCCCCTATGCTCTATATGTCATGTTATTTTATCCTTTCTGTAATTCTGTAACTAGTTACCACACATTTTGTTTAGTTGGTTTTGTTTGTTTTCTTTAAGGCAGGGTCTTATGTAACCCAGGCTTGCCTCCAGCTCCCTGTGTAGCTCTGTCTGACCTTGAATTCCTGATCCTCTAGCTCCCAAGTGCTAAGATTACAGACATACATCACCACACCTAGTTTATCTGCAGCTTACATATGAAAAAATATTAAATATCTTTTATTACTGTGAGTTAATATTCTGTCATTCCTTTCTTTTATAGATCATTCACGAGAAGTCTTGGAGCAATTAGTAGGATCCAGAAAACTAAAGCAAGTAACATGGTCTGTTTACTGATGTACTAAGGGTTTTCACAGAAAAGTTCATCCCAAGAAATGTTCTAAAATACTTACTTTTAACTTAATTGACCACTAATTTATTATTTTATTGTTTTACTTAAGCTGTAACTCTAAGAAAATCAGCTCAGTCTTCGTGTATGTACTTTGAAGTTGACCAGACTCAGCATTTTAATATCACTATTACTCTGTATGAAACGGTTGTCCTGGCACGAACTCCATCTACCTGAGGAGGGAGCTGGGTTTGTTTCTCAAAATAAGAAGAGTTTCAAACAATCTGTTTTCCCTTGATATTTCCTTCTCTTGTGTAGGTTTTGAGCTGTTAAAAGAGGTATTACTAACGAGAGAAGTCTAAATAAAGATGTTTTCTAAAAGCATAATTAACCTTCTGAATTATTTTCTACCTTTTAACCTCATGAAATATTTACCCAAAAGCAAAGAGGAATATCAGGCCTGTTACTTCCTCACAGAAATTTCTATATGGCTTTGTTTCACTGAAATAAAAAGTACAGATACAGATACATCAATTAAAATTAGCCATTCAGCTGTGTGTGTGGCTCAAGTAGAGTACTTGCCTAGCTTGCATGAGCCTGGGTTGGAGGGTTGGATTCTCAACACACACACATACACAGGTACCACTTAACATGGATATTAACACATCCATGTTCTGAGGCTCAGACACTATTTTCATTGATTCCCTTTTCTTTTTGTCCAGTTCTGGGATTTGAACTCAGCCTCACATATACTAGACAGGCACTTTACAGTGAACATATTTCACTGGATTTCATGGCTGCTCTTTCCAAGTACATTTTGTTTACCTGTGAGCTTTCTTCTTGACAAAATCATATTCAGAATTATAAACTATTTTTGTGTATATGTGTGGCACTTGAAATTGAACCTACATGCATACTAGCTAGGCACTGCACCACTAATCCCCAAAATATATAAATGATTGAATATGAAATACCATTAGAAAAACTGTTTACCGGCCAGGCATGGTGATACACACCTTTAATCCCAGCAGAGGCAGGTAGATCTCTGTTAGTTTGAGCTCAGGCTGGTCTACTAAGAATTTCAGGCCATTCAGGACCACATATTGAGAACCTGTCTCAAAAACAAAATAGAACAGCCAGGCATGGTGACACATACCTTTAAGACACATACCTGTGAGACTGAGGCCAGCCTGGTCTCCATGGCCAGTTCCAGGCCAGCTGGGGCTACAGGGAGACCTTGTCTCAAAAAGATCCAAAATGAAACCAAGCAAAAGATTGTCTACTGCAGGATTCAGTTTTCAAATGAAAGGTCTTAGGGCTGGAGAGATGCTCAGTGGTTAAGAGCACTGGCTGCCCTTGCAGAGGACCTCTGTTCAGTTTCTAGTACCCACATGTCAACTAATCATTCATAACTCCAGTTCTAAGGGATCTGATGCCCTCTTCTGGTCAGTTTAGGCATTGCATGCATGTCATGCACTTACATACATACATGGAAGTCTTTAGTGACCACAAATTACTTTGCTAATGCATGCTGTGCTGAGTTACCCTTAAATGTAGCAAACAACTTGTACCATCAGCCCTCCTCTCTCACTAGTGTTTTTGTAAACATGTTTTAAAAGATTCTTTATTTCATGTGTATGAGTGTTTTTCTGCATGTATGTATATACACCAACACCACATGTATGCAGTGCCTAAGGAGGCAAGAAGAGGGCATCAGATCCGCTGGATGTGGAGTTACATGGAATTGTGAGCTGCCATGGGGGTACTGGGAACTGAACCCAAGTCTTTTGTAAGAAAAGCAAAACCGCCAAGCCATCTCTCTGAAGCCCCTGTAAACACTTCCTATTTTAACCCAGTTTGTGGTTCATACTTATAATCCCAGCACTCAGGAAGGCAAGGCAGGAGAATAAAAGTTGGAAGCCATAATAAGACCCTAGGATTAGTGTTTATTATATTTGTGAGAATATTTTGCCTTCATGTAAGTAAGTACATGACGTGTGCAATACCCATGGCGATCAGAAGAGGGCACTGGATCCTCTGGAACTGGAGTTAAGGATAGTTGTTAGCCATGTGGAACTGAACCCAGGTCCTCTGCAAGAGCAGCCAGTGCTCTTAACCACTGAGCATCCTCTCCAGTCCCCAGTTCTTATAGTTTAATCTGGAATGTCCCCACAAAGACTTGTATTGAAGGCCAGGTCCCTGGTTCAGTAATGTTCCTAAGTGGATCATGAGGGCTGTGACCTCGTCAATGGGTTAATACATTGATGTGTTCATGGCTGAATGGACTATTGAGGAGTGAGGGTAACTCTAGGAGGTAGGGCATATCTTACCACTGGCCTCAAGAAGTGAGCATTTGCCTCCAGCACATATTCTTGCTGCCATAATATCCCACCTTGCCTCAAGCCACACAATGGGGCTAGTATGTGATGTAATGGAGCCACTGAAACCATTGCTTTTTAAACAGATTTTCTCAGGCATTTTATCACAGTAGCAGAAAGCTAACACTCCAGTTCCTTACTTATCTGTCCACAGACAGCCTATTAATACTACACGCAAATGTGCATTATATATAAATATATATATATATTTTATATATATATATATATACTTTTACAGAATTAGTCATATATGATACATATTATTCATGTTATTTTCACTTAAGGTACTGTGCTCTGTTGATGTAAAATCCTAACTAGGTATTTGAAAGGTGACATAAAACATTACTGACTTTATTTAATAAAGCATACAGAACTATCCTAAGGCATTGTAGCAGAGTAAGCAGGAAATTTCCAGTCATTTTTCTCCATGATTGTTCACTGAGGTCCTGCTAAGTACTAAGGGTTCTTATACTTTAGTACAATAACTAGTTGAGGTGAAATATGGCAAGTTTATTTGCTATGCTATAAAGAAACAAAGGCTCGTAAAGTTTAACTAGAATCAGGCATGTAATCCTAGGACTCTGGAAGCTCAGGCAGGACACAGATACACTTTCTCAAGGCCAGCCTGGGTTATATAGCAAGTGATAGGCTAGCCAGAGCTACACAATGATACTGTGTCTCAGAAAAAATAAAAGAATTTAGCTTAGTTGGCAGAGTGCTAGTCTAGCATGAATGTAGCCATGGGTTTGATCCCCAGCACTGCATACAACTGGATGCGGTAACAGGGTCCTGTAATCCTAGCACTTAGGAGGTGGAGACAGGAAGATCAGAATTCAAGGTCACCCTCAGATACATAGCAAATTCAAAGTCAGCCTGTGCTACATGGACTATCTCAAAGAAAAAGAAAAATAAGTAAAGATATTTAACCAGCCCAGTATCCCAGCTACAAAGTGGCAGTTTCCTAACTCCAAAGTCTATACTCTGTACCATACCTTCTACATCCTTGAATTTTACATCATCTTTTAAATACAGTACTCTATATTTTGTCTAATTCAAAGGTATATAATCACAGGTATCCTCAACTCCAGAAGCAGATTCTGCTACAATACCCTTAATGATTGTCTGCTCCTTTCACCCATCACCCTTATTGGGTGTTGCCTTCTATAATCATTTCTAGAACAGAAAAACCAGCTGAACAGTTGCAGGTGGAGATCTGTGGGATTGGCATACACAGAAATGCTTAGTTCCTTGACAAGAGTTGAAAAAAATATGAACAAGATTTGCCATTTGACAGGAGTTGCATTATTTGAACTGTGGAGTATCTACAGAGGACATTTTTAGGGTCTCATTCAAACAAAACTATATTCATACTGGAAAGCACTTTGACAGCTCAGGGCTAAGTTCCCACACTGTGCTCGTAGTCAGCCCGTTGTTTTCCTGTTGGGTTGTCTCTGGAAGTATGTATTCTACCAGTTGGCACAGCTGGTGCTGAATTCTGTGTCCACTGAACTGGGGTCTCCCAGGGTCACCAATCAGTACTCGGGTTCTGTAGGTCCAAAAGCAGTTCTCCAGCCACCGATGAAGACTGTCTGCAAGGTCTTCATCATAAAACATATCTCCAAGGACAATGAGGTCCCACTTACCTTGCTGAATATTCAAAATGTTTTTGGTTAAAATGGGAAAGGGATTCAGTCCATTCAATCTGCAATTTAGTGTAACAGCCATTCCTGCAACTTTACAAAACATACAATGATGAATTGGTCTGTTAGCCCATACCAGTAAGCTTTTTAAATTCCTTATTATTGTTTGGAACATTTAAAAAAATCTAACAAGAAGGGCAATGAGACAGCTCAATGGGTGAGGATGCATACCCTGAGCCTGATAACCACAGTTCAAGTCCCAGAATCCACATGGTGGGAGAAGAGAACCAACTCCCACCAGCTGTCAACTTAACCTGCAGGTGTGTGCAATGGCACAGCGTTCATACACATGCACATATGAATCAGTGAATAAATAAATAAGTAGATAAATAAATGTAAAATAAGATTCATTTCCTTTTGTTGAAATCTTTGGTTGAAAATTACTTTTTGTGTTTCAGATAAAGAAGTTTAAAGTTTATGCCAGTATCATGCCAGTAATTGCAGGACTTGGGCAGCCAAGGTAGGCTCACTGCAAGTTTGATCCAGCCTGAGCTACATAGCTAATCCCAGGCCAGCCAGAGCTACAGTGTGAGATCGTGCTACAAAGAGTCCAGGCACGATGGCACACCCTATTCCCAGCACTTGAGAAATAGAAACAGAAAGATCAGAACTTCAAAGTCATTTTCAGCTACATAACTAGTTGTAGCCATCTTGGACTAGATGAGACTCAGTCTCAAAACAAAAAACAAAACAGAACCCCCAAACCCCACTATACATATTGAGTACAGAACAGCAATGGTTGGGTTTTAGAAACACTTGGCTGATACAGGTAATTAGGATCTGGTTGTTTTTGTATGCTTATTTGTTTACTATAGACAGGGAAATTGTCTTGGACTTGATGGAGGCAGAAAGTTATAACTGAAACCTGTTTATAAAATAAAATATAATAAAATAAAGGGTCCTGGA
Organism: Eospalax fontanierii; assembly: GCA_035773235.1. Taxonomy (NCBI): domain Eukaryota; kingdom Metazoa; phylum Chordata; class Mammalia; order Rodentia; family Spalacidae; genus Eospalax; species Eospalax fontanierii. Next base: position 12,611,692 of record CM069551.1, read on the forward strand.
AGGCTATCCCCTCTGTGAGGGTAGACCAGAAAATTCAGACTAAATAAAAATTTATCTGCCACTGTTAGACCCCACTCTCAGCCCGGGGACTCAAACCCCAGTGGGCCGCCTGGGTGACTAACGTCGGGGAGCCTCAAGCCCACTGACCTCACTCAGCCCAGGGGATTCGAACCCCTGTAGGCTGCCTGAGAGTCAGTCCCAAGAATCCAGACCGTCAGATGCAAAATGCAAGAAGTAGGTTTATTTCACTTTCGCAAGTGGGAGACTCAGTCTCGTTCATGAGACTCAGCCCGCCTGACTCCTGCCAGGCCAGGTTTTTATAGTAAGGTTCCACAGGATAGTTATACATTGACATATAGTTTAACAGACAGTTCACAGACAAGATATTTGCTTACAGATCAGGGTTACAGAAGAGACAACTTCTCCATACATTACTTTGCAGTTCACAGGAGGTAAACTTTTCCACAATTTATGAATGGGATAATGGAGACTCTTCCTGTGGAATGTTAAGCCCACAGGCTTTATCTTGCATACCAAGGGATATTTACATAACTCTTGAATTCCCTGGGTCTCTTCCTCCTGGATTTATAGTTTCTTAGTTGTTTTTCTAATTGGGGGGTGGGGGAGGCCGAGCTCGTATCACCGAGTGCCTCATAAAACAAAATGTCTCACACCACAATGTGGATTTTTGTTAGTTTGTTTTTGTTTTGAGACAGGGTCTCACTGTGTGCCTTGGCCTCAAACTCACTATGTAGACAAGGCTAGCTTTAAACTCACAAAGATTTGCCTGCCTCTGTTTCCCAAGTGCTAAAATTAAAGGTGTGTGTCATTAGAGCAGGTACAATTTAGATCCTCACAAAATACATCTCGCCCCTGAAGACACATGCCTATCTTTACTTGGATTTTGGTCAAGTGAACATAACTTGCAAATTCCAGGGACTTCTCAACCAGAAGTTAACACACTTGCCCCAGGCTGGTGTCCCTCTGGGCTGTCTGGCAAACAAATCAAATCCTCTTGGGGAATCTCGCTGTCATTTCAGGCTCCAGTTAGTGCTCTGCTGAATATACCTCACAGCATCAGATTACAAAACACATGGCAATCAGCTTTTACAATAAGCATCTGTACATATTTACCCTGAAAGGGAAACAACGGTGAGCCTTAAGTGTTCCAATATGAAACCCTTACCAGGGTCTATGTCGTTGGCCACAACCTCTGCTGCCCCACTCATCTTGGCAGCAATGGCTGTGGCTCCGCATCCACTCCCAAGATCTAAGACAGACTTTCCTCTAACAACATCTGGGTTATCCAAAAGATATCTAAAATCAGAAAGAAAGGAGAAAACAACTCAGAGATATGGGAAACAATAGGAGTTACCAAAAAATAAAAAGTATCTTTCGGTTGAATTGATTGGATAAAAAATAAAACTTAAGTATGGCCTAGAGTCAGGCCTGTAATCTCAGTTACCCAGAAGGCTGACACAGGAGGATCAAAAGTTCAAGGCTAGTCTGGGCAATTTAAAGAGATCTGTTTCAAACAGTAAAGGGCTGGCAAGATGGTTTATCAGGTAAAGAGGCTTGATTCAACCTGAGTTGAATCCCCAGGACCCAGGACCCATATAGTGGAAGGACAGAAGCAATTCCTGAAAGTTGTCCTCTGACCTCATACACACAGTAGCATGCCTGAGCACACACACACATACACCCCCACAGATAAATGCATTTTTAATCCAAAAACTAGAAAGTAAAAAGAAAGGAATGTAGCTCCATGGTAGAGAATTTGTCTAGCATGTGCAAAACTCTAGGTTAAATTCCCAGCTTTAACACACTCAAACACACACACACACACATACAGAGGAAGTGTGGTCATCCTATAATCTTGGTAGTCAGGGGGCTGAAACAATAGACTCACAGGATTACCACAAATTCAAGGCCAGCCTGCGATACAGAGTGAGTTCTAGGCCAGTACAAATGAGAGTGACTTTGTCTGTGGAAGCCAGAAGAGGACACTGGATCCTCTGGAACTAAAATTAAGGACACCCGTGAGCTGCCATATGAATGCTAGGAACCAAACTCAAGTCCTCTATAAAAGCAGCAACTACTCATTAATTTTTTTAAATTTATTTTTATTTTACATTTTGCCTGCATGTAAGTGTACCCATACATGCAATACCCATGGAGGCCAAAAGAGGATGTCAGATCCCCTAGAAATGGAGTTACTGATAGTTGTGAGTTGCCATGTGGATGCTAGGAACAGATCTATTTAGGAAGAGCCAGTATTCTTTTTTTAAAAAAATATTTCATTTTATTTTTATTTTATGTGTGAGTGTTAGGCCTGCCATGTATATAAGTGTACTCATGTTATGCAGTGCCTGTGGAAGCTAGAAGAGGGGGTTGGATCCCCTGGAACTGGAGTTACAGACAGTTGTTAGCCACCATGTGGGTGCTGGGAATCAAATCTTGGTCTTCTGCAAGAACAGCCAGTGCTCTTAACTTGAGCCATCTCTCCAGCTCCAACTTGATCCAATTTAGCAAGACTATTATAATTAGCATGAGAAAAAGTTAGTCTTGCAGCTAGGCAGAGCTGGCAGGAGGAAGATCTAGTCATTTGGTCTTTCTATTCAGCAAGTGAGAAGGACAGTCCTGTATAAATAACCTTGCTCTTTAAGTCAACTTTGAAAATAAAAAGGTGAGTCTGGAGATGTGGCCCTTAGTTCAGTTTCTAACACTGAAAAAGGAAAAACTGGACACTTATCATGACAGAAACTACCAAGTACCAGGAATTCAGAGTGTCCAGGACTGAGTAATTAGATCCAAAGTGCATTTTCTCCTTTTGTTTCTGCATCAGAGAATGAGTCTACAACCTCCTTGGTAAGACACAAAGTCAAGTTCAAGCAAGAAATCTGAGCCAGGGTACAATAGTTACCAAGCAAGGGAAGACGTGGGAAAACACTGAAACAGACAATGCAATTGACACTAGATCTAAGAGCTAGAGCTACGGAAGCAGTGCGGACGGTGACAAGACAGGGTATTCACCTTCAGCACCCAGTGTTCATGTGCTCCTGCTTTTCAAATCTAAGTATACTTTCATATTCAACTATTAAGCTTTAAGTACTAGAAACTAATTTTTTTTAAGCTTTACATGTATGAGCCCAATAAAATATACCTATGTGTCACAGTTTATGGCTTTTGATTTAGTCTCTTGAAGAAGCAACAGTTCTGGAGGCAGCAGCCCCCTGAATTTTTCTGGTGACAATCTCCATCATTTCTCTCAGCCTCAACTGAAAACTGAGACTCAGGACACCTCAAACCCCACCCTCCTGTCTGAGGTAAATGTGAAGTTAAGTATGTAAGGTATATAAGTATATAGAGGCCCCCCCTTTTTTTTCCTTCTTTTTAAATGTTGCTATGTAACCCATGATGGCATCAGCTCCAGAGTGCTGGGATACGGGGTTGGACCATCATGCCAGCCGTAGGAAGCTTTTTTAGAAGTGCCTTTGTCTTCCCAGAAGACAAGCGCTCTTCTACTTTATGGAGCAGTACAAACCATGCACAGGATGGGACCTGCACAAACCCCAGTGGCTATGGGGGCCAAAGGACGTGGAATGGGGTTAGGGGGGCGGAAAGGAGAAGAGATCTGTGACAGACTTAGGGTTATATTTAGGTTCCCATTTCAGTTGGACAGTACCTAGACAGGGCCTGGCCTCCTGGCCAGTAGATTGCCCAGTAGGGATCACTGTAGGGCCACAGGTCAGCCCTTTCCCACCAGAATTTGCACCTAGGGGTCAAAAGCCGTAACTGGATTTCAGGGGTGAGGCTGCCAGTGCTGGTCACTTCTGTGTTCTCCTCTATGAAGGCTTTCACCTTGGAGTCCAAACAGCTTCCTGCTGTTCTCCAGGAAAACAGGGGGAACCCACTGTTCACAGCCTGTAGGAGACTCCACCGGCTCCCAGGAGCTTTCCAACCCAGGCTGAAAGCCATCAGTCTTCCAAACTGCAGGTTCTGCAGCATTGCCATTAACAAGGCATCCAGTTACAATGAGGCTCTGTCTCTCCACTCAGTTGACACTGGGGTTTCTGGATCTCTACAAATAGCAAAATACTAAAAATTCTTAGTTTAGCCAACATATCCATATGCTACTACGCAGCAAGAAAACAAACTGGTGTGAGCTCTGGGGTGAGCTTTCTGTTTGTTTTTTGATGAACTTGCTCTGTAGTACAGGCTGGCCTGGAACTCAATACGTAGACCCGGCAGACATCAAATTTGCAGTGATCCTCCTTCCTCTGCCTCATGAGTTCTGGGATTATAGGGGTGTGCCATCACATCGAGCCTCAGATTTCACTGTAATAAACTAATATTACCTCCTAAACTTTCTGTCAGTATTGGTTCAACTTCACAAAGCCTAGATTTATAATCCAAGGGCTGGAGAGAGGGCTTAGCAGTTAGGAGCACTAGCTGCTCTTGCAGAGGATGCAGGTCCAGTTCCCAGCACCCACATGGCAACTAACAACTATCTGTAACTCCAGTTCCAGGGGATCCAAAGCTGTCATCTGGCTTCTGTATGTAATGCCCTTCATGTACCTTCACACATGCCAGCAAAACACTCATACATTTAAAGCAAAAGTAAATTAAAAACAAAAAACATTCTAATTCAAAAGAAAAACACTCTGGTAAGCAGGAATGAGGAACAGCATCTCAAACTCTAATCATACATACAGTTGTTGGGGACTTCTGATCTGATTGGAATACAATTTTTGTTGTACTGTTTTTGTTTTGTTTTCTGACAGGGCATCAGGCTGGCTTTCAACTCTCTACATAAAGATGGCCTTAAACTTTTGATTCTCCTTTGGCTTCCTAAGAGCTGGGATTATAGGTTTGTGCCAGCACAACTGATTTGCGGTTACTGGGGATCAAACCCGGGGCTGCCTGCATGCTAGACAAACACTCTACCAAATGAGTTTAAGGCTCAGAGCTGGGAAAATGTGGGATCACCTTGTATTTGGCCATCACGTCTTCCGAGCACTAATGAGAGTTCCGCTATGAAGTGAGTTTATGGTGAATGAGGTAGGGACACAGATCCTGTGCTGGGAAAGGGGACGCAATGAAAAGGGTGCAACTCAAGCCAGGCATTTCCGTGCCGACTGGACGGACACAGGTTGCGGTGGGAGGGCCGCCAGCCTGCACTAGTGTCAAAGAAAGAAAACAGTGCGGGCTTGGCATGCACGCCTGTAATTCCAAAGCTTGGGAGGCTGGGTCAGGAGGACTGCCTCAAATTCGGGCAACCAGGGCTACATAGAGAGTTCCCGGCGAAGGTTACACAGAGAGACCTTGTCTCAAAAAACCTAAAAAGGTTAAATTACTAAAAGGTTAAATTACAGAGTTACTCTGCTAGAACGGGAAGGCGCCTGTCTTAAAGGGCAGTGCAGTTCTCCCGGTCGCCTTACCTGGCTTTGCACAGGACGCTCCGCCACCCGCCCTAGCGACTCTTCACGCTCCTTCCAGCCGAGCTGAACCCGGAACCCGCGGCGGGGAGAACGTGGGGCCCTGGGAACGCCGAATCGTGGGACACCGGAACCCGGGTCTGCGGACCGCCAGGCCAGCGGAATGCGGAACCGATAGAGCACGGAAGCGGCGGAACATCAGAGGTGGAACCCGGAACCAACCGGCAGAACCCGGAACCAGTGGGGCGCCTGTCGGCCGTAACACACTATTCATCTGAGGCAGACGATGACGTATTTGGGGCTGTTATGTGGAATAATGGTGTCATTCTCCTTGGAGGCTTCTGAAGATTCTAGTTATGGATAGGTGAAAAGCCATTTAAAACGATGGCAGGAGCCCTGGGTTGAAGGTTTTGTTCTAGTAGAACTGCTTGCCCAGCTTGGGAGGGCAGCGGGTGACGGGAAAGCTATAAATACAGACTTTAAAAAAATTATGTATATATATATATATATATATATATATATATATATATATATATATATATATATTATATGTGTGTGTTGGGGGAGGGGACGTATAGAAGTCAGAGGACAACTAGAGCACGTTGGTTCTTTCCTTCTACCATGTGGGGCCTCTTTATTGAACTCAGGTTGTTAGTCTTGACAATAGTGTGTGTGTGTGTGTGTGTGCAAAAACAAAATAAAACCTCTTTATCTTTTGCTAATTGATGGTGTAAAACATAGCTAATGCTCCAAAGAAAATAAAAGTCAGTTTTATTAAAATAAAACTGAACCAAATGTGAGTAGCCATGACCCAGGAATCAGGGGACCCTGCAATGATATAACCAGGAATGCAGACTCAGGTTTCAAAGACTCAGTTTCAAAGGCTTTCATGTAGCATTCTTAGCTTGTAGTATAGTGAAAACTAGTGGTCTGCTGAATTAGTACAAAAAAAAGTAGAATTAGAAAGCAAATGCTTTCTTTTCTGCTGGGTGGATACCAAAATTTTGCCTACTGGTCATCAAGATGTTGGGTCAGGGGTTAAGAGCATTGGCTGCTCTTGCAAAGGACCCAGGTTCAGTTCCCAGCACTCACATGGCAGCTAAAAAACATAACTCCACCCTCTTCTGACCTTCGTGGATATTGCATGATACGGGTACACTTAGATACATGCAGGCAACACTCTTACACATAAAATAAAAATAATAAATTGTGACAATTAACACCTTTAATCCCACACTTGGGGGACAGAAGCAGGCAGATCTCTGAGATCAAGGCCAGCCTGGTCTACATAGGGAGTTCCAGGCCAGCTGGGACTACAGGGAGACCCTGTCTCAAAACAAAACAATAAATAAATACTTTTTAAAAGATGTTAGGTCAAATACGGAGGTTGATAATAGATGGCTGTAAAGGAACTGAAGCTAGCCCAGGATAGTTCTGGTTCTCAATCTGCAACCTTTCATCTCTCCACAAAGCTCTCCTGAATCAGGTTGCATCATTAGGAACTTTAGTTCACAAGGGACATGTGAGTCCCTTCTTCTTTTGTTCATTCTTTTTTACTTTCTTCCACCCTACCCCAAGTAAACTTGTGAATATTTGTGTACAAGTCTTTATAGGAGCAAATGCTTTCTTTTCTGCTGGGTGGATACCTAAAAATATGAGGGTTAAGACTATGTGGTGTGTTATGATTAACTGCAAACTTCCTTTGAAATGGTTGTGCCATTTTACATTCCGTCATCAGTCTGTGAAAATGCCAGTTTGTCCACATTCTCACCAATACTTTGTATTTTGGACCGTAGCTTTCCTAAGGAGATAGGAAGCTGTAACATTAGGGTTGGGTGTTGTTGCCTTGTTCGGTTGTTGTTGGTTGGTTAGTTGGTTTTATTTTGCCTTTTGAGACAGGGTCTTGTCAGTCATGCTGCACTGGAACTCCTGATCTTCCTGTCTCCACCTATCAAGTGCTGGAATTATAGGGACACATCTCACCTTAGTTCTTAAGTTGGATTTTTGGTCTAGGAACCAAACAGGCACAAGTTAGATTAACAGGAGAAAAGTATATATGGGTTTGTATTCAATTCTACTTATACTTGGGAGCTTTTTTTAGAGAGTGAAGACTCAGAGAAATAGCCAAAGCAGAAAGCTTTAACATGTTTTTGACAAAGAACAGTAAATGTAAAGAAATGGCAGGCAGCAATCTGGGCTGGACAGTCCATTCTAGAGCTGACACTGAGAGCTGTGTGGAAGCTGTGAAGTTGTATGACCCATCACAACTTCAGGTTCTGGAGGACAAGGGTTATTTCTGGTCCTGTTCTAAAGGATTTCTGTGGTTTGCTATTGTAGGAAAGGAGACGTCAGAGAGCCCTTTCTGCACGCACTCTGTCTCCGTACTTTCGGCCTGAGATAATCAGTGTAGCAAACTGGCTTATTTGATGTGGATTGGCCTTAACTCCTTCAGCTGACAGTGTTTAATTGCCATTCCGTGTGCTTACTAGCCGTCCATATATCTTGGATGAAAGGGTCAAATTGTGTCTCATTTTTAAGTCCAAATTACTGCACTGCTTTCCTGACCTACATCATTCTGTCCATCCTGAAAGGTCATGGATGATTCTCCTAGAACAAAAAGTTAACAAGAAAAAAGCATAACTGAGGCATGATAAAAAATAGGGAAGGTTAAGGGGTCATGGAAGAGCAAAGGAACCCCTCAACCCACCCTCACCCACTTGGACCTGACTCATGTCTCTTGATGACTGAATCAACTTTCAGACTAGCTGACTGGAGACTGCTCTGCACACAGACATTTCCCTACCTTGCCCAAAACATATTAAAGTGTCTAGTGAACCATGCTCAAAACAAAAGTAGTGCCAACCTCTTTATGTGATCTATCTATAGCAAAATTCCTTGATTAAAAAAATTTTTTTTGATCCATGATTTTGTCTTGACCACATTTGTTCCTCAGATGAACACCTGCCCAGTACCCTCATAAATCACCTGTCAGGGCCAGAACAGTGGGCCAAAGGCATGAAGGTAAAAGTATTTTCCAGGTCACAGTTGATATAAAAAGATTTAATAAAGAGGGCCTGGAGAAATGACTTGGAATGAATACTGCTTTTACTGATGACCCAGCACCCACATCCGGTGGCTCACAATGGACTCCAGCACCAGAGGTCCCAACGCCTTTTGGCCTCCGAAGGTACTATGTGAATGTGGTGCACTTACACGGCAGGGAGAACACCCATACACGTAAAATAAAAATAAATATTTTTAAAAGGAAATAATACACACTGCATGTGAGGCATAATAGCACATATTTTAATCTCAGCACTCAGGAAGCAGAGGCCAGCCTGGTTTACCTAGTGAGTTCCAGGCCAGCTAGAACTGTAGAGTGAGACCCTTTTGCAAAAACAATATACAGGTGAATTTTCAGAGAGAATTGACCTTCTGAGAGGAAATGGGAAATCCCTGGGTCTTAGGTGGTGTGCCATTTATGTAAGCTCTGTATGTGGCTAGATAGGCCAGCATCTCACTGTCTTAATAAGTAGTACATTCTATAACACCAGCTGTCCTTGAGACTTGAGATTGTCCATTTAGGACAAGGCACATCAGTCTTTAGGAGTCATCTCTATCTGTATAAGACATCTCAAGTCACTGATGAGGCTCCAAAAGATCAGAGTCTGATTATTAAAGTGTACAGGAGGTTGCAAAAGCTTTTGCTTTTTTCTTTTTATATCATTCTATAATTTCATTTCTTAAAAAACTCTCTTGATAAGCAAATGAATAGAACTGTCTTTTTTCCCTCTCCCTTAGCTTTAACATCGATCACCTCCTTAAACAATGTGATTCTGAAAGCTCCCAAACCAATTATGTCAGTCACTGCCACTGAAGCGCCGAGGCCAGGTCCTCTCCTAACACACCCTTGAGGGTGCTCCTTTGTCCTTTCTTCTAATAAGTAAATTCACTGGCTTTGCTCCCCTCTGACAGCTTCTGTTGTATGAAGTCAAGCATCCACTACACCTGAGTAGCCTCAGGGACTGCAGACCAGGAATGCTTAGCTGTGTTCAGCACTGATGGTGACCAAAAAGAGTCGTTGTTTTACAGTTTCATGTGCATAGGAGCCTTCAGAACGAAGACCCAGAGCTAGAGTAAACTACGCAGCTTTACGCTCAGGTTCAATGATGGCCAGATAGCCACATAGAAACATGACCAGACAGAGAGTCACAGACTGGTCTGGTAAGATGACTCAGCAGATAAAAGTGCTAGTAGCATAAGCCTCACACCCCGAGTCCAGCTCTCAGAACACAAACGAGGTAGAAGGAGAAAACCAGCTTCTCAAAGTTGTCCTTAGACCTTCATACACCCGATGTGGCATGTACAGATACACACACTGCAATAATACATACACATGATGTAACATACACTGTAATAATAAATAAAACAAAATCATTTTAAAGTAAGGCTAGGGGCTGGAGAAATGCTGCAGCAGTTAGGAGCACTTACTGCTCCAGCAGAGGATCTGGGTTTGGTTCTGAGCAACCACATGGTTGCTCAGAACTATTGTGAGTCTGATTCCTAGGAATCTGATGCCCTCTTCTGGCCCCTGTGGACACTTGTATGCACATGATACACATGAACTCAGGCAGGTTTACACACACATACACACACAAATGATTTTTTTTTAGATTTTATTTTTTGCGTGTATGAGCATTTTGCCTGTGTGTATGTAAGTGTATCACATGCCTGTGATGCCCCCATGTATGTGCATAATTGTGGAGGCCAGAGAAGATGTCAGATCCCCTGGAACTGGAGTTGAGGACGGGTGTTAGCTACCATGTAGATGCTAGGAACTGAATTCAGGTTCTCTGCAAGAGCAGTCACTACTCTTAACTGCTGAGCATCTCTCTAGCCTCAATAAACAAATTTATTGACTATGGGAAAACCCAGGAAGTCCAGTCAGTGTTTTTCGTGGCCTCTGCAGCATTCCTGCCTCCCAGGTGTGAGACAGGGTCCCTCATGGAATGGGATCTTTTGGGGGAAGAGGGATGAGGAGGTTTCAGACAGGGTATCCCTCTAGCCCCAGCTATGCAGAATTTGCTCTGTAGACCAGACTGGCCTTAATCTCGGAGATCAGCTTCTGCCTCCTGAGTGCCTGTATTAAAGGCTTGTGCCACCATGCCAAGGGGTCATAGGAAGCTTCTCTACTGAGCCCTTATTTTTAGTGGATCATTTTCTGAGTCCCAGTGCTAACAGAATCTAATGTCCACATTGTCTATTGCTCTGCTGAAAACTTTGGAGACAGAAACTGATGAAAGAGAATGGATTTATTCAAAGAAGACTTAAGGAAAATGGGGAAGGCTTTTCTGTGCGAAATCTCTGTCTTTGTCTTCGGGGAACTAGTGTGTTAAGGGCTTTTAATTACAAAGACAGGAGAGTAAGAAATCTCCCTCCTCTCCTTAGAAAGTGGGGCTGAGAGTCTTTCTTCTCAGGGTGTTGATTGTTCTCCTTCTGCTGCCTTAGATCCAGGACCTGAGGCCAGTGTGTTTTCAAATAAATGGCATTGTAAGGTTTGGTTCATGAGAACAGAAGAAATGAATGAGAGAGACTCTGCAGGACCAGTTTATTAAGGGCATGGGCATGGGGCTGGCTCCCAAGTCAGGAAATGAGAGAAGACCAGTGGAGACTAGCCTCCTCAGATCTTAGGAGTTGAAGAAAGCTATCCCCAGGGAGATGGGGAGACTAGCCCGCTCATCTTGGAGGATCCAGCTGGGGGACCAGGCTGGCATGCCTGGCTTAACTTCTCCAGATCAGGATGAGGAAGCTAGCTCAGGGAGAATGAGAGGAGCTGGCTCCCCCTAGCTGGCCAGTAGGCCTTCTTATAGGGAGGGGGTCCCCATGACATCTCATTGATATTCAGAGGAAATTGTAAACATCTGGCCAGGAAGCAATCCCTTTTTACACATGCTGTGAACTCTGGGTCAGGGACTTTATCTGGCCAAGAAGCTGTAAAAGTCAGTCTCTTTTCATGGATGTTTGTGAATTCTGGTCCCAGGTGTCTGTCAGTCCTCCTAGGTCCTGGAACTGCTGGGGGATTTTCTTTCAGTCACATCTTACACACATACTTTTCTACAAGTGAATTCAAGTGAGCTGAGGACAGAAGGACAGGGGAGGTGTTTGGGGATGCCTGTGCTCTGGAGTCTAGAAGACCATGGAAAGATATCATTGTTTTGGGAGACATAGCTTCCTGTGGGTCATCCTCAGCAGCCAGAGGAGTTCCTCCAGACTCTTAGGGGCCTTGACTCAAGCCAAAATGGATTCATGGCTTCAAAGCAGGAACCAATTTCAGGACAAGCCAGTTTATGAAGCAGAGTTGGAGTTTAATAATAAAAATATTTGACTGTAGGCTTAAAGCATGAGGGTTAAAAGAAAGAGGCACAGTGGAGAAAGTAAATGCAGAGCATGAGTCACCGTTCACTGCTTTTGTACAGTAGTCACAGATAGATCTGTGGTTTGAAGTTATTGTTGTTAGGAATTAGCTAAGGGTAAGCAGCTGGGGCCAAGGTCAGAGGAGGGAAGGAAAAACATTCTCATTTAACTCCTAGATTGTGTCAAAACAAGGCCATGCTCCAAAAAATAAGACTACCAGCCTGACAAGCCCACAAGGCCCCCAGTCTGACAGGGATATGTTTTAGTTATGTGTATCCTGGCCAGGACCATATGGGCCAAAAGATAAAGTTTGGAAAGAGGGGATCAAAAGAGAGAAAAACCTGAGGATCCTATAAAAGAATCAGCCCAGCAGTCACCTTATAGTCTATCAGCTCTGGAGCTCCTACCTGGTGTCTTCAGCCCTTGCCTTTTACTCTGCCTCAATAAAAGCCTGCTTTCACCCAGGTCAACCAGCCCCATTTATCTCTCACCCTCACAGTCTTCAGAGTCGCTAAGAAATCTACATGGAGGCTGGAGAGTTGTCTTAGTGGTTTAGAGCACTGGCTGCTCTTGCAGAGGACCTGGGTTTGAATCCCAGTACCCACATGATGGCTAACAACCATTCATAACTCCAGTTCCAGGGGATCTGACACCCTCTTCTGACCTCTGTGGCATTGCATGACACCAGTGCCCTTACACACATGCAGGCAAAAAGCCTGGGGAACAAAAGGCCGGCCTTATTTTTACGACATTTTCCTGGGTGTGGGTGCAGCATAACATACAGTCTAGCAACCGGATATATGCTTCAAGGATTTTGGAAGATTGATAGTATGACTCAGTCGAGGACTTCAGGAATAAAGAAAACATTTGTTTATCTTCTGTCGTTTTAGCTGTCCGCTAGGGAAAATGGACTTCATCTTTGTCTGGGGTGTTGTACGCCTGTACGCCGCCGCCGCGAGTTAGAGAAAACAGCCAGCTTGTAGTTTGAGTTCATCTCAGAGGAAATCAGCCTTAGGGAGACACCAAGCCCCTGTGACCACCTGTAGGTAAACTCAGTCCTTAATCTTTGTAACTAAGGAATTCTCACAGGAATGTCCTGGGGTCCTCCAAAAGGACTCACCTTGTTCTCACCGGAGCTGAGCTAAGAAGGAAGCACTGATGGCTCCAGGGTTCTAGCACTTCCCTGGTTCAAAGCCCCTGCCCCCTCTTAGTGCCACCTTCCTGATGGGCTTTGAAGGTTAGAGATAGTGCCTCTTTGTTAATTGCCACATTGCTGTATAGATGTATCTGCATTCCTGATTCCCCAAGACTATAAGTATGCCCTGAAACAATAAAGCATGCGGCTTGTGGCTTGCAGCCTGCCTGTAGACCCCAGGTCCGTCAATCCTCATGTCTCTGTCTTGTGTGTCTGTCCTGGTATATCTGTCTTGTGTGTCTGGGCGGCCTGACGAGAGACATTTCCCAGGTCCGTCTCTCCTACGTGTTTGTCTTTGTGTGTCTGTTCTGTGTGTGTGTCTGTTTGCCCCCACTCATTCCAGGTCTCCAGAGTCTCATGTCCACGCTGCCCGCTGAACGGGACACTGAGGTTTCGGTTTGCTTTTCCTTCTTGAGACCTGCCTCTGAGTTTATTCTTCCCAGCAGGGCCTGTAAGTGCTAGGAGAGAGTAGAGCCTAATTCTACAGGGTCTAGACTCTGGGCTTAAAGTGACAGACCATGACCTAACAATAGACATCACGCCACATTTCTGCCTGCCATTACAACATAAGGAACCCTGAAAACAGGACCTCGTATCTGTTTTTCTCAGTTCTGGGAGAGTAGTTCAATAAACTGAAAGATACAAGTCACTGGTCTGCCTGGCTCTGCCCATCCTTTCTGGTTCTGTTACTTTCTTTGCCTTTCGCTGGATTGGCTGGATTCTAGGACAACAGGACTGATTGATAAACATCTTTATAACTTGGGATTCAAGCTACCCCAAGCAACATGACCCTCAGGGCCTGCTATACCCAGAAGGAGGCAATTATCTAATTGCAAGGTCTCCCCCTAGAGCAGAAGTAGTCCTCTCATGAGAACTAGACTGTTTCCTCAAGAAATTATAGCAATTACAACTTCCTCAAGACTATCTCTCAGAATCAGACTGAGACAAAGAACAATCAGACCATACCTTCACCTTGACTGCTTTGTTCTGTCCCCTGCTCTCTGCCTCAGTTCTTTCTTTACCAAAGTTAAACTTCTTATCAGCATCCCAAAGACAAACTGGAGGTAACTAGACCCCATCATCGGTTCCTCTTCCCAGTGTGGACACTTGAATAAGTCTCTGCTTTTTATCATCACCTGTCTCCTTAATTGGTGTGTCTGGACAGGTGCCCAGCCTGCTGGGGCTGTGAGAACTGGGGCTTTTGCCCTAAATTCTCCAAGTTTGGGTAATATTATTTACAAATAGAACATTTGGTAAATGCTTATAGTTATAAATTGGGTAGCTTTGTAACTGTATTTCTAATAACCCAGTTCAGTTGTACAAATCAACATTCAGATGTAAACAACAGATATACTGAGTTGTACTCAAGCAAGTGTGATTGCTTCTGCAGTGCAAGGAGTTTCACTTTCTGCTTTCTCCCTCTGCTTTCTCTCTCCAACAAAGGACCCTCAGGACCGGTCTCTGACAAAGTTCTCTGGTATTTGTGGGTTCCCTCTTTTTGCTTCCCACTAACAGCAGCACAGGCTCCTATCTGAAAAGACCAAAGCTGTAAAAAAAACATCAAAGCCCAGACGTCTTTAGCTAACTAATACAATGGTGTCATCTAGTGGTCATGTACCTTAATGTGAGCTAAATCTTAGGCCAAAGGGTAAAAAAAAAAAAAAAGCAAAAACAGTGAAACAAACACGTATGGAGAACAAAGTCTCTCATCGACACTCTTACTACATGCTGACATGTCTAGTTGTAAGACATGGCGAATAAATAAGCTATGAGACAAAGAACAATCAGACCACACCTTCACTATGACTGTTTCATTGTGTCCCCTGCTCTCTGCCTCAGTTCTTTTCTACCAAAGCTAAGCTTCTTATCGGCATCCCAAAGACAGACTACGGGTAGCTGGACCCCAGTTACTAACAACATAATAAGTTAACTACTCAATAGTTAGGCCCTAAAGTTCAAAAAGAAGTTGGTAATATCCGTGACGCGTTATCCCCTCCCTCTTGTATGTACCACCTCACCAGATGAAGCCAAACAAGCCCCTCAAAGTAGCCTCACAAGACGTGTCCCTTCTGTCTGGCTCGCTTCTCATGAAGACAGTCTCCAATGGGGCTCACCTCGAGATATCCTCGGTCTAGAGTTGACCAGTATATCTGCCCTGCCAGGGTACACCCAATCCCTTCTGCTCTCCTTCGGGTGCTTTTCATTTATTTTCACAATAGTTTATTTCACTAGACAGCAACAATGACAGAACTTAGTGAAGAGTTTATTGTTGATGCACAAATGTCCTCTAAAACTTGTACATTCATTTCTTCTTCCTGGAGACCAGAAGGTGGTTAGAAACTTCTGGTGTGGGGCCAGTGAGTTGACTCTACAAATAAAGGTGCTTGCCAGGAAAGCCTGGTAACCCAAGTTTGGTCCTCAGAATTCATGTAGAGAAAGAAGGCAAGAACTGATTCCACAATGCTGTCTGCTGACCTCCCCATGTGCCATGGTATAAGCATGTACACAATTATGATACTTTTTAAAAGATTTACCTTAAGACTTATCTGAAAATTTATCTTCTTTATTTTACGTGTATGAGTGTATCGTCTGCATGCATGTAAGTGCACTGTGTCATGCAATGCCCACAGGGGTCAGAAGAGGGTGTCAGATTCCCTGGAACTGGACAGTTGTGAGCCACCGTGTGGGTGCTGGCAATCAAACCCAGGTCCTCTGCAAGAGCAGCCAGTGCTCTTAACCCCTGAGCATCACCAATCTAGAGGTAATATAGTCATGCAAGAAATAAATAGTGCTATGGCCCCTTGCAGGGGCCTGGTAGCCCCCTCCCTCAGGCCATCTAGGGGTCCTGATGTGACCCAAAGAGCTGAGCACCTATAGCTTCATTATGTTGTCCTGGATCCCTGATTCAGAAAGCCTGATGAAATCTTCACTTGGAACCAAGAGAGAGGTTGATTCCTAGGAGTTATCAGGCGCTATATTTCCTGCCAAGTGAAGCAGGAAGTATACAGGACAAAGCCATGCCAGGGAGGATTAGAGGCCTATGGAAGTTACAAGGACATGTGGGACATGTTTGGATATTTTTAAATTGCATTTATTTATTTATTTATTTATTTATTTATTTATTTATTTATTTATTTATAACCAGTCCTGCATGGCCTGAAACTTGCTTTGTAGACCAAACTAGTCTCAAAATCACAGAGATCCTCCTGCCTCTGCCTCTAGAGTACTGGGATTAAAGGAACGACCAGCAAAACCCCACTCTTCACCTTTGTTTCTCTTTCCTTTATGACCCCAAGACTGTTGCAAGTACTTTGAAAATATATTCATTATTATTCATCTATTTATTTAGAGAGAAGATCTTGCTTTGTATCTTAGGCTGGCCTGAAATTCATGAGTCTCCTGCCTGAGCCTCCCAAGTACTGGAATTTCAAGGTTGGCTCTAAACACAGACCTCGGGTCCCTCAGGTTACTAATCTCTGCTCTTCCCAGGCAGAATAAAGCTCCTTTCCTAGCTTTACCAGCTCTTGCCTCTTTGGCTTTGGGGCACAGGTGACCAAGTCTATGTCACTTTTGGGACACCCCACTGGTGGGGCTTTTGCCCTAACAACCCCAGAAACATAACTATTTCACAGTAATAATCACTAACATTTTGAAAGATTACTCTCATTAATTATGTAGTTGAGAATGACCTTCAACTTCGGATCTTCTTGCCTCCACCTTCCCAGTGCTGGGATTCTAGGCAGACACCACACTTAGCTACTATCTCATTTAATCCTCCCTACAGCTCCACGTGGTGCTATACAACAGTAACCACAAGGAGTCAGCTTCAGTGAAGCTCAGTGGTTTACCAAAGATCACATAATTCAGTAGTGATGACCAAACATGTTGAGTTGTAACAAACCATATTTATAGCCACCAACATGCATAGCCACTGTGCAACGTGACAGATGGCTCGTCATTTGCTAGACCAAAATAAAAAATAGAGACCTTCAAAGCCAGGCATGGTGGTACATGCCCCAAATCCCATTACTGGGGAGTATTCCGTAAGGAACAGAGCAGGATGTAAGTGCTGGTTCAAAAATACTCACTGAGTCTTGTTTCAGGAAAATAGGTCCCTTAATGATGCCAACCTCCAAGGTGGGGACTCAATCCCAGATCACGGACCAAAGGAAGACTCCAGGGAACATTCTTTAATTTGATAAATTTCCAGAGGGGTAGACACTCTGAGGTATGTGATTTGAATTCAGGAAGGCACTGATAATAAGAAATGGGACTGCTGGAGCTGGAGAGATGGTTCAGCAGGTAGGAGCACTGGCTACTCTTGCAGAAGACCTGGGTTCATTTCGCAGCACCCACGTGGCAGCTAACAACCTTCTGTAACTCCAGTTCCAAGGGACTCGATGCCCTCTTCTGGCCTCCGTAGGCATTGCATGACACAGACGCACTTACATGAATGCAGGCAATACACTTATACACATAAAGTAATAATCATAAAGGAAATAATTTTTAAAAGAAATAGGGCTGTAACTCAAAGTTGCCTTGATCCTGGGCTCAGGGGAGAAGTTGGACTTGCTTGTAGCAGCCAAAATGAGACAGAGCACTAGTTAGCCTAGCATTGCAAACAGTATGGAGGGGCTGTAGGGAGGTACGGTTAGATCTCTTCTGGGCTGTTCTTAAAGGTTGACATTAAAGATCCTTGATCTAACAGGGAGATGGAGATAGGAAGATTAGAAGTTCAAGGTCATCTTCCCCTGTGTTGTGTGTTGGAGGCCAGCCTGAGCTACAAAGTGAGACTTTGTTTCAGAAAACAAAAGAAATGAAATGAAACAAAAAACAGGTAGATACATGGGTAATCTGAAAAGGAACCACTGAAGAGTTTAAGTTTAAGCATCAAGAGTTACAGTTTTAGGGCTGGAGAGATGGTTTATTGGTTAAGAGCACTGGCTGCTCTTTCAGAGGACCTGGGTTCAGTTCCCAGTGCCCACATGGCAACTAACAATCATCTGTCTGTAACAATCCAGGGGAATCTGATGCCCTCTCTGGCCTCCATGAGCATTGCATTTATGGGTGCACTTACATACATGCAGGCAAAACATTCAAACACATAAAATAAAAATAAATTTTTAAAAATTTTTAAAGAGCTAAGGTTTAGACCAGTGAGATGGCTCAGCAGATAAAGGTGTGAGCTGCCAAGCCTGACAACATAAATTCAATTCCCAGAACCCACATGGTGGAAAGAGAGAACTAGCTCTCACAAGTTGTCCTCTGACCTCAACACAGGCCCTTGTGGCACATTTGTGCCCCCTCATACACACACATACACACACACACGCATACACACACACTCCCAAACAAATAAAAATAAATGTTAAAAAAAAAAAGCCACTGACTATATTTTTGTCTTCTTTCTTTTTTTTTTTTCTTTCTGTTTTTACAATAAGATGGACTTAAATTGAGGGAGGTGGTTGTGTGTGTTTGTGGAATATGTGTATGTGCAGGTGTATGTGTACAGGTGTGTGTGTGTGTGTATGTGTGTGTGTTCACATGCATACGCAGGCAGAAAGTCAACCTCAGGTATTGTTCTCAGGTGACATTCACCTTATTTCTTTAGACAGAGTCTCCTACTGAGACCTGGGGCTTTTTGATTTGGCTAGGCTGCCTGGCCAGCGAACACCAGGGATCTGCCTATCTCTGCCCACCAAGAGCTGGAATTATAACTGTGTAAAACCACACCTAGCTTTTGGCATGGGTGCTAGGGATCGGAACTCAAGTCCTTGTGCCTTCACATCACTTTGCTGACTGATCCATCTCTACAGCCCCTTCAGATTTGTAGATGGCTTTTGGTTTTTTGAGACAGGGTCTCCCTGTAGCCCCAGCTGGCCTGGAACTCTGTATGTAGATCAGGCTAGCCTTGATCTCATAGAGATCCATCTGCCTCTGCCTCCTGAGTGCTATGATTAAAGGTCACTGTACCTGGCTCATTTAAATTTGTTAAAGCTGTTTAAACTGCTAACTTGCAAGTAACAACATGGCTTAGAGCATGAGAAACTGATAAACATTCTAAACATTCTTTCCATGAGTCTAGTTGACTCATGGAAAGGCATATTTAATCATAGTTTATTTTTTAATATTTTATTTATTATTTTTATTTTATGTGAATGAATGTATTGTGTATTGCCTGCATGTATGTAAGTACACCCATGCCATACAATGCCAGTGGAGGGAGGTCAGAAGACACTGGATTTCCTTGGAACTGGAATAATGGATGGTTGTTAGCCACCATGTGGGTGCTGGGAATTAGACCGGGTCCTCTGGAGGAGAAGCCTGCACTCTTAACACTGAGCCATCTCTCAAGCCCCATTTTTATTCATAGTTTAGATAATGATCATTAGCAACAGGTTTTGAATGTGCCAGGCTGTCTTCACTACAACTCTGCAGATCAGAGACCTCACCTCATCCACAGACCAGGATGTGACCCAGCAAAGTTAAGTCACTAAGCACAGAGGCATTAGGGACTGGGATAGCTCGACCACTGCTCTACTCTTCAACAGAACTTACATAGTATAGGCATTCATTGACTCTCATAAACATTCTCTGAAACTACTGAGATTTGCACAAAAGTCTTGAAGGGAGGCTTAAAGTCTTGTACAATTTTGTTCCTCCCACAACACATACCCTGACTGGTTTTCATCAGATAGCTGCTGACAACTGAGCTAGTCATGGACAGTTTTTATTATACATCATGAAAGCTTATGTTGTGCATGTGTGTATGTTTGTGTGTGCCTGTGTCTGTGTGTGTGACAGGATCTCCACTATGC
The DNA here is from genome assembly GCA_035773235.1 of Eospalax fontanierii. Lineage (NCBI taxonomy): Eukaryota > Metazoa > Chordata > Mammalia > Rodentia > Spalacidae > Eospalax > Eospalax fontanierii. The sequence goes on from CM069551.1 coordinate 12,631,557, forward strand.
TGCCCAAGTTTGCTTGGAACTTGAAATCCTTCTGCCTCACCTCCTTAGTTCCAGGATTACAGGAAAATACAACTAAACTGTGTTCTGTTTTTTTGGTTTACTATTTTTTTTTGAGACAGTGTCTTACTCCATAGTACAGGCTAGCCTTGAACTCATACTGTAGCCCAGGCTCTCCTTGAGCTTGAGATGATCCTCCTGTGTCAGCCTCCTGAGTGCTTGGATTATAGGTATGAAGCACCATGCCCATCTCTATTATCTTAATATTCCTCTGAGGACATGTTTTGGCAAATGAGAAGAAAGGTAGAATCATAAATGTGATTTAGTGAAGAGGCTGAGAAGCGCCACCCACCTAGTGATGCTCCATCAGCCTACAGGGTGGTAAGGAAGAAATGCCAAGAGACGTGCAGCAGGTCAGAGAACAACTTGAATCCAAATACCTTCCTTATTCCATACCACTGAAGGGCCAGCAGCCTGCACAGGTCTGTTCTAACCCTGGGTACCACCTGTCACTCCAAAACAGGGGCCACATTGCATTCTGTCAACTCTTATTGAAGACAGGATTCTTCAAAGAAATCAAACCAATAGATATATGTATGCATGTGAATGTGTGTGAGAGAGAGACGGGGAGTGGGGAGAATTGATTGAGGAAGCCAGGTATGGTAGCTCACATCTGCAGTCCCAACCCTACAGAGTGTATGCAGTAAGGCATCCCCAAGTTCAAGGCCAGTCTTATCTACATAGCAAGTTGGAGACTAGCCAGGGAACACTACAAAGAAAAGAAGGAAATAGCACCTTGTACTTTTTTTCTCAGATGTCAACATAATTTAAAAGAGAGAAATCAAGGATCTTCAAGCTTTGAAAACCTGATATTTGACCAGCTAGTCCTGGTGACAAGGAAGCTTCTTTTTTTTTAATCCCCCTTCTCCTTTCTTCCTCCTCTCTTTTGATACTATGTAACCCTGGCTGGCCTATAATGCATTACATAAGCCAGACAGGCCTTGAATTCACAGAGATCCACCTGTCTCTGTCTCCCAAATGCTAGAATTAAAGGTGTGTGCCATCTTGCCTGGCTCTATTTTTTTCTTGACAAAGTCTCCTGTAGCCCAAGCCCTCCAACTCCATAACTCACTGAGATGACCTTGAGTTTCTGATCCTCTCGCTTCCACCTCCTAAATGATGGAATTATTGGATTATAGGTGTGCACCACCAGGCCCAGCTTATTCAGGGCTGGTGATTGAACCCAGGGCCTGTGCATGCTAGGCAAACACTTCCAACTGAGCTACAACTCTGGTCTCTCAGTCTCTTTCTCTTTCTCTGTCTCTGGTCTTTTTTGAGACAGGGTCTTCCTGTTCCCCACTGGCCTAGAATTTACTATGCAGACCCTGCTGGTTTCAATCTCACAGGGATCTGCCTGCCTCTGCCTCCCAAGTGCTGGGATTAAGGACCACCACAACCAGCTACACATGCACACTCCAAGATAAGGTCTGGAGACTCACAGGAATCCTTCTGTCTTTATCACACAACTTCAAAGTTTCTTTTAAATTCTAAGTCCGTGATTCTAGAGAAAACGAAGGACACACACCACACACTGCATCAGTTTCCTCTTCTGAATGAGATGCTGCATAGATGAAAGTAGAAACCTTACATAAAGGACAGCACACATTCCCAGCTGATCCTTCCTCACTATTGACGGTTATTTATAACCTCAGATATCTAAATCTGCCTGTGGGAGACAGGGAAGGTTCCATCATCCTACACGTATCTTTACAACAGAGATGAGTTTGAGCTTGGTGACAAGAAAGCTTTTCTTTCACCCTCCCAACACTCCTTGCTCTGTATATTTATTGTTAGAGACCGTTATCCTGCTGACAGCTACTGAACTTCTGTTTTCATTTAGCTACTCTGATTCGTCTTACCATGACTCCCAGTTAAATTTCCCAACAGAATCCAAGCTTCTAAGCGTGGTAAGAGGCCCTGCGCCAGCTGGCCCCAGACTCCATTTCATCTCCCACTACCTGGTCCCCAGAAAGCGCCTCTCAAGCCAGTCTGGGCTCCTTATTCTCTCTACAGTGAACTTGTGAATTCTTGCTTTTGACCATGTACTGGAAATAGCTCTCCCCTTTCTCATTACTGAGTTTAAATCCTCAAAGGCTAGTGGAATATGGCATGGTGTTTAAGTGCACCACTCTGTCTGGGTATCATCTCAGCTCTTCTGAGGATTGTTGTTGAGACAGAATCTCCCTGTTACCCAAATTGTCCTTGAACTTCTGAGCTCAAAGGATCCAACTTGTCTTAGTCTCAGAGGGGCTAGAAGTTTAGGTTTGTGCCATCATTTCCAGTTTACTGAAAATAATTTGTGAGACCAGGTAAATTACTTAATCTCAAACTCAAGTCATCAGATTTGGCAGCAAATGCCTTTAACCACTGAGTCATCTCACTGGCCAGTGACTTCTTATTTGTCCTGAAATGTGGCACTTGAATAGCTCATGGATTTTGGCTCTGGAGAGATAGTTCAGCAGTTAGGAGCACTTACTGCTCTGGCAAAGGATCAGAGTTCCATTTCCAGCAGCTGCATCACAGGGTTCACAACTCCAGTTCCAGGTGACCTGATGCCTTCTTCTGGCCTCCATGGACACTGCATAAACCAACACACACGCACATAATTAAAAGTGAAAACAAAGTCTTACATTTTAAAAAAAATCTGGGTGGATTTAAAACGGATGAAGAAGAATATGACAAGATGGAAAGGCACATCTAGTTACTTGAAATGTTTGGGGGATTGATGTTCTAGGTGTTTTGTTTGCTTTGTTTGGATTTGGTTTGAAGAAGTTATATTTTATTTAGCAACTTGTATCACTTTTTCCCCCTCCAACCATAACTAGAAATTGTTTTGCATCTGTGCCTGAAATTATAAAACAAAAACAGAAGAGGACAAAGGAAGATATATTTTACTTAAAAGGATGCATAGGGCTGGGGAGCATAGTTCAGTGACACAGCACTTGCTTAGCAGGTGAAAGGTCTTAAGTTTAGTCGCCAGCATAGCAAAACAATTATTTTAATGTATATACACGTAGGAGAAATAGCCATCTGGAACAAAATTACTGTAGCTTCGAGGCATAAGAATTTGCAAGACATGGTGGCACCCCACTATAGTTAAGAGACTGGGCAGGAGAATTTCCTTGAGTTTAATGCCAGCCTAGGTTGCAGACTGAGTTTCAAATCCACTTGAGCTACAGAGTCAGAAAGTCTTAACTCCTTCATCAAAAAACAGATGAGTGAAGGAGCTAGAGAGATGGCTCAGCAATTAAGAGCATTGACTGCTCTTGAAGAGGAGTTGGGTTCAATTCCCAGCACCCACATGGCGGCTCACAACCGTCCATAACTCCAGTTCCAGAGGATCCGATGCCCTCTTCTAGCCTCTGTGGGTACTGCACACAGGCATAACACTCATACACATTATGTTAGGAGTTAGGTGGCTGAGAGTGAACATGAACTAACATGCATAAGGACTTCAGTTTTATCCCTAGCACTGAAAACATAACAGGACCATGATAGAGTCTCCAAACGGAAATATAAGGTATCCTAAGCTATCTTGGACTTTTACATCTAGCCACGGCACTTGTCAGATCTGCATCTGATAAACATTGGTACCCAGTAAGGGATAGAGTTGAGTCCTTGTAAGGACCTTATATGGTGCTATTTCTCCAAGGTGTAACATTTTATTTTCCTTTACCTTAATTAAAAATGAGAGCAGTGGCCAGGAATAGCAGCATACACCTTTGATTACAGCACTCAGGAGGCAGAAGCAGGCAGATCTCTGTTGTAGGAATGACTTACAACATGGATATAATCTGGACTAATGACTTCACCTAACCTTGCAAACTTTACTCTTCACAATGTAAAGCTGACTGATATATGAGCTCCTCTTGCAACCTGGGTATATGACCGTCATCCTTCACTTTGTCCTCTACCCAAGACAATGAATTAGCGTGGGTATGCTTGTTTAACATATAAAGTGTGAGAAGTCCCATATTCTCATTGAAAACAGAACAACTGAGAACTCTATTTGATATTATGTGTGAGAGATAGTTTAGGCCTAGGGATCAAAGGGCAAGATTCTCCAATAAGATGAGGATGGATCCCAGCTTCTACTTCCCAAATTGATGCTGGAAAGACTACTTCAATAAATGAGTGAAGCCTGTCTTGAGAGCACAGTTCACTGAGACATCAGAAGGAAGAGGTGGTTCTCAGAGTTTGAGTTCACTCTTGGCTTTAAATTTAAAAGCCAAGAGGTTGTTTCTTTATTCAGGTATAACTGTCATGTGACTTAGGAATGCCCCACTCTGAGTTCCAGATCAGCCTGCTTTACATAGCAATGAAACAGGAGGCTCCAAGTACACAGCTGGCTTGGGATATAGAGCATGTTCAAGCCAGTCTGCACAATTTACTAAGACTGTGTCAAAATAAACATTTTTTAAAGGGCCACAGAGATGGCTTGGCAGGTAAAAGCACTTGCCACATGAGCCTGAAGACCTAAATTCAATCCTTGGAATCCACAGTGAAGAGAGAATCAGCTCCTGAAAGTTGTCCTCTGATGTGTGGAGACACATGAACCCTTACACATACATCACACAATGGTAATGACGTTTCATATTTCTAAATAAAGGTGTAGTTCAGTGATATTTCCTAGCAAGCTACAGACCCTAGGTTCAATCCCCAGCACAGGAGGGGGGCAGGTACAGGGGTGGGGAGACAATACATATACTACAAACAGAATTCAAAAGGTCCTCAAAGGAATACATCTTGGGTTTCAGTTGGATGTTCACTAAAAAAGTTACCCAGGTATGGTGGCATATGCTTATAATTTCAGAACTTGGGAGGCAGAGGCAGGAGGATCACTGGTGTACACAGCATGCTCCTGGCCAGGTAGGGCTACATAGTAAGATTTTTGTCTTAAAAAATGAAAAAAAAATGTTTAAAAAAGAATCAGGCCATTGGGCATACTGTCACATCCCTTTAATCCTAGTACTTGGTAGGCAGAAGCAGGTAAATCCTTGAATTCTGGGCTAGCCTGGTCTACATAGCTAGTTGCAGGTCAGTCAGGGATACATAGTAAGACCCTGCCTCAAAAATAAAATAAAATAGTCAGATGTGGTAGTATATGCCTATAACCCAGCATTTGAGGAACAGAGGCAGAATGACTGTTACAAATTTGAGACCAGCTTAGGCTACATAGTTCCAGGATAGCCCTGACTACCTATGGAGATCCTATTTCAAACAAACAGAAAAGTTAACATTTGGGTAGCTGGGCATGGTGGCTCCCACCTTTAACCTCAGCATTCTGGAGGTTGAGGCAAGAGAATCACAGCATTTAAGAGCACAATACTGGTTATAGCATGAGTTCTAGGTTAGTTCAAAATATAATCTTTTTAAAAAGTGGTAGCCACTATTAGATGATAGTTCCTTTTAAAGTTTGAGAAAAGTAAGACCTTGGCTACCCATTTTCTTCTCTGGGAATGGAAACACCCATATTCATATCTAGTTTATGAAAAAGTTTTTTTACTTTAGATTTTCAAAAGTGCTATACACATACACAAAGGGGTAACCCATACAAATTGAGCCCCGTACTGGAGCAGGTAACTTGTTATATTGGCCACCAGTGAGCCCTCTGCTCATATCTGCCTAGCATGGAACCCTGAAACAGGGAGGGCTCTCTTTCCCTGTGTGGTTTGAGAAAGAACAGCTGTTGTGGTGGCTCCTGCCTATAATCTCAGCACTCAGGAGGCTGAAACAAAACGGTTCATATAAGTTTGGAGCCAGCCTCATCTACATAGTGAGTTCCAGGTCAGTCAGAGCTACAGAGCTAGCTACACCCTGTGTCAAAAATAAATAGGAGCTAGAGAGATGGCTTAGCAGTGAAGAGCACTTACTGCTTTTACAGAGGATCCAAGTTCAGTTCCCAGCATTCACATTGGATAGTTCACAACTACTTGTAACTCCAGCTCCAAGGAATCCCATGCCTTCTTCTGGCCTCTGAGGGCACCTGCACTCATGTGCATGTGCATACAAACATATATACACACATACTCTTTAAAAATCTTTAAAAATAAATAGTAAATAGGAAAAAAATCAGAGTATGGAAGATCACTTTGGATTTGATGCCAACCTGGACCACAGAGTAGACACTGTATCAAAAGGAGGAGGGGAAGAAGAAGCCTGATATTGATGTGTTCAGTTGAGATGTTTACAAGTTAGTGTGTAACCTCTAGACGCCTAGAGATTCGGGATGTAATTAGGTTTTTGCTTTCTCCCTAAAATGCTCTCAAATGCAGTCTTGGGGTTAATTAACTCATTTTACTCTTTTAAGAGTCTGCAAAGCTATTCCAGTTCTGATACAGTCCTGGAAGCTTTCATCTCCTGGAGTGAATGATTTACTCCTGTGAAGTCTAGAACACCAACTTTAGGAACCTGACCTCAGAGTTTTGTTTTGGTTTTGGTCTTTTGGAGACAAGTTCTCCCTGTAGCCCTAGCAGGCCTGGAACTTACCATGTCAACCAGGTTGGCCTTGATCTCACTGATCTCACAGAGATCTCCCTGCCTCTGCAGCTAAGCATGCACCATCATGCCCAGATCTAGAGTTTTGTGATTTCTTTCTTTCCATCTTTATTTCTTGGCATGTATTCACTGTACATAGCACTGAATTGCACAGAGTCATTAAAAGTTATATGTACTTACTTGTGTATGTGTGTGTGTGTGTGTGTGTGAGAGAGAGAGAGAGAGAGAGAGAGAGAGAGAGAGAGGATATATATCTCCACCTGAGTGTGGAGATAGAGGACAACTTCTGGAATCAAACTTCTGATAAGAAGTACTTTTTTCCAATAAGCCATCTTCCCTGATCACTTCTTAGTTTCTACAAAATTCTACTAACAGGGAGAAATAAACCTTCTGTGTCCCTGTGACATCATCAAAACTATTTTCACCTACATAAGCATTTTAACCATAGAACATTTCCCGGTAAGGGACACAGCGCAGTGACAGTCATGCCTGGCATGCACCCATGCACAAGCAGGGACAACTTCTCCAACATGCCTTCTGTTACAAACCAGACTTCTACCTAACCTTGTAGCAAAGTTAACCCTGTTCTTTGAGATCATTTGATAGTATGTATGCAATCTGCGCTCTTACTGTATAATCAATCAGCTTGTTACAAATAGAGCCCTTCTGGCCTCCATGGGCATTGCATGACATGGGCGTGCTCACATACATGCAGGCAAAACACTCATACATGTAAAATAAAAATTAAAAATTTTAAAATTTAAGAAACATCAAGTTTATATTCGTCATCCTAGAAGGCTAAAGTAGGAGGGCCTGGAATCCCAGGCTAGTCCTGGGCATGTGGCTGCAATATGCATTCTAGCCAGCAGAGGGAGGTCCTTACTTCATTTCTGTAGTAGTGGGTGTTTTCTCTCATTCCAGTGGAGTGGCAAAGAAGTTCTATGAGACAGATCATGTTCACATGAACACGTGCTGTCCTTGCTGGTGCTAGCCTAGATCCCAGGTGACAGTTCCTTCTTCACCTGCTTCCTGTCTACAAGAGTACCAGCACCAAAAGGAACAGCCCAGGAAAGTTCCTCAGGACAGAACAAAAAGTCCCACTCTGGAAAAGGTACAAATGAGATGGGATGATTTCATATTTTGGCTACTGTTGTAAAAAACATCTTTCCTCAAGCTCTGGTGGCAAAAGAAGAGATTTATTTATTCAGTCTCCACTGTGGTTATCCGAACATTCAGGATCTATAACAGAGGGGACTCAATTGTTTTCCAACACTGAACCAAGACATGGCCTCGGACTTTGCATCTAGCTCTGCCACTCACTGGCCGGGTTATGAGAATGTTTTGAATTGTTCCAGACCTCAGATTCTTCAACTGTAAAACAGTTGAAAACAGTGCTGTGTTTTTGTGGGAATTAAGGGAGTTAACTGTGATAGCTTGTAAGAGAATGGAGACTGTGTAGCCCATATAGTCATTTAACTTGACTCTCTGCCTTTATCACTTATCAGAGTTCATTCTCTCTTGGTAAGCCACTGTGTACCCTAGAAATTCACCCAGGAGGCTAGAGTCAAATAGTAGTAACTTCTCTACTAGACAGAACTCAAACAGGGAGCTAGGGGACTATCTTCTACCTCCGATTCTTTAAATTAAAAAAAAAAAAAAATCCAGACAGTAAAAAGACCTTTTTCTATTATTATTTTTATTTTATGTGTATGAATGTATTGGATGCATGTATATAAGTGCACCCACAGAAGTCAGAAGAAGGGGTTGGATTTTCCCGGAACTGGAGTTACAGATGGTTGTTAGCCATCATGTGGGTGCTGGGAATCAAACCCTCTGCAAGAGCAACCAGTGCTCTTAACAGCTGAGCCAATTCTCCAGCCCTGAGACATTTTTCTTTTGAGACAGGGTCTTACTATGTAGCCCAGGCTGTCCTGGAACTCACTATGTAGACCAGGCTGGCCTCAAACTCACAAAGATCTACCTGCCTCTGCCTCCCAAGAGCTGGGATTAAGGGGCATGTACCATCACACCCTGCAGTAAAAAGAGATATTTCTCCAAAATATTACTTAGTAAGGAAGCTCCTCCATTAGGAGAGGTGGAGCTATTTGAACAACAGAATGCTATGACCTCTGTCTTTGAGCATCTTGTGGTTTAGATAAGCACACTTTCTGTAGGACAGAGGAGTACATGAGGTTAGCTTGACCCAGATTTGGGGAACCAGGAGTGTGCTGATCTAAGCCAGCTGTCCTCAAGGAGATATTTGCTGGCTCCCGCTGAAAGAAGGTCAAAGTTCAGACGCCTGGGCAGGAAAGCGGATTGATCAAAGTTTGCCTAACAAGCACTTTGCCCCAAGTGATAGTGAGTGCAAGCAGCCAGGCTAATCATTTATCATTTATCAGGCAAAGAAAGAGAATTTTGAGGGCCTATGGCTGTCCTCGTCCTTGGCAAACATAAAGGGCACCCAGGAGGCCAATGAAAGTCCTACAGGAAGGATCGGTCTTTGTAGGCAAGCCATTTCCAGAACGTGGAATGTGGAAGATCTCTCTCTTTCTTTTACTTTCTTTCTTTCTTTCTTTCTTTCTTTCTTTCTTTCTTTCTTTCTTTCTTTTTCACTTATCCTTTCTTCCTTTCGTTCTGCTGTTTTTGTTGTTGTTTTGTTTGCTTTTAGTTTTTTGAGACAGAGCTTCCTCTGGCATAGAACTTACTTTGTATACCAGGTTGGCCTTGATATCACAGAGATCCTCTTACCTCTGTCTCCCAAGTGCTAGAATTAAAGGCATGTGCCACAAAACCCAGCATGGAGGGTTTCTTAACCCATTTTCCAGAATCTCAGCGCTCAGGTAGCATTAACAGGTTGTAAATTTTACATTTCCTGTTTGCCATGTTGTTGTATTTCAGGCAAAGGATGAAATACAGGTGCAAAGGGACCAAGAGATTCCTGGACCTCTGTACACAGAGGCAGGTCTGTGTAAAGGGCTCATTCACTCTCTCCTGGCAAACTGTCCCATTTAGGACAAACTTGCTTGGCATATGGCTTCTGGTATCTTATTCTGATCCACAGCTCGATCAATGGATAATGAAGTTGTTTTTGTTTTTCCCTTTGAAACAGGGTCTCATGTATCTCAGACTGGCCTCACTGTACCCAAGGATGGCCTTGAATGTATTCTCTTGCCTCAACCTCCCTAGTGCTGGGATTAAAGGAGGATGCCACTACACCTGGCTTACTCAGTGCTGGGATGGAACTCCCGGCTGTATGCATACTAGGTAAGCACTCAACCAATTGAGTTACAGCCCCAGCCCCCAACAAAACTTAAAATGAGTCAACATCAGCACAAACATCAGATCAGCTAATCCTTGTTGGCTGGGTGACCAACAAGAGCCACCAGTTCCTTCTCTGGGCTCTGGAGAGTTCCAGTCATCAGCCCAGTTCTAAAATGCTGCTCACAGACTTTTGCTATATACAGGCCCCTTGCTTCCCAGGGACAGCTGAGTGTCTTCCTGGGTTGCGTCTTCTCTTTTTCTGAGGCTCAAACCCAAGGTCTCATCATACAAGGCAAGTGCTGTATCACTGAGTCACACTCTCAGTCCTTTCTCTGCCTTTTGTGCTGTAGAGACGAAGCACCAGAGTCCCTATTCTTCTACAAGAGAGCTGGGTGATCTCACTCCTACAACCTGCTACATTTCCTGAAAGCCATCCTGAACGTAAGTGCTGTAGAGACGAAGCACCAGAGTCCCTATTCTTCTACAAGAGAGCTGGGTGATCTCACTCCTACAACCTGCTACATTTCCTGAAAGCCATCCTGAACATAAGCAGAGGGACATAACCAGAGTCCTACCTCTCAAACATTTTCAGCAAATGTCCGCTGAGCTCTGAGCCACCAGGCTTTTATTTACTTCCCCTGCCAAGTGCCAAGCAAGCAAGGCTGTCAGATACAACTGATGATCTGAACGAGTTCTGAGGATCTGTGAAAATGCTTAAAACCCAAGTGGGGAATGAGGAACAGCTGCCTCACAGGGGAACTGAGAACTGGTGAGATCCGCGGAGCACTTTGCCATCCCCTTCTCGTCTCTCCTGAAAGGTTTCTTCTCTCCCTCTCCTCCCCTGATACTTCAGGAGCCAGTGCCCTCTCCCCTTACCGAAAACTGCTGTTTTGAAAAGAGGATGTGAACCATATAGAATCCTGTAATAACTAAATGAATTCTACTGAGTTGTCTAATCCAAGTCTCTCATTTCGTAAAGGCTTGTCACTCCACATCTGGAAATCTACATCTAGCCTTTTTTCTTTACAAATTGGAAGATTCTAATTATATGTTTTCCTAGAGGTATAAGAAAAGAAGTAATTTGTTAAGTGTGGTGCTTTATTCCTTATAATCCCAACATTCAGGAGTTTGAGCCATGAGGATTGAGTTTGAAGCCAGCCTGGGGTATATAGTAAGATTTTTGTCTCAAAAAGTAGAGAGTAACTTTTCATTTCTTGCCTTCCTTCCTTCCCTGGAAGAAGTTTCTGTTAGAAGAGCACCTTCTGACATCTCAGAGGAAGCAATGACACATTAAAACAGTCAGTGCAGTAAATCCAGCACTGTGAACTAGGAGAATTAAGGGTATTAGAGTCCTTGAGGGGAGGAAAGACCTTGCTTAATTAGGGTAATGGGTATAGACAGGGTATTTATTTGGTGAATGGGATTGTAAACTTCAATTTCTTTATTCATTTTTATTTTTTGTGTATGAATGTTTTGTTTGCATGTATATGTAAGTGTGTACATGTGCACAAGGCCCAAAGAGGCCAAAAGAAGGCATCAAATCCCCTGCAACTACAAAATTATGGATGGTTGTGATCCAAACCTGGGTCCTCTGCAAGAGCAGTCAGTGCACCTAACCACCAAGTCATTTCTCCACTCTCACTCCCCCTTTTAGAGATATGGTCTCACAGCGTAGGTCTCACTCATTGTGTAGACTAGTCTGGCCTCAAACTCACAGAGATCCACCTGCCTCTGCCTCCTGTGTGCTGGGATTAAAGGCAGGCACCACCATACCCAGCACTTTTTTTTAAAATAAAGACTTATTTATTTGTATTTCATGTGTCTGAGTGTTTTGCCTGCATGTATATATATGTACCACGTGTGTGTCTGGTGCCTGCAGAGGCCGGAAGAGGGCAACTGGAGTTGTAGATGGTTGTGAGCCACCATGTGAGTGCTGGGAACTAAATCCAGGTCTCTGTAAAAACAGCAAGTGCCACTTACACTGAGTCATATCTCCATCCCCAAACTTCAAGTTCTAACAGATTTGTATCTGGAGAGAACTCACAGAAAGGAGCAGGAATAAGAGACCTGGGATGTGCTGGGCCTGGTGGAACAGGCCTTTAATCTCAGTATTCAGGAGGCAGAGGCAGGTGGATCTCTGTGAGATCCAGGTCAGTCTGGTCTGCAAAGATAGTTCTAGGCCACCTGGGGATACAGGATGATCCTGTCTCAAAAAAAAAAAAAAGGAAAATCTGAGCTATGTAGGGTGAAAACAGCAGTTCAGTGCTTGTTACTGGTGGAAACATGTTTTGAAAAATATACATTATTAGGTGATTTTGTGTATTCCAGAGCATATGCACACAAACTAACAATCTTTTAAAATGTATTTATTTATTTTAAGTGTATAAATGTTTTATCTGCATGTTTGTAAGTGTACCTGTGTCATGTAGTGCCCATGGAGGCCAGAAGAGGGCGTCAGGTCTCCTGGAAATGGAGTTGAGGACAGTCGCTAGCTACTACGTGGGTGCTAGAAAATGAACCCAGGTCCTCTAAGAGAGCAGCTAGTGCTCTTAGCTGCTGAGCCATCTTTCAGTTCCAAAATAATCTTTCTTGAGAGGAGAGAGGTAGGAGGAGTTGGAACAGGGTCTTACTCTGTAGTCTAGGATGGCCTAGAACCCATTATATAGACTCATGGAATGCACCACCCCATGCCTAGTTCAGAAAGACTCTTCAAAGGCCCTGTAGCTAGTAAATTGAGCCCAGTGTTCGGGAAAAGAGAATTAATCTTTTGATCCACATTTCAAATATCTACTACTAGTTAAGAATCAGAAAATTTAGTGGTTCAATATAATCATTTGTTGTTGTTTTTTGTCTTGTTTATTTGTCTTTTGGGTTTTCTTTTTTTGAAAAATTACTTATTTTTATTTTATGTGCATGAGTGTTTTGCTGGCACCCATGTAAGGCAAAGGCCACAGAGGCTAGAAGAGGACATCAGATCCCCTGGAACTGAAGTTACAGACAGTCGTTAGGCTCCATGTGGGTGCTGGGAATCAAATCCGGGTCCTCTGTAAGAGAAGCCATTGCTAGTAATCACTGAGTCATCTCTCCAGCCCCATTATTTGTTTGCTTTTGAGACAGGCCCTTCCTATAGTTATAGCTGGCCTAGAACTTACTACATAGACAAGTCTGGTCTAGGTCTCATAGAGATTCACCTGCCTCTGGCCTCCTGAGTGCTGGAATCAAAGGCATGTGCCAGCATGCCCAGTTCAAACCATCATTTAAAAAAGATTTATTTATGTATATGTGTGTATGTATGTTGGAGACCAAGTGACCTCTGTCTTGCCCTTCTGAACATGTGACATCTTGTGACTCAGTGCAAAACATCCTGACACCTGTTGACACAAATTAGGTTGGGCTGGAGTCTCTTAAGTGCCTCTTACTGTCTAGCAAACAAGCCCCCCTACCTGTAGCTGCCCTGGGCTACACATGGCCTCAGCTCCTGGTTCTTCCTGTGATTTGTATCCTAGCAACCTTAGTCCATGCCCCACTTAGCCCCTGCCTCATTTCCTAATGTCTTCTTCCTGTTATTCATAACCTTATGATAGGCCTTTGTCTCTGTTAATCACCACATTCCTGTATGGGTGCCTGACCCCTCCAAGTTATATATACCACTTAAAAGAATAAAGATTTGCCGATTTGATCAGGAGATTGTCTTGTCGGTCCTCCGTTTTCCCTCCCTGTTCCCTCTTGTCTCTTTCACCCCAGGTTTCTGAGGACTCGTGCTCTACTGAGGCCAGCGGGCCGCGGCATATGTATGCCCGCATTGTGTAGATGCCTGCAGGAGCCCGAAGACAGTGTCAGATTCCCTGGAGCTAGAGGTGTAGGTGATTGAGCCACCAGACATGGGTACTTGGAACTGACTCAGGTCCTTTGGAAGAATACCATGGAGCCATCTCTTCAGCCCCCAAACCATTTCTTTTACATCTAGTTTTCCGGGTAAGGGATTTGGGAAGGGCTCTGCTGGAGTTTACCACCTGGCTTTATGTGGGGGCAGTGAAATTAGAGTACACTTCCTCACATGTCTGCTATCTCAGTGTTCCTGGCTTTTCTTCCACTTTACTTAGCACTGAAGGTCCCAGGGATTATTTATGCCATTCAGATATCTCATAGCATTCTGAACTTAGACTATGTCCTTGAAGCAAGAAGTACATATTAGCAAAATAATTAAGAGTTACAGTTGACCCTAACATCAGTACATGTATTTGTACATGCTTGTAATCTCAGCTATTGAGGGAGGAGGGGAGGTTGAGGGAGGAGAATCACAGTTCAAGCCCAGTCTCAGAAACATAACTAGTTTCAGGCTAGCATGGGAATAGAGCATGGGCATGGTGCACCACACACCTGTAATCCCAGCACTCCCACTTGGGAAGCTAAGCAGGAGGATTAGGATCATTCAAGATCATTCTTGGCTACATAGTGCATCCAAAGTCAGGTTGGGCTACATCAGACCCTGGGCTGCATCAGACCCTGTCCAAGCAAACAAACAAACCAGTTATATTTGAACAGTCACAATGTCACCGTCATAAGGTAGTCATGGAGCCTGCCCACATTCAAGGGAGAATGGCAAGGTCACAGTTTTGGGGAGTTGGTTTTCTCCTTCCACTATGTGAGTCCTCAAGATCAAATCAAGTCATCAGGCTTGGCAGCAGGCACCTGTACACACTGAGCCGTCTGACCAGCGTCCAGCCTCAGATTTCATAGTCAGTTCAAAGTCCTAGGAAAACAGCAGAATAGTCTGCTCTCACAGCCTCAGCTGGCACTATCACCACGAAAAAGCAAGACACAAGTACACAGAATTCATTTTCTAGGGATGTAAAACACACATATAAATAAATGCTTCTGTGGCGAGGGGGAGTGGTGATACTTTTTTAATGACCTCATCCTACTAGTAAATTGCCAGGAGCAGTTTGGTCTGGGAACTTATCCTACAATACTCTGATTAGAGCTAGATTATCTCTGGTTCTCCTCATTACAGCTGTCTTCCTTGGGACTCAGTGTTTTACAGGTGAATACGTTGTGGAGCCTGGAACACTGTGCTAACCCCAACTGCAAAGGAAATTTCTGCCCAGAACTTACCTGTCCTTTCTAGGATTGTGACTACAAAGTTGTAGCTAACCTTTGACTCTTCACAATCAAATCCAACCTTTGAATGGACATTGTTTTCCAATGTTACCTTAAATTGCCAGTCATTATTTCCTGTTTTCTAAGAACTCTTTTGAAGAGTTTTGTGGAAGGTGAATGTTCATGAAAGTCAGTCTTAAGAAAACCTGATTCAGTAATTGCAACAGTAGATTTTAAAACACATATCTGATTAATTGGCATGACCACTAATTTGGCATGTTTAGATAATAATTGGAAAAGGCCTGGAGAGAGTAACAATTGAGATCACAATCTGTATTTTTTTGCAGGGAGCCGTAAACGCCATTACAAGATGGCGCTGGCTTCCTGGCAGCGTTGTGGTAACAACTCCTAATTAGGTAGTGCTTTGGCGCCAACCTGGATCTTGCTACTGCACATGCGTGCCACATGACCTGTCCTGAGCCTATCCCGTGGCATCCACCTGTGGTTAGCTACTTGCAGCCAATCAATAGGTGCCCCTTCTCCTTCCGGGCTTTATAAGCAGCCGTAGGTGCCTTACTCCCTGCCTCTCGCCATTATCGTCCATCCGTTAAGCAAAGGCTCTCCAATAAAGTGTGATACTGGAAGACTCCTCGTGATCGCGTGCTTTCTTCCTCCGCTGGCCGGAGGTGTTCGCCGCAAGTGGTGCCGAAACCCGGGACGCCGGGCGTTGTGAGGCCGCCTGGCGGGAGGCCGAAGAGGAGCCAGAACCAGACACACGGAGAGGGAGGTACCGGTAAGTCAGCCCCATGTATGCTTTTGATCCGCAGTCTGCCCTGATTGGTGCTGCCATCCTTTTTGTGTGGATTGTCGTGGTCTTCGTTTGCTGCCACTGTTTTTACTCGTGTCTCAGCAAACGAAGCCATCCCAATCTTATCAAGGAAGGAAGGAGGGCGCTGGCAAGGCATCAGGACAGTCTTTCAGAGTCAGATGCAAGTGGGGATATACAAGTTAGGCCTAAGAAAAGTCAAAGAAAGAAAAAAGGTCATAAAGAGGAGCTTATAGAAGCCAGTCATAAAGAGGAGCTTATAGAAGCCAGTCATAAAGAGGAGCTTATAGAAGCCAGTCATAAAGAGGAGCTTATAGAAGCCAGTCATAAAGAGGAGCTTATGAAAGCCAGTCATAAAGAGGAGCTTAAGGAAGCCAGTCATAATGAAGGCCCCAAAAGAGGGGATCCTGTTGATGGGGGGCTGCGGCCGTCCCCCCCTCAAGTTTCGTATTCTTCCTTGGGGGAATTTAAATGTTTGTCTGTACAAGACCAAAGTTCCAGTGATGAGGAAGAAGAAATAATGTATACAAACCAAGAGAAAGAATTTTTTCAGGGAGAATATGAGAGAGAGAAAGTAAACACCCTCTATGCAAGGGGGCCACAACATCCCCCCGATTCTAGGAAAGCTCCCATTACGCGGAAGGCTAACGCCTTACCGGGAAGCCATAGACCGGGGGCGGAACCTACAGCGCCTCCGCCTTATGCACCTATTACAGGCCAATGTTGCTTTATTCAGCCAGGTACTTGGTCACGTTTATCATCCGTTTTTCCTGTGTTTGAGGATCCAGTTACTCATCTCAGGAGACACGAGCCGGTACCCTATAAGCAACTGAAGGATTTAGTTCAAGCTGTAAAAGATTTTGGCCCGGGTGCAGATTATTCTGTAGCCTTGTTGCGGCGGATCATAGCTGTTCCGCTAACACCCACTGATTGGATAGAATTGGCCAAAGCCTGTCTTACAAGAGGTCAGTTCTTGGAGTTTAAGTCTATAGTTACAGATAATGCTCAGTCTCAGGCCAGGAGAAATGCCCAAAATGGGCACCCCGATTGGGATGTAGACATGCTTTTAGGCCTTGGCCGATATGTAGTGGATCAGACAAATTATCCTGGAGAAGTGTATCAACAAGTTAATGAAATTCATTATAAGGCGTGGCGAGCCATTCCAAACAAAGGAGAGTCAACTGGACACTTAACTAAAGTAATTCAGGGCTCTACTGAGCCGTTTGCAGATTTTGCAGCCCGCCTTATGGATATGGCAGAAAAGACTATTGGCACTGCTGACCACACTATGCCTTTTGTTTTGCAACTTATTTATGAACAAAGTACAAAAGAGTGTCAGAGAGCAATAAACCCTGTGAGAAAGAAGGGGTTAGACGCTTGGATTAAGGCCTGCAGAGATGTAGGTGGGCCTTTGTCCAACGCAGGCCTCGCGGCCGCGGTACTCACACTTACTAGGTCTAAAACTGGACCTCAGGTTAAGGGATGCTTCAAATGTGGACAGCACGGACATTTCAAGCATCAGTGCCCCCAGCCTGATACATCTAGGGGACCCCCTATTCAGGGGACACGTGTGGCGCGGCCCCCAGGTATTTGCCCTTGATGTAAAAAGGGAAAGCATTGGGCTAATGAATGTAGGTCTGTTAAAGACATCAATGGTGTGCCTATTCAGTCGACAGTACTAACTCAAGAGTCAAAAAACGGGGTGACGGGCCCCAGACCCCAGGGCCCGCAAATTTATGGGGCACTTCAGGCGCCACCTGTCTCCCTGGGATCAGCTCCATCCGAAGGGCTACAGCAGGCTCCGCAGGGCTGGACATCTGTGCCGCCTCTGGAGCAGTATTAACGCCCGATATGGGAATACAGGTTTTGGAAACAGATGTTTGCGGGCCACTGCCTAAAGACACAGTGGGCCTGCTGTTGGGTCGCTCCTCTTCCACCTTAAGAGGACTTATTGTTTTCCCTGGAGTGGTGGACTCAGACTATCAGGGGACCCTTAAGGTCCTTTGCCATTCCCCTTATGGGGTAGTTTCCATTGCCCCCCGTGATCGCATTGCACAATTGTTGCTTATGCCCTCATTGCATTCTTCTTTTCCTGCACGTGATGAATCCCGTCAACAGGCATGTTTGGGGTCTTCAGGCGTGGATGTAGCCTGCCTTTCTATGCAATTGGATAATAGACCCATGCTAGATATCATTATAGAAGGAAAAAAATTTTCGGGCCTTATTGATACTGGCGCAGATAAAAGCATTATAAAACAGGATGCATGGCCCCGAGCGTGGCCCCTTCAAAATTCCTCCCAAACCCTACAAGGTCTGGGATATGCTAACTGCCCACAACTTAGTGCTAAAGAATTGCATTGGAAGACAGAGGAGGGACAACAGGGCAGATTTCAGCCTTATGTTTTACAAATCCCTGTTAATTTGTGGGGACGGGATATTCAGACTCAGATGCAGTTGCGCCTTACCAATGATTATTCTAAAACTAGCCAAACTATGCTAAAAATTCAAGGGTTTGTTCCCGAGAAAGGCTTGGGTAAGCATCTGCAGGGACGTCCTGAGCCCATCCTTCCCACTTGTAAAAATGATCGGAAAGGGTTGGGTTTTACCTAGGGGCTGCTGATGCTTTTGCCTCCACTGAGGACCCCATACCCATCCCATGGCTTTCTGATAAGCCAATTTGGGTCCCTCAGTGGCCCCTATCCTTGGAAAAATTGGAGGCCGCCCATGAGTTAGTCCAACAGGAACAATTGCTGGGCCATTTAGAGCTTTCTGTGTCACCCTGGAATACCCCCATTTTTGTCATTAAGAAGCGCTCGGGAAAATGGAGGTTGCTCCATGACCTGAGAGCGGTAAATGCACAAATGCAATTATTGGGGCCGGTGCAAAAGGGCCTGCCCGCCCTTTCGACTCTGCCTAAGGATTGGCCAGTAATAGTACTTGATATTAAAGATTGTTTTTTTTCTATTCCTCTTTTTCCTGAGGATAGAAAGCGTTTTGCTTTCACCCTACCCTCCATTAATCACGAACAGCCAGATGCTCGTTTTCAGTGGAAGGTTTTGCCACAGGGCATGGCTAATAGTCCCACCATGTGCCAATTGTTTGTGGCTTCCGCACTCCTTTTGGTGCGTCAGTCCTTTCCCTCATTACGTATTGTTCATTATATGGATGATATTTTGCTGTCTGCACCCAATTTGGATATCTTACATAAGGCCTTTACAGATACAGTCAAGGCCTTAGAAAAAAGAGGGCTTGTTGTTGCCCCTGATAAGGTACAACAAACAAAAATAGTTTCCTTTTTGGGATCGTATATCACCCCAACAACTATTAAACCACAAAAGTTGTGCATTAGCACTTCACATCTACATACCCTTCATGATTTTCAAAAATTACTGGGAGATATTAATTGGGTTCGGGGATTTTTACATCTCCCCCGGTCAGAGCTGCTGCCCCTTTTTTCCATTTTAGAGGGCAACCCTGATGTTTCTTCCTTGCGTGTGCTTACACCAGCTGCGCGTGAAGCTTTGGCAAAGGTGGAAAGGGCGCTAGGTACAGCTCAGCTGAATCGATATGAGCCAGCTGACCCTCTTTTACTGTGCATTTTGAAAACTAAAAATGTTCCCCTAGGAGTTTTATGGCAACAAGGGCCCTTGTTGTGGCTCCATGGAAATAGTTTGGGCTTTCGCACCCTGCATTATTTTCCTCAGCTGGTTGCCCATCAGGCTATTATGGGATTTAAATTTTCCTTGGTACATTTTGGCAAATTGCCTGATAAATTAATTATCCCCTATACCAAGAAACAGGTAGAGACTTTAGCTGCCACCGTAGATGAGTGGAGTATTTTGGTAACTGCCTTTCCTAATAATATAGATAATCATTACCCCTCGAGTCCCATTTTGAGTTTTGTGCAACGTAATTTGGTGTATTTTCCAAAGGTTACAACAAATGGCCCTATTAAAAATGCCATTACCATATTTACTGATGGCTCCAAAACAGGACGAGGCGCCTATTTAGTACAAGGCAAGGAACCTGTGGTGCGCATGTATCGGCCTGATGTTCCCCAGGTTGTAGAATGCCTCATTGTTTTGGAAGTATTTCAAACCTTTTTTGAACCCTTTAATTTGTATACTGATTCCCAGTATGTGGCTAATGCACTGTCAGCCCTAGAGGTGGCAGCTTATATAAAACCCGCCAGTGCTGTTTCTTCCCTTTTGGTTAAGCTTCAGTCTTTAATTTTGCAACGCACTTGTCCATTTTTTGTTTCTCATTTACGTGCCCATTCCTTGCTTCCAGGCCCCTTAGTACAGGGCAATAATGTTGTAGATAAGGCTACCAGGTTGGTTATGTGCTCTTTAAATGATAAAGTTTCCCTTGCCACCGATTTTCATAAATTGTATCATGTATCTGCAGAAACCTTGAGACATAGATTTTCTCTCTCTCGTCAGGAGGCACGTAATATAGTCAAGACCTGCCAAGCCTGTGTCACCTTTCTGCCTGCTCCCCATGTGGGGGTGAACCCCCGGGGCCTTCGCCCAGGAGATCTATGGCAAATGGATGTGACTCATATTCCTGAATTTGGAAAATTAAAATATGTACATGTGTCCGTAGATACCTGCTCTGGCGTTATTTATGCAACTCCCCTGGCAGGAGAGAAGGTCCTCCACGTAAAAATTCATTGTCTGGAAGCCTGGGCTGCTTGGGGAAAGCCAGGACGTGTAAAAACTGATAACGGCCCAGCATATTCTTCCTCAGGCTTTAGAGCCTTTTGTGCCTTAATGCAAGTGGCCCATACTACTGGCCTCCCATATAACCCACAAGGACAAGGCATAGTAGAAAGGGCTAATAAAACTTTACAGGCCGTTTTATTTAAACAAAAGAGGGGTATTGCGGAGAATGCGACCCCCAAGGAGCGAGTCTCCCTCGCCCTTTTTACAATAAATTTTTTAACATTGGATGCTCATGGCCAGTCTACTGCTGACAGACATAGTCAAAGGGATGTTTCTAAGTCCCGCGAAATGGTCATGTGGAAGGATGTTATATCCAATAAATGGATGGGACCGGATCTGGTTATTAACAGATCCAGGGGAGCTGTTTGTGTTTTTCCTCAGGACGACGAATCACCTCACTGGGTGCCCAGCAGATTGGTGAGGACACTCCAGCCGTCCTTGGAGGATGCTGTGGAACAAGAAAACGTGAAGGCTCCTGGTGATGCTGACCCTGACTCAGCTATGGACATCAAGCCAGGATGAGCTGCGCTGGGGGTTCCTGTCTACCTTCCCACTTCCGATCCCAGTTCGCCATACTGCAATTGTTTTCCTCGCTTCTTTACAACTGAAAAGGACTAGTGTTTTGTATAATAATGCTTCTAAAACAACAAATTTGTCCAGACAGCTTTTAACTATTGGATTGGAAATTGGAGTAATAATTTTGATGTTACTTTGGATGAGCTTCAGAGGACTGTTATTTCTCTTAATTCCACCTGAGTTGATCCAAGTTTGGCAGCTGGGTTTGTTTCCTAGTTTTCCTCAGCATTTTCCTATTTTAAAAAAATGGGCAGGAGTTGGTACCTTCTTGGTCCTTAGCATTGGAGGAGGCATATTGTGCCTTTGGTTGATTTGCAAAATGCAAGCCCAGGTGCATAGGGACAAGGTCATTCTTACTCAAGCACTAACCGCACTGGAGTTGGGAGCCTCCCTCCAAGTATGGCTAGCAGCCCTAAAACAGGAGTAGTCACTCTCACCCTTACCTGGCCTTTGCACCCTCAGGGGTCGGTATGCCCCATTGCACGTAGGAAGGCAGGGACAGGGTTCCCTAGGCCGGTCTCCGCCTTTGCACTCCCAGGGTCTGTTCCCATTGCACGGGATAAGGGGAGGCTAGAAGCCTGATTTTCTTTCTCCCTTGATCGATCAACACATCATGAGGTGGGGATCAGATCGGGAGCTTTCCTTTGCTACTCGCAGGGTGTTGCTGCATAATTAATAAAAAGGGGGGAGCTGCAGGGAGCCGTAAACGCCATTACAAGATGGCGCTGGCTTCCTGGCAGCGTTGTGGTAAACAACTCCTAATTAGGTAGTGCTTTGGCGCCAACCTGGATCTTGCTACTGCACATGCGTGCCACATGACCTGTCCTGAGCCTATCCCGTGGCATCCACCTGTGGTTAGCTACTTGCAGCCAATCAATAGGTGCCCCTTCTCCTTCCGGGCTTTATAAGCAGCCGTAGGTGCCTTGCTCCCCGCCTCTCGCCATCATCGTCCATCCGTTAAGCAAAGGCTCTCCAATAAAGTGTGATACTGGAAGACTCCTCGTGATCGCGTGCTTTCTTCCTCCGCTGGCCGGAGGCGTTCGCCGCATTTTTTATTTAGTTTAATGGGGGAGGAGAGTAGCTACTGGATTGACAAATATAAGTACCATAGTTCAAAGAATTAACATTCAGAGCCAGGTGTCAGGCCACATGTCTGTAATCTCAATATCCAAGAAGAAGAGGAAGGAGGATCAGGAATTCAAAGTCAGCCTTGGATCAATAGTAAGTTTAAGGCCAGTCTGGGTTTCTATTTAAAAAACTAAAAGGAATAGAAAAAAAAGAAAATCCTTTTTTTTTTCTTTTTTCTTTTCTTTTTTTTTTTTTTGGTATTAATAAAGCATTAAAGAGACTGTCAAGAAAATAAAACAATGCCACTGTTCGTGGGGTGTGTGTTATGTGTGTCTGTATATGTATGTGTGTATAGGTATGAGCAATGTGTATATACATGTATATATGTAAGTGTGATATGTGTATATGTGTGTGTGATGTATGTGACTGTGTGTGTGATGTATGTGTGTGGTAAATGTTTGTGATGTGTGTGGGTGTGCCACAGTGTGTGGAGGTTAAAGGAAACTTTGTGTCCCTTGTACCTTTATGTAGGTTCTGAGGATCAAACTCAGGTCACCAGGGTAAGTGCTTTCCCTGCATCTCAACACCCCTCACCCTCACCACTCCTAGCACTATTCTCACTAGCTGTAAAAAACATATGGCAGGGGCTAGAGAGATGGCTCAGCACTTGCTGCTCTTCCAGAGCACCCAGGTTCAGTTCCCAGCACCCATATAGGGAAGCTCACAACCACCTGTAACTTCAGCCCCAGGACACCCTCTTCTAGCTTCCGCAGGCACCCACACACATGTAGTATACACACACACACACACATACATATATACATATACTCACAAAAATAAAAATATTTAAAATATTTATAAAATGTAAATATAAATAAAATATATTTATAAAATATAAATTTTAAAAGGTGGGCATAGTGGTGCGTGCCTTTAATCCCAGCACTTGGGAGGCAGAGGCAGACAGGACCTCTGTGAGTTCAAGGCCAGCTTGGTCTATAGAGCAAGTTCCAGGTCAGCTGGGACCACAGGGAAACCCTGTCTCAAAAAAATAGATAAATATTTTAAATTAGTTCTAATTGCTAATGCTAATGTAAATATTAAAATAATGCACAGAAGCAAGGTCTCCCTGGGCTAGGGATATAGCCTAGTTGACAGAGTGCTTGCCTAGCATGTACGAGGCCCTGAGTTCCATCCCAGCAGTACAGAAACTGGACAAGACGGTTCACGCCTGTAATTCTAACTCTTGGAGATGAAGGCAGGAGTATCTGATACCCTGTCTCAAAAAAAAAGGGGGGGGGTCTCTCTAGTGACCCACAATGCTTTCCTAGAGCATGAAGGGGTTGGGCATGGACTCACTGTAATTCCAGCACTCAGGTGGGGTTGAAGAAGAAGGACTGCATATCTGATGCTGTGTAGGTGGGCTGTGATAAAACATCCAACTTAAGAAAGCATTTGCTTTGGCTTACCAGTTCCAGAGGGATAAGAGTCATCACAGAGTCCATCATGGAGGTGCAGCAGCAGGAACAGGAAGCTGAACCACAATCACCAAGTAGAGAGAATGAACTTCAAGAAAGGTGAGGCTATTGACTCTGAAAGTGCACTGTCCAGCAAGGCAGCACCTCCTAAAGGTTCCATGACCTTCCCCAAACAACACTGCGAACTGGGAACCCAGTGTTCAACTCTTTAAGCCTATGGAAGATATTCCTCATTCAAACAAACCAGGACATTCCATTCCCTGGCTCCCACAGGCTCATGACTGGATCATAAGACAAAATGCATTTACATATGGAGTTCTGGGCCAACTGGGACTACAGAGAGATTCTGTCTCAAAAAAACCCTGAAATTAATTAATTACTTAATTAATTAAGGGATTGTTTTATTTCATCCTTTCACCAATCTGATGAGGTATATATTATTATCATCAAATTTACTTTGTACGTCAAGACTCTGGAACTTAGAAGTTGCCTAGAATTTTGAAGATGTAGCCTTGATCAGAGCCAAGTCTGACTATAGTACACAATCATACCAACAGCTTTAAATAAATTCACTTAAACTCTCAAACAAGAGAAAAATAATAAAGAGATTTAGGTAAAAGTGGTCGTACTGTTGTGAGACCTTTAAGAGGTGGAGGCTCTCTGGAGGGGAAGTGGGTAGGGGCTGGGGCTCTGGTTATAGCCCATACCTGTTCCTAACTGGGTGCTCTCCCCTCTTACCCGCTTCTCAAACCCGCCGCCACCCCTTTCTCTCTTTGGTATCCCAGTTTTACGTTCCTATCTGTTGTCATGAACTCTCTCATACCTTCCCCACCACAATGGATTGTTGCTTCTCAAACTGTAAGCCAAAATAAATCCTTCTTCCCTCTCTCACAGAAACCACAGCAATTTTATCACAGCAACAAAACAGAGTACCTATGATAGAGTCCTAGAGCAATGCCTAAGTGCCACCTTTTTAGAACAGCATTTGCATTTTAATACGGAGGGCGGCAGTCGTAGAGGAAAGTCAGCCCCGCAATGAGGAGGTCACGGTGGTGTCGCTTCCACTCTTGCTTCAGAGTTTCGGAAGGCTTTCCTTCCTCATGCCTTCCTTTTTTCTTCTTTTAAAATTTGTTTGGGGGAGGCATGGGTCAGGCATGGTGGTGCACACCTTTAATCTCAACTTGGGAGGCAGAGGCAGGCAGATCTCTGTGAGTTCAAGGCCAGCCTGGTCTATACAGCTAGCAAGTTCTAGGCCAGTTGGGGTGACAAGAAGACCCTGTCTCAAAAAAAAAAAAAGTTTTTGAGGGTGGCACTGGAGAGATGGCTCACCTCTTAAGAGCTCTGGCTGCTCCTGCGAAGGACCAAGTTTGGTTCCCAGTACTCCGAGCACAGGGCTAACAACAAGCCCAAACTCTAATTCCAGGGAATCTGACATACTCTTTTGCCCTTGATAGGCACTGCACAAACATGCTTATCCCATTACAGAGGCTGAGGAAGGAAGATTGTCACGTGTTCAGGGTCAGTGTGATCTACAGTTTGAGGCCCTGTCTCAAAAACAAAAATGAAACAAAACTAAAATTTTAAATGATTTATTTATTTTTAGTTTATGTGTGTGAGTATTTTGCCTGCATGTATGAAGTGAAGTGCCCAAGGAGGCCAGATGAAGGCATCTGATTCCCCCAGATCTGGAGTTTCAGGTGGTTGTGAGCCATCACATGGGTGCCAGGATCTGAACTCAAGTCCTCTGTAAGAGCAGCCAGTGCTCTTAACTGCTGAGCCATCTCTCCAAATCCCCAAATTCATTTTTTAAAAGACCAGAGAATGAAGAAAACTTAATCCTTTATTATATTTTGTGTGGTGCTGGGGATTGAGCCTAGGTTCTTGATACATAGTATGCAAGTGATCTACCACTAAGGTATACTTCTGAACCCTAGTAGCTGATTTCAAATAGTCTAGAATGGAGGGGCTGGAACTGTGGCAATAAATAAAATGGATTAGGAAATGGGTTAGCTACGTGTTGATAAATAGATACCTTCATAATAGATATGTGAGGGGTAATCATTTTATTATTTGGTATGTGTCTGGAAATTTCCATAACAAAACAGACTCAATATTTAGTCAGTGTTTGGAGCCTATATATGGTACTCAAAAACAGACATACAAGATACAAGAATGGAGGTCAGGTATTGTAGCTCATGGCCAGCACTTAGGAGGCAGAGGCAGGTGGATCTTTGTTAGTTCAAGGCCAGCCTAGTCCACATAGCAGGTTCCAGGCCAGCTAAGGTTACACAGTGAGGCCCTGTCTCCCCCCAACCAAAAAAATAAAAATAAATAAAAGGAGGGGGAGGGGTTGGAGATATGACTCAGAGTTTAAGAACACTTACTATTCTTGCAAAGGACCTAGGTTCGATTCCCAGCACCCACATGGCAACTCACAACTGTCAGTAACTGCATTTCCAGGGACTCTGACAGTCTCTGAGAACTGGTATGCACATTGTACATATATATATGCATGCAGGCAAAATACTCATATACACAAAACAAGTCTATATATATTTATTTTATGTGTATGAGTGTATTGGCAGCAACTCATGTCATGCAATGTCTATTGAAGTCAGAAGAAGGCATTGGATCCTCTGGAATTGGAGTTATGGACAGTTCTTGGCCGCCATGTAGGTTCTGGGAACCAAGCTCAGGTCCTCTGCAAGAGCAGTCAGTGCTTTTAACCATTGAGCCATCTCTCCAGCCCCAAATAAATCTTTTTTAAAAAATAGAAAAGAAGTTCGGCATGGTGGTGCACACCTTTAGTCCCAGTACTTGAGAGGCGAAGGTAGGAGGATCTCTGTGAGTTCAAGCCCTGCCTGGCCTATATTGCAAGTTCCAGGACAGCTGGGGCTACAGGAAGCCCCTGTCTCAAACAGATAAAAATAAAAAAATAAAAAAAAGAAAGAAAGAAAAAGAAAAGAAAAAGAAAAAAATTGCAAGATTGCAAACTGTTTTCTCTTTCACCTGCTTTGAAGTGACTTCTTCAAAGGATTTTATCAAATTGTATATTCAAAGGATTTTGTCAAATAATATGAAAAGCACTACTGCATTTAACCATAACCTCATTTATCTAAATTGTGGGATCATTACATACCCCAAGTCATAGCAATGAGAGTAAAGAATTCTCTGTAATTTGGTATCAACATTAACTGCTGTCACATTAATTGCTCTCTTTGTGTAGCTGTGTCTGCTTGTAGCCAGTGATATATCGTAAACTACATCACAAGATGGTGTTTTATTGTCTTAAATCCACATAAAATTTAGCAAGATTTCCACTCCTTAATAACATTTTTAAAGGCAATTTTTAAAATTCTGCTATGGATTTAGTCCTAAATCCAGTCATGTTTGCTTTAGATGGGTTCTGAAAGTCACTTTGACTCGACTGTGTTGACAAGGCAGTTGTACACATTTTTAGATTTCTAGCTGAACATTATAGTGTATGTCCTGAAGAAGGCATTAATTCTTTCCACTGGTAATAATTATAACTCTAAAGTGGATTCACTTTATAAATAGCTCTAGTGGGCCACTGAGGTGGTTCAACAGACAGATGTGTTCATTATCAAGCTGGATGACCTTAGCCTGATCTCCAGATCCCACACCATAGAAAGAAAGAACTGACTCCATAGGTTTTCCTCTGACCTTCACATATATACTGTATATATACTTCCTCCAATCAACAAATATGGGACTGGAGACATGGTTCAGCAGTTAAGAGTACCCACTGCTCTATGAGTTTAGTTTCTAGCACCCACTTAGGGTACTCACACAACCCCCTGTAACTTCAACTCTCTGACACCCTCCTCTGTCCTCTGTGGACACCTTAGCTCACATTCCCACACACACACATACATATAAATTGAAAAAATAAATCTTTGAGAACCTCATAAAAATAAGTATAAAAATTTATAAAATAAAAAAATAGTTCTATTTTGTTTATGGGAAACACTGATAAAAAGGTTTAAATAGATATTCTAAGCTTGAATTTTATGTTCTTAGTTAATGATTTAAAATTTAAGAAAAACATATTTCTCAGAGTTCCCTATTATTTTCTATACTAATTTTTTTTCTATGTCAGGGATCAAACCCAATGTTTCATGTGTTTTAGGCAAGGATTGAGCTACATGCCCATATCCCTCACCTCTAGCGATTATTTTATCTTTTTGTTTGTTTGTTTGTTTGTTTGTTTGAGACAGTCTTGATGTGTAGCCCAGGGTGGCTTCAATCCTATTATCTTCCTGCCTCTTGTCCCAGGTCATGGGACCATGTACCACAATGTCTGGCCCTTTTGCTTATTTTATTTTAAATTTAAAAAATTTTTTTGGTTTCTTGAGATAGTCTCATATAGCCCAGGCTATCCTCAAACTTGCTATGTAACTCAGGATAGCCTTGAACTTCTGATCCTTCTGCTTCAGCTTCCTGAGTGCTAGAATTACAGGCATGAGTCACTACACACAGCTGTAAGCAAACTTTTAATTACTTCACAAAGTTGGTAACTATGTAAACATTTTTTTTAAATCTCAAAGAAATTGATTTCTAAAGTACACAAAAATAGAATTTCTCCTTTTTTATGAAGCACAGTTGAAGTTTATTAAAGATATTTTCAAATAAATTTTAAGACCAAGAGTTAAGGGAAAGAATGCAAACTGTTCAGAAGGATACCCCTTGGGAGCACGGATACGGGCTTCTCTGCAGAGGAGTCACCAGATGAATAATTTTTCAGTTTCAATTGGTGTATTGGATCTTGAAATTAGGAGATTGTATATATATGTATATATATATTATTATATATATGTTTTTTTTTAAGACAGGATCTCCCTGTACCCACTGCTGGCCTAGAGCTCCTTGTATAGACCAGGCTGGCCTGTATCTCACAGAGGTCTGCCTGCCTCTGCCTCCCAAGTGCTGCAATTTAAGGTGTGCACCACCATGTCCAGCTAGAAATGAAAAATGCAATCTTATTATTTTTTTTTATTTCTGAGACAAAGCCTCACTATGTTGCCTCAGGTAGCCAGGTAGACCACAGCTGGCCTCATTACATAGGGATCAGCCTGAGCTACACAGCAAGACACACTCTCAAAGCAAAACAAAAAGACCAATAATCAACAATTAAAAAGTTATTGGCAATTTAAGGACACAGACACTAATTAGAGGAAGACTTCATCCCTGTTGAACCTTGAAGAGATGGGAGTGTATATGGAATGGTGGTTCATGCTCCTGGTCTGGCCACTAGACACTGTTCTCCCCGACTCTTAGTTAATAACTTGGGTCTCCCAAATTAAGGCTCTTATGTTGCCTTGGATTCTGTTGCTTTAAATAGCTATCCACCAGATTATAATTTTTACTTGTTGGAAGATTTCTGGAATTTAATATTAAGCTTTATCCTTAAAAAAAAAAAAAATCACAATGGGCAAGCTAGAAGTAAGAGTCAGCTATTCAGGACAGTGCAATTAACTTGGCTTTTCTCCCGGCATCTTCCTACTTTTTTTCCTTAAGCGGAAAGGGGTTTATTTTAGCTTACAGTTCCAGAGGGTTATGTCAGTGAAGGCATGTGTGGCAGCAGGAGCAAGAAGCTGGCTGAACATCTTTTCATTCCCACACAGGAGGCAGAAAGCTCTCTCTAGCTACTTTCACTTAGGGTTTGAAGGTGAAGTTGAAGGGAACAGCCACAGGAATAGATGCTTTTCTTTTTAAAAAATGTATGTGCATTTGTATGTGTACATGAACATGTGCATGTGCGGGCCTGCGGAGGCCAGAACAGGGTTTCAGACCTGCTGAAGGCGGAGTTACTGGGAACCGTGAGTTGCTGGATGTGGGTGCTGGGAGCCAAACTCTGGTCTTCTGCAAGAGTAGCAAGCACTCTTACCTGATGAGCCACCTCTGCAGTCTGTTTTTGTTTTTTTATAAGAAGATCTTAATCTGTAGCCCAGGCTAGATTGGAACCTACTGTAATCTTCCTGCCTCAGTCTCCCAACCTCAGTCTCCCAGGTGTTAGGGTTCCGGGCATAAGCTACCATGTCTGGCTGGGGATCGGGGAGAGGTTGAGATTATAGTTTTCCTAAAACAGAGTAAGATAGTTTCCAAAATGTTTTCCTTAGTATTAGATAAGCCAAAATTACTCCCTAGCAATGGAGCCAGAGGAAGGGGCTGTTAACTTGGAGGTTAGAGATGCTTACATATTACTTTAGGCAAATAAATACATTGAAAGTTCTAAACTTTCAAACCTAATTTGATGATGGGATTATAGCTAAATTGCTAAGCTTCAATTAATTGCTTCCTGAATAGTCATATTGATTATGACTGAAGAGCAGGAGGATCTGTGTCTATTTTTAGACTAGATGTACACTCTTCACTGAAGAAGCCAAACATTTAGTGAATCAATTTTCCAAACTAGTAAACTGTGTGATGTGTCAATGTGAAGAGAGAGGCAACAATTCCCAGCTTCCAGAACCTCCAGATGGACAAGTTGGGGGGAAAAAAACCTTTAAAATTTTTTTTTAATTTTTGGGACAGTGTCATGTATTCCAAACTCTATATGCAACTGAGGATGACCTTGAATCTCTTTTAAAAATACTTCTGGTTATCTGAGAGAGGGTCTCACTAGGTAGTGCTGACTGACTTGTAAATTGATATGAACACCAAGCTTGTGG
Source organism: Eospalax fontanierii (assembly GCA_035773235.1). Taxonomy (NCBI): domain Eukaryota; kingdom Metazoa; phylum Chordata; class Mammalia; order Rodentia; family Spalacidae; genus Eospalax; species Eospalax fontanierii. Next base: position 12,661,834 of record CM069551.1, read on the forward strand.
TCATCCTCATGTCTCTGCTTCCCCACGTGCTGGCATACAGGACCATGCCCAGAGTTTGAAATGCTGGGACCAGACTCAGGGCTTTGTGCCTGTGAGACAAGCATTCTGCAAACTGAGCTACAGCCCATTCCTCTGGGAATGAAACCTGAATGTTTTGTCTAAACGTACTCGTCCTCCTAAAGTTATTACTGTTTTTGACAGGGCAGAACTCAAGAGTTCTCCACTTCCACAGATTATGTAGTAGCTTCCTGCAGTTCACAGGAGTCAGTACATCCCAAGTGCAATAGAAGACCTCAACCTGGGAAAGTCACCTTCTTGACCATGGCATCTCCTCCCCTGTCAGGTAAGTACTGTCCTCTTAAAATTCTTATGTTGAAACCTATCCCCAAGGTGATTGCAGTAAGGAGGTGAGGTCTTTGGGAGGTAATTTGGTCTTGAGGGTGAACTCTTTATTTTCTTGTGGGGAGGGAGTTTAAGACAGGATCTCATATAGCCCAAACTATCTTCAAATTTTCTGTGTAGCTAAGGATGACCTTGACCACTTGATTCTCCTTCCTCTGTCTCCTGTGTTGTAATTACAGAAATATGAAATGGTGCCTGCTGAGGTAGACTCTTTCTGAATGGGATGAGTACCCTTAAAAACAGAATGCAGAGCACGCTGTCTCTCACCACATCTGAGGACACAGCAAGAAGCCATGGTCTAGGAATAGGAAATGGCCATTACCAGACACAGTCTCCCAGTGCCAAGATCTTAGACTTCCTATGAGAGTTCAATTCTGTGTTTATAAGCCATCTAGCTTATGGTACTTTGTTATTGTTGTCTGAATAGACTACGACAATTGTTATACCCCAAATAGTATTTAACAGTAAACAGGGTGGGACCAATTACAGATGTCTCTGAATTCAGAGTGGGAGACAACAGATGAGATTTCTGTGATTTTTTTATTGTTATTATTAATATTATTGTCTTTTTTGAGACAGGGTCTCCCTGTAGCCCCAGCTGGCCTGGTGCTTACTATGTAGACCAGGCTGGCCTTGAACTAACATAGATCTACCTGCCTGCCTCTGCCTCCCAAGTACTGGGACTAAAGGCATGCACCATCACACCCGGCTGATTTCTGTGATTTTTAGATAAGTATTAAAAGCTGGGTGTTAGTTGGGCATGGTGGCTCATACCTATAATTCTCGGTCTAAGGAAACCAAAGTAGGAGGCTTGCTGCCTAGGATACATATGGGTGAGACCATGTTTCTAAATGATAACAAGAAGCAGAATGCTGGAATGCCAACGTTGTCCCAGCAACATGTGAGGCTAAGGCAGGAGAATGGCTTAAGCACAGGTTTCCACGGCCAGCCTGGGCAACATAGTGAAACCAATCTCAAAATGTTAAAATCAAAGTGTCTGCAAGGCTGATCCCTGCCAGAGGCTTGGAGACAGAATCCAGCCAGTGCCTCTGTCCTGGCTCCTGCTTTCTGTAGGCGTCTCTTGGCAGTGAATGGTCTGTGCCTCTGTCCTCATGTGGTCTTGCTCTTTGTGTGTCTCCCTTTCCCCCCTTTCATAAGGTTACCATCCAAAGCATCTCTATCTAGATCTTTAAATTATACCTAAAAAGATCCTATTTCCAAGTAAGATCACATTCACAAACACCAGGGACTAAGACTTGGTCAGCCCTTCTAGATATGACAGGTTTTGTTTCTTTTCTTTTTGAGACAGGGCCTCACCATATAGCCCAGGCTAGCCTGGAATCCACAGAGATCTACCTGCCTTTGTCTCCAGAATGCTGGGATTAAGGATGAGTGCAACCATGTCTGGCTGACAGTGTCTTCGTAATGGAGCCGTCCTGGTATATAGGAAGTGGTGTATCATCCCAGATGTGGTTTAGTCACTCCCCATCCTTTCCATTTTTATCTGTTGAAATAAAGGTGGCTGAATGTCTTCCTCTGCCCATTGTCCATTTCTGTATTTACTTTTGTTGAGTGTCCAAATATGTGTATTTATTTGGATATATATTTGAAAGAAGGTCTTTTTATATTGTACAACCTGATCTCCAACTTTTGAACTGAAGTGGCCCTCTCATATCAGCCATCAAAATGATGGGATCATGGCCATGAACCCGAACTCATCTTTTCCAAACACCTTTGCTCAGTTAAAATTTTATATTGTTTGGTCAGATGGCTCAGCGGGTAGGAGCACTGGCTGGGAAGCCTGGAGACCGGAGTTCAATCCCCTGGAACCCACATGGTGAAAGGACAGAACCCCCACAAGTTGTTCTCTGATTTTGGCTGGAGGTATGCTCAGTGGTACAGCACATCTTAGCATGCGCCTGACTTTGCACTCAATCTCCAGCATAAAACTGAGTTGTTTTATTACTGAATTGTATGAGTTTTTTATTTTGAATAAAAGTCCTTTATCAGGTATATGGACTGCAAATGTTTTAACCCTAAACTCTGAATTTTCGTTGTAGTGCTGTGGGTCCAATTCTGAGTACACGCTGGACGCTCAAATGCTGAGCTTCCCTGTCCTAGCAACATAACTTTCAAACAGAAAATACAAGTAACTTCATGATATTTTTGTTTGAAAAATGTTTTAGCTCTTTGTTTCATTTTTTTCTAAATTCACGATATTCTTTTTCTTTCTTTTTTTTGGACAGACCTATGTAGCTGAGGATGATCTTGAACTTCTGATCTTCCAAGTGCTGGGGCTATAGGCCTGAGACATCTGGCTTTGTGTGTGTGTGTGTGTGTGTGTGTGTGTGTGTGTGTGTGTGTGTGACAGGGATTTGATGTATATCTAAAGATTGCCTCAAACTCATGATCTTCCTGTGTTAGACTCCTATGTGTTGGGATTACAGGCATGCGTGAATTAAAAAAACAATTGGGGACCAGGCGTGGTGGCACACATCTTTAATTACAGCAGAGGGAGGTGGATCTCTTTGAGATTAGCCTGGTCTATGTAGTGCATTCCAGACTAGTCATGTCCACACAGTGAGACTCTGTCTCAAAAAAATAAAAAATAAATGAAATGTATTTACTTATTTAGTGGGTGTGTTTGTGTGGGGATGCACACATGCTCAGTGCACATGTTAAAGTCAAAGGGCAATTTTCAGGAGTCGGTTCTCTCTACCATGTGGGTCCTGGGAAATAGCACTCAGGTCATTAGTCTTGGTTGTAAGTACCTTTACTATTGGATCGTCTTTCTGGCCTGCATGTGTCACTTTTAAAATCTGTTATATGGCTTATAGTATATCATATTTTACTTTTACTTTTGAGGTCCTAAGGATTGAACCTAGGGCCTTTTGCATGCTAGTCAAGTGCTATACCTTTGAGTTTCACCTCTATGATTTCTTGGGTGGTGAATGGGTGGGTGTGGAGACAGGCTTATACTAAATTGCCCAGACTGGTCTTGAAATTGCAGTCTTCTATCTCAGCTTCCCAATTATCTAGTTTTACATGTTTTGCTAACATACCCTGCCTGAATTTTAATTTTTAATCTCTTTTTGATATTTAAGTAATTTTTGAAAATAGGTTACTTCCTGCTGACTTAACTGGAGGAACCATGCCTCATTAAGTTTCATATTCCTCAAATGAGTACAATAGCTCATAATGTAATTCCAGCATTTGAGAGGTTGAGGCAGGAGAATAGCCAAGCTTGAGGCCAGCCTAGGCTACAGAGTAATCTTTCTTGTAAAACAAAACAAAAACAAATTTTCTTATTCCCAAAGCATTAGTAAATGATGTACATGTGGATTCTTGATCATAGCAGGTACAAAATAAGGCAGAAAGACATTGGGCAAAGCTGTAAACCAGCTGTTGTGCTACTAAACTTTTACTGCCATAAACTGACCCCCTTCTGAAAACTATAATATAAATATAAAGCTAGCAAGACAGCTCAGTGGGTAAAGGTGCCCGCTGCCAATTCTGACAACCTGAGTTCATTCCCAGGATCCACAATGGTAGAAGGAAAGAACTGACTCCTGTAAGTTGTCCTCTGGTCTCCACATGTATACCTTGGCATCTATGTATATACACACAGCTTACAAAATAGATTAAAATGTAAGAAAAAAATTTAAAAAATAAAATCAGGTTTCTGGAGAGATGTTTCAGTGGTTAAGATCACTGGCTGCTCTTGTAGAAGTTCCAGCTTGGATTCCCAGTACCCACATGGTAGCTAACAACTGCCCACAACTCCAATTCCAGGGGATCTGACGCCCTCTTCTGACCTCTGTGGGTAATGCACAACATGAGTATACTTAACATGCATGCAGCACTCAGACATGGAAAAAATAATAAAAAAGTTCAGGTGTGATAGTGCATGCCTTTAATCTCAGCACTTGGGAGGCAGAAGCAGACAAATCTCTGTGTTCAAAGCCAGCCTGGTCTACATAGCAAGTTCCAGGCCTGTTGGGATCGCACGGAGACCTTGTTTCAAAATGACCAAAATAACTAAATAAAATACTGAAAAAAGAATAAAAATAAAATCAAACTATAATGAAATATATGGTTGCTGATTTTCCAAACAGCCCTTGTTATGACAAGATTTTCCTAGAAAGCCGAAGTCTTGGCATAAGAAAATGTTCTCCAGATTTCCTTGAATTATAATTGTGATAGTTTTATGCCAATCAGAGGTTAAAGCTGGGATTACTGACTCCAGTGAAAGTTTTCCATTCAGACAGCAAATGCACAAGGGGCTCCAGCAGAATGGAAGGCAGTTGGTCTAAGCAACAGAGAACTACTGACCTGCCCCAAAGAGCCTGGTAAATCCTCCATGAGAAATGCACTATGCTTGGAGTAGTACAACACTACCAGGGTCTGCTTCAGGAAGCCACAGACCTGAACATGACCTCGAACCACTGATCTACCTTCCTCTGCCTCTCAAGAACTAGAGCCATAGGTATTTAATGGCCTTTTTATTTTTATTTATTTATTTTTTTTGAGACAGTGTCTCTCACTCTACCCTAGAGGCGGGCTTCGAACTTGTCTTCCTGCTTTTGCCCCCGCCCCACACTGTTGGGATTACAGGTACACTCCTGGCTTTTCTACTTTTCCATCTCAAAACATTAATACAGTCAGAATTGGTAGTTTACTTCCTGCAATCTTAGCACTTGAGATGCTGAGGTGGGAGCATTTCCAGGAGCTTAAAGCCACCCTGGCCTACAAAGAGAGTTACAGGCCAGCCTGGGCTACAGACCCTGTCCAAAAAAAAAAAAAGTCAAAGAGCCCTCAAACAATAAACAATACAGGTCATTGTCACTACAGTTGGTCATCAGAATTAGATGGTAAGCCCTTGTTGCTGAGACACTACAGGCTCTGGTTGCAGAACATATAAAAATCTACCTTGACCTGATATGAAAGCTTCCTCCCTGCAGGCTAGCCGTCATGGTGCTAGAAGGTACTGTGCAGGCTGACAGAATATCAACACTCTTTTTAAGCTATGGCCCAAGGATACTAGACTCCTGACTAGCAAGGCATGATGTAATAGTTGCAAGTCTGTCATGGGGAAATCAACCACTTGTGATTGGAATGGAGGCCTGCTTGGCAGGAGAGAATTCATGTCTGGTGCTATAAATGGGGTCAAAACCACATGTGGCTTGGGAGGTCACAGGTCACAGCGGGGAAGTTACTGTTGTTGTTTTGTTATATGGACATGATATGCCAATCAAATTGCCTTCTACATAATTGTGTTTATTCCACATTTTAATGCTGCTGTCAGCTTTGGTCAGAGAAGTTTCTTTCTGCAGTGGGCAGTAGTAACTACAGAGACTTATAACTGGTCAAAGGGCTAGGAATAAATGACTTGAATGCACAGTTCTAAAAGGGACATCAATATCCCCATTCCAAAGGTGAGCAACCTCATATTAGAGGGGTGGGAAGAATGCAAGAGCTAGGCCCCACCCTTCCCTGAGGATCTACAGGCAGTTAATGGTTGCTGCAGTAGGGGGAGACATTTTCTTTCGCAGGGTAACTACTGATAAAGTGCTCAGTGAATAACCTCTCACCTCTGCCATTGTAAGCAATCCTAAAGAAACCGGAGAGAGTTGAGTAGATAAGGAGGTACTTTTTTTCACCAAGCCTGATGACCTGTGTTCAATTCTCAGGATCTTTATGGTAGGAGAGAACCAACTCTTGAAAGTTGTCCTGTGACCTTCCTATCCAAGGCTTGGCATAGGCGTGCACACACACACAAAATAAATGAATAACTGTAGTTCAGAAAATCTTTAAAGTTGGGATGGAGAGCTGACTCAGTGGTTAAGAGCACTGGTTGCTCTTGCAGAGGACTGGGGTTCAGTTCCCAGCACCCACATGGCAGTTCACAACCATCCGTTACTCCAGTTCCAGGGAATTCTATACCTTCTTCTGGTCTTCAAGGGGTCCTGCACACATTTGATGCATATGAACTCACGAAAGCACATACCTACACACATAAAATAAATGAAAATTTTAAGTGGAACACACTGAGTCACCAAAAAATAAATAAAGACATGAATGTAGAAGGGGACAAGTTAGGAAGAAGAAGAGACCAGAGGGAGGGAGGGGGCAATATGATCAAAATACATACATGTATGAAAATGTCATGGAGAAACCCATGGTCCCCAAACCATTGAGGGCTCACAACTCAAACCAGTCACTGCTCAAATGGCCAAAAAGTGACTTGTCTCTTGGCTGGTGCAAACAGATTAGTTTTCTGCTGGTGTTTGTTGTTTGTTTTGAACTTAGCCTCTAACAAACATCCTGCAAGAAGCCACCACCGATAGTCAGGGGGAGCTCAACCAAACGATTTTGTGCATTAGACTCTATAATAGAAACAGTCATTTTTAAAACAGTAGATGTCCACAACTGTGTTAGACCCTAACGGTTATTGTCCTAGTAGCGTCAACTGATAATACGTAGATAACCACCATCCTTTCATTCACTCAAATATAAATGACAGGCCAGGTGGTACAGGGCTCTGGAGATACTGGTCCACGTCTACCCGCAGTTGAGAGAGGCCATCATTAGGGTTCAAAGGGTCGCTGAGGGGCACAACGCAGCTACGGGTCGATTACCTAGGTTATCTGCCCGAAGATCTTGCGCCTGTGTGCAGGGTCTCACTAGGCAGCCACGCTGGCCTCCTCCTCCTCAGCCTCCTGAGTGCTGAGGGCCACTGTCCAGAGCTCCCACGGCGGGCAGTTTTCCACCTGGCAATGGACCCGGAGCCGGCGGGTGGGCCCGGTGTGGGGAACCGAACGGGGGAGGAGCTGGCAGGGGAACCATGACCCCGAGGGAGCAGAGGTCAGGGTCCAAGTCCCGCCACTCTGTCCGCCTCTGACTGTCCCCGCGGCCGCGGGAACAGCGCAGGAGACCGGCGGGGGACCTTGAACAATTCGTTTCGAGACCAGGTCTCCCGCGGTGGCCCAAGGTGTCGCGGCCGTCCTCCTGCCGCCGCCTCCGCAGTCTGAGCCCACCGCCCGCCGGGTCCAGACGCCCGGAGGCCCGAGGCCGGAGCGCCCGGGCCCCGCGGTCCCCCACCGGCCGCGGGCGGGCGGGCCTCCCTCGCCGGCACGCCCCCGGCGCGCCCCTCCCCCGGCGCGGCGGGATCCGCTTCCCCGGCCCGGTGCCGAGTGGGAGGCGGCGCGGCGGCTGCGCGGCCCCGGGCACGCCGGGGTGGCAGAGGGGCGGGCGGGAGGCGGCGGAGCGAGCGGCGCGGCCCCGGCGAGGCGGCGCGGCCCCGGCCCCGGCGAGGCGCGGCGCGGCGCGGGCGGCGGGATGAGCGGCGGCGCGGCCTCGGGGTCGGCCCCGGCCGCCGGCCGCTTCGCGCACTACTTCGTGCTGTGCGGGATCGACGCGGACAGCGGGCTGGAGCCGGACGAGCTGGCGGGTAAGGCCGGGCGCGCGGCGCCGGGGCCGCGGGGTGCTCGTAACGGGCCGCAGGGCTCGGCGGCTGCCCGCGTTGGACCGGGCCGGCGGAGGCGCGGGGCTGGGCGGCTGCCGGGCGCGCGGACGCGAGCTGCGGGGCCCCGGGGCTGGCGCAGTGCGGGGCCGGGAGCCGCCGCGGGGCGGTGGGGGCGGGGAGCGCGCCGAGTGCGGAGCAGGCCGGAAAGGACGGCCGGCTCGGGAGCTCCGCGCCCCTCGGGGTGGCGGGGCTCCGGTGGGGATCTGCAGTGGGGGAGACCGGGGACGGCCGGGCCCGCCCTCGGTGGTGCGAGTGCCAGCGCTCGGGTCCCAGCTCGCCGGAGCCGCGTCGTGGGAACGCAGCATCCCGTGTCCAGGGCACCCGCGCGGTCCGGCGACCGGTGCTCCGGAGGCCGTGTCAGATAATGAGCGGTAGTAAACAGAACTCTGCAGCCCCCTGCGTCTCAGCTGAGTACCTCTTCAGTCCACCAGCCTCGCAGCCTAACGTGTGCAAGGAAGACCAAGTCTGCCTTACTTAAAAATGTTGCGGGGGGACAGTGCGGGATAACAGTACCTACCACGTTCTTACTGGACATGTAATTATGTAATGTTTCTTCAGCCAAGGTTTCATGTAAATGTGTCGGGCAGGCGAGGTGGCTCCGCAGTTCTTGCACGATGACCTGGGTTCGATTCCCAGCACCCACATGATAGTTGTGAGCCACAGTAACTCCAGTTCCGATAGATCCGATGTTCTTTTCTGGGCTCCATTGATTTGTATGTACGTGGAGCACTTACGAACATGTATGCAGAACACTCTTACATATAAAATAAAAATAAATAGAGATGTTATAAAAATAAACGAGATGTTTAAATATATTTATTTTTAAATTTTATGCCATGAATATATTGCTTGCATGTGTGTAAGTGCACTTGTGTTTGCAACGCCCACGGAGGTCAGAAGAGGGCGTCAGATCGCCTGGAACTGGAGTTATGGAAGGTTGTTAGCTGCCATGTGGGTGCTGGGAACCGAACCTGGGTCCTCTGCAAGAGCAGCCCGTGCTCCTGATGAACACTTCTCCAGACCACAAGTACATAATTCTGAAAAGAAAGGAAGAATAGTTTTCTTAGGGATTGAAGTTAGAAAAAACAGCCTGTGGAGTGATTTTGGAGAGAGTTCTCTTGGGCTGGAGAAAGAGTTATCTTACTTTCCAGGCTCCATTCTTCCCTAAACAACCTGAACATTGTGGCGCCGGTATTACTCAGGCCTTGTGTTCTTCCTTCTCACACTAAACACCACCTTTAGAAAAGTGTGACCCAGACCTCTTCAAGTGTAGCGCAAATAGCTTTCACAAACTGCAGTAAAGCATTTTGTTTTAGTGTAATTCAAAGTTTATGTATTTCCCTTTCTTTTCTTTCTGTAGCTGCTGGGTTCTGGTAGCTCATGCTTGTAATCCTAGTACTTGGGGGCTTGAGGCAGGAGGATTGGTGTGAGTTTGAGACCAGCAATAAAAAAGGGAGGAGGTCTGGAGAAACAAAGAATGGAAGAAAATCGGTATCTGAGGAAGAAATAGCCCCAGAGTTTCTAGAAATTATAAAAACACAAAAATTTTAATGCATCTTGTTATATTTTAGTTATTTATTTCTGTGTGTGTGTACACCGGTGCATGGTGTGTATAGGGTGGGAGTTGTGTGTGCCTTAGTGTGTTGGGGGAGGGAGGGTCAGAGGACAGTTTTGTGGAGTCTGTTTTCTTCTTAAGCCTTTACGTGGGTTTCAGGGATTGAACTAAGGTCTTTAGGCTTGTGTCTGTACATGCTTAGCCATCTTATAGACCCTTTAATGAATTTTTATAAAAGATTTAGTTTTTAAGTTGGGTGTATGCACATGAGTGCAAGTGCCCTCAGAGGCCACTAGAGGGTATTGAATTTTCTGGAGCTGGATTTTAAGTAGGTTGTGAACTGCCCTATATGGTGTGCTGTGAGCCAAACTCAGATCTTCTGGAAAGCAGTGAGTGAGCTATCTCTCCAGCCCCTTTTAACTCATCTTAAGACACAAACTGTGGGGAGATTTTTGTTTTTGCATAGTGTGTTTGGCTTTTTTGCTCACAATATTTGTAGTGCTGAGGTAATAATGCATTTTGTCTGGTAGGATTTCCGTATCATTCAGTCATTCAACAAACAGTTTTTGAAAGGCTCTGTGTAGACTGTTAGGGACACAAGGAACAGCTCTAAACAAAGCAGTCTGAAGTCACTGTCGTAATGAAACTCACATCTGCTGTGAGGTGTAGTAGGGGTTGGTTTCTGTTTCTGCTTTTTCTAGTACTAGAATTTGAACGTAGAGCCTCACACATACTGGGACTGAACGACATCCCCAGCCCTTTAAAAAAGTTTCAATTTTGAGACAGGACCTTCTTTAGTTGCCCCTGCTGGCCTGGAACCTGCGCCATATCACAGGCAGGCCTTGAACTTGGTATACTCCTGCCTCGGCCTCCCTAGTAGCTGAAATCATGGGCTTTCCACAACAGGTTCAGCTGTTTTGCCAGTCAGTCATGAAATATGAGGAAAAATGTGAAAAATGTTAGTGGTTATGTCAATGCTGGGCCTACACCCAGGACCTTCACATGCGTGTGCTTCATCCCTGAGTCACATCCCAGCTCTTAATTTTAAAACAAAGCGATTAGGGAAGGCCTCATGGAGAAGGTGACGTTTGAGCACCGCACTGAAGGATGTAAAACTATATGGATTGTCTGGGGGCACAGCATCGTAGGCAGACCAAACAGCAAGCGCAGAGCCTGGGAGTAGAATAATGGCTAGTTTGTATTGGTAACGGCAAAGGAACCAGTGTGACTAGAGTTGGCAAGATCATAGAGGAAGGTCAGGCTAGAGCTTCCAGGGCCTCAAAGACATTGTATAGGCTTTTACTTTGAGGTGAGAAGACACTGGAAGACTTTCCAGCAGAATAGTTGTAGCATCTGATGTACCTTTTAAAAGGGTCACTGTTGGCCAGAGAGATGGCTCAGCTGGTAAAGGTTTGCAGCTAACCCTGGTGACCCACATGGTAGAACTCAAGAACAGACTCCCATAAGCTTTCCTCTCACTTCTTGTGTGTATGTGTGTGTGTGTGTGTGTGTGTGTGTGTGTGTGTGTACAAATAAATACAATAAGCAACATTTTAAAAATAAGTAGATGATCGCTGTGGCTGCATGTTACATCAACTATGTAAGGGAAGTGGGGAAGCTGGAGACCAGCTAGACTTCTTTACTGTTTGAGGAGAAAGTTTGAGAAGTGATGGGAAGAGATTTTTAGGGGGTGTAATGAGCCATCAGAAGTTTTTAATTGGTTTGTATAACCACGTCTGAGACTTTTTGTTTTGTTTTGTTTTGTTTTTTTGCTCTGTGCACTTGGCTGGCTTTGAACTTGTGGCAATCCTCTTCTTGTTTCTGCCTCCTGGGTGCTGGGTTTATAGGTGTGTGCCTCCATCCCTGGATGGTATGAGTGAGTTCTATTAATATGGTAGTCAAAGAACACAATTCTGACTCCAAGGTTTCTGGCCTGAACAATGATGGGTTTCTGTATGGAGGAAGACAGACTATTGGAAAAGCAGGCTAGAGTTTTTAGCTCAGTTTCGTTTTAGACATGTGAAGTTTGAAGTACCCATTAGACTTCTGAACGGATATGCTAAGTCAATAGCAAGAGGGGCCCTGCAGTGTGTTCATGAGCAGGGATGGAGGGGAACACCTAAGGAGATTGAGCAGTATTGGCAGTGGGGGGTGGGGAGGCAGGGGCAGTATCATCCAAGTGGTCCTGTGATAAAAGCCACATCAAAGATGGCATGGCAGTGTAGAAGGGCTTGTAAAAGAGATCACAGGATATGACAGGAAGCCAGATGCAGGGCAGTCAGGCTTGTGCTTTTGGTAACAGCTTACTCTCTTAGACATTTTTGGACTTTACCAGTCTTCAGAGAACTGAATTAATCTTCTGGGAGAGCAGTGACCCGGTGTCCTAGTTACCTTCCAGGAGGCCCCATCAAAGATCCCCCCACTTAGAAACCTTGCTCTACTAAAGACCAAGCTTCCAAAATGTGAGACTTTTTCTTTTGAGACAGGGTCTCATGTATCCCAGACTGGCCTTGAACTCCTGATTTTCCTCCCTCTTTGTCCTAGGTGTTGAGATTTATAGACAGGACAAGCTTGCACGTGACACTTCGGGGGACACACTCAAGCCATATCCAAAACAACACACACTGAGTTGCTTCATAGACCTTTTCTAAATATGCATAATCCTAGAATTCACACTCTGTGGGTCACACATCGTTCATTGAAATAAAATTAAAAGCAAATACCATATGGTGAAGCAGCAGTTAATAGTCTAAGGCTTTAAATTTTTTTATTGACTTTGTGATTTTCATACAATATAATTTGATGATATTTAGATCCTCTGTCCTATTCAACCCTCCCCTTATAGCCCCAGCCCAATTTAATGTATTCTGTTATATATATATCTAGGTCTATAGAATCTAATTTGTGTCCCCAAATGTCCTTCAGTGTAAGTCCGTTCATTAGGGTCTGGTTATCCTACCAAAAGTCCATCCTTGAAAGAGACTGTCTGGCCCTCTCCCAGCAGCCATTGATTGCCAAAAGTTCCTTAGGTTGGCTTTGGGTTTCTTATCCGATTTCCCATGTGTGTGCAGAGATTTTATCTGGTTTGAGCGTGCATGGGATTTGTGTACACTGTCACCATTTCTGTGAGTTCTTATGAGTAACCTCCCAGCCATCTGGAAAACTCTGTTTCCTTGTGGTCATCCACCACCTCTGGCTCTTACAGTCTTTCTGCTCCTCTTCCCTAATGATCCTGAGCCTTGGGAGGCAGAAGTTGGACACAGGTGTCCTATTCAGGAATGGGCAATCTGCAGCCTCTTGTTCTCTGTGCATTGAACATTTCTGGGTTTCTGTGTTAATCACCATCTGCTGCATAAACTTCTTTGGAGAGAGTTGAGAGATACATTCATCTAAAGGTATAGCATCTAAGGGGTCAATTCAATATGATAGCTATATCATTATAATATTGATTTGTATCTATATCAAACTTCTCTGGAAAGAGTTGAGAGATGCATTCATCTATGGGTATAGCAGTAAGTCATTGGGGGTCAGTTCAATATGGTAGCTGTTTAATAGAAAACTAGTATTTGGCTTTCCCTTATGTCTTGTGACCTGTCTAGCCTCAGGTCAGGTATGGGCTCCATTCTATGAAGCAGACTTTAGATCCAATTAGAGAGTGGTTGGTTACTCACATATTTGTCCCACTATTGCACAGTAGGTGTATCTTGCCAGGCCAGGTGTCACTGTAGTTCATAGGATTCACACCTGGGGAAGATTGATGATTATTTTTTTCCCCATGGTAGCATGCATAGCTCCTTCTAGCACTATGAACGACAGAGACTAAGATCTTTTGATAAAAATTATCAAGACTTTTTCTTTGAATACAGGTTCTCATGTAGCCCAGACTGGCCTCTGTCTCCATCTCCCAAGTGCTGATATTATAGGCATAGGCTCCCATGCCCACTGTTATGTGGTGTCTGGGAATTGAATTCGGCATTTCATGAATGGCAGATAAGCACTACACATGAGCTGCATTCCTAGCCCCCTTTGCAAAGATTTCTGAAGTAAAAATGTATTTTAAAACAGAGGACCTAATTTTCAGGTTTTTTTCTCCTCATACTGGGGATTGAACCTGGGGCCTCATATCATTCATCTCAAAGGCAGCTGCTATACCTTTTACCTATATCCCCAATCTCTTTATTTTGCTTGTTTTATTTTGAGATAGGCTCTCACTAATTTTCCCATGCTGGCCTCCAACTCACTCTGTAGCCCAGGTAGTCCTTGAATTTGCAATCCTATAGACTTGGCCTCCAGAGTAGCTGGGATTACAGGCTTGTACAACTCAGCCCAGGTAGGACCTAGTCGCTTATATTTTTTGTTTTCTCTGAAACATGTTCTCTTATCCTAGGCTGGCCAAGAACTTACTGTAATTGCCCATAGATGACTTGAACTCTTGATCCACCTTTTATACCCCAACTGCTGGAATGGTAGGCATATGCCACCACACCTGGCTTGGGATCCAGTAACTTTGTGAGCATGACCACACACACATTCCAGTCGCTGATATTACTGGTGGTTCTTTCTTAAGGTCCTAGTGCTTGTACTTCTCTTGCTGTACATCTTCAAGATCCACTTTGTTCATCAGCAAAATGTACTTTAGATATTAAATGTATGTATTTCCTTTAATGTTAAAAATAGGAAACGTTTTCTCAATTGCATTCCTTGTGGCATATAGAAGGCATATAGGAAAGTAAATGATGCAAGTCACTTGATGTAAAAGCTGGCAGACATCATTTTCAGATTTTTTTTTAATGGTATGCATTTCCTTTAAGACCTGGATTTAGAGCAGTGGATCTTTTAAATAATTATTTATTTATTTATTTATTTATTTGTATTTTATGTGTATGAGTGTTATGTCTCCATATATGCCTCCATATACTGCACCATATTGTGCAGTACCTACAAAGGTTAGAAGAGGTTGTTGAGTCCTCTGGAACTGGAGTTATAATGGTTGTTAGCCACCATGTGGGTGCCACCATTTGATCCTGGGTCTCCTCTGAGGGCAGCCAGTGCTCTTTACTGCTGAGCCATCTCTCCAACCCAGCAGTGCAAATTGAAGGACATGATTAGACTTTTAACTAGTACAAAGGAGCAGGCCCTCAATGAAGGAAGAGATTTTGCCTGTCTTTTTTCAGAATATCTTATTACATAGTACACATTGTTCTAATAAATGAATGAGGGCTGGAGAGATGACTCTGTGGTTAAGGGCACTGACTGCTTTTTCAGAGGACCTGGGTTTGCGTCCCAGCACCCACATGGTGGCCAAAAACCATCCGTAACTCCAGTTCCAGGGATCTGACGCCCTCTTCTGGCCTCGCAGGCACTGCACACACAGGCGCTCTTACCTCCATGCAGGCAAAACACTCACACACATAAAAAATAAAAATTTTAAGACGTAAGAACAAACTTTAAAAAAAAGCGCAGATTGGAGGATGGAGGAGGGGACTAGGGCTCCAGATTCACAGGAAGGGACTGAAACTGGCTCGTGGGAAGGAAACCTGGCTTGATTTTTTTTTTTTTTTTAATATACAGGAAATAAAACTTTTTTTTACATTTTTTGTGTGTATGTGTATGTATGTTTGTGTGTCATATGTGGAGGTCGGAGGACAGCTTTTGGGAGTGGGTCTCTCCTTCTGCCATGTGGGTTCTAGGAATCAAATTCTGGTTGTCAGACTTGGTGGCAGTGCCTTTATCCTCAGAATCATCTCTGAGGTAGATTGGCCTAGTTTTGAGTACAGATAAACTCCCTGGGATAACCCCAGGGCTCAGACCTGTGCTAAATTTGTTAATACAGTACACTGGAACTCAAGAGAGCCAAGAAGACCTGAGAGGACAGGAAGAAGAGCGTACATGTCTTTGGAGCAGGAGAAGACAGATGAAAGGCAAAGGGAGAAGAAAGATGAAAGAGGCTGGAGGAGTACAAGGTCTATGCCTCTAGGGCATAAGGGCTATTTCTAAGGCCTGAGTAGTCCTCTAGCTTGTGTTCCCTGCTGGCCACAGATACTCTTGGAGTAATAAAAGTAAATGTCTATACCATAGTGCATTGTTAGTCATAATTTCCATGAAGCTCCTTAAGGAAGAAAACACCCTACCCTCTACAGTTTACTGAAAGGTGGAGTAGTGACAGAGCGAATGCATGGTGCTTTAGGGAACATGCCATATGCCCAGGTCTTTAACTTTTTAATAAAGTTGGTGGGGGTAGCACGCCTGCAGTCACAACACTTCGGAGGGTCCCATTTTGAGACAGTCATGGATGTTCCTGTGTATCTCACTACATCAATAGAAGCCAAGGGAAAAACACCACTTTCAACTTTTATTTTCTTTTAAAAAAGATTCAATTGAATTTTTTTGATTTTCATTTAATGCAGTTTGATGGTGTTTAGATTCCCTCTCCTGTCCACACCGCCCCCACCCAATTTGATGTACTCTCTGTTCATTAGAGTACTCTCAGCCTGTGGAGTCTGATTTGTGTCCCCAAATGTCTTTCAGTGTAGGTCCATCCACTGGGCCTACAGGAGTCCCATCCCTGTAAGACTTTATTTTTAACTTCTTTGTTTTACTTACTGGGTTTTACTGTCTTTTCTTAACTTGTCCCTAGGTAAATTAAAATTTTTTGGTGTGTTTATGTTTTAATTACATTTATTTATTTTTATTTTGTATGTGTGTGTATGTGCCACAGCATGTACGTGGGGGTCCAGAACAACTTGTGGGAGTCACTTCTTTGTCTCTTCATTATGTGGGTTCCAGGATTGAATTCATTAGGCTTGGTGGCAGGTGCCTTTACTCATTAAGCCATCTCACTGCCCCTCATGTGTTTGATTTTTTTGTTTCATGAGTCAATGTCTCCTGTAGGCCTGGCAGGCTTCAGGCTCACTATGTAGTTGAGGATGGCCTTGAACTCCTGAATCTGCCTCCATATTCCAAGTGTTGTGATTCCAGATCTGTGCTATTATTCCTGGCAAGTTTTTATTTTTTTAATTTTGTTTGCTCATTTATTTTTATTTCATGTGTATGAGTGCTATGCCTGCCTGTGTGTAAGTGCACCCGTGTCATGCAGCGTCTGTGGAAAACAGAAGAAGGCTTTGGATCCCCTGGAACTGAAGTTATGGATGGTTGGTAAGCCACCATGTAGGTGTTGGGATTCAAACCTGGGTCTCTGTAAGAATGCCAGTGTTCTTAACCACGAAGCCATCTCTCCAGCCCCCAAGTTTGTATTTTTAAAAGGAATATATGGTTATTTTAAATGGCAGAGCAGTGAGACAGTGGTTAGTGCAGAATGTACAATCAGAAGCTAAGATTCCAGTCTCAGCCTACTGTGTATGACAGCCATAGCCTCAACCTCGGGATACATTGGGTAAGTGGACATTAGATTAAACCTAGGGCCTTGCACTTGAATGTATCATCATCTTTTTGTAAATCACAAATACCATAGAAGAAGAACCTGTAAATACCACATACATCTCCTGAGGACAGCTAGACTAATCACAATGTCGGGCATAAGAGAAAAAGTTCTCTGCAGTTCTTACAAGGAAGCTATCTTTTCTTCTCCCACCCCACCCCCCTTCAGACAGAGTCTCACTATGCAGCACTGACTCCACCTGGCCTGGAACTTGCAGTGTAGACCAGGCTGGCCTCAAACTCAAGAGTTCCTCCTGCCGCTCCTTCCAGAGTTCAGGGATTAAAGGCATGTGCTTCCATACCTGACAAAGCTACAATTTTTGATAAGCTCTTTCACATACTTTTTAATTTTTAATTGAATTTATTTATTGCGTGGGTGTGTGCGCAGGTGTCTGCACTGGTGTGTGCGTGTACTACAGCACAAATGCAGGGTCAGAGGACAGCTATGGGAGTCAGTTGTCTCTTGCCATCTTGCAGGCCCCATGAATCACTTTCTTTTTTCCTGACAGGTCCTTAAGCACAGCCAACTGTTTGTTTCTTTTCTCAAGACCTGTTCGAGGTCTCTCTCCCTGTCACCCTCCTCTGTAAGATCAGCATTGTCCAGGAGAAGTAGAGTGTAAGATAGGTTTGTAATTCTAAACTTTTCAGTAATTGTATTAAAAAGAGGGCTAGAGAGGTGACTTAGCGGTTGAGGCCTACTCCTCTCTCATGAGGACTAGAGTTGGGTTCCCAACACTCACATTCTCTTCTGACCTCTATGTATCTCCGCATACATATGCACATACACAGATACCCATAAATAATATATATATATATATATATATACACATATATATATATATATATATATATATATACACTTCTTTTTTAAGGGTAAAAGGAAACAGGTGATACATATTTTAATCATATATTTGATTTAACTCAGCATATCCAAAATATTCTTTCAGTGCTGGGGAATAAGCTAAGTTGTTAGAATGCTTATCCATTATGCATGAAGCTGTGAGTTTCATTCTCTAGCACAGACCAACAGGGTGTGGTGGTATAGTCCTATGATCCCAGCACTCTCCACTGAGACACATCCTTACCTGCCTCATAGATTTACGGAGAGGATATAAAGATCATTGACAATTTGTGTTGATAGGCCGAAACACTTTTTCTTAATTTCTTGCTTGCTTCTATTTTCTTTCTTTTTTTGAGGCAGGGTCTCCTGTAGTATAGGCCACCCTCCACCTCACTGTGGAGCCAAGGATGATCTTGGAACTTCTGATCTTCCTGCCTTCGCCTCCCAAGTGCTGGGATTACAGGCATGAGCACCATACCTGGCTGACTTGGCTTGCTCTGTAACCCAGACTGGCCTCAGAAGCATGATGGTACCCCCCTCAGCCTTCTGGGTACTGGGATTAGAGGCCATGAGCCACCATGCTGACAGGGCTCAGCTTTGAAAATTACGTTTTCTTGGCCTTCCTGTGCCTTCTTTCCAGTGCAGCACGTTCTGCAGTTTAACACAGGAGGCTGTCCTTTGAGAAAACTGGAACTGATATATAAAGTCCCTAAGATTTTGTAACCTCAGTTCCTCAGGACAGCTTGGTATAAGTGCTTTTGCCCGTTTTTTCCCCTGATCCTCTGCTGTTTGAGAGAGCCTTGTAGACTAGGCTTGCCTTGAACTGGCTACGTGGTAGACTCTGGCTGCAACTTTTTTTCAAGATTCTTTGTTTTATGGGTAGGAGTATGTGCCTGCATGAGTTTATGTGCACCGCATGTGTGTGTGCCTGCATGAGTTTATGTGCACCGCATGTGTGTGTGCCTGCATGAGTTTATGTGCACCGCATGTGTGTGTGTGCCTGCATGAGTTTATGTGCACCGCATGTGTGTGTGCCTGCATGAGTTCATGTGCACTGCATATGTGTGTGTGCCTGCATGAGTTTATGTGCACCGCATGTGTGTGTGCCTGCATGAGTTTATGTGCACCGCATGTGTGTGTGTGTGCCTGCATGAGTTCATGTGCACTGCATATGTGTGTATGTGCCTGCATGAGTTCATGTGCGCCGCATGTGTGTGTGCCTGCATGAGTTCATGTGCACCGCATGTGTGTGTGCCTGCATGAGTTCATGTGCACTGCATATGTGTGTGCGCCTGCATGAGTTTATGTGCACCGCATGTGTGTGTGTGTGCCTGCATGAGTTCATGTGCACTGCATATGTGTGTATGTGCCTGCATGAGTTCATGTGCGCCGCATGTGTGTGTGCCTGCATGAGTTCATGTGCACTGCATATGTGTGTGCGCCTGCATGAGTTTATGTGCACCGCATGTGTGTGTGTGCCTGCATGAGTTCATGTGCACCGCATGTGTGTGTGCCTGCATGAGTTCATGTGCACCGCATGTGTGTGTGCCCTCAAAGCCAGATCCCACGTGAGGGTATAGGATCCCCGCGACTGGAGTTACAGGTGATTGTGTGCCACTGGTGTAGGTGCTGGGAACCAGACCTGGGTCCCCGCAGGAGCAGTGAGCTGCTGTGCCCTCTCTCCGGCTCCCTGCCTTTACATTCTTGCTCCTCTTCTCCGTGCTGGGTTGATTTTTGTTGTGTCTTGTTGGTGTGACATGGTTTTACTCTGAGGCCCAGTCTGGGCTTGAACTGGAAGTATTCCTTCTGCCTCAGCCTCTGATTGTAGTGTTACAGGAGTGATCCACTACACCCAGTTTCTTAATTCTTTCTTCAAAGATCTTTATTTGTATCTCTTGATACAGTCTTCTTGAAGCTATCTCCTATGGTTCATTTGGTATTAATACCCATAGAAGAAGTATTCTTTTGGCAAAAAGCTTCTGTGCTGTTAATATCTTATAGTGAAGAAATACTTTCTAATGTCTATCTAAACCTTCTGGTTAACCATCATCCTCAGCAGAAACTGGAAAGTTTCTTATGGCTTAGTACTTTATATTTCTGGTATCTCTTTAGCTTCCTTCCTTTTCCTTTTCTCACAGTCCTGTGGAAAACAGGGACAGTCTTCTGAAACCAACAGTATTCTTCATATATATTAAGTATAATAGCCAGCCATCCTCCACCCCAGTTAAGACTAAAAGGGCAAAGAATTATTTTCTTTGGGAAGTTGAGGCATAAATTGAAATTTTGAAGGGTGAGGGTGGAGAACAGATGTATATCACACATTGTGTGTGTGTGTGTATGTGTGTGTGTGTTGCTGATTATCGAACCCAAGGCATCACACATACTAAACCATTAAGCCACACCCCCAGCCTCGCATACTCTTGTGTCACCCCCTCCATGTGGAAGTCCTCCCTTGCCCTAAGAGGAACTTAAGCAGTTGGAACTCCTCAGTTCCAACTCCTCAGTTGGAACTCTGTGGAGGAGATACTGACTTTTAGTAAGTGGAGTTTGAGCACTGGGGATTTACAGATTTAAAGCTTGTGGTCATTCAGCTTTTTGACCAGTGTTTTTTTTTTCTAAGTTAATTACCTTCTCTTCAAGTTTAACTTTAACCTTTAAGGAAATTTAAATGGCTGGGGTAAGAAGATAACAGATCGTTTAAAAATGCTTCCCATCTCCTGTCTCTACTATGTTCTTTTTTCTTGATAAATGTTTGTCTTGTTTCAGTGTTCTGGCTTAACTCCAGGAAAATGAGCTTTCATACTTGACTTCGTTTGTTTCATGCCATTGTTCACAAGAACAATACCTGTGATTCTGAAGTTTATAAAAGCACAGACCATTGGTAACTGAAGTGCTTATGCCAACGTAGATTATTTTGCTTGGTTTTTCTCCTTTCTGACAGAGCTTTTTTTTTTTTTTTTTCCCATTGGCAGCTCTGGCTCCAATCTGATTTAAAATAAATATGTGAATGGTATATGTGCCAAAATGTAATCCCTGCCGGTAGTGGAAGTACCAGCGGGCCTTATTTACTGTGATCTGCTTGTAAAGCTTCTTGTTCCTGGTGGAAGGGAGCCGTGGAAGAAGGGTGTTTGGGTGGAAGTTGGTAGAAAACACATGACCACGCCTGTTACTCCACAGTTCGCTTTTCCTGGCACTGATAACTCACTTCCCATCTCTTCAGTTTGGAGCACAACATTTGTAGTTAGAGGACAACAAACAGTTCAGAGATATCTAGACAGTTTCCTACACTAGGACTTCTTAAACTGGTACACTTGTGACTCCTTTTATTTATTTTTTATTAAATTTTAAGATTGTGTGTGTGCGCGCCGTGTGTGAATGGGTGCCCACAGACACTAGAAGAGGATGTTAGATTCCCTGGAATGAGAATTACAGGTGTTTGTGAATTACCTGATGTGGGTGCTGGACACTGAGCTGGGGTCCTCTGGAAAAGCAGTAAGTACTCTTTAACACTGAACAGTCACCTCAGCTCTCGTGACCACTTTCAGGCAGAGAAATTTTTACACAACATATAAATCACACATTTACTGACAAAGTAAATCATAAAGAAATCTATTTTAAAACAATTCTTTGGTATACATATAATTTTATCATTTAAGGATGACGACACCTTTGTATACTAATGAGACAGATGTACTTGTTTATTTTTATATAAGGAATTAAATCTTGCTGGGTGTAGTGGCACACGCCTTTAATCCCAGGGCTCTGGATGCAGAGGCCAGAGAATCTCTATGAGTTCAAGGCCAGCCTGGTTTACATACCAAGTTCCAGGACAGCTACAGCTACAGGGAGACCCTGTCTAATAAAGAACAGAAAAAGAATTAAATCTTTGCTGAATATTTAATATTGTAGGAGATAGAGGATCATCAGTGCTTTTCAGAGTTGATTGCTAATTTGATTTTTATAATCACCAGTACTGAAAACACAGTTTTTCATAAATACACAGTACAAAATGACAGAGGTATGTTTAAGGCCATTTCAGAACTCATTGTAAATTCTGCCCTAAGCTTAAGCCAAAATTCATTTCATAATTTTTTTAAAATAAAATTCAATCAGTAACTTAAATAGCAATTTAAAAAATAGATTTATTAATTTTTATCTTATGTGTATTTGTGTGTATGCACTGTACATGGACCTGGTGCTGGTGGAGGCCAGGTGAGAACATGGAATCACCAGAAACTGAAGTATAAGGCAGTTGTGAACTGCTGTGTGTGTGCTGGGCACCAAACTTGGGTCTTCTGCAAGAGCAACAGGTATTATTAACTGAGCCACTTCTAAAGCCCACAAACAGCAATTTATTTATTTATTTATTTATCGGAGACAGGATCTCCCTGTAGCTCTGGCTATGTAGATCATGCTAGCCTGGATCTCACAGATCTGCCTACTTCTGTCTCCCAAGTTCTGGAATCAAAGGCAAGTGCCACCATGCCTGGCTTGCATTTTTTCTTGAGACAGAGTCTCCCTGTAGCCCCAGCTGGTCTAGAACTCACTATGGCAAGCTGGCTGGCCTTGATCCCACAGAGATCTGCCTGTCTCTGCCTCTCAGAGTGCTGGGATAAAGGCATGAGCCACCAAGCCCAGCTCTGGCTTACAATTTTTTAAATCAAACATTCTTAAATAAATTAATTAATTAATTAAAACATTCTGATGAGTTACAATCCAAAATATATTAACTGAGGAATGACAGTAGGAAAATAAAAGTCTTTCTGTGTGTGTGTGTGTGTGTGTGTGTGTGTGTGTGTGTCAGAGTCTCATAGCCCAGGGTAGCTTCGAACATGCTGTGTGGGACCTTGAATTTCAGGTCCTCCTGTCTCCACTTCCCAAGTGCTGAGATTGCAAGTGTTAACCGCCAAAACCACCTCAATCCTACCTCTACCCCTACCCTCTATCCTTCAGTCCTAGGGATTGAACCCAGGGTCTCTCCACGCTAGACACTGGGCTGTAACCCTAGACTTTTTTTGTGGTTTTTTTTTTTTTTTTTTTGAGACAGAGTCTCAACGAAGTTGGCAGTACTGAACTAGAACTCACTCAGTAACCCACCAGACCTTGAACTTTAGGTTCTCCTGCTGGAGTCTCCCAAATAACTGAGATTATAGACTGCACCACCAAGCCCAGTTCCACTATGTTTCTATAAGAGCAGGAAACTTTGTACACTAAAAACACTAACTCATAGCATACAGTAGTCTTGAATATGAGCTAAGTTGTTTCAGACAACATTCATTGGCATTGCATGGCAGGACATCTTGAGCAGTGCAATGTGTACATGTCATGTTCAGAACCACGCCTGTAGGGAAGTCCTGCAGTACAGCCAGGAAGCACTTCGGATTCATTACATATTTAACTTTGAGTTAATTTTTAGTTATTGAGTTCTCGGAAACCTTTTAGTTTTGCCCAGTTTTTCATGACCTGCCATATTCTGTTATGTGACTCCCGATAGGATTATGACCCACATTTTAAGCAGCAGAGCCCCAGTATCTAGAGTGCCCACAGATTTAACTACTTACTAGAGGAGTCAAGGAGTCATTGTGGAGAGTCTCCTGAAATCATCGGGACTGCTTACTAAAAGGTTAACAAAAGTATGTTTACTCTTACTTGAAATGAAATCTCATTCAAGCAGGAGTAAAAATTTAGCTTTTTGTCAATGTGGACATGAGGCCATTAAGTAGACATACCTTTTGAATCATTAGTGGATAGAGGCTTGATAGGAAATGTCTGCTGACAGATACATGCACATTAAGTATTTATTTCTGTGCCTCATTGAACTCTCTGAAGAGATCAGGTGACAGCTTTTCCCTTGAAGTCTTGAAGGACAAATGAAGTACTAGTGTATGTTTGAGAGAATATTCAGGAGAAAATTAATTTCCTTGCTCTTAATAATAAATTCTCTCTTAATATTCATTTGCCTTGAGACTTAAAGTATAAAGGATTGCATTACTTTAGGAAACCCAACTGAATAGTTCTAAATGCCTCTGAAATCTTGAGATAGTCTTCTGTCCACTGTGGGAACTACTTTGCACTCTGTTCTCTGACCTTTGCCTTTTCACCCTGGTGCTTTGTAAGGAGATTATCGGGCTTTGAGCTTTTCTCTGTTTCTCAGGTTCCCTTACACAACATAAAGCTTTCAGCTTCCTTAAAAGTTGTTCTTAGACTTCAAGGGAATACTCAGATGTAATTGTGGATATGAGTTTAATAAACATTTATTTTCTTCTTTTGTGTCCAAAAGAGGTATTTAATTATGTTTTTAATGGTAGCTTTAATTTGCTTTTTATGTTTAACTTAGTATGTCTACCCCCACCCCAGGAGTACGTTTTGGGAAAACTTCGTGATGTAAAATTGGCTACTTAGGCAGAGGCCAAAAATGAGAGCTTCCCATGCTTAGGAAGTTCTGGATAAATTCTCCACTGTTTATTTCCATTGTTGGCTCTTTGGACATGAGAAGTTAAAATTTGGACTCAAAGGGGCAGACTGAACAGCAGACTGGATATGTTCAAAGAAAATCTTTGCTTTAATTTTACAATAAGCAAGCCGACACTTTTTTAGATGCGTCTGTTATCTAGAGCAGGGAGAGAGAAGAATGACTCTGTAATAGCCATGGTCAGTCTACACTTGTTACTTTAGTTGCTGCTAATAAGTGGCTTCTTGGGAAAGTGTAAAATTAGGGACAAAAATAAGTTTGGGGCAGATGCCTGGTGAACTGAGTTCTGTCTCCCAGACCCATGTTAAAGGGGAAGGCGAGAACAGACTCCACATAAATGTCCTCTGACCTTCACATGTGAGCCACAGCAGGCATGTGCACACATACATCAGACACTCGGTAAAAGTAAGAGTGTGGACTCAGCAGGTAAAAGGGCTTGCCTCCAAGCCTGAAGATTCCTGGAACCCACGTGGTGGAAGGACAGAACTGAACCATGTCCCTAAAGTTGTCTTCTGACCTCTGCACAAGTGCCCACCCCAAATAAATCACTGCAGTAACAAGAAATTAAAAACAATAGGTTTCAGTATTTTCCGTTTTGTTATTTTTGCATCCTGTCTCGTTTATCCAGAAAACTGAGCGTTTGTTTTGCTTCAGTTATTTTATTAATTTGTTTTGGACAGGCTCTTATGTAGCCCATGCTGGCCTCAAAACTCCCTAGGTAGCCAGGGGGATGACTTTAACTTCCCGATCCTCCTACCTCTTTCCCCTAAGAGTGTGTCATTCCTGGTCCATTTCAGTAATTTTAATAGGACTCTGAGCAATGTCTGTTTTACATACCGCCAGGACAACTTGTAAAATGAAGCTTTCAGACTTAGTTTACATGGGACTTTTTTCTTATCCCACCAGGAGTAATAGTAAGTCAAATAATTGGCTTAAAATAACAAACAAGTGCTTTTTAAAAAAAGAACTGTGGCTTTTAAATTATAACTGTTGCATATGCTCAGTTCTGAAACTGAAGTATACAAAAATGCTTTAAGGAAAATAACCACCACCTGTTACTTCACAGAGACAGAATGCAAAATAAAAATAGAACTTCTCATGTCCGATTATTAGCTAGAAGCCAGAGTGGCCACTTTATTGTAGTTAAATGAGCTGAGCATTAATCAGAAAACCCAAGATTTTAAATTATTTTTTACAGCTTTTGGACATGTTGAACACAGCCCCTCTCATGTCCCTCTACCCTCTCTTTTTTCTCCTCCCCCCACTGTTAGTCCCCTTTGACTTTCAGACAGTTTTACTTCTATTTTCATGTCCTACTCAAGAGAGAGAAAGAGAGAGAGAGAGAGAGAATCATAAATCATGTTGGAATCATAAATGAGGGGAAATGTATGATATTTGTGTTTCTGACATTGGGGTAATGCATTTAATATAATTATTCCTAGTTACATCGATATTTTTTTTTGTCCAAGTCATTATCACTTAATTCAGCATGTGACATCTGCAGAGACATCAGTTTATGGTTGATGGTACAGAGTGAATGAACAAATAAAACAGTTTTCTATTTCAGGCATTTGCTTTGCAGGAAAGAAATTAAATCCTTAGTTCTTGCAAAATATTTTCTTTTTTTCAAATCTTCTACACCGTCAGTCACTGAAGTAGAATGGGAAAAGAGTAATTTTGAATCTCAGGAGCTTAGAGCTAAAATAATATAGTTTTGTTCTATAATGGAAAAGAAAAGAGAAAACACTAGTAAGAAATGAAATGGGAAGACAGAGAAAGCAAAAGAGGCAATTCAGTGACAAGATAACTCCTGACTCTGTCTCGCAGGGAGGGCTTATTTATTGTCACACTTAGATGGCCTCAGGAGCCTCTGGTGGAAGAATCGGGCTGCCTCTTCCCTTGCAGGTTGCTTTAGACAATAATGTTTTAGGGAGGCCAGACCTCCCAGCAGCAGCGGTAGATCTGACACTTGTCTCTCACAGCTCTGTCCTAACTCCCAAGATAGGGAGGCTCTGTAAACATTTCAGGGTCAGTGCTGGCACCAGTTCTGGAATGTAGAGTGCCTGCAGCTCCCCTTTCCGCAGAGCAAAATAAAAAAGACTGGGACAGTCTTTTGATTATCTTGCTGCGTTTTGGCTGCTGAGCTTTTAAAATTCCCAGACCATGTTGCTTTAAGGAAGTTCTGATTCTTGACCCCTTCTGTGAATGAATTTCTTCCTAAAACACTCTAAATATGAGTTTCAAATTAAAACCACAAAGCCTTGTATGCTAACTTGAAAGTTTAATTGAAAATAAATAATAAAAAATAAAATTAAAAACAAAAAGACCTGGAAATGAGGAAAGAAGGGGTTTGTTGTCGTAACTGGAAAACTCAGGCACAGACAGGTTTCTCAGTTTCTGAAAATGAGTGATTTTTTTGTTGATGTGGTATTGCCTCTAAGGTTTTTTGTTTTTAGTATTTATATTTAATTTTTTTTGAGTAAATGAAGCAAAACTCCTAAAAGAAAGAAAACAATTTAAAGGGCTAGTTGGGTATGGTGACAACTGACCATAGTTCCAGTCCTTCGGAGGGTTAAGGCAGGAGGCTCAGGAGTTCAGGGTCAGCCACCAGCACAAAGTGAATTAGAAATCAGACTGGACTACATAAGACACTGCCTCACAGAAACAAAATTGAGGGGGCTGGAGAGATGGCTCAGGAGTTAACAGCACTGGCTGCTCTTGCAGAGGACCTGGGTTTGGTTCCCAGCACCCACGTGGCAGCTAACAACCATCCATAAACATAATTCCAGTTCCAGGAGCTCTGATGCCCTCTTCTGACTTCCATAGGCATGACATGAATGTGTTGCACTTACAGACATGCAGATAAAAATAAATAAGTAAATAATTTTTTTAAAGAGGGGGGATCCTGTTTTTGTATACATTTCTGTTACTACGTTTCTTTCTAAAGCCAGATACATATGTAATATATTTCAGAAAGGTATGTAAGGATTGCAGATGTAGCTCTGTGGTAGAGTGCTTGCCTAGATTGCTTGAGCCCCTGGGTTTCATTCCTAACATAACATATGTGCACGTGCACACACACACATACACACACGCACACACACAGATTAGTGAGCTTTAAGTGCTCTAAGGCTTTGTGGAGCAATAGTGATGGAGACAGGAATAGAGTAAGTCCAATATTTGGAAGATTTTCTGTCAGATTGCTTGTCATTATAGATCAAAGAGGACCTGAAATACAGGAAATTGGGGCTGGAGAGATGGCTCAGTGGTTAAGAGCATTGGTTGCTCTTGCAAAGGACCTGGGTTCAATTCCCAGCACCCACATGGCAGCTAACAACCATTTTTAACTCCCATTCCAAGGGATCTGACACTCTCTTCTGACTCCCCTGGCTTTGCATGACATGGGTGCACTTACATACATGCAGGCAATACATTCATACACATAAAATAAAACAATAATGAATAAAGCATTGTTTTAAAAAAAGAAAGAAAATACAGGAAGTTGACAGCTTCATATAATGGCAAAGGCTTTGGGGTCATTTATGTGGAACTCCAGCTCCATTTCACTACAGCCCTTTAGGTTCTGCTTTCACCCCTGTGTTGACTTCTCATTAGGGTAGTTTCCCCCTAGAAGAGATTTAACTTACCTCCTCCACCGCTGACGGCCATGAAACAGAACCTCACCCTGGATGGAAGTTGGAAGTGCCTGGAAGAAGGGAAACCAATTAGGAGGCTGTTCTGTAGGTGAATGAGAGGGGAAGGTCAGAGTTAAGGTAGCAGGGTAAGGAAGACAGTGGACAGAAGCTGGAACAGACAAACAGAAGTTAGCTGCTCATGACAGGTTTGTGGTTTGGGCAATATAAGGAAGAGACACAGAAGGAAATGTTTCAGATGGCGGGTGTTGAGGACAGTTTTGATTTTGTGATAGCAGCAGTTGTATGTTTACTTTCCTTTGTAGTTGGGAGAATTACAACCATTTTCTCCACATTTGTCTTGAAGTATTGGGTAACTGTGTTAATGTATATATATGAAAGTAAGTGGTAGAGCTAGAATGTTATTTCAGAGTCTCAGACCCAGGTGATTTCTATGTTTTTCCATTGTCACTCCTACCTTTATTTATAGATGTAAGTCATGGAGCTGGGGCTCCCAGAAGATTCTGTCTCAGAAACCCAGAACAAACTTATCTAAATGAATACGCATATATTCTTAGTTTCTTTAAAAAAAAGGGGGGGGGGGAGAAGGGAAAATTTAAAATGCAGCTGCCCTGGAACTCACTGTGTAGACCAGACTGGCCTCAAACTCATACAGATCCAACTGACCCTGCCTCTTGAGTGCTGGGATTAAAGGTGCCACTATGCCCATCTATTTTAATCTGTTTTTAAAGATACCATAATTAAGAAAATATTGAAACTACTCAGTGTAAGCTGAAACTTATTTTTGAGTTGAAGGAAATATGTTAGGTATTAATTAGTAAATAATTTGTCTGTTTTGTTTTTGTTTTCCAAAGCTTCAGTTTGTGGTTAAGGTGTGATTAAGGTACATAGTTGTTCTGTGTCAGACTTTAAAATAGTATGTTTGGAATACATCTGTGTTCTGTGACCATAAGCTGAGGAACTGTATGCTCTTTTACGTTTTAGAGTTTGTATAATATACCCATCCATAACCAATTCAGATGTTGCCAGGTGCTTGCACTGGGTTCTAACCCATTCCTACCTAGAATGCTTAGGCCATTTAGAATTATGTAGAAGAATGTCTGTGTGGACGAGTCTGATGAAATATTTGATATTGGTTTTAATGCAGCTTATTGATGACTATGGAGTTCAGCAAGTATATTATGCCTGGATGAGATTTATTTTTAACAGAAATCTTTTGATGTTTTTTGAGAATGATATCATATTAATGTGTGTTTATTTTATGTGTATGAATGTTTTGCCTGAATGTATGTAAGTGCATCATGTACGTGCAGTGCCTGTTGAAGTTTGAAGAGGATGTCAGATCCTCTGGAACTAGAATTACAGACCGTTATTAGCTGCCAAGTGAGTACTGGGAACTGAACCAGGGTCCTTGGGAAGATCAGCCAGTGCTTTTTAAAAAAGATTTTTTAATAAATCAATTTTTTATACGTGTAAGTATTAGCCTGCATGTATGTAAATGCACCCAAGTTGTACAGTGCTATCTCTTCAGTCCCTTACTGTTCTGGTTTGTTTGTTTGTTTGTTTGTTAAGACGGTCCCTCTGTAGCCCCAGCTGGCCTGGAACTTACTATGTAGACCAGGATGGCCTCTGTCTCACAGAGATCCACCTATCTTTGCCTCCCAAGTGCTGAGATTAAAAGGTGTGTGTCCTGGGTCCTTTTTGTTATTTTTTAAAATTTATTATTTTAAACTTTTATGTATTCTTGGTTTCCGTAGCAAAACAGAAAGGAAAAGATGGGAGGAGGGAAGAAAAATTTAACACTCAAAACAAGCATGGGCTGGGATGTAGTTCAGTGGTAGAGATTGTGCTTTTCACGAATTGGGTGTTGGGTTCAATCCTGAGCACCAAAACAAACCAACCTATACACCCAAGTAAACAACCGCAAACACAACCCCTGAATAGCAAGCATGTATCTGAGGCTAGGCACTAGGGAGTCATAACTGGGTGGTTCTGACTTAGTCTCCTACAAGGATCCATCTCCAGCCTGGTGGTGCTGTAGAACCTGCTTCCACTGTCTCTGTGGTTTTGGCAGATTGGGATCCTTATCACTTAGGCCTCCCTGTAGGCTGCCTGTGCATCCTATTGACACAGCTGCTGGCTTCTGCCATAGCAGTGGATGAGAAATGTTCCCTGATAGAAATCAAAATTGTTCATAGCAGACTTAGAAATAACATACCATTATTTTTGCCTTATCATGTTGGTCACTTAGACCAGCTATAATCACTTTGTAAGGTGCTCACAAAGCTCAGTGCCATGGAGTATACATCTCTGACTGAGGATTTATAATCTTCAGCAGTTGTTTTAAATATATTATAGCAAAGCTATGCTAGCGTATGAGATCTTGGAGCAGTATATATTTCGAAGAAATAATGCAGCATTGCTATCTTTAAAATTGCAATGTGGCAGAATTTGAATGTTAAGTTCTCTTGCCAGATTGCCTTGCACGAGTTACTTAAATTCTTTATCTAACATTAATAGTGCTCTGCTTCCTCTTGGGATTGTTGTAAGGGTGAAATGTTTGTAAGACACTTGTCCTTAGAACACAGTTACATAGTAAATCCTTAAATATTATTTTTTATTGTTATTATTAAAACAACTTAACAATACTAGTGAATTCAACTGCTCTTGTATCTGATATGGGGTTGAGTTTGTCAGAGGCTGAAGAGGTAGGCAGGGACCATGTGCTCTGAGGAAGAGGAACTTTTGCTTCTGATTACTTAACGGGGTTGATTTGTATTTATACTATTACTTATCCTTGGCAATTAGTGTTTATTTTAAACTCCTTTGTTTGAAAAATAGTGGTTAGGCTTTCTTAGTACTTCTTTTGTCCATTTCTGTAAAAACACCTGGATTCTCATGTTCTGAGATTTGGCTCAGCACCACGGTACCTGCAGGTGTTCTTTTCTTTTACTAAAAGAGAAGTGGTGGTGGAATTTCACTTTAAAAGAGGAAAAGGAAAGAGAGGATGGCAGCAGAACGACTCCGGAAGCTGCTCTATAGTCATGTAAGGGAGCATGGACTTTGTCAGAAGTTCATTTGTTAGCCAGCTGCAAGTGGACCTGTCTTGCATACTTTTTCATTATTCTGAAATATTCATGGGCTCCCTCAGTCCCTGCCTAGTTTCCATTAGAATCTCTCACATCTTCCTGTCTTCCAGCAGCCGCTGTGGATTTGCAGTAGGTTGTCTGTGGTTTGTTTTTTGTTTCCGGGATATAATTAATAAAGAGGAAAACTTTGGATGTCTAAATTTTCTTGGCAAAATAAGATGTGGAACAAAGTTAATGTAGTTTTTAGAGTGGGAAACAGACCAAAGACAAAGGAATCACTATAGTTCATCAAGCTATAAGATGTGTAGACTATGGCCAGGCCTGGTGGCACACACCCTTAATCCGCCTTTAATCCCAGCAATTGAGAGGAAGAGGCAGATGGATCTCTGTAGGATCAAGGCCAGTCTGGTCTACATAGTAAGTTCCAGGTCAGCTGGGACTACAGGGAGACCCTGTCTCAAAAAAAGAAGAGAAAAATATAATATTTAAACATCTCTAAATGAATCTCTTCTGATCATTAACTAGCACTCCGTTTTCACTTTCCCTAGCACTGTACAAAAAGAATTAATAAATTAAGTCTGGACTTCAAGAGTAAGTCTGTGATTAAAAATTATATACTAAAAAAAGTGGGGCTGGAGAGATCCTCAGTGGTTAAGAGCATCGACTGCTCTTGCAGAGGACCTGGTTTGATTCTCACCACCCAGATGGTGACTATCAACCATTTGTAACTCCAGTCCCAGGGGGTCCGATGCTCTCTTCTCACCTTCAAGGGCACTGTACAGTATGGGTGTAATTACGTACTTGCAGGAAATACATATAAAATAAAATAAAAGGAATATAAATAAAGTTGGAGCATGCCTTAATCCCAGCACCCAGAAGGCAGAGGCAGGCAAATTTCTTGAGTTCGAAGACAGCCTGGACTACATAGCAAGTTCGAGCCAGCCGAGGCTACAGGGTCACTCTGCCTCCAAAAGACTAAAAAAACACGTATAGCCTTTTTTTGTTTCCCTGAGTCAAAGTCTCACTATCTAGCCCTGACTGGCTCAGAACTTGCTATGTAGACCAAGCTGGCTTCAAACTCTGAGTTCTGCCGGCCCCTGCCGCTCGAATGGCAGTATTAAAGTGATGCACCACAACACTCAGCCTAACATATGTGTGTATGTGGGGTGTGGGGTGTGGGGTGGGTACACACTTTTTATCTGTGGCTAAATAGTCATTTTTTACTTGTCAGATTTCTGAACAATAAGGAGGTAGGGCTGGCCAGGTGCAATAATTTTATTTCTAATTATCTTTTTGCTTTCTAAACTTGGAGCTACCTGAGGTAAAAGTTTAACATAATAATCGTGAATATGGATCCTGGAGCTGACAGTGCCTGAGATCACATTCTAGTCCTGCCATTTGCAAATTTTGCCATTTGCAAGATTTATAAACCCTAAATTTCCTTAAATTCATTTTACTTTCTATATGTGCATATGTGCCCACAAGCCATGGTGTATGTAGATCAGAGGACAACTTGCAGGGAGTTGGTTCTCTCTTTCTACCATGTGGGTCTCAGGAAAACTCAGGTCGTCAGGCCTAGTGGCAAGTGCCTGTACCCACTGAATCATCTTGCCAGCTGACAAGAATGACCTGCATTGGCCTCCATCTCCCAGGTGCTAGGGTCATGACTTGTGCCACCCCAGGCTCATTTGTCATTCTTTATAGTGGAAAATTCTTAAAACCCTTCAGCCTTTTCTTCTAGTTCTTTGAAATACACAGTATATTATTAAGGTCATAAGTCTGTACATTAACATACCAGATTAAACATGATATTCAGTTTTGTTTTACACATACCATATATATACAGCCTTAAGGTAATTTTTAGAAATTATTCTTGTTTGGAGACAGGGTCTCATGTATCCCAAGCTGGTTTCAACTCACCCTCCCTGTGTAGCTGAGAATGACCTTGAAGTTTTGATCCTTTGTCTCCCTCTCCTGAGTACTGGGATTATAGGCCTGTACTGCCATATTCAGTTTTATGTGGTGCTGGGGATTGAAGATAGGGTCTCCTGCTGTGATGAACTATGTTCCTAGTCCCTAATTTTAGACAATATTCTTTAAATTTTTTTATTTTTATTTTACATGTATGAGCACATTGCCTGCCTGTATATAAGTGAACTCATAAGTACAATGCCTATAGGGACCAGAATACAGATGGTTGTTAGCTGTCATGTGGGTGCTGGAAACTGAACCTGGGCCCTCTGTAAGACAGTGAGTGCTCTGAACTGCTGAGCCATCTCTCTGGCCTCTCAGCAGAATTCTTAGTGTGCCTTCGTTTTTACTAGGATTTAACAGATAAGATCAGGTGTGGAATTTTTCAGTCAGCATATTATTTTAATGTATATTATTTAGAATTGGCGGGCATTTTTTGTTGTTTATTTTAGGGCCTTGTGTGTGTGTCTGTGTGTGTGTGGTATATGTGCCTGTGTGTGTGTGTGTGTGTGTGTGGTATATGTGCCTGTGTGTGTACATGGGTAAATGTGCCTGTGTGCACGTGAACATGCAAAAGCCAGAGGGAGACAGTGAGTCTCTTGCCCTATCACTCTGTGCCTGTTCCTTTGAGACAGGGCCTTTCATTGAACCTGGAGCTGGGCTGGGTGGTGACAGCAAGACCTAGTGGTCCTCTGGTCTCTGCTGTGGTCCTCCAGCCTCTGCTGTGGTCCTCCGGCCTCTGCTTTGGCCATGCCCAGCGTTTTGCATAGGTGAACTCAGGCCCTCATGCTTGTGTAGCAAGTATTCTCACCCACTGAGTCATCTATCCAGGCTTATTTATTATTTTTCAAGACGGGGTCTTGCCATGTAACTCAGGCTGGCCTTCAACTGGGGATCCCCCGCTTGCTTTGGCCTCCAAGTGCTTGGATCACAGTGTTATTTCATTTCTCTTGCTATGGTAAAACACCCTGATAAAAGCTGCTTGGGGGAGAAAGGGTTTATTCTGCTATGGTGCTGATGCCAGTTATAGCCCATAGTTGAGGGCCAGAACGTGAAGCTGGTCACAGCACATCCTAGTAAAGAGTAGAGAGGGACAAATGCTTACAAGCCCATTTGCACTCAGCTCAGTTTCTCTTATGTAGTTGAAGACCTCCTGCTTAGGAAATGTTGCCCCCGCAGTTGGCTGGGTCTTCCCACATCAGTTAACTTTAACCAAGTCAGTCCTCCACAGACATGCCCGAAAGACCAACCCAGTTTAGACAATCCCTTCAGTGAGACTCTCTTTCCAGATGATTCCAGGTTGTGTCAAGTTGACAATTAAAACTAACCAGCATAGTAAACATATCTTCTGAGCAGTTTTTATATTGGATTTTTGGAGTAGGGAGGCTCACACTGTAACACACACACACACACACACACACACACACACACACATTTTTTTGAGACACAGTCTTATGTATTCCATACTAGCCTTGAACTCACTATGTAGCTGAGTATGACTTTGAACTTCTGATCCTTCTGCCTCTACCTCTCAAGTGTTTGGTTTAGAGGTGTGTGCCATCATGTTTAGTTTATGGGGTACTGGGAATGCCACCAGAGCTTTGTGTATGCTAAACAAACACTCTTAACACTCTACCAACTAGCCACATCCCAAGCCTCTATATTTTCTTTTATTAATAGAGACTGTGATTCAGTGCTGAATAAGTGACATTGAAAAGGGTCTTTAATCATTGCTAGTAGGAGGGAGGTTGGGTCAGTTGTATTTGTTGGCAGAAATCAGTATCCAGCTATATTCAGGAGGTTTCTAGGCAGAAGAACCACAGGATTTGAACTACTGAAATTTTAGAAAAGAAAGTCTGAGAATGGATTGGGATTTACCAACTCAGCAAGCACAGAGATCACCAAAGCACACCACACTCTGGAAACAAATGCAGGTTGACGAGTATGAGTATGTTTACTGACAACAACCTACATTGAGGTCATCGTGGAAGACCGGCATTGTGGACTGAAGATGACCTTTGCTCTTTCCTGCTCACCTAACACAGGGAAGACAGTGCTAAAATCAAGACAGAGTACAAGAAGGAACACAGGAACCTGGGCTACAGTGTGGACCTTGACATCAGCAGGCCTTTGGTGTGGGGCATTCTGGTGCTGGAGTGTGAGGGCTGGCTGTTTTGCTACAGGATAAATTTTGAGACTGTGAAGCCTTGGGTGATCCAGAACAACTTTGTAGTTAATGTAAATGAGAACAGTTTGGTGACCGAAGATGAGCAAGGGTTAGAAACCACTGTCAGTCTCGCCTGGATAGCAGGGGCACTAGCACTCAGTTCAGAATAGCAGTTGGGCATCAGATTGACCCTCGTGCTTGCTTCTAGACCCAAAATGAACAATTCCCGCCCAATCAGCTTAGGGTACTCGAAGATCCTAAAGCCAGGTATCAAGTTGACACTGTCATTTCTGCAAGATTATCAATGCTTTTAACCACAATCTTGATCCAAGATCAGAATTTCAGGCATAAATGAATACTATATGGTTTGCTTTAAACTATCATGTAACATAACTACCTTCAGAATTTAGTGTACCTTTTAGTATTGTGTGTGGGGGATACAAAAATTGCTGAATTATCGTACTGGGTGTTGTGGTGTGCCCCTATAATCCCAGCACTTGGGAGGTGGAAGCAGGAGGATCAGAAATTCAAGGACATTCTTAGATAGGGAGTTTAAGGCTAGTCTGCACTAAATGAAACTCTGTCTCAAAAAACAAAAACAAGTAAACAAAAAATTGCTGAATATAATGTTGTGCCTTCAGGTTAAAGATGATTCAGCTTAGGTGCAAAAGAACTTAATTCCAAAAAGATCCTTTCATCTATAAACTTGGTCAACCTCTCTAGAGATGCCAGGTTTCATGTCCCTCCCTCCATCCTTCCCTCCCTTCCTTTTTTTCTCTAAGAAAGGGTCTCACTATGTAACTCTGACTGGCCTGGAACTCACTATGTAACCTACTTCTATCTCCTGAGTCCTAGGTTTAAAGACACGTGCATCTTTCTTTAATCTAGGAGCATCTGCAAGTGGGAGCTGGTAATGTGTCTGCACTTTAAATTTGTATTGAGTCAGTGGATGAAATTCTGACTTCCTGAGAATTCTCCTAGGGTTTCCTAACCCTAATTGATGATATATACAGACCCATCTGAAAGGGGCTTTTTAAAAAAAATCTTTTGAGACAGGGTCTTCCTGTAGCCCCAGCTGGCCTGGCTGGCCTTGAATTCCCAGAGAGCTGAGATTAAAGGCGTACACCACCAGACTGGGTTTGAATGGAGCTTTTTAAAGACAGTCTTCATGCCTTTTCCTCCCTGACCATTTCTACCTGATCACACTGGTCTCCAGGGTTTGGTAGTTGCTGCTTTTGGGTCATTGTGTCAGTTTGGGGTGGAGAAAATGGTTGTGATAAAGCCGATGGTTCCCCTTCTTTCTGTGTATTTTTGTTGTTGTTTCATTGTACTAGAGTAGAGTAGAGCTTTCTGGAGCTCGAGCTTTGAGCTACGCCGTTTGCATGCTGGTGATCACACAGTGAGGGCACTGGGGATCTAAACTGGACTGCCACTTGACTATTTTTACTAGTTTAATGGGTATGTTTTAGAGAGTCTTCTCCCCTTTAAATACTATAACATTACTGAAAATGAAATCTAAGGGGCCTGGAGAGATGGCTCAGTGGTTAAGAGCACTTGCTAGTCTTGTAGAGCCTGGAGGTTCAGTTCCCTATACCCACATCAGATGGCTAACATCTACCTGTAACTCCCATTTAGGGGAATCTGATGCCCTCTTCTGCCTCCATGGGCACCTGCATGCACATTGTGTACATCTATACATACACTCAGACACACACGTATATACATAATAAGTAAAATCTTTTTTAAAAAGCAAAGTATTGAAACCTTAAAAAAGAAAAGGTGAATTGCAATAGAAGAAGCCAGCTGACATTACCTTCTGGCCTCCACACATGCACACATGTGTGTACCCCACACAGAGAGCCGCAACACAGAATATTTGCAGGAAATTGGTTTTGAAGATAAAGTCATTAATTCTGAAATTGATAAGTTGGACGTTTACTCTTCTACAAATAAAATATTTCTACCGTAAGTTTCCAGGTTGGTATATAAGTAAGAATGGACTAGAAAAAAGTTTATTTGAAAAACTTTAAAAATTATTTATTTTTATACTTTATTTTATTTTGTGGTAGGTGATAAGGGTGGAGTATGTGCCACAGAGCACATATAGAGGTCAGAGAATAATTTGTGGGAGTCTCTTCTACCACATGGGACTGAGGAGTCAAAACCAAGTCATCAGACTTGGCAACAAGGGCCTTTGAACCATCTTAGCAGCCCAAGAGAAAGTTTTTGAGTCTTTTCACATGTTAAACACTATATATTTTTTTTGTATGTGCTAGTTGACAAAAACTAATAATCAGACAGCAAGAACATCTGGCAAATAGGGATAGCTTTTGTTTTTACATGGATGCAGTGTTTCTTTTTGCAGGGGTGGGGGTAAAAATGTCTCCAAAATTCAGTAGTGGAGATAATTGTGTAACTCAGTGAATGTACTAAAAAAATCACTGGATTGCATATTTTTAAAGGGTAAATATTAGGGTCTATTAGTTATCTCTCAATCTGTTTTTAAAACTTCAGCTTATACCTATATATTTATTGCTGTTACTGATTTACCAGTCATTTAATGGACAATTATGTAAGCAAACAGACAGAAGGCAACAGAGAGAAGTGAAGTGTACTTTCTTAGTTTCTGCAGCAGCCCCAGGATCTAGTTATATTTTAGGGAATCTGAATAGCATTTGCGGGTGCTTTGGAAGTTATTAAATGATACGTACTAAGGTAATAGGATTGAAAGATTGAATACCTTCTCATTAAAGTTCTAGTAGGAAATGATTCTGTCACACTGGAAGGTATAGACTGAACCCAGCAGATGAGTAAGAAAAACCCTCACCCAGTATTTGATTATGTGAGTTTGAAGAATTTTGTCTCTAACTGAGGCTTTTGTTTAGTTGTTGAGACAGGGTCTTGCCATGTAGAGTTGGCTGGCTTCCAGCTCATTGCCCTTCTGCCTCAGCCTCCTGAGAGCTAAGACTGTAGGACTCTGCCACCACACCCGGGTACTTTAACATAGTTTTTAGACAGAGTTGTTCACGTTTATCTACTCTGGATCTTGTTAGGCATGTCTTCAGTTTCTGGTACTTGAGGATCATGCCATAGCAAACCTGTGCCATCTGAACTCGAAGAACGACTAAAGAAAAGCCACACAGTGCTTCCGGTTCCATTTGCCGCCCTCTGAAGCTAGTAACATATCCCGGCTAGTCCCCAGCATTCAGAAGGAAGTACAGTAAATTTGGTGCATCACTTTTCTCCTGACTTCTGAGCTATTTCCACAGGAGAAGTGCCAAAACACAGGAAAGAACCGAGCTCCAGCTTCACAGTCATGAACAAAACTCTTCCCATAGATTTTTACGCAGCTGTTTCGCTTGTCTTAATCCATTTCCTGAACAGCCTTGTTCCTGAGCTTTGCTCTAAGGCTGCTTTCAGCAACCTTCTGGCTCAGGTTTAGTGCTGATTAGTCCCCAAACAATTCTAGGGCTCAGCTTCTTGCCAGGATAAAGAATAAACAAAATTGGTTTGCACACAGCCCAGCTGCAGTTGCTGCAGCGAGAGTCTGTCACAGAAAGACCATTTTCTTGTTTGCAGAGATGAGGTTAAATCAGAACAGCATGAAGCAAGAGGCTGGGGGAGGGACAGACTGTACTGGCAGTTATGACACAGTCTAATTATTAAACAATGCATATGAGTTTAATGGGATTGAATTCAAACTGAGTATTTAGGTGATTTTAAGTTGCTTTGAGGTGGAAAGGTAATATGTAGACTTGATTGAAAGTCATGTGAAAGATTTGCTTGCTAATAATCCTGGTAAAAATGACATTTGAACACCAAAACTCACAGATGACGTCGGGAGATGGCATTTGGCCTGTTATGTTTTGAGCATGTGCCTCTTACACAGTACAGAGATGGGCAGCTGATGGAGGAGGACATTGTCCTTGAGTTTCTGAAATTAGTAACATATTCTGGCTAGTCCCAATATCCAGAAAAGAAATGCAATAAATTTGATGCATTTCTTTTCTCTTAATATCCCCCTCCAAGTTGTTTCCACAGAAGAAGTACCAAAACACAGAAAAAGAAGCTGCATTCCTTTCGAGCTGGAGACTTACTTCAAGCCACACTTGACTTTTGCATTAGGTAGACCATGGACCTGAGTACCTCTGTTCTCTTAAAGTAAAACTGGGGGAGGGATGGGCTATATAATCTCTTAAAATTATACTTGTGAATTACTCATTTGTGTAGTGTGAGTTTTTAAAATCTTTCAGTCATATTTTCTGTGTTTCTAGAGGGAGTGAGATGAACCATGGGAGGAAGCCTGAAGTAAGAGGTCTCCAAACTCCAGAGCTTCAGTTTATAGCATTGCCCTTCAGTTCCTGTTTCCCCCTCACCACCCCATTACAGAACTCACTCACAGGTTTCTTGGAGACCCCGGCTTCTAACTCCAACAATGCAAGCCTGAGTTGAGGGATGGAAGGTCCCCCATAGTCTTCAAGAGCAGAGTAAATAAAAGGGTATAAAAAAGAGGTGTAAGGGCTGGAGAGATAGCTCAGCTCTTAAGAGCACACCTGCAACTCCAGTGCCACAGGGTCCAATGCTGTGTTCTGATCTCTGTGGGTATTGTACTCACATGCACAAACCTACACACAGACACATATAATTTAAAAGTGTTTTGCCTGCGTGTAAGTGCACCCATGTTGTGAAAAGTCTGTGGAGGCCAGAAGAGAGAGAGTGTTGGTTCCCCTGGAACTGGAGTTAAGGATGATTGTTAGCCACTATGTGGGTTCTGAGAACTGGACCCAGGTCCTCTGGAACAGCAGCCAATATTCTTAGTTGCTGAGCCATCTCTCCCACTCCCCAAGTAAAGTATTTTGAAGAGGTATAAGAAGGGAAGGGCAGAAAGGAAGACAAGAGTGTATGAGCCAAAAGGACACAGTAAAGGGTGACTCCGTTATACGCTTCCTGGGTCACTTTCTGACTTCGCAGACTTCCTAAGCTTCGGTGCTCCCCTTCGAGCTGTTCATGAACTCTGAATTTGGAGGCTTCTGAACTTTAGTCTCTGTCCCATTCTCCCTGGTGACCTTCTCAGCCAGATCCTTTGAATCATTAAAAATACTAGTTTGAGCTAGGGAGCTAAGACTCAGCCATCTTATAACAATCTTATAACATTGTTCTTACAGGAAATGATTATTTTACATTTTATAGACTATGTTAGTTTCCATTGCTGTGACAGAATTCTCCAGAAGATCAACTTAAAGGTGAAAGATTTATTTTGGCTCAGTTTCAGTCTTTGAGCCTGGGATGAGGCAGAATATCAGGGCAGGAGAGGAGGCTGATTGCCTGTGGTCAGGAGGCATGGAGACAGAGTGAGGCAGGATAGAGAAATGCAGGCAGTTATGAGGTATGAGGAGAGGAAGGAGCCTCTTGCCAGATGAAAACCAAGAACTCCAACACAATTAAACATTTTCTATGAAGGCTGCCAACAGATGGGTAGTATTTCCTTTAAATATGTTAAAATAGAATAAAGTAGCCAAGCAGGAGACGCCAAGATGCAGATTTTGTGAGGTCCCTGATGGGCAAAATCATCGCTTTCAGGGTATAGTCCAGTGATACCACTGAGAATGCCAGTATCTAAAACAGGGAGGGCATTCTGCCCAACCAGCAGTGACTAATAGTCACTTGCAAATAGTTGGAAGATGGCAGTGCTGTCCACCTACAACATCCAGAAGGAGTCCCTGGCACCTGATAGTGTGCTGTGGTGCCATTGAGCCCTCCCTGTGCCAGCTTGCCCAGAAGAATAATCGCTTCATGTGATCGGCACCAAGTTCCATACCTACCTGCACCCCTGAGCTGTCAGCTGCCCTCTGAAGAAATGCAACCACACCTACAGACCTGCCCCAAGAAGGACAAGTAAGCTGACAGCAGCCTGCCAGCCCCTTGACCTTCAGACCTAATAAAATTCCCTTCACTGATTAGAAACCCCAGAATGTCAAAGTAACAAATCAGGATGAAGGCCCTTGCGTAGGGCCTCCTCCTTCTGGATATTTTCTAGAACTCTCACAAAGACTTTGTTTAGAGTGAAGGTATTCTAACTCTGTGTCCCTACATTGAGGTTTTACTTATCAATTGTAATTCTGTCTCCCACAACTCAGGAACCACCCTATGACCTCATTTAAATTCCTTAACAAATCTTTGAAAATAGTAACTTTAAACTCACCCTATACCTAACTGTGTAAAGACAATGGAAGGAGACTCCTTGGAGAAGCCACACCCCAGTTCTCAGAGGTGTTTTTTTCTCCCCAGTACCTCTTTTTTTTTTTTTTTTTCTAGTAATCCCTGTGCTTAAGATCTATGTTTAAAATATCTTCACATTTATTTATTTCTGTGGGGCCTCTGTGCATGTGTGGAAGTAAGGGACTCTCTCCTTCTAACATGTGGGTCCCAGGAATTGAACTCAAGTTGTCGGGGTTGGCGGCAAGAATATTTACCTACTGAGTCATCTCTCCAACCCTTTGTCTTTTAATAAACTCCAGCTCTGCTTAATATTGCCTTGTCTTGAAATTCTTTTCTCTGGCAAAGGCAAGGATATTTGAGTAAAAGTAAATCTAATGTTTACTCAAGTGAAAGTCCTTAAAAGATTAAGAAAACTTGCTAGGCTATTACCCGTGTCTCACTAAATAACTTTACTCCCTGTCACCTCACCAAATTTGTATTTGGGAAGATATCTTACTTACATTATACAGTAGAGGTGTTGTGGTATAGCTGTTTCTTCAAGGGCCTAATATGAGTATCATGGAGCAGAGATTTCTAGGCTGACCTACAAAATACTCTGGCCCCTTAGAGGTGGTGATAAAGTAAGCAATACAACTCAGTGTTTGTGGTAATGAAAGGGGGTTGGTTTGCAGAAGGAGTAAGGGGAGGGTCCCTGGATGCATGTGGTCTTGGAAGAGTAGCAGGGTATACAAAGGGCAGAATGCTGACTGAGGGTGGGATCCCATTGATGCCCCTTTCTCAGTCATCACCTGTGCTCCTATAAGTAACCCCACTAAATCCAAGTTGAATGTGGATGAAATCTTTCGGGTCTGTTAGTGTCCTGTTTGGGGTGAATAAGCATCTCTACATCTTCCCAGGAAACGTAACGCAGTGAGAGATTAGTGGGGAACAAACTTGAGGCTAGCTAGAATAGCAGTGACATTGACTTAAAATAATTTCGATGGCACTTGATCATTGGATTGGACTAGAGCAGTGTCAGGAGAGACGAAGAGACGTAGATTATTTTTAAGTTGGAGGTTAAATGGCTAATATGGCATTATTAATAACAGATCTGAGGAATAATAGGGAAAGTGTTAGTGAGTGGAGGGCATTTTTCCCAGCTCCTAATCTGTAATTAATCTCAGATTTGTGTTAGTGAAGTGCTTGAATATTTTTGGTTGTCTGACTTTTTTTTATAAGATAGATTTTCATGCAGGTAGTCCAGGGTAGCCTGTTACTTGCTATGTATCAGAAGCTGGCCTTAAGCTTCTGATCCTCCTGCCTTCATCTCCCACAATTACAGTTGTTTTTCAATGAAAAATTGATGGAAGTAAATCCAAAAACTAACTCAGTCAAGAATGCTATTAAATACCCTTGCTGTTGTGTTCACTTTTTCTGTAATGAATTTTCATAACATTTGGGGGAGGATTAAAAAAAGAACTTATAGAATTCAAGCTTGATAGCTTATACCTTGTAGTCCCAGCAGTCAGAAAGCTGAGGCAGGAGGATCACTTGAGACCAGGAGTTAGAGACCATCGTGGGCAACAGGCACCCCTGAAAATAAATAAATACAACCCTTACAGTATTGACTTTTTCTTGAAGGTGTTTCAGTTAGCTCCCTGACTGTAAACAGGCTAATCGGCGAGGATGATCTTGATGCTCTTGCCTCTGCCTCTCTAGTGCTGAAGTTCAGACTTGTACCACCCTTCCTGACGGGGTTTACTGTTTTATGATAGAACTTCACTCCTCGTTGACATTCTTCTTTTTGGAAAGCACAAACTTAAGTAGTTACCCAAGATCACGTATAGCTAACCTTCATTCTCACGTGACAAGAGCATTCATCCATCTTTGTGGCTGAAACACTTTTGTATGCCAGAAGGATACTCTTAGAAAAGAAAGGAGAGCAAAGAGTAAGTGCCATGTTTTGATTTGGGTGAGGCTTGGTGTCATTAACTGACACAAGGAATAGAGGAAGGAGAGAGAGTCTGGGAGAGATACTGGTGTAAATTTCTAAGTCTTGTGAGTTTGAACTGCTTGTGGGAGAAG
The DNA here is from genome assembly GCA_035773235.1 of Eospalax fontanierii. NCBI lineage: Eukaryota > Metazoa > Chordata > Mammalia > Rodentia > Spalacidae > Eospalax > Eospalax fontanierii. The sequence goes on from CM069551.1 coordinate 12,705,229, forward strand.
TTTCCAGTAGCCACGTGGAAACACTCACTAGAGAGAGAAGGATCAGGTTAGAGATACATATGTTTGTGATTTAAAAAAATTTTTTTTATGTGTATGAGTATATTGCTTGTATGTATATAAGTGCACCTGTGTCATGCAGTGTCCACAAAGGTCAAAAGAGGATACCAGATTCCCTTGAAAAGGAGTTACGGATGGTTGTTAGCTACCATGTGGGTGCTGGAAATTGAACCCAGGTCTTCTGCAAGAGCAACCAGTGTTCTTAACCACTGAGCTATATCTCCAGCCCCAGAGATACATATATTTGAAAGTCATTAGTATGGGCAGTAGTGTCAGTTGACAGAGTGACTGAGAAAACATGAGTAAAACAGAACCCAGTATTACACCTATGTAGAGCTGTAAAGAGAAGTACAAGATGTGACTGGCAAGATAGTGCTCTTCATAGCTAACTCCCCACTCCTGAGAGTTGGCAGAAAGGAGAACACTTGAAGAGCTGCACTTACATTGTTTCCTGCTCTTTTTTGAGACAGGCTCTCAATATGTATTCCAGGTTAGCCTCAAACTCACTGATTCTCGTACCTCAGTCTCCTGAGTGCTGGAATTATAAGTATGTTCCACTATACCCAATCTATAGTTGAACCTCTTAATCACAATCTTTCCCAGAACCCCATTAATCACAGTCTGATCATGAGGAAAATGTCAGATAAATTTCATTTGAGGGTCTCTTCAAAGAATACTGACCAGTGCTCCTCAACAATATCAGAACCCAGGTCCTCTGCAAGAGCAGCCAGTGTGCTTAACCGCTGAGCCGTCTCTCCAGCCCACTTTACCTTACTGTTTGAGAAAGGTTTCTCATTGAACCTGGAGCTCACCGATTATAACAGATGTGCCGACCCATGAGCTCAAAGATCCGCCTGTCTCCATCTCCCTAGTGCTGGGGTTACAGAAGCATGCCATGGTACCCAGCTTTTATGTGGGTTCTGGGGGATCTGAACTGCCATGTGGGTGCTTTGGAAAAGCAGCCAGTGCTCTTAACCTCTAAGCCATCTCTCTATCCCCTCAGTTCAGAACTTTTATAGATGACTTTCCTAGCTAGTGTTTTGTTTGATTGTCTGTTTATTAGTTTATATTGTGAAAAGAAGGAATGGAAAGTTTCTGTTCTCCAGGTGACTGTGGGTAGATAGAACAGAAGGTTACCTTTGTTACTGTCCTCAGGTCATTCCTATCCTCATCCTTCTGGTGAGGATAAGAAGGTCTTTTTTTTGGCAATTGATATCTATTATTATTTGATCTCAAGGGAAAGGCTCTGGCATTTTTGGGGGGATTTGTGGATGTGTGAATAGCTCATTACAGAGCTCTAGCATGAGTTTCTTGTTAGCCTGTCTCCTTAGACAAGAGTTACCATACTTTATGGTTAACAGTGCTTAATAAGATGGTCAATTAAATGAGATTTTAAGACTGGAACGAATTTTAGCCTGTTTAGTTTTGTTTTGTGAGCTTGTGCCTGTTCAATGCTACAATTACAGCTGCCATGTCAGCTCCTTGGGCTTGCATAAAATGGTTTACAAAAGGTGGATTGATGATAAGATTATGTGTAATAAATGTTTGCATCTTCACCTTAAATATTGAACTGAATGTGGATTTTTGTTTGCTTGTTTTTGAGACAAGATCTAGTTGTCCTTCCTAGACTAGCCCCAAGTTCCCAGGCTCACACGATTCTTTTGCTTCATCTCTTGTGCAGCTGAGACTAACTCACACAACTTGAGAGTATAATTTTAAAGGCACTTGCTTTTCTATATCAGTTTCCAATTTACATAGAAATTGAAAAGATAATAAAGAGTTCCCATATCTTTGACCCACATGCAATTTCCCCTGTTATTAATACCTTATGATAGCGTGGTTCATTTGTTATGGCTCATGAATCTGTAGCAGTACATCCTCATTAAAGTCTGTGCCCTAGCCAGATTTTCTGTTTTTACCCCAATGGCCTTTTCTTTTAGAGGATCACGTCAGATGTACAGTTTCACCCCTAGTTGTCAGGTCCTCTTAGGCTCCTCTTGGCTGTGACTGTGCCTCTGCCTTTTGTTGTTTTTGATCTCTTTGATAGTTTTAGTGAGAACTATTGGGTATAAATTGTTCCTCTTGAAATGGGATGTTTTCCTCATAATGAGACTGGACTTGTGGGATTATATATCGAGATCCTGTGAAATCTCATAAGAAATGGCCAGACTGCCTTGCAGAGTCACCATGTCATTTGCACTCAAACCAGCAATGATTGAGAGTTCTCGTCACTCAGCACCCTTGTCAGCACTTGGTACAGTCAGTGTTTTTGGACTTCACTGTGATAGGTGTGCAGTGCAGGAGTCCAGTTCTTAAAACGAGTCATTTAGTTTGACTATCGTGCTTTATTATCAAGCACTGGAAACACCAGTTTTCTCTTGAAACTTGAGGTGTGTGTGTATCCCACAGATAACTGTTATAGATAAAATAAGCATTTTACTTACTGTGTTAAATTACCTATTCTTTGCTTTCTTACGACTGATGGCTCATAAACTCTACTCCGCTAGGGTTAAGCCACGTGCTTGATCTGAAGTCCCATGTTTAATTGCTTTTGTTTATTTTCATTTTCCATTCCTCAAAATCATTTCTGCTTTTTGTTTGTTTTTGTTGTTCTGTTCATAAAGCTTTTTGTTTCTATTGCATTATGTAGTTTTGTACCAATGGCTAGAAGCAGATCGCCATGGCAAGAGCCAAGATACTGCAAATACGACTTCAGGTAAAATAATAGCTTAAAAATGGATGGGGTATTAGAAATCATTATCCTAATGCACCCCATGCTCATTATAAGTGTTTATCAGATTTGCTTCAGCAAATTTGTAGCTAGGGTTTTACATTCTCTTCTCTCATCTGCATCTTAATTTTCATGATGACCTCATTTGCTTCAAGCTTGAAAAAATTTATTTACTAGTCTAAGCTGTCTTGGCATATATTGCCTATTTTCTTAGAAGGAAAGGCTTAATTACATCTTAAATTCAGTAGACTACTTGGCAATATTGTTTGAAATTAGGTCTGTATATATTTATGATAAAGGTATTAGTATTGGAGCTATTTTTTGGCAGTGCTAGCCTTGGGCTCCCTCACAACTATATTGATGCTATTTATTTCCAGACAGTAGTTTGAAAGGTGAATTTTAATTTAAGAATGACTATATATGATTTCCATTTCCTGGTAATCCAAATTCTTAAACCCAGTCATTTTTCCTGCTTCTGCTAGCAGTAAATTCTAAGTTAGAAGCTTATAAAAATGTGCATTCAAAATAAAAAGAGTAAATTGTTCTCCCAGCTCCTAGGCCCCAAAGATAATTTTGAGACACTCTTCTTTCACTGATTTTAGAGAAATGACTGCTTTCATTCATTTCTAACCCCTAAGCAGTGGTATCAGAATCTTTCCTTAATTTCTTTCAAAGTAATATTTGCCAAGACAGCTATATATACACGAATGATCATTCGGTATAAGAGATACTGGTGGAGGTGCTGGTGGTGATGGCGGCAGGAGTGGGCGTGGGGGTTTGGTGATATTAGATATGTGTTGCTGTTTATGGGTTTTAAATTTTTTTGAAATTATTTCTCTCTAAAGGTAATTTCTTTCTCCCTTGTTCATAAATTGTGCCTTGAGAAGGTGAGGTGTTCCTTAGGCAACAGAACAGTTATATTTAAAATGACACTGTCATGACTTCTCTGATTTATCTCCTGTCCCATTTATAACTGTGTATCTGAATGAAGATAATGTTACTATTTTATCCAAGCCTAGGCAGGAATTCATTAAAAGGTAAGTGTTACGAAGAGTTATGTACTGGGTTATGTGCTGTTTCTTCTGTTTCTACAGTGTTTCATATTTTACTTGTATTTATGGATGATAAAAATAGCCATTTTGGGTCTTTGATGATGGGCAAAAGAGAGATTTTCTTATAGCTGTGTATTATCTGAAGATAAACTCTTTGCTGTGATCATGGCTTAGTCCATACCCTAATTTATTTTTTTTAAGAACCAGGAGGACATTTTTCTTTTTATCTATTTATTTACCTCAAGTGAAATTTAACCTTTTGTTTAATAACACAAAGAAATGGATAACCTTAAAAAAAAAAAAGATAATGTAAGCATTCTTAGTGTTCAAATCAAAACGACCACTCTGAATCCTGCTCTGGTCTTCAGTCAATGTGACTGACTTCTGGACATTTAGCTGTTTAAATTTTGGTGTTTGGATAGCCCAGGAACATGGTTCAAATTGATAAACTCAGGGCTGGAGAGGTGGCTTAGCAGTTAAGAGCTTCTCTAAGGTTCTGTTCCCAATGTGCACATTAGACAGCTCACAACCAGCTGCCTGTAACTCCAGCTCCAGGGACATCTCTGGCCTACATGGGTACCTGCATCACGTGCACACAAATGCACACACAATTAAAAAATAAAATCTTCTTTTAACTTGATAAACTCTTTAGTATTTGTTTGTTTGTATGTATGTTTTTATTTTTGTTTTTGTTTTTGAGACAAGAGCTCACTCTGTATCCCAGATCTTACTGTGTAGCCCAGGTTTTTCTTGATCTCATAGTGATCCTCCTGTCCCTGCGTCCCAAGTGCTGGGATTATAAACATGAGCCACCACACTTGGTTTTAAGAGCCTTCAGCAGTTCTCTCCTAGAAATAGAAGCTCTCAGCTCTTAGAATGTGGAACTGAAGAAAAGAAAGATGGAGAAAAGGAACTTGGCTAAGTCAATTAGAGGAATCCAGAGTAAAGTGATCATTTGCCAGGATCTTCAGTTGGAAGTAGCAGTTCAGCAAATAAATTTCAATTGTATCCTTTATTCATTATCACTCCTGTATATTTTGTATTGTAGTTTTCAAAAAGATTTAGAATGTGCTCTTTCCCTTCTGTGATTGGTTAATTTTTGCACAACTCAAAGCTGTTTTAGTATCTGTCTTTTAATATTTTTACCCCAAATGGAAACTGAGTCTAAGATGGTAGACTGTCACTCTTCTAAGTCAGATTGCTTTGTGATACTTTGAAGTGTGAAGATACTGGTAAATTACATTTATATTTTGCTATAACTGTCATTTGTACTTAACTAGAACATAAAAAATAGAAAAAAAAACCCACAAAAACAGAATGAAACTGCTTTGAGGTCTTCTAACCTTTGATATCAGCCTTTTGACACTGGTAGTTTAAGATCCACCCACATTAAACTGTTTTAAGAATCTAAGGTACTTGGGCATAACTCTTTATAGGAATTTATTTGGTCAGGCAGATAAAGAATAGAAGTAATGGTTGTTATTGAATTCTCTCATGTATAGTCTACTTTTATCTTTCCAGAGGTTTGACAGGTGATGAATTTGACTTACAATAAATAACTCATTTCTTTTAAAACTTTAATGTGTTTCAGGTACTCTGTCCTCTAGACTCATGGGGTGACATTTCTAATATTGCTAATTCGGTTACTGAGAAGCCTATATATAGAATAATATGTCAGATATTTTTGTGGCACTCAAATAAAATGGCCTACTCTGCACAGTGGCATGCTGTTTCTGTGTGTAAAACTTCAGCATCATAAGGGTTAGCTTACGTCAAGATTTCTTCAGTTAAATGTTTCTCTATAAGATTTTTATCACCTGGTGCTTAAATGAGTATAATTCATTTGACTGATGTTAGTAGGTTTTAATTTTTAGTATTAGTAATAACTAAAATGTTAAAATTCAGATTCTAAAGTTTTAAGTGCAGGTTTATCGATAGTTTCCAGTTGTCCATTAGGAATTTTGCAACTCAGACTGTTAAAGGTAGAGTATAATTAGCAAATATATATAAGTATTTTTAAAAAGTTATTACATGTTTTTAAGTTCTAGTTATTAATTGATTGTTAATTATTTTTTATAGGTGAAAATTTTGACCAGAGTCCTTTGAGGAGAACATTCAAATCTAAAGTTCTGTCTCACTATCCTCAGAACATAGAATGGAACCCTTTTGATCAAGATGCAGTCAACATGGTATATATTCTATTTTTCTCTACTTTAGCATTCCTTTTATTTTATTAGATAGAAATGATGACTATGTTTTGAATGCCTACATTGTTTAATTCACTTTAATCCTTTAAATAATTCTGTGAGAAATGTAATAGCATCTGTATTTTACAGGTGGGGAAACTGAGTCTCAGGAGTTAGTTACTCAAGTTTCTGTGGCTAGCAAATATACACAAGAGAATCCCAAAGTCCATTATTATTTGTTCCTGTTAAGCTGTGTTTGGGTTTCTGTTAACACATAGCTGCTTTGATAAGCAGTGATATCATTTTGCTTAAGAGAAGGGGCACAGTTCCCATACTTCTAGGGATAATGTATAATGGGCTTATGATTTGCCGTCTTCACAGACATCATGAAGATGCCTTCCGGGACTTAAAAAAATATTTTATATTTATTTTATTTGTTTATGAACACGTTTATGCCATATGCATTGTATGTATGAAGGTCAGACGATAACTTGCAGGAACTGAGGTCATCAGGCTTGGTGGAAGCCCCTCTCCTTCCCACTGAGGAACTTTTTTTTCTTAACAGACAAGGTTTCACTCTGTAGCCTAGGCAGGCTACAAACACACTGTGTAGTCCAGACTGGCCTTGAATGTTCAGCAGTCTTCTTGCCTCAGCTTCTCTCGTGCTGTGATTCTAGGTGTGAGCCACCACACCCAGGCCGGGAAAGAGCTGAAAAGCATCATTTAGACATTAGTAGGAGTTTGTTTATTAGACCACTGAATCCCTGTAATGTGAAAGCCAGGAGTGATCAAGTCTCCTGAGGCTGGCAGAATAACTTAGGTAGTAAAAGTGCTTGTCATGCAAACCTGAGTTTAGTTCTCACTTCCTGCAGTGGAAGGAGAGAGCCAGCCCCTGAAAATTGTCCTGTCCGCTCCATGCATCGGCCATGGCAGTATGCTTACCTTTACCCTGCCCCTCCATACACATACAAACATACAATGATAGTAAATAAAATAAAAATTGTAAATAAGTAAATGTCTCCTTAGAGTTTTAGATGTAAAGCAGGCGGGAAGAGTCGGCAATTCTTTGAACCTTCCTCATCTCCAGAACAAACATAATTCATGAGGTTCCAAAGTGAGCCGTCAGAGATTAAACACAGAAATGATTGGTGGCAGCTGAAGACCTGTGACAGATGTAGTTCTTCTGAAATCCCAAAGACAGACACAAAAGATTCCAGTATGACCTGATTCTAAGGAGAGGGAATGACTTAGTAGATGCCTGTCAGAAGTATGTTATAATGGCTGGTCTTCATTGTCAATTTATCTGATTTGGAATTACCTAAGAGACACACCTTCCTTTGTTGTGCCTTTCCAGAGAGTTTTAACTAAAGTGGAAAGACTCACCTAATGTAGGTGGTCCCAGTGGCTTGTACCCCAGACTGAATAAAAAGGGGAAATGAAGAAAGCAGGCTGAGCACCTGTGTTTCTCTCTCTGCTTCCTAGCCGTGGGTACGGTGTGATCAGCCACCTCCCACTCCCACTGTCAAGTGCCTTCTTACCATGCTAGACTGTATCCCTTCTTAAACCATGAGCCAAAATAAACTCTTCCTTCCTCAAGTGCTATGCCAGGTACTTGGTCATAATAATGAAAAAAGTAACCATTATGGGTATTTACATGTACCCAGTGTGGACTGTTGTTCGTATTTCACACATGTGAAGTAACTTGCCGACAGTCATGGAGCTTCTGAATCTAAGTCTAGATCATTCTTACACTGTAGCTCATTTTCCGCCGCTGCCTTGGTGTTTCTTCAAGAGAAAAGCTATGTATCCTAGACTGATTTTCATCAGAACTTACAGATCCCACACTGGACCCCCTACCTCCCTCCCCACCGTGGTATTTCTGTATCATTGTAAAGCTTTTCTAATCTGGGCTTGCTCCAGGTTAGCCTAGTGTTTTGTGAGGGTAAATGTTTAAAGCACTTGTCGTTTGACTTTGATTTTTTTTAAACACAGTACAGTGTAGTTTTATTCCCCAGCAGTTAAGCAGTACTAAAATAACGAGAGATGCCATTTTATTGTAAGTTAATTTGTGGTTTTGTTGCTGTTAGTACTGTAAAGAGTGAATAAAAACAATTCTTAGTTATCTCTTTGAGACTTTGAGAAGCCTATACAGCTTCTTACTAAAATCTTTAGCAGACAATGATTCCAGAACAATTGATTGTTCATGGCAGAAAGTTAGTAGAAAGGTATTAAGAAAAAGAATAACCAGAGCAATGAGAAAATGCATGAGTATAATTATAATTTATTTATTTATCTTTTGATCTTTTCAAGACCGAATCTCCCTGTAGCCCCAGCTGGCCTGGAACTTACAGAGATCTACCTGCCTCTGCTTACTGAGTGCTGGGATTAAAGGCATGTGCCACCACACCCAGCAGGTAGATTATAATTTTTTTTTTAATATAGATGCTGGGATTTGAACCCATGTCCACTACTGCTTCTGCTTGTGAGGTGCTGCTCCTCATTCGCTTTCCCAAGGCAGATTCTCCCTAAGATTTATTTTATTTTTAATTATATGTCTGTGTGTGGGTATATACACGGTATGCAGGTGCCGGTGGAGGCCCGAAGTGTCCCATCCCCGACCTGGAGATACAAGCACTTGGGAGCCACCCGATATGGTGCTGGGAACTGAACTTTCGTCCTCTGCAAGAGTAGTACTCATTATTAACCTCTGAACCATCTCTTCAGCCCCTATGGTGAATTATTAGTGATTCTTAAAATTCCATTTTAAGTAGGATGTCTTTAGAGAAGCTTTCCTCTTCCCCACCTTGTTGACATTCCATCAGGTCCCTTAGTACCTGTACCTTTTTACAGTGCCTATTCCAGTTGCAGTTTAATGATACAACCAGGGCTCAGATTTTTATCTCCTGTTATAGTGTAGATATCACAAGGGATTGGAGAAGTTCCTCTTATCCTTACCAGATCCCTCTCTTTGCATAGTGGTAGATGCTCAAACACTGACCAAATGAAGGGATCTGTCTGCTTAGAATACTTCTCTTGCCTATTCTTGTCTTTAGGTACATCCCACCACGAAAACATCTCTGAAGCAAGCATGGCTGAGTAATCTCTGTTCTCTCCTAGGATATCGGGAGCACACTATGTCTTTCTTTCCTTGTAGACTGTGGGATCTCTGAGGGAAGAACTTAGTTTCATTTTTTTCTTCTGACCACTGCAGGCATGGCACGTACATGGTGCACATGTACATGCAGGCAACAAACTCATAAAATAAAAATAAAATTTAAAAACAAAACAAACAAATAAATTGAAGAAAAATAATTAATTCTATAACATTCTAGCCAAACTTCCTGAGAGAGAGCTAAGAACATTTGATCAACCATGCTAGAAAAGAGCAGTGAACACCCTTCTCTGATATTTGGTTAAAATAATTTCATTATAAGATTAGATACAATCATAAAGATTTGTATTTATTTTTAGTTACATATATGAGTGTTTTGCTTGCATGTATATAAGTGTATCCATATCATATAATGCCCGGGTGAGGGAGGCCAGAAGAGAGTGTCAGATCCCCTGGAACTGGAGTTATCAACAGTTGTTAGCTGCTGTGTGAGTGCTGCGAACTGAGCCCCAGGTCCTCTCCGAGAACAGTGCTAAACTGTTGAGCCATCTCTCCAGCCCCATCAGATGCAATTTTATTTTTAGTTATCTTATTATGAGTTGAAGAGGCTGTTGTTAGTAAATAATGTTTGGGTTAATAAGAGACTGTTAAGTGCCATGTTAAACAAATTGTGATTTATGTCTCAAGTTTTCTAAGAAATATACTGTCTTTTATTTCCTGGTAATTTATGTGATTCTGTCTTCTAAAAATGAAAAAGCTGTCATATTTTCCAATACTTGGTTCCCAGATTAGAAATAAAATTTTTACTTTTTTTATGTGTAGGGAGAGCATTTAAGAAAAAATTTTACATCTGTTATCTGTGGCATGGGAAGTCATTCTTCATTTTGAATATAACTTTTGGAAGCTTTTCTTGTAAATATTTGAATGTGTGCTCAAGAAAGCTATACACCCTTAAAGAAATATTTGACCTCTTTTCAAAAACATTTTGAGCTTTGATTCTATGTTTTATGATATCAGGAAAGCCTGTCAATAAAATTAAATCTTAGCCTGCTGACACACACCTATAATCCTAGCACTTGAAAGATAGAGGCAGAAAGATCAGGAATTCAAAGTTACCCATAGCTGCCTACATGAGTTCATGGCCAGACTGGGATACATGAACCCTCATCTCAAAAACAAAAACAGACTGGAGAGATGGCTTAACAATTAGGAGCACTGGCTGCTCTTGCAGAGGACCTGGGTTTGATGCCCAGCACTTACATGGTGGCTTACCGTCCATAACTCCAGTTAGGGATCTGATGCCCTTTCTGGCTTTCACAGGCATTGCATGCGCATGGTGCACTTACATATATGCAAGCAAAATGTTCATACACATGGAATTTTAAGAAAAAATAAAATTTAAAAATTAAACCCCAAACCACCACCAACAAAAACAAAAGAAAATTAGTAAAATCCTATGTTTCCTTTGGACGTTACTATATTCCCATGTTGCCTACTTGATCTAAAAAGAAAATGGTCAGATACACAAACAGACTAGATCAAGAGATAAATGTGACCATGTTTTCCCCATGTACAGTCTTTCCTTGAATTCATGATTTAGCTGAAGATGACCTTGAACTTCTGATCCTTCTGCCTTTGTCTTCCAAGTGCTAGGATTACAGATGGGCAGCAGTGCACTTAGTGTATGTGGAACTGGGGATCAGACCCAAGCCCGTCATTCTTACTATTTGAGCTACATCTCCAGCCTTTGCCTTTTTGTCATTCATCCATTCAACAAATACTGATGTGCTTTGTATGATGGTGAAAAAGTTTGAGGTTGTAGCAGGAATAAGTCAAATCACCTACAGTCTTTGTAGACACAGTAAATGTGTCAGATGAGATTATTCATACTACCACTGGAACTCACTTTTTGCTATGGTAAAAGCAGCCTTAGAGGCTGGCAAGATGGCTCAGCCTGTAAAAGAACTTGCAGCTCGAGCCTGATGACCATTTTTGGGATGCATGTTGTTTTTGTTTTTTTTTAAAGGATGCATTACAGTAGCGTGCATCTATAATGCAAGTACTCCTACCACGCCCTGAAGTCTACAGGCCAGCTAGCCTGCGTATGCAGCATGGCAGAAACTAGAGAGATCTATCTCAACAAGGTAGGAGGAGAGGACTGCCAAAAGTTGTCCTTTGCTCTCTACATGCACCTGTGGCTAAAATAAGGATTGGCAATGGTTTGGGCTTTTTTTTTCCTCCTATAAAGAGTTATAGTAGATATTTGAGGTATTGTGGACCATACGTTTTCTAACATTGTTATGTAACTCTCCTGTTGCAGTACAAAGCATCCTTAGATGATGTGTAAGTAGAAAGCACAGACTGTCACAGGGGAACTTTGTATACAAAACCTGGTAGAGATTAGGTTTAAACTAAAGGCTATCACTTACTTTAAACAGAAGAAGGTGACCAGGTATGGTAGCAAACACCCTTAATACTGGCACTTGGGAGGCAAAGGCAGGTGGATCTTGTAAGTTCAAGGCCAGCCTGGTCTATATAGCATTTCCAGGCCAGCTGGGGCCACATACTGACTCTGTCTCAAACAAACAAACAAAACCCCCCAAAACCAGGGTGTAGCTCAATGGTAGAGGGCTAACTCGGAATGTGAGAGGCCCTAGCCTCCATCCCAGCCCTACAAATAAGATAAGTAAGTAAATGTAAACCAGTCATAGTAGCACATGCCATGGTCCCAGGGCCTGGAGAAGTGGAAGCAGGAGGATCAGTAAGTTAGGCTGAGCTTTAGCTACATAGAAAACCTGACAGCACGGGACTCTTACTAAAAATAATGACTAAGCAAAAACAGTAATTTGTTCAGACATCTATGCTTAGGTAAATTTTTGGCAGGACAGCCTCTACTCTCCATTAGTACATTTTGAAGGTTGAGGACAGACATCAGAGGAAGACGGCATTCTCACAACTCTCTTTCCTGGGGTAGGCATATAGCTGGGACCATTGTATCAGCTCTATTTGGTCTTCCTTGTTGTTGCTGTGGGGCTTCTAGGATGTGTGACCAGTGGGAGAGGTAGAGCTGCCTTTTTCAGCCTGCCAGGTCACTCTGTCATTTGTCACTGTGGTTGAATCCTCTTTACTAGGCCAGGGATGACCAAACAGTTCCTTCTGTCCAAATCCATCCAACCATTTATTCTTACACAGTATGTTACAGGAGAGCCATGCCCAGCCCTGTGTGTGTTGTCCATGGCTGCTTTCACACCGCCAGGGGGAGGTGAGTTATTGTGACAGACTTGGGTCTTTAGGGCCTAAAACAGTCATCTGACTCTGTAGGAAGAATTTACTACTCTCTAGTACCGGCATTAGCAGCAGCCTGTCTGTGTGGAAGGAGAGTGGCAGACTGGGCCTCTTGCCTGTGTGGAAGGAGAGTGGTAGATTGGGCCTCTTGATCTAGGGCGGGGCAAGGTTCTAGACAACTGTGTGGAACTAGAAACATTGTCAGCTCCACTGTAAAAAGACAATCTGCCACATAGGGAACTATGTGAATACTTCTGGGAAGACAGTTCCCAGAAGAGTAAACAGGTTTGTTCCTGTATTGGAGAGCAGTGTGTCACTGTTGCTTGTGTGAGTAGATTAGCCAAGTAGTGAGGACAGAATTGCCAGAACCAGATTGTGTAGGGCATTGCTGAGGCCAGTGTAGAGATATTAGCTTTGTATTGATTCATTTGGGGTTTTATGTGCCACCATACCTGGCTGGACTTCGCCTTTTAGGTAGGAGGTCATGAGAGTTTTGGAAAGACTGATGAGATCTAACACTTTTAAAGGGTCATGTTAGATGATCTAGGGATAGGTAATGAGGAAAAGAGCAGAAGCGGGGAGACCAATCAGCAGGACATGACAGTCACCCAGGCAAGAGAGTGACCAGATCAGGGTAGATTATACCAGAGCCCATTAAATGTTCCACTTGCAACCCCTTTTCACCTGAGAAATTTTTATACAACCCTGAGTACATGGGTATATAACATAGGCATATAAAACAAACACATACTTATAATAAATGGTAAAGAGATTTATTTTAAAACAATTCTTTGGTGGTCATATAAGTTACCACTTATTAAAGACTAAAGCAAGTTTGCGTGCTAATAAGATGAATGTGTTATGTATTTTTACATAAAGAATTAAACCTTGGGACCAGCGAGATGAGGTGTTTGCTGTGCAGAAGTGCTTGCTGTGCAGTCCTCCCGACCCACACGAGGATGGAAGAAGAGAACTGACTGCACAGAGTAGTTGTCCTGTGACTACCACAAACACACTGCAGGAGGGAGGGAAGGAGGGAGGGAGGGAGGAAGGAAATGAAAGATTTTTTTAGGGAACTCAAGTTAGAAACCCAAATAGTCCTTTTTAGGATCAAACATTCTACCACTGTACAATCCAAAGATAAACTAATTCAATGCATGCTTAGGAATGATAGCAGGAAAATATTAAAAGTCTTTGTTTTCTGTAATTAAGCCATGTGGTTTTAGAAGAACAGGAAATTTTGTGTAATAAAAGCACAGCAATTCACAATATACATTAGTGTTGAATCTGAGCTGAAGTGTTTGAGGCATTGCTTGATGTTATGGTGCATGATGGTATATGCAATACAAAGTGTGCATGTAGGGCTAGAAATGTAGGTCAGTTGGTAGTGTGCTTACCTAGCATGTCCAAGATCCTTGGTTCAAATCTGAGCATCATATAAAACTAGCACTTGCTCTCAGAGATAGAAGCAGGAGGATCAGTAGTTCAAGGTCATCTCTGCTATGTAGTGAGTTTCAGACCAGCCTGAAGTACATTAGACCCTGTCTCAAAAAAATGACTGGCAAGATGGTATAAAGGCACTTGCCACCAAGCCTGATGATCTGCGTTTGGTAGAGGGTAGAACTTATTCCCTTGAGTTGTCCTCTGACCTCCACACCCACGTAAATGTAAATAAATAATTAAAATGTTAAAAAAAAAATAAGTGCACATCTTACGGGTTTGGAACTAATACTACAGTGAAATCATAGGTTGCACCCTGGGTGAGTGCAACAGGAAGCATCAGATCCATCCCTTGTGTAATTTTGAGTTAATTTTTGGTTATTTCACACTCAAGAACCTGTACCGTTAGCAAAATTTCTTTGACCCTTTCATAGGGTCACATGACCCACATGTTAAAAACTGGGGTTTCTATGAAAGTGGTAAGATTGAAGCTAGAAGTAAGAGGCAGGGAGCTCAGTGTGTGAGGTCCAGGCTCTGCAGTCCTGAAGATGAGAGCTCAGATCCCAGCACCCACGTGTCAAGCTTGGTGTGGACTAGCTCTGGGTGGAGGGAAGACCCTACCTCAGAGGAGTGGTGGACGGTGGCAGAGGACACTTGATACCTTCCTATAGTAGTGCGCCTGGACACATATGTGCACAAGCACACGCATGTAACAAAAAATAGGGCCCAGCAAGGTGGCACAGTGGGTCAAGGCTCTTGCCACCGAGCCTGACAACCTGAGTTTGAGTCCCAGAACCCCGGTGGTAGAAGAAGAGAACCGACTCCTGAAGGTGTCCTCTGACCTCTCCACGTAGCATATGTGCTGCTTCTCCGCATCATGTGCACACACATGCGTGCATGCACACACATGCATGGATAATTAGTGAAATAATTTTAAATTCACTAAAAAACCTTATAGTATAGAGATCTCTGTTACAAATAATCTAAAATATCTCATCCTCCCTGTTTAGTAAATCAAAAGGTTTTCATTTTCAAAGTTTATTTTTCTACAATAAAGCAACGTGTACAAAATAGCAAAAATGGTTATCAGTATCTGTAGGAGTGGTAGGCCAGAGACACAGGACGATACACGAGCCTAGGGAGTTCTTTTAAGAGATTGCTGCTCCCATGAACCTAGAATCCTTGGCTTTACCTTTAAGGAAGAACTACAGGATTAGCCTGTAGGAAGCAGAGTTAGAGTTTCTTAAGAGAGAGCTCAGGGACTGGAGAGATGGCTCAACAGTTAGAAGCATTGACTGCTTTTGCAGAGGACCTGGGTTCAATTCCCAGCACCCACATGGTAACTAACAACCATCCATAACTCCAGTTCCAGGGGATCTGGTGCCCTCTTCTGACCTTCTCAGGCACTGCACAACACAGGTGCACTTACACACATATAGGCAGTACACTCATACACATAAAATAATAAAATACTTTTAAAAGAAGAGATTTCAACATAGAAGCGCTCAGGGAAAGGATGAAACATACCCAAACATGTATATGGATGACTTTTCAAGAATCATACATAGGCATCTTTATAATAGCAAAATACAGTGTGTGTGTGTGTGTGTGTGTGAGAGAGAGAGAGAGAGAGAGAGAGAGAGAGGAGAGGAGAGAGGAGAGAGAGAGGAGAGAGAGAGAGAAGCAATCCCTATAGCCCCAGCAGGTCTGGAACTCGTTTAGATCAAGCTGGCCTTCTCCTGAGTGCTGGACTCAAAAGCATGCACCACCACACCCAGTCAAATACACATTTTTGATGGCTTCTGAAGTTATAGCTCAAAGGATTGCCAAGGGATTTAAATGAGATCATAGATTCCTGTGGTGTGTTGTCTAAGATTACAGCTTGGTAAAATAAAACCTTAGGTCACAAGGGCTACAGAGGAAGATATTTTTGTTAAAAACAGAAGTTAATAGTTATTTGTGCCAGGCTCAGGAAAGTGTAGGTTTATGCCTGGGAAAGGAGTAAGGCCATACTCATACATGGAGCCTTAAGAACAGTTCATTACCATCTTAAAATTATATTTGTTTGTCTAGTTTGTTGGGTTTTTTTTCGGGGGAGGGGTGTTAAGACAGGGTCTCATTGTGTAGCCCTGGCAGGCCTGGAAGTTGCTTTAGACAGACCTGGCTGGCCTTGAACTCACTGAGATATGCATGCTTCTCCCTCCTGAGTGCTGGGATTAAAGTTGATATGCTGAAAGTCCTGAATCTTAACTGACAGACTTCAACCAGATTCTAGAATGTGAGGCTCTTCAGAAGACTCCTTAATTCTCCCTGCCTTTCTATCCTAAGATGACACTTGTTTTTATTTTTGTTGACTTCTCTTTTCTAGTCAAAAGAACCTTCACCTATTTCCTGTTTCCTCTGAAATATCATTACTGTAGAAATAGTACTTAAATACTGTCAAGTTCTTAGTATACTATCTTCAAGTTTTGCTCAGGGTCTCAGCTTTCGTTAGTGGGTTACTGCATCCACATCAAAGATCTCATTTTTTACATTAAATTTTTTGCTCTGTGTGTGTGTGTGTGTGTGTGTGTGTGTGTGTAGAGGAGTCCAAGTGACAGAGAAATCACTTCTTTCACTCCACCGTGTGGGTTCTGGGGATAGAACTCAGGTCCTCAGGCTTGCTGGCAACTGTTTTTTTTGTTTGTTTGTTTTGTTTTGTTTTGTTTTAACCTACTGAGCCATCTTGCAGGCCCATCTTTCTAAATAAAACCTCCATATGTAATAGCCACATAGTGAATATTTTTCCTTTTATATATATGTGTGCATATTATATGTACATGTTTCTTCTGAGAATATTTTATCTACATGTAAATGAAGAACTTGCAGTATATCCCTAAGACTGTAGCTAAAGTTATTTCTGAATGAGACCTTTCCTTTGACTCCTGTTATGTTAAAAAGAAAGTCTTACCTCCTTTTCTCTGATCTTAAAGTGTAGGTATGCTGCTTTCTGATGCTTTTTTTCCTCATTTCTCCACAGTTGTGCATGCCTAAAGGGCTGTCTTTCAGAACACAAGCTGACAATAAAGACCCCCGATTCCACTCATTTATAATTACTCGGGAAGATGGCTCTCGCACCTATGGTTTTGTTCTCACTTTTTATGAAGAAGTCACAAGCAAGCAAATCTGCACAGCAATGCAGACGCTGTACCAGATGCATAATGCTGAGCAGTACAGCAGCGTGTATGCGTCATCTTCCTGCAGCATGGACTCACTGGCCAGTAGCATTGATGAGGGAGATGCAACTTCTCTTTTGAAACTCCAGCGATACAACTCCTATGACATCAACAGAGACACTCTGTATGTTTCAAAAAGTATATGCCTGATCACGCCACTACCCTTCATGCAAGCCTGCAAGAAATTCCTCATCCAGCTTTACAAGGCAGTCACGTCCCAGCAGCCACCACCCCTGCCACTTGAGAGCTACATCCACAATATTCTCTATGAGGTCCCCCTTCCACCTCCTGGGAGGTCACTGAAGTTTTATGGTGTTTATGAACCTATCATCTGCCAGAGGCCAGGGCCCAATGAGCTCCCCCTCTCTGACTACCCTCTTCGAGAGGCTTTTGAGCTTCTGGGACTAGAGAACCTGGTACAGGTGTTCACCTGTGTTCTCTTGGAGATGCAGACCCTTCTTTACTCACAAGGTATGTATTCTTTGTGCATCACTTTCTAAAGAGAGGTGCTCCTGCCCCCAAATACTGTATTTCCCTGGGCTCTTAATTTTAGAACCACATAATGATAAGAAGTCTTCTGCTTTGCACAAAAGAAACAGGTTTGGATGGGACTAGAAGCTGTAAGGCTGCTTCTCTCTGAGGTAGCAATGACTACAGAAAGAAATGGAAGAGGTACAGAAGAATTACCTTGACCATTTTGAGTGGATTGTTTTTTAATGAAAAAATTCCCCTTTTCCAAATCATCCTTAAAGATATGTTGAAATCTAGTACTACAGCCTTCTTTACAAATTAGTAATGTTTCACATGAAAATTCAGCTGGCATTGGAAAGGAGTTAATGAAATGTTTACTCTGCAACTTCTTGGGCAAAGAACTTTGGACCTTTGCCTGTAGGAACATGTCATGTAGGAGAGAAAGAGAAGATGTGCAGGTGGGAACAGATGGCTTTCCCAGGTCTAGCAGCAGACTTGCTAGAGCTGGATACAGTCTGGATTTTAGCCCAGGTCCCAGAAGGATATTACCTTTATGGCATCTTCTATTCAGAATTCTCCCAACGTGCATTTAAAATCCTAATAAATTGAGTTTGTTTTACCAATTTCTGTTTAATGAAGGCTAGGCTAGGATATCTGTTCCTGTCTGAATATGAATTTACGGAAGAATAGAAATACTGTGTCATAGTAGAAACTGAATTGCAGGAAATTATAGTGGCCCTGTGCATTGTTGAATCTTTGCAAAACGTGGCACAGATATTTGGAGTAGCGGTTTGCTGGCTTGTGTTTAGGCTGCAGGATCGCGGTACAGCCTCCCAGCTGCTGCCATGCTTATTTTTTACCTTCCTGTTTTTATTTTTTCTTTTTTAAAGTGTAAGTGAAACTGAGCCAAATAGGCTATATTTGTACTTCCCCGTCCTGTGTGTGTGTTGACAGCCCTCGTGGGCTTTCTTTCTTTCAGATTACCCTACATAATTCTTTGGTAATGTGTCCCAGTGTCACTTTTGTTGTCTGACTCCCTTGTAGTCAACTTAAGTTCTTTCCTTTCTTGCTTTCTCTTAGTGCTCATCATTACTTGTGAATTGTCTGCTTATGGCCGAAAACTTAAGCAGTTCTCTTTTGCTTGCTTGCTTTTCCCCTGAGGATGGCAGGGTTGGAGAGTTTCATCGTCACCACTCAGACAATTTCAGATTTTGGAACATTTCAGATTTCAGATTTTTGGATTAGAAATGTTGAGTATTGGTTTTGGAAATTATGAGAGTCCTAATTTTGAATCTCTCTTCAGTCTCTTATTAACTGTAACTGCTGTAGGCAAGTTACTTAATCTTCCTGAGTGTCACCGAATTTCTGTAGGGATGTCTTCGTTACCCACCCCCAATTTATTGTGAAGGTTAAAAAATCAGCCTATACAGAATTCTTAGGTTTTATTTTGTACTCACTAACTGGTAGATGGTGTAAGTTTTTTACTAGTCTCATCTATAAATACACATAATTTTTATATAATTTATATATGATATAAATTATGCTTAATTCTGAAAACCTGCTATATTTAAGCTATAACTTTGTAAATTATATAGTCATGACATTTGTTGTGGCTGGGGTATGCTTTGTGATAGAGCAAGAGTCCTGTATTCATGAGGCCCCTGGCTTGGATCTCAGCACAGGGGTGGAGGTGAGACATTTGTTCCAGGATTGAGGAAACAATAAATGGTCTCAGAGCGTAGCTCAGTAGTAGTGCTTATGCAATACGTGGGGAGGGACTGGATTTTGTTGTTGTTCTGTCAAGTTGTCCTCTGACTTCCACACATGTGCTGTGACACATGTACTTGAGTATGTACACACACATGCACATACACACACAAACACACACTCCAAATAATACATTTTAAAAAGCAAAAAGAACCAGGCATGGTGGTACAAGTCTTTAGTTCCAGCACTTGGGAGGCAGAGGCAGGTGGAGATGGGAGGCCAACCTGGTCTACAGAGCAAGCTCCAGCCAGGTAATATAATGAGACCCTGTCTCCAAAAAAAAGGGAGAAGGAGGGAGGAAGGAAGTGGGAGGTAGAGGTGAAGAGAAAGAAGAAGGGAGGAGAGGGGGGGGGAAGAAGAGGAAGAAGGCAGGGAGGAGGAGGAAGGAGACCCTCTGTGTCGCACTTCCTTTTTGAAGCAGCAGTCTGTTGGACAGGGCATGCTAGGACACATAATCCCAGCACTCAGGAGGTAAAGGCAGAAGGATCAGAAATTCAAGGTCATCCTCAGCTAGTTCCAGACTAGTCTGGTTTACATGAGACCCTGTCTGAAAAATAATAATAAATAAATAGCACTTTGTATCTTATTGCTTGTCTGTTCTGAGCCCATCTTCTTGGGAATTGAACCTGGGTCCTCTGCAACAACAGTCAGTACTCTTAATTGCTGAGACATCTATCTCTCCAGCCCCAAGACAACATCTTTCTACCCTATGTATTACCTTGTCTCATTTGATGTAAGGAGTTTGTTAATTAGTTTTAGTTGATTGACATCTATCAATTTATTTTAGTTTAAATAGAGAAGAATGAATATTTACGGACATGTTTTTATACTGAGTTTTATTTTAGGGGATTTAAAAAAAATTTGTTATTTTTATTGTATGTGTATGAGTGTATTGCATTGGATCCCCTGGAACTGGAGCTATGGACAGTTGTTAAAGGACAGTTGGGTCCTCTGGAAGAGCAGCCAGTGCTCTCAAGCACTGAGTCATCTTCCAGCCCCCCGAGTTTTGTCTTTTTTAATGCATGTGTGCATGTGGAGGCCTGAAAACATGTTATTCTTTTTTTTTTTGGTGTTTGAGAAAAGGTCTCCCTGTATCTCCAGCTGGCCTTAAACTCACAGAGATCCTCTGCCTCCCAGGTGCTGGGATTGAAAGCATGTACCACCACACCCAGTTTACATGTCACTCTTAAGTATATCATCTCCCTCTTTCGAGACAAAGTCCTCAGTGAACCTAGAGCTCACCAATTTGTCTAAACTATCCATCCGGTCAGGGATCCTCTTGTGATCATCCCCAGGCTGGTCAACAAGTCTCCAGGGATCCTCCCCAGTGCTGGATTACCAAGTGCATGCCACCATGCCCAGCTTTTTTATGCAAGTTGTGAGTCTCCATCTCAGGTCCTCCTACTTGCAAGGTAACTTTGCCAACTGAGTCATCTTCCCAGCCATGTACTGAATCTTTGTAATTTGGTCATATATTGACAGCAGTGTGAGCCCTAAATTACAGAACTACCTTTCTAGGTTTCCATTTTCTTGTTTTGACAGGGCTCTTATTATGTAGCCCAGGCTGGCTTTGACTTTATCTTTCTGCCTCTGTTTCCCAGGTTGGAAGATTATAGACATGTACCATCATATTTGGGTCCTAGAAAATGTTATTTCTAAGTATCACACAGGGAAAAAATTAA
This sequence comes from Eospalax fontanierii, assembly GCA_035773235.1. Taxonomy (NCBI): domain Eukaryota; kingdom Metazoa; phylum Chordata; class Mammalia; order Rodentia; family Spalacidae; genus Eospalax; species Eospalax fontanierii. The sequence goes on from CM069551.1 coordinate 12,726,227, forward strand.
TGACAGGGGTTTACAAATGCTCCATGGTTAAGAGCATTTGTTGCGCTTCCAGAGGCTCTGGGTTTGGTCCCCAGCACCACATAAGATGGTTCCCAGCTGAAACTGCAGCTTCTGTGGTTCCGTTTACCTTCTGGACTCTGGGCACTCACTCGTGCACATAATTTAAATTTTTAAAAAAAATTCTCTTGTTGTTTTAGTTTGGTATTTTTGGTTTTTAAGATAGGGCTTAGTATTTAGCCCTGGCTGACCTGGAACTCACTATGTTGACCTGGCTGGCCTGTGTCTACCTGCTAAGTGCTGGGGTTAGAGGAGCAAGCCACCACACCTGTCGTTACAGTCCCTCCATATTAGGAATTGTGTTACAGAAATGCTTGGATATTTGGGGTTTTACCCTTGTTGTCTGTACTTTTTCTGAGATAAACAAATGACTGTTTACTCCAAGTAGTCCACCAGTGACAGACCAGAGTAATGATTCCACTCGATTCTAGCTTGATGAGTGATGGGTTTAGTTAGGGTTATGTACAGAACATGTACAGCTTGGGAGCTGCTATACCACTGAAGAAAATGTTTCTCTTCCTCCATTTTAGCTACTTCTATACCCTCAGGAGGGGCATTTCCTTAACATTAACTATTTACATATCCTTAGAGACGGATGGGGCCTTGTGAACCGCCTCCCATGACAGAACAGTAGTGAGGCCAGTCTTATGAGGGTAATCACAGCTGCTAAGAATTAAACAGGGCAACAGCCGTGTCATGTCTAGAAGACACTGTTCCACACCTACCTGCATTTAAGCTCTCTCCAGTGAGTCTGTGCCACCATCCCCTTTGTCCAGGAGGAGACGAAGGCTCAGGGAAAATAAGTAATCAGCTCAGAATCATAGCACATGTAAGTAATATAGTAGTTCTGAAACTGGACTTGGATTAGGCCCTCCACATTGTTAACTTTATTGGGTCTGTACATAAGTTTTCCTTACCTGTCTCAATAGTCATATTCAAAATATTAACTCATTTTCAGCTATATAACAAAGGTATCATACTAAATATTTATAAAGTATAAAATGCAAGTTCTCTGTAAATGCCATTTTTAATGAAGTTTTAACATTGACAGTGTCTCTCCCATTAGAGAGAAAGACAAATTTAAGTAAATGAAATTGAAGGAATCATTGTTTCACCTTTCTGAGTCTAGAAGGCGATTTTTAAGGACATTTTCTACATCATTTCTTGTTCCCTGATAAGTCTGTGTCATAAAATGTAAAAATGCTTTAAAAACAAAACAATTTGAATCTAAGTAGATATATTTCAGTGATGAAAATGCCCATTTAGACTGATCTGAAATTCTGGTCCACACTGCAACCCATTTAAATAGATTCAGTTACCTTGTAGTAATTACCTAGAATGTTTTGTTTTTTGAGACAGGGTATCCCTATAGCCCCAGTCGAGGGATCTAAGGCGTGTACCACCACGCCTGACTTTACCTAGAATTTTTAAGTAGAGAATGTATCTAGGAAGTAAAGCCTCTTTCCTAGGATAACACTTGGAAATACATGGAGCTAGACAGTATGAAGCTAGGAGTTTGATCCTCTTTTCAAAAGAATAGCGGAAGGATAAAAGATGGAGTATTTAAACACCATTGTCGAACTTCTGATGCCAATAATTAAAGCTTCCAGAACATTTGGGGGTCTGCTCACCCCCTTCAGCTCTATACAAAGGAAATACGCATTTACACTGCCCGAGTCATCCTCCTCCCCTGTGCATTTGCAGGGCGCCTCTGCAGGGTGCCTCTGCCATTCCCTCAGCACTTCCCCTCCTTTGTCGCTTGTCAGGAAGTGGAAGCAAGCTGCTTGGAGTTTGGAAAAGTCTGAAGGCTGTTCATTACAAATTGCTGCCCGCACTCAAGTGATCCTTATAGTTGTCGATTACAGAATTTATCAGTCATGAAAGCAAACCAGATATTCTGATAGTAGAGAGTATGTTCCCTTTACCTAAATCCAAAAGGCAGTGGAATTTGACCAGCTTTGACTAATATTTTAATATTACTGGCTTTCAGGAAGAAGGGAGTTGCTCTGAACACACTAAGCACGTACTCTACTGGTGAGCTACATCTCTACTCGCTATTAACTTTTTGGAAACAGTCTTAATATTGTTAAAATTGTTTTTTGTTTTGAGATGGGGTCTCATGTATAGCCTAGGCTGGCCTTGAGCTCACTATGTAGCTAAGGATAACCTTGAATTCCTGATTCTCCTTTTTTGACCCACCTCCCAAGTACCGGAATTATAAGCATGCATCAATCACCATATCTAGCTCTATTTATAGCATTGTTAAAGCAATAGGTCATATTTTTATTTGAGTCAGTTGCGATAGACATGAAACTATCCTATGCAAGCATGCATTTAATATCTTGATTTTTACACTGCCTATCTTTCTGACCCTGTGACCAGGTCATGAGTTAATGACCCCCCCTCCCCCCACCAAGGGCCTTTACCCTTGTTCACTTTCCATGTCTAGAGAAACAGCATGGGGTTGGGGTTCAGTCGCCCACTGAGCCACTCCTTTTTGGCTCCTTCATTTGTAAAGGTGGCCTTCTAAAAAGGGTTTGCCTTAGGGCTGCCATCCCTAAATCAGGCAGCCCTTTTTTGGTCAGCTGAGTCCTACCACTGTCTGAGTGACAATGTAACTTGGCAGCTTGTCACAGAGTTCCAGTTAGTCCTAAGGGAAAAGAGATTCCTTGCCTTATGTGGGTGCCTTTGCACCACATTAGTAGTGAGATCCAGCATAGGCAATTTCCATTTCTTTAGAACTTAGTGAGGGAACCTGGTGAGGTTTTCTAACCTTAGAAGAAAGAGATCATGGATTTCTCAAGTTTCAAGATTATTTGGTGTACTTCAGTCATAGGGGTCATTTGGGTTAATATCTGATTAACAAACTCATAATTGCTCCTCAAACAGAAATTCTGTTGTCCATTGCCCCAACGTTGTCTCTGGGAGATGCTCACAGTCATCTAACAGGGCCTGCATATCATCGTTACCTGCAGAATTCGTTTGTACTGGCCCTCCAGCTTCTCTGAGCTCAGGCAGTCCTACTCATTACCATTTAGCATGTCCAGGTAGTACAAATCAAAGTAGATTTACATAATCTCTCTTCTATAACAGTACATGGGGAAAGTGAGCCATAACAAGGTCCATTCCCATAAAGCATTCAAGTAAAACCTGTTTAAACATTCTAATTCACTTTAGACTCCAGTTCTATCAATCATAACATTTTAATATCTTCCCATTTTCATTGCAGCCTGTGCTAAGACTAACAGATTTGGTACTTTAATACCTGAGGACACTATGTAAAATTATTCCAGAAACTTCTCTTTTCCACCCCTAACCATGTCATATCCTAGTTTACATTATGTTTGGGGCCTCTAGTACAGTGTTGGACTGAGGGATTCTCATCCTTCTGTCCATCTTTTGTCTTGATTAATTCCTAACTATGGACCAAACAGGTTCCAATTCATGTTTCTTATTGAAAACTTTGCCTTTCTCCAAACTGAGACAAAAAGACTTGTTTAGGCCCCTTAATGTTGGGAAGGTATCAGGGAGTTCTTTAGTTCATCCACCTTCCAGTAGTACTATTTTAAAATCCTTGTTTAATGTGGGTATGATGGCACATGTCTTTAATCCCAGCACTGTGGAGGCAAAGGCAGGAGGATCTCTGTGAATTTGAGTCTAGCCTGGTCTATATAGCAAGTTCTAGGCCAGCCAGGACAACATAGTGAGATGCTATATCTAAAAAAAAAAAAAAAAACAACAACAACAAAGGGTCTGGAGAGATGACCAATAGTTAAGAACATGGAGGCTCTTGCAAAGGACCCAGGTTCTGTTCCCAGCATCCTCGTGGTGGTTAACAATGTTCTATAACTCCAGTTACAGAGATTGCAATGCCCTCTTTTGGCATGTGAGAACATTCTATGCACAGATGTACTAACATGCAGGCAGAACACTCATACACATAAGATGAAAGTAAATTAAAAAAATGTTTAAAAACAAAACAACAAAAACCCTTGTTTAAAGCCACCTTTCTTTTGTCATTTCATCTTTTATTTTCTACAGTTTCGCTCATATGTACAGTCTGTCTTCCTCATGTCCCCACCTCCAACACTCCTGAGCAGGTCTCTCTCACATTCATGTCCTCCCCTCTGATGCGTGCAACCACCGAGTTCAGTTAGTGCTGACTTTGGGAATGCTGGCTCATCCTGAGCAGGTGACCATAGCTGCAGTGAGTTTATGAGCACAGCGGCCATGTCATATCTAGACAGCATTTCACAGCAATCCTCCCCACCCTCAGGCTCTTAAATTTTTTCTGCCCTCTTTGCTCACATGTTGTACGCCGCGAGTTAGGGCTGGACGGGACACTCACAATGTTCCCTGAGCTTTGGGGGAGGGCATATGTCCCATTTACTGCTGAGCGCTCAGCAGTCATTTCTCAGCACTTGGACCAGCTATAATTCTGTGCATTAGCTACTGCAGAAGGAAGCTTTTCTGGTCAGGGTGAGGGCAGCATTAATCTATCGTAACCCTTTTATTCACCCGTTTGTTTCCACCATTTTAGTTTCCTCGTGGTTAGAACAAGTCCCTTGGTTCTCCCTCTTTTTATCCATGTCCTTTTAAAATATTTTATTTACTGTGTGTGTGTGTTTATGAACAAATGACTTCTTCCAGGGGGCTCGAGAGATGGCCCATCGGTTAAGAACACTACCTGCATTTTAGCTGTTAAGTACAGCAATAACCAAGAGCGTTTATATTTTATTTATATTTCATTATTTTTGTTTGTTTGTTTTTGTTTTTGAGACAAGATCTTCCTGTAGCCCCAGTTGGTCTGGAATGCTATGTAGACCAGGCTGGCCTTGAACTTTCAGAGAGAGATCTGCCTGCCTCTGCCTCCCAAGTGCTAGGATCAGAAGCATGGGCCACCATTCCTGGGTGTTTTTCCTTTTCCTAAGTAACCAATAAACCAACTTCTGGGAAGTGAATTCATCTCTAGATTCCACTTCTAACTTTTACTTTTGACAATTTGTGTCCATACTATGGGTGACCATGTAACCATCCAGGAATCAAAGGCTCCCTAACCCTTTTCTTTTTATCAAGTGCAAGATTCAAGACAAGACCTTACTCTAGCCCTGGCTGGCCTCTAGCTCATCATCATCCTTTTGTCTCTGCCTCCTCATGAGTGCTGGGATTACCAGCATGCACCCCTCCACCTGGCACAGGATCCCCCACCCTTTCATCTCTTCCAAAACCACATTTCTATGACTCTGGTCCATGTTAGCAACTCTTATCTTTTCTGACACTACCACATGAGAGCCTTTTCCTTCCAGACACAAATTCTGATGTTGACTATGTGTCCAACAATTCAACTCAGTTCTGACACTACCCAGAGTTAACTTCAAACTTCACAGATTTATGGGTTCGGTCCCCTAAGTCTTTCACAAACAGCCCAAATGAGGCTACCTACCTTTCTTTCTGGCTGACTGCAAATTCAGGGCTTCTTAATACCTCTCACCCTCTGAAGTTTTTGTTTGTTTGTTTTAGTTTTTGTTTTATTGTTTTTTAAACAGAATCTCTCTGTGTAGGCCACACTGGCCTGGAACTCATGATCCTCTTGCTTTAGCTTCCTGAATGCTAGAATTACAGGCATGTGCCACCAAGCTTAGTTCCTCAGGGCACCTCAGTGTATTCACTATTCTGGAAGCTTCCCTACTTCTAGTTTTCTTTCTAATTATTTGTAAAGTAAATTTTAAATTTTATTTACTTATTTGGGAGTGGGTGTGGTTGTGCTCATGCCTTAGCAGGAGTATGAAGGTCAGAAGGCAGCTTTTAGGAGTTGGTTCTGTCTTCTACCTGGTTGAGGCAGGGTCTCTCTTGCTTCTGCTGCTGTACTGTGTTCTCCAGGCTAGCAGGCCCACAAGCCCTGGCTTGAGTTCCTGATCCTCCTGCCTTCACCTCCCCAGTGGTAGAGTTTTTTCTGTTTTAAAGTAGGTTTCACATTTGGACACCTTTAATCCCAGCACACCTTTAATCCCAGCACTCAGGAGGCAGAGGCAGGCAGATCTCTGAGTTTGAGGACAATCTGATCTGTATAGCAAGTTCCAGGCCAGCTAAGGTTACAGGGATACCCTGTCTCAAAACAAAACAATAACAACAAAAAAAATGGAGATAACTGATATAGGACTGTAAGTGGTGGAACACTTGCTTAGCATATGTGAGGCCCCAAGGTCAGTCCTTCACAATGCCAAAAAGTTTTTCTTTTTAGGACAGGGTCTCACATAGCCCATGCTGGCTTCAGACTTGCTGTGTAACCAAATGACTTTGAAATCTTTTTTCTTTTTTTAATTTTATTATTTTTTATTTTTGAGTGTATTGCCTGAATGTATGTAAGTACACCTGGGTCATGCAATACCTGCAGAAGTCAGAAAGGACATTGGATCCCCTGGAACTGGAGTTAAGGATGGTTGTTAGACACCATGTGGGTGCTGGGAACCAAACTTAGATCCTCTGCAAGAGCAGCCAGTGCTCTTAACCGCTGGGCCATCTCTCCAGCCCCAACTTTGAATTTCTGATCCTCTGTCTACACCTACTAAATGCCAGGATTACAGACAGGCATGTATAATCATGCCCAGTTTATGTGGTGCTGGGGCTGGAATCTGGGCTTCATGAATTTGAGCCAGGCAATTTGCCAGCATCCTTGGTGGGTGCTTGAATCCCATGGATGTGGTTCCTTGCTGAGAAGTCACACCACTGACCAATTCCAGACCCTCCCTCAGCCCCTCAGCCAGCTCTTTTGCCTGTCCCCCTGCTACAGGTTCTGTTTACCCCGAAGCACACTCCAATCCCAGACCCTGGAGGAGGAGCTGGCCTATTCATGAAAGTGCTGGAAGAGGGCAGGGCAAGGAGGGTGGCAGAGGCTACCTACAGGCCTACACTAGAGCCTACTGCTAGGCAAAAATTTACTGTCAGTGTGTGTGTGTGTGTGTGTACGCGTGCACACATGTGTTTTAAGTGCTTATCCCACAGCACACTTGCGGAGCTCAGAAGACAACTTTTGGGAGACTGTTCTCTCCTGACTTGTAGAGGCAAGGTTTCTTGTTTCTGCCACATTGCATACTTAGCTAGCTAGCTAGCAAGTTGACGACCTGAGTAATTCTCCTATCTCTGCCCCCTAGCTACCTGTAGAAATGCTGGAATCACAGATGTGTGCCACCACATCTGGCTTTTTAACATGGGATTCAGGGATGAAGCTCAGGTTATTATGTTAACTAGACAATCACTTTTATCCACCTGAGCTGTTTCACCAGCCCAAGTTTTATTTGAGATGTGTGTGTGTGTGTGTGTGAGAGAGAGAGAGAGAGAGAGAGAGACTGTGCATGTGTAGAAAGATAGAAGATAATAAATGAGGGAAGAATGCACACTAATAATTATAATAGAATTGTAGCAGCTTTAATGAGCTGATTAATGCTGTGAAAGAAATAAAGAAGAGGTACAGACAGGTAGATCTCTGTGAGTTCAAGGCCAGCCTGTTCTACATAGCAAGTTCTAGGCTAGCAACAGCTACATAGTGAGACCTTGTCTCAAAAAAAAAAAAAAAAAAAAATCAAAAAAAGATGGAAGAAAACAAAAACAAAGGAAATGAAGCAAATACAATGGAGGATCTGGAAAAGACTCTAGTGACAAGAAGACGTGTTTAGAGAAGATTTCCAAAGGAACAGTTGCCTGAGGTCAAAGTGGAACTTAGCCAAATATAAGCAGGAGGACCATTTCTGGACAGAGGAGAATGTACAGAGGTCCAAGGGTCTGTGAACACCCATCACATTCAGAGAATGACCTGAAGCACATGTTTGACTACCTATGAGGTGTGGCAAGAGCCAGATCATGAAGAGCCTCGTGTGCCTGCAGAGGCTTGTCTTAAAATAACTTCTATTACACATCCATCTCTTTGAATCAACACGGTCGGGGGGACGTGTTTTCATAAAATATTTTATGACTAGGGTGATGGCTCAGTCAGTAGAGTGCTTGCCAGACAACAGGAGTTTCTGAGTTCTGATCCCTAGTAGCTACGTAAAGGCCAAAGGAAGTGGTGCACACCTCTGACTCCAGCACTGGAGAGATAAGGAGGCAGAGACAGGCAGTCTCTGAAGGTCACTGGCCAGGCTGTGTAGTGGAATGGTAAGCTCTGGGTTCAGTGAGAGATCATCTCGAAAACTAAGATGGAAAGCTACTGAGGAGAACACCAGACATCCACCTGTGGCATTCACAAGCACATATACACACAAACACGATGCACACACACATACAACACACACATGCAAAAAAGTGCTTAAAGAAGAAGACTTGTGTTTGCAGTGCTAATGATTGAATCCAGGCAAGTACCCTACAGTGGAGCTGCATCCCTGGTCCTTGCTTTCGATTTCTTGCTTCAGTTAAAAGAAACGATCCTTTGTGTCAAGTAATTGAATCACTAAAAAGTGTATGGTGTTTCATCAATCTCATGGAGAATGCATTCTAGAAAGAATAGAACATCCACAAGCAGGAGGGAGAAATGAACTGTGTGCTCACTTATTAGATACCTAATAGATGGGAGAAAAATAGGTAAGTTGTTTTCAGTTCCCTTGGTGTTGTTTTCCATGATCAAAACAGGAAGATAGCCCAAAGTGTCAATCACCATGACTTGAAGAATGTGTATTTTCTAGGAGATTGAATAATTCACCAACCACCAGTAAACTAGCCAGCTTGCTAGGAATTTGGTTTGACTGCTCAAATCTCTTTGCCTTTCGAGTTAGTTCCAACCAGGAGACAGAGACTGTAGAGTAATTTAAGTAGAGGAATGTAATGGGAATTTTTACTAAGCTGTATCAGAAAAGAAGGAAATGGGAACTCTGAAGGACAGTCAGTGAAGCACAAACATTTAAGTGGGACTCACATCCCAAGGCTGTAGTAGATGCTTCATTAAAGGAATTGTGTTTGCAAGGAGTGGAAAACGCCAGTAGGTTCCTTGCCTAGGCCAGAGCTGGTCTTGGTCACTGATCAAACAAATCTCTAAGGCCCAAGTGGTGTGTGGCAGATAAACAGGCCCACAGGGATTGTTGGACATCACTGTGGTGTGAGGTCTGATTATACATTGTGTTTGCGGACCATAACAAGGTAGTCACTAAGTCTGATAACTGAGAGACTGATCATTGTGGGCATGTGGCTAAGCAGGGAACCTCTTCACACATAGCAAGAACTGCAGATTGAAAACTGGACCAGAAACATCTTTCCTGCAGTGTCTTTTGATGGCCCTCTGCTGGCAAAGCTTTATAGTGTACTCACTCTCAGAATGGCTTGGAGACCAGCCAGTTATAATACATATGCTGAATGGATTTTCAACTGAGAGACATTTAATGGCTAATAGGCAATAATTTGCCTGTGTAAAACTCCAAGCCAGCCTTTCACCATTATCTGGTGTATTTTGAAGAAATAAATAGAAAATCAGACGCTGATGTCTTAGACCCACTGATCTGGCTTTCACAGGTAGCTTTGCTCTTTCTGCAGATTGATCAAATACTCACATCTAAGCCATGGTGTTCTGTAGAACATAAGAAGACTCACAAGAACAGCAAGTAAGGTTACTGTGTGGCCTAAAAGCTACCAGTACAAAGCCTTCTATTGTTTGGGAGGGGGTGGGGTGCCAGGAATGGAACCTAGGGCTTCGTGTATGCTCGGCAAAAACTCTTACCACTAAGCTACATTCCCAGTTCCGGTTCCAGGTCTGTGAACTCACTTTCATTTACACACTCTTTAGCTCAGATTTTTTGAGATATCTACTTAGTCATAGAATTCCTTCCTCTCCATCCAAAGCAAGTCCCTATTTCTTTAAACACCCAAATTATCCTACTAAAGCTGTAATAGTGTTTCTTCACTAAGATGTTCCACATTCATCTGCAGTAACTAATGAAACCATCTTGGGTAAATAAAAGTATATTCCTAGGATGAGTGGTTGGTTGGTTGGTTTGACTGATGGGTAATAATAGAAGAAAAAATTCTGTTTTTAAAGGTTTATACTTTTCTATAACAAATAATTTGATGAAAATATGTGCATACGTCTATTATAAAATAACCTAGAGCTGGAACTAATTTGCAGAAGATAAGACCTTTTAGGAAAGTTGTCAGGACTGTGAGATGGCTCAGTAGGTAAGGGCACTTGCCACCAAACCTGGCAACCTAAATTTGGTCCCTGGGATCCACATACTGGAATAAGAACAAATTCCCACACTTGTCCTCTGACCCCCACACACTTGTGCCCACATAATTGCATACTCATTTGCAAGCACACACACATAAATGTCAAAAAAGAAAACTTTGTCAATGTGGGGAATGGTGAGGACAAGAAAATGCTCATCTCTGTGCTGAAATAAATGACTTAATAAGCATTTCTCAGCCACATGAATTATCTCGTTTCTTTCTCTAACCAAAACCTTATTTATTTGTTTGTTTGTTATTGGTTCTGGGGAACCAAGCTCAGGGCCATGCATAGACTAGGCAAGTGCTATTCCATTGAGCAACTTCTCCAGTACCTCTCTTTTTTGTTTAAAAAAAAAAAAAAAAGTTAAGGCATTCTAAAGTCAAGTGATTAGAAGTCAAAGAATATGCCCCTACTTTATTCAAAGGCCTTAAAGTAGTAACCCATTTAGTATTGTGAAAGCCATGGCTCTTTCTCAGAGTCCAGATTTTCCATTTAGGAGGGGTGTGTGTGTGTGTTGTGTGTGTGAGTGTGTGTGTGTGTTGCTTTACTGTGCTTTGGTATTTAGTAGTGGTGACTGAACCTGGAGCTTCATGCATACTAAGCAAAGACTACCACTGACCTACATTCTTGTCCATATTTTACAGTTTACTATTTTTTTTAACCTGTCCCTCCCTCCCTTCCTCCTTTCCTTCCTTCTCAAACAAAACAAAACAAAACAAAAAACTATTCTGTGGGGCTGAAGCAATGCTCACCAGTTAAAAGCATGTGCTTTTCTTGCAGAAGACCTGAGTTCAGTTCCTAGCACCCAAATCAGGTGCTCACAACTGCCCATAATTCAAGTTCTAGGGGTCATAACACCCTCTTATTCCGTTGTGTACGTCTGCATACACATGTACAAGCCCACACTCATACACATATACACACAATTTTAAATGATAAAAATAAAATCTTTAAAAAAAAAAACTATTCTGTGATAGTAAAATTCCCTAATAACCCATAACCATCTCTCCAGCCCCTTTGCTTTTTTGAGACAGGGTCTCACTGTGTAGCCCTGGCTGGCCTTGAACTCTATGTAGACCAGACTGGCCTCAAACAGATCTGTCTGCTTCTGCCTCTTGACATACTATATATTTTTAATGTGGTCAAATCATAGCATATTTAAATGAAATGAATATGAAGATATATTTTTACCTTATAATTTTCAGAGGTGTTTGTTCTCAGACTTTAGGAAGTGACATGTGGCATACATCTTCCTGATGGGATGACAGGAGTTGTTTCATTTTCTGGTCACTTTTGTAAAGCTGAAGAAGTTTCCTGACAGTCTAAAGGGTCTTAGGAAACTAGTATTTTTTTTTTTTTTGCTAAAATCTTTACATTTTTAAAATAAAAAGGGTAAAATGTTAAATTATGGTTTTTAGCTATGTTTTAAGCAGATTTCTGAGCACTGTAGGTTCTATGTTTGCATAGTCAAAGTGACTCATTTGGTAACAGTTCTCTGCGTATGAACAATAACCATAGATACTTGATTGGCTAATTAGTTACTTGGGCGTTCCTTACAGTGTGCCTAGGCATGCACATAATTAACTAAATATGTAAATATCCCAAGAAGTGGTGTGATTTTTTTTTCAGTTACAGTTTCTTGTCTGAATAATTGGTTTTTCTTACTAAACAACAATGATTTTTCATTTTGATTTAAAAAAGTATTTAGTTATTGCAGAGGCTCTGGGTACAGTTTCTAGCACCCACATGGTGGCTAACAACCATCAGTAACTCGTGTTCCAGGGGATCCAATGCCCTCTTCTGACCTCCACAAGCATTGCATTTATAGGCATACATGCAACAGAACACTCACAAAAATAAGTACTTATTTTTGAGATAGGTTTTTCACTGTGTGGCTAGGCTAATCTCAAACTAGTGATCCTCCTGCCTCAGTCTTCCAGGTGCTGGGATTACAGACATGTGCCACCATGCTTAAGTGATTCTTAATCTCAGGTAGACACAAATCTAAACAATTTATTTAAATTAGGTATACCTGAAAATTTATATAGTCTTATCTTGCTAATTTATTTGCTAAAAAAAAAATCTAGCCTCTGTTATGTGCCTCTATTACAGTTGTGCAAAGTATTAAAGTTACAAAAATAAAAAGACCATAATCTTTAGTTGAAATGGATTACCACTGTCTCTATTATGTGCCGTTGTGCTAAGTATTGAATTGCAGAAGAAAAAAAATAACATAATTCCTGGTTAATTCATGCCACTAAGGATGTTCTTCTCTGAATTTGTTCTTATTTTTGGTAGGGTGAGGGTTCTGAGACATGGTCTTGACTAGATAGGCCAACCTGACCTCCAAGTCACTGTATAGCCTAGCCTGGCCTCAAATTCATGATTCTCCTGCCTCAACTTTCTAAGTAACTGGCATTACAGGCAAGTAACACCATGTCTAATCTGGATTTGATCTTTTTTGTTGGTGTTAATTATTTTAATTATTTCCCTTCCTGTACGTGTGTGTGTGTATGTGTGTGTGTGTGTGTGTGTGTGTGTGTGTGTGTGTGTTCTTAAAACTATTGAACACAAGAGGAAAAAAGCAAAACACAGAGTAGGGTTAGTACGTTTACTCTAAATTTTAGTCACCAGTAGTGATGTGCTTTGTAGGCAGACACTGCTCTTTCTCATAGGGAACTGGCAGGGGAGGAAACCCAGTGCCACAGGATTTGTACTGTAACAGAGTCTTGTGATGGTTACAGAATGCAGCTAGTTTGAGTATGGCACAGTTTCTAACCCTAAGGGCCACCCAGTCAACCTCGGGGATTTCAGGTCAGCTTTCTATTCCATTTCACTCAGACATACTGCTTGAGGGCTAGCAGAGCAGTGGATGACTGATGATCTGATCTTCTTTGACCTCATACCTTTACATACCAGCTTTCCTGGTCTGACTTCTTCTATGGCCTCAGATGATACTACGGGCTTTCTCTGTCTCTGTGTCTTCTGTCTCTCTCTCTCTCTGTCTCTCTCCCTTTCTCTACCAAGTAACTAGATCAGCTGTTTGTACTTATATGAGTGACTCCTACTCTTCAGGCCACTTGATATTTGTCCTAAAAGTATTCAGGTAAAGAAGTTTTCACAGGACTGGCGAGATGGCTCAGTGGTTAGGATTACTAGCTGTTCTTCCAGAGAACCTGGGTTTGAATCCCAGCACCCACATGGCAGCTGACAACCATATGTAACTCTAGTTCCATGGGATCTGATGCTCTCTTCTGATCTCCTCAGGCATTGTATGACATGGGTACATTTACATACCCATACACATAAAATAAAAATAATAAAATGTTTAAAGTAGTCATATTTTTTTTAAGTTTTACCTAAAATTTGAGTATTAATAAATAACCAAACAAGGAAATTTTAAGTATGCTTGACCTATTGACATCTGATCATTTAAAAAATTTCACTGTAGACTATGAACAATATTCACCTGAAAATGGTCAAATGCAGTAAAGCTGAGATGAAAGGGCCACGAACATTGCAAAGGAGCATGCAGAATTGTTACTCTGGATTAGATCCTATGTAGGCAGCATTGCATGATTCTCCAGTGTACTTGTAAAATATAATACCCATTCAAAATATTTGCTTCAACTGAGTATGGTGGTGCATGCCTTTTATCCCAGCACTTGGGAGGCAGAGGCAGGCAAATCTCTGTGAGTTCAAAGCCAGCCTGGTCTGCGTAGTCAGTTCCAGGCCAGGTGGGGCTACAGGGAGATTCTGTCTCAAAAAACAAAAAGCAAAACAAAAAACAATTAGAGTGAGAGCAAGAGAGAGAGAGAATGAACTGGCAAGCTAACTCAGCAAGCAGGTAAAGGTGTTTGCCACAAAGCCGTAGTTTGATCCCTGGAACCTACATGGAGGAAAGAAAGAACCAACCCAATGACCACAATAAATAAATAAATGTAATAAAAATTAACAATAAAATGGCACAAGAAAATTTAATTTTTAAAAATTTATCAGTTTTATTTTATGTGTATGTGTATGAATGTTTTGCCTGCTTGTATATAAATGTACCCATGTAGAGCAGTGCCCATGGAGTCTAGAAGAGGGCATCAGATCCCCTGTAACTGGAGTTACAGATGGTTGTTAGCTGCCATGTGGGGGCTGGTAACCAAACCCAGGTCTTCTGACTGCTGAGCCACCCAACAAGAAAAAATTTTAAGTGAAAAACATCCTGTTTATGCTTGGTCAGTTGAACCAAGTAGTTTCTGATTATTTTCCTTAACCTAGAGAAAGATAGTCTAAAGTCTTCCCTGGGTTTTACCATATTTATGTGCAATGAATTCTGTGCAATTATTACAAGTCCACAATCCTTATCTTCAGTTCTCAAACCTAAAACAGTTCTGAAAATGATTCTTTTTGTAACTGATTTATCAGCAAAACCAGACCTGAACCAGTTACTCTTTTTTTTTCTGTCCTATAAGAACATTTCTATAGTTTACTGTGCAAATATTAATGTATCTGATTATAGACTACTGCCCTGTCCTAGATTATAACCTAAACATTGCTGTTACCATTCTAGGTTGAAAGAAAAAAACCTGGAGGCTAGAGAGATGGCTTAGCAGTTAAGATCACCAACTGCTCTTCCAGAGAACCCAGGTTCAGGCCCCAGCACCCGCATAGCAGCTAACAACCATATGTAATACACCTTCTGGTGTATTGTGGGCATTGCATGCATTATGTAGTCAGAACACTTGTACACATTAATAAAATTTTTTTAATCTGATTTTAAGGGGCTGGAAAGATGGCTCAGAGGTTAAGAGCACTGACTGCTCACTCTTGCAGAGGACCCCAAGTTCAATTCCCAGCACCGACATGGTGGCTAGCAACCATCCATAACTTCAGTTCCAGGGATCTAACACCCTCTTCTGACCTCTGAGGGCATTACACAACCTGGGTGTACCTATCTATATGCAAGCAATACATTCATTTACATAAAATGAGAACAGTAAATAAAATTTTTTAAATCTAATTCTAAAACATATTTATCTGCCTCCAAGGTTTAAGTAGAGATTGTACACATGTAACAGTAAAGCATCTATAACATAATGTTTAAGAGGGCATTGTAATATTGTGGACAATTATTAGTGCATTTTTTTGGTTTGGGTTTTTTTGTTTGAGGGCATTATAAAACCAGGGTGTACCTATCTGTATGCAAGCAATACATTCATTTACATGTTTATTTGTTTGTTTGTTGAGACAGTGTCCCACACTGTAGCCTGACTGACCTGGAACTCACTATGTGGACCATGCTGGCCTTGAACTCACACAGATCTACCTGTGCCACCTCCAGAGTACTGGGATTAAAGGTGTGTGCCACCGTACCCAGCACAATTGTTGCTTTTGATAAATTAGTTCACGTAAGCAAAACATAGCAACAACAACAAAAAAATCTAATCTTCGATCATCTGGTAATTCTTTTTATCCCTCAAGGTGATAGTTCTGTAGTTAGGAGTTGAGTACGGAAAGTGTACCTAATTGCTACATCTGCTTGACTTTTATGTACCTACGAATGAGGCCTAAGAGAAATAGGATCAGCCTATCCAAGGCTATAACTGATGATCATCTATACTAGAAAAAAAAAACAGCTAGCCTTCAAATTGGGGATAGTGTAAGTATGTACATATGTGAAAATGACTCATAGCAACCACTGTCTTGTACATTTTCAGTAGAATAAATGCCAAGAGCAGTTTTTTTAGTTTTTGATTCCTCTACATTTTAAGAGAATGCAGTCACATCAGTGATTTGGGGAACCAGATTATGATGGTTTCCACAACCCTTCGAGCTATTCAAGTGAGACCGTTTTATGATGAGTAGAACTGACCTGTTTTCTGCGTGAGCAGGAAGAATGTGTGTTTTAACTTAACTGTCTTATTTCCAGGCTTACTGAAGCAATTAAATTTTCCCTTGGGTTCTTCCCTTCCGCTTCTCCCGTTCTGTGCAGATTACCAGCGCCTGATGACTGTGGCTGAAGGCGTCACCGCGCTCCTGTTCCCTTTCCAGTGGCGGCATGTTTACGTGCCCATCCTCCCTGCTTCTCTGCTGCACTTCCTCGATGCTCCCGTCCCTTACCTCATGGGCCTTCAGTCAAAAGAAGGAACTGACCGCTCTAAATTAGAACTTCCTCAAGAGGTAATGCTGTCGCTGTCACGAAGGATGAACTGTGCTGTTTGTTGGTTCGGGTCAGGGCTTCTTTGGTTAAGTAGCATTGTCTGTGTGCATCTGTGCAGCAAGTCTCAGAATCTCCCAGGCACTGTTGGGTTGGGCCGAACCATCGTCTGCCAGCTGTTCCTCCTGATGCATGCTCCCGGAGTCATTAAAAACAACTCGAAGTAGGGCAGCAACAGGTTTTCACAGTTAGGAGTTTCCGAAGGTTGTTCGACAGTCACAGGACCTCATTGCTATTTAACTTCTTTTCCACCCTCGTGTTATAATTTTTTAAGTAATATAGGCCAGGTGTAGCATCTCTTTAAAGGCATTTTTGTTAATTGAGGTGAGTTTGATATTTTTGGCCTCCAATGAACAGAAGGTAGCATCTCCAGACCCGGGCGGTGAGAACTGCAAGTGCTCCGAACTGTGCCACCTCTCCAGCTCTATGACACCTAGCTCTTCGCCACCTTCATCTTAAGGTGCTTTCTCTGCATTGTATTTTCAGATAGTTAGAAGGAAAATAAACAAGAATTTTAAAAGGATATTAAGTTTAATTTTTAACTTTCGTTAACGGTACTTGAGGTTGGAATGGAACACCGGGAAATGAAATATTGGTGAGAATGCCGTGGCCGATTAACAGCAAAAAATGTTAATGGCATTATGTCACCAGCTATTTAATAAGCACGCTTCTTAATATAATCTCTCCTGCTGGGCCACCTTTATTTGTCCTTTTTTCCATGGGAGTCCCCTTATAATAAGTAAATTTAAAATAACACACTAAGCCACAGCTATGACACTAGGTAGTGAGTCCTGTGATCAGACATCCATGTTGCTGGGTGAAAAATAACGTTGCTGTTGAGGGGAGAAATAGCTTGACTGAGGCCATATGAAACACATGTGCTACCTTTGTATCTGTTTGAGGTCTCTCTTATTCCCTCCTTTCCCCTCTCTAATCTATCTTTTTTCCCTCCATTCCCTGAATTGTCTTGTTTCTTCTTTCGTTAAGTTAGTGAAGCATTAGAGACTGCAGAGGTGGCCTAGCAGCTACTCAGCTCCTGCTGCTCTTACAGAAGACCTAGGTTTCGTTGCCAGCACCCATGGCATCACTCATGTTCCAGGGGATCTGACTCTCTCTTCTGTTCCCCATAGGCATTGCATGTATACGGTACACTTGCATACATGCAAGGCATTGCATGTACACGGTACACTTACATACATGCAGGCATTGCATATACACGGTGCACTTGCATACATGCAGGCATTGCATGTACACGGTACACTTGCATACATGCAAGGCATTGCATGCACACGGTACACTTACATACATGCAGGCATTGCATGTACACGGTACACTTGCATACATGCAGGCATTGCATGTACACGGTACACTTGCATACATGCAAGGCATTGCATGTACATGGTACACTTACATACGTGCAGGCATTGCATGTACACGGTGCACTTAAATACATAAAAGGCATTGCATGCACATGGTGCATTTATATACATGCAAACAAGACACTCAGCACCTTGTTGGCTCAAAGAATTAAATTACACATTAAAAGAAAAAAGGGGCTGGAGAGATGGTTCGGCAGTTAGGAGTACTGGCTGCTCTTGCAGAGGACAGGCTTCAATTCCCAGCACTCTCAACCATCCATAGCTCTAGTTCTAGGGGATCTTCTCATCTCTGCAGACACTACATGAGTGCAGGCAGCACACTCATACACATAAACTTAAAATCATAAATTTTTTTTAAAAAAGAAAAATAGACTACCCAAATGGATTCTTTAAAATATTTTAATTTTATGTGTATGAATGTTTTGCCTGCATGTATGTAAGTGCACCACATGCATGCAAACCCATGGAGGTCAGAAGGGCATGTCAGATCCTCCAGAACTGGGAATTGAACCCAGGTCTTCTACAAGAGCAGCCAGTGCTCCTAACTGCTGAGGTAACTCTCAAACCCCATGAAATGGATTTTTGTTTTAAAGATTTAATGATGTTTTAGTTTCTTGTTAAGTATATATTTGCATGTTCATCAAATGATATGAGAAAACTTATTTATAGAAATTGTCCTTCCAATTTAGATGAATACCTGTTGAGAAACATTTTAATGCCACTTTGGTATGCATCTACTCGGAAGATCTTCCTATGTCTATCTGTATCATCTGACTCTGCAGATAAGCAAGTTAAAATTTCGAAAAGCCCTCGTAGTGATGACTCCAACTTTCTCGTTTTTCAGTCATGAGCTCAACACCATTCATCTGTTCATGTAATGGGATCATTTGAAATATGAATCAGCTGTGAAAATAATCAGTGGTTCTATGAGACTGCACCCAGTGCCTCACACTGTAGAAGAGAGAGCTGACAGTAAACCATTCACTCCAGAAGCATTCCCGCAGTGAGATGAAATAATCAGTCTTGAATAATTTTGAGGAGAAAGTAGATATAAAAAGTCTTTTTAAAAGAGACTTAAATACATACACAAGTAATGATTCCCTTTCCCTGAAAACTCTAAAATAAAATAATGGTTAAATATGGCAGGAAAGCTTCTAAAATAGTTATAAAAATGACAAGCTTACAAAATGATGATTCTAAGAAGGTATGATTTTAGTTAGATAGCTAATGCAGTGGCATAGACTTATAATTAACCACCGCTCCCTTTCCCCACGATTCCAAAATGAGAGACAGAAGTGGCCGTTTGCTGTCTTGTCTTTTAGGGAGCACGGGCAGGGCCGGGGGTAGAAGGGTGTGGCACTGAGGATTGATAGACATACTCAGTCTGGTACTTCCCCTTCGGCTATTCTTGCAATTACAGTGAGTATCAGAAAAAAATCCGGAGAAAAAGTGAAGCAGACTGCTTTTGCCACTTTTGTGTTGATGTATCTAGTCCTGAGATTCTGGGGGAGTATTCATTTTTTTATTAGTGCTGAGATTGAACCCAAGGCCTCATACACAAACTACCACTTGATTCTACCTCCAGCCCCCAAGAGAGTATTCTAAATGTTCTCTAGCTTTCCATCATGACAGCTGCACTTCGGGGACTGAGAAGCTTGACCTCTGAAAGAAAATTAAGCAAACCTCTGTAGCTTGCATTGCTGGACACTTCCTGTTCCTGTCTGTATTTAGAGGGTCCGTCAAGTAAGCGTCCCCTTGTACTTTCCAACCCTGTAGAATACAGTGATAGACATCCAGATAATTAGGAAGTAGGATAGTTTGATAACTATCAACAACATAGTTTTTTAAAAAAGAAAACAGAGATCAGAATGACCCAAAGATCGGACATGGAAAAACTTACAGAAGACGTGATTAAACGTTAGCACTCTCCTTTCATACTCTTGAGGGAATGTGTGGTATTGTTGTTGGTTTTTTTAAAAAGAAAAACAAAACATAAAACAGGGTCTCACTGTGTAGACCAGGCTGGCCTGAAACTCACAGATATCCTCTGGCCTGTTTCGGGAATACTGGTATTAAAGGTGTTTCCCACCAGGCCTAGCTTGCGTGTTGCTTTTAAATGGAAGTAATATTACATATCAGGAAAGCTTGGAGACTGTGTTAATTAGAAATATAGAAATATTTAGTACCCAGTGTCAGACAGAGATATTGAGTGTATTTGTTTTATTGTGTGTTTAGTATTTCATGGGCTCTTCTAGTGGAATTTTTTTTTTAAGTTTAATGGATTTAGAAGAGAGAAAACTACTTATCAGAACAACTTTTGTATAAGTCTTTTGTTTGTTTTAGAGAAAGGGCCTTTGAGTTTTCTTCAGTAGATGTTTATAAATTTGTATTTCCCGTTCCTCCCGTGTGACAGTTGGAACCCTTCAGGTCTTTCTGACAGACATGGCTGGCTGTGGGAGATTTGTGGAAATTTGAAGACAGGCAGTGACTGAGGTGCTGGAAGTCACCTGGCAACACTTGCAAATTAGCAGTGATTTCGAGATATAGCAGAAAACAGGAAAGAATTAACAGAGAAGAGAGCGTCAAGTAAGAGGGTAGCAGTCTCTGGTGACAGACTAGCAAGTCGGGCCATTTCCCTCCCACTTGTGAAGATGTTGACCTGAATTGTGCTGATCCAAGTCCCTTTTAGCTCTCAGTGCAGCCTGCTTTCTAGCATCTGCAGACATGTGTGGAATGGTGTGGATGCACAGAAAGCTATAGGTAGTGCTTTTGCCCTAGCAAGAGGGGACATGGCAGCTCCTTATTTAGAGAAAATTGCTGACCTTGGATGAGGAAGAATGAAGGAAAAAGAACCCTCACGGAAACTGCCCAAGTCACACCTGGAGTAGATGCCAGGAAGTCACCTAACTTGTTGGGCACCCTTTAAAGGGCTAGATTCATCAGATTCTATTGTTGATTACCTGGTTTTGAACAAGCACAATTTTTGATTTTTGTTGATCTTAACTTGAAACCTCATTCTGCTTCTGGCTCAGTGTCATCTACTGGGAAGAGCAAAGACTAAAAGAGAAAAGTGTAGACCCAGTTGCTTGCTCCCCACTCCCCCTTACCCTGCCATTCAGGGTCAGAGGACCCTGTGAACTCTCTCCTTGGTGACCTGGGAGAGAAGGAGAATGCAACGAAACTTCCTGTTGTGTTTGGTTAATCCATCTCTGTGCTTTTACATATGGGATCAGAATTAGAACTCCTGTTTGCCTGACAAGCACTCTACTGACTGAGCCATCTCCCTGGTCAGCACTTTCTATTAAATTATCTTATGAAAATTTCCCTCCGTTGATTCAAAGACATGGAATATTTTAAGGCTAGCCTCAACAGGTACATGAGGCTCTTCATGATCTGGCTCTTGCCACACCTCATGTGTAGTCATCTGCTGCAAGTCGTTCTCTGAGTATGATGGGTGCTCACAGACTTGCACCTCTGTACATCCTCCTCTGCCCAGAAATGGCCCTCCTGCTTGTATCTGGCTGGGTTCCACTTTGACCTCAGGCAACTGTTCCCTTGGGAAATCTTCTTGGTCACTAGAGACTTCTGCATCCTCCACTGTATTCTCTTTATGTTTTACTGGCTTTAAAAGGAACTATTTTGGTTCTGAAATTGTTCACATGACATTTACCTGCTTAAGAGAGTTATTTTGGATTTTGACATCTTTTATATGGTATATGTGCTGATTTCTAAAAGTGACTATTTCAAGTTCTCTCATTGTTTTGATTAAATCTTTGTCAGTTAAATAGTAAGAGCTTACTTGGATAGGAGGCTAAGATGCAGCCTCCACTGGTCTTACTTCCTGCCCTTTCTGCACTATGATTCCAGGCCTGTTTTCTCTGAAATAAGAGTATGTATGCTTGCTTTGGTTCCTGCCCCATCATGCCCTGGAAACTGCATTGTGGGACAGGCTTCTAGGGTTAGCACATATATCATTAAGGGGCTAGTGACACCTCTCATCTTCTTTGACATGTCTTTAAGTATAAAAGAAAGCTTTTCTGGGGGCTATTTCCTGTCCAGATGATTAACAGGCCCATTTGGATTAACTCTTATTTTTTTGGTCTTTTTGAGACAAGGTCTTCCTGTAGTCCCAACTGTCCTGGAACTCACTATGTAGACCAGGCTGGCCTTGAACTCTTAGAGATCCACCTGCCACTGCCTCTAGAGTGCTGGGATTAAAGGTGTATGCCACCCACTCAGCCTGGATTAATTTTTAAGGGAGGGGACAATGGTATTTCTCTCTTTGAGCAGTTTAGAATGTCATGTCCCTACCAATTATTCAGAACCCATTCTTGTGACCAAAAAACATGTAAAGAGCAGATTAGTAAAAAGGAAAGTAACAATTAATGTATAAAGTAGCCATGTTTTACCAGAGGAAATAACTTTCCCATAGCAGGACTTCAAGTCCTGCTACCTCCACACTCATATTAGTGTGTATGTGTGTGTGATGGTCGAGGTTGGGGGTGGGTGCCACAATGCTCATGTGGTTGGTCAGAGGACATCTTTGTGACACTGGTTCTCTCCTTTCATCTTTATGGGTATTCTGAGGTATTGAATTCAGTTTGGCCAATTTACTTGGCAAGCATTTGTACCCACTGAGCTATCTTACTAGCCCTTTTAAAAGAACTTATTTCCTTTTCTTAAAATTAGTGTATTACCAGTGACTGAAAGGGGAGGGAGCAGTGAAGACCACCAACCAAGACCCCACTGGCTGCTCCAGGACCAGAGAGACCACTGTCAGCAGCGGAAGTCAGGCGGCCTTTGGGGTTGGGTAACTTATCATGATCTGGACTGGGGCAGATTAGCCTGGGATCAGTTGGTCTCTGGATAAGCAGATGGACTTGTCCAGGCTAAGTTTGGATCCGCCATTTTAGGAGTCTGCCAGGACCTCACATTCCAGCCCTTTGTTGATGATATGAGGTGACGGTAGTCTTTCTTTAGCTACTTCCTGTTGAATAGAGCCATCAGTAAAGAGGGGTGGCCTCCAAAGGCTGGAACATTGGCCTAAAGTGCAGGATCAGGAGGACAGACAGGCAGTGGTAGGAGATCTAAGGGAATTTGGTTAAGAGTATCTAGTTCACTGACTGTTGGGTCATCTCACTGATTTTGTCCTGAAAAACTTTAAAAGGCATAGAATAATCATTATTAGGAGGAGGATGGCTATCAGTGGGCTGAAGAGGAGAAGGAGAAGTAAAGGCAAGAGTCATTAGGCACAGATTCTAGACAGGGAACCAGGAGAAGTCAGAACAGGGTGCATTTTAAATGTTCCAATCAGAGTTTCTTGATGAGGGTTTCCAAAAGCATCCATCTATTGGGTGAACACTCAGAGAACAACCTGCAGCAGATGACTATTTTTGCTTTCCAGGTACTTTGATAGTTGTTGGAGTGACTAGAATTACATTGTGAGCTCCTCCCAAATGGCCTCTAGACAGGGAGAGAGGAGAAATTTAGACATCAGTTAATTTTTAGATAAGAACAGTAGTGAGTTTTTCCTTTTAGCTGCAGGTAGGTACTGCAGAGTTGATTAGGCCAAGATCTGAAGTCTTACACATGAGCAGCACTTTCTTATTAAGAACAAAATCATCAGTGAGAACTTGTATAAATAACACCTTTTATGAACTGAAGCCTCATGTCTGGGAAGAAGCATGAGAAAGCATAAAGAAGCATGCCAAACACTTTAATCTTTGGTTATACTTTCCTGTTGGGTGTTTAAGTCCATGCAGTTGGTCCACATAAACCAGTTTATTTTCACTCTTCAGGTCAGTTGAGGATCTGTTAGGGATCATGGGCTTGGAGGAGCCTCTGGCTCCTTAGGCCTTTTTACCAGTTCCATCTATGTGAGAATAAGTCAGGAGGTCCTGCTACACTGTGGTTTCACTTGGAAGCACTGAGGAAATGTTTCCTCTGTGCTGACTCTCCACTTTGTAGACTGACACTGTCTTGAGTCCTTCTAGTGGACTCCCTGAACAAGAGGACAGATGACTCACCACAGTTACAGGACATTTCGAGAGATGCCTCATAGTCCCCTGGAACTTAGTTGACCTTGGAGGACAAGAAACAAAAAATTGTCTCCTTAAGTCTCTCTGACCAGATTAGTTTAGGCCTCAAAGTACGGCTGTTAAACATCCAAGAAGGTCAGTTGCGCCAGTCTGGTACCTTTAATTACTATGTTTGGGTGGATAAAGCTTGAACTAAAAACCCAACATTCTTAAATAAACCCTGACTGGAAGAGTTTTAACTTCACAGGCTAAATTTTTGGCTACAAAAGTAATTATTATAACAACAACCCTGTATGTCTATAAACCTGTTTAGACCTTCAGTGGACTTGTTTAAACATTCTCATTGTCCCCTCTGTTCTGGAACTGTTTAGCCATCTTAATCTTTATATATAAGTTTTTCTTTATTACAATATCTTTATTTTAACCATCCTTTTAACCTTTTTATTTTCTTTATTGATACATGAGACATAATATTTACAAACAAATTTACCATTTGTTGTGAGAATTTACTAAGCAACTAATATTTATTTACATATATGTATATATATGAACAGTTATCTCAAATATACTATGATAAACTTTGAGATGTCTTTGTAAGCCTTGAAGCAGGTTTTAAATGACCAATTTCTTTAAATGTTTAGAGATGTTTTTACATAGGCTTGGCAAAGACATGGACTGTGACAAACTTGTTTGTTGGCTATAAAGAGGCCATAATGATAAAATGTTTATTTTACATGAAGCATATCTAAAAACAGAGATAAATTGGATCCTGGAACAGAAGTGATCATCTCTTCAAATTAGTTTATGTCCTTAAGCAATAGGAACATGTTGTAATTTAACAATTTTAGCTTACATAAGAACTTACTTATAAGCCAATTTGACATCAAGTAAATTATTTTTATTAATGGTTCCCATAGTATTAAATATAAGTCTTCATGTGCATAACAGTCCCATACAATAAATACTGTGGTCAGATACAATGTTATGACAAACTAGTTTTTAAAAGAGGTAAAAAAAAAAAAAAAAAAACCCTTGACACCTTGATGCAAATTCTGATCAGAATAAATGTGACTCTAAAATGTAGAAGAGTCAAAATAGTAACATGTAAAACCGTTCACAAAGGAACACAGAGAAGAACCTGGAAAGAGATGATGTCAGAATGTTCTTTCCCTCTACTCTGCTCATGACATTATAACTAGAAACTAAAAGCAGAGGTTCCCAGGGCATGATGGGGCGGGAACCAAAGCAAGCATACATACTCTTATTTCAGAGAAAACAGGCCTGGAATCATAGTGCAGAAAGGGCAGGAAGTAAGACCAGTGGAGGCTGCATCTTAGCCTCCTATCCAAGTAAGCTCTTACTGTTTAACCGACAAAGATTTAATCAAAATAATGAGAGAATTTGAAATAGTCACTTTTAGAAATCAGCACATATACCATATAAAAGATGTCAAAATCCAAAATAATTCCCTTTAACAGGTAAATGTCATGTGAACAATGTCAGAACCAAAATAGTTTCTTTTAAAAGCCAGTAAAACAAAGAAAAAAATTTTAAATAGTTATGTTTAAAAACAGTAAATATTTTATACAAGAAGTTAAAACCCAATCCCATTTAGAAATAGGTCAAAGCACTGTTAAAATTTAAACTCCCATTGTAGGGATCTGATATCTCCTCCTTAGTCTGACATAAAAATGTGTTGACCTTGTTACAAGGCAGTAGAGACTGCTGGAATCTCTTGTTTTTTTTTATCATCCCATCGAGAATCCAAGATGAAAACCAAAAGAAAAAATAAATCACAAGAAGATTAGGGCATATGTTTAAATGTCTGTAGTCCAGGGAATTCCCAGGTTGTCATCATCGCCCAAGTTTAGTAGTACTGGTTAGTTCCTGGGTGTTGCTATTTTGAATTACGCCATGTGATTGGATTAAGATGGTGGTAAGGTCATCACACGGGTTATCACTATTTTGAAAATATTACTGTCCAAGATGGCAACCAAGCTATGTGGCTGTTCCCATATTGATGATTTCATTAACAGAGATGGAGACCAGATCACATGGTTGCCTCCCTCTTGGTGAGGCATGATGGTTACTAAGCCACAGGGCTACCTTGGTGAGCTCAACTCCATGAGAAAATAAACCCATACCACACCAGGACACAAGTCCTGTGGGATTCAAATGTCTCACAGGTTAAATGTGAATAGAAACTCCTTTTTACTTTTAGAAAGCACCCCGTTAAGTCATACAGACATAGCAGGAGAAAGTACCCTCAGATATGTAGGCCCCAAATAGGAATGCAAAGCAGAGGAATTCATGGTCTCAAACCAAGGATGGAGTCCATGTCTCACCAGCCATCGCAACTGTGAACGCAAAGGGATGTCCTCTCGATCTTGTCCTTCCTGGAACTTGTGAAGGCAGAAGTAAAAAAAAATGGGAGCTATGTCCAGCGAACACATCCTTGGGCTGTTGCTCTGAGAGTGCATGTCTTACTGGAACATGGAGTGTGACTCTTCTTGTTCACCAAATTTAAAAATGTTTTCATCTAGTTAGCAAAGTAACCTTGAGACCACATGGTCTAAGCACTGAAGACCATGATGAAGAGAGAAAACACTCAGAAGCCTTAGAAAAAGTCCACGAAAGAAACGGCTTTTAAAACCTTTTTTTTTTCTTTTGGCCAAGAGGCAAGTGGTTTGCAGTCTCAAATGCCCCAAGGCAAAGACAGCAAGATAGATAAAGGAGTCCTCCTGCTTTGTAACCAAATTCAGTGCACCAAAGAAAGTTTCCATATAGCCAATAAATAAATAAGTTATTAGAATTTGGGGTCTGTTTGTGATCGCCAAGATGATATGGGAGAAAGAGCGTCCCCTAGAGGGTTCACAGTCTCAGTTCTAAAAAGAATTTTTAAAAATATTTTTTAAATTAATATGTATTAATGTACTGCTTGCATATAGATGGGTGCACCATGTTGTGCAATGCCCATGGAGGTCAGAAGAGGGTGTCAGATCCCCTGGAACTAGAGTTAGGAGGGTTGTTAGCCACCATGTGGTTGCTGGGAATAGAACTCACATCCTCTGCAAGAGCAGTGAGTGCTCTTAACCACTGAGCCATCTCTCCAGCCCCTCATTCCTAAAAAGAATTTAATAATGGACCCAAACAGAAGCTTTAGGATAATTTCATTAGAAATTAAAGAAAAATCCTCAGGGTAGGCAAGCTGGAGATCTCAGCAGCCGCCTTGGGGGAGAGGAGAGAAGGCCATGAGGCCATGGCAGTTTAGAGACTGCATAGAGGTCAGACACATGGTGGACCAGTAACCACGTGATGGTGAGGAAGAAGCTTTAGAGAAAAAGTACAAGATGCTAGGGCAGCCCAAAGAAAGCATGTTTGGAAGAGGGATATGAGGAAGGAAAGAAGAGAAACTAGACTTTTCTAGAAAAGCAGGCAGATTTACAGAGACCTACTCCTTGCCTGTGGTTGGGTCCAGAAACTCTGGGGCCCGGCATGCCATTTTGCTGGCCACAAAGGCAGGACAAAGCAGGACAGGGAATGAATAAGCAGCACAGGGATTCATCGTGGGCCGGACCATTTTGTCTGCAAGGTGGCAGATGTCTCAGGGTCTGTGAGGAATGACCAAGTTCATATTGGGACCAAGCTATGTTGCAATACAAAATAACGTCCCTGAGTCCAAGAGGACAGAGATTTGAGAAGACAGAGGAGAGTAGTACAGTCCGGTTTTGAGTGCGTGGAACCCATGATTGGTTAGAGGGAAGAGAGACAGCCTTGAACAAAGGCTGGAAGAAAAGGAGCTAAGATTAGATTGGAGGGGAGGTAAAGAGTGTCCAGGAGGAATTTCTCACCCCAGGCCCAGGAAATGGGGACTGTAGACCTAAAGAGACAAGAGGAGAGATAGTGGAGACAAGAGGCAGAAGACAAGGCTGGTCAGAGGGCAAGGGCCCAGTGAGAAGCTGCCAGAGCCCCCAGGCTGCCTTGATCCTGAGAGTAAGGAGAAAAGAGAGATATGTCCCTCAGCCTTCAGGGCAGGGGAGGGGAGGTGGGCAGGCTGTGGGAGGTGTCCTTCTCCATGCCACCATCCCCCGAGAAGTAGTGCCCGACTCACTAGTCACAGTCTCCCCACCCAGCAGGGCGTGGTGAGGAGATGTTATGCGCACTGGGATCACTTAAAACTGTGTCAAACACCTCTGCAGATGAGGAAAGACCTCCAGGCAGGAAGGTAGAAGAAGGAGGAAGAGAGAGATGGAAAGGAGAGGAATGGAGAAGAGAGTGAGAGAAGAAAGCAGAGACATAGATCACCCGCCCAGCAGGGGCAGGATGTCCCTGTCACAGGCAAGTGTCTGGTCAGCAGCTGGCTTGACTCAGGAGGAGGGACCAGGTCACTGGAGACCCAGGAGTCCCTCCTGGGTTCTTGGCACTGAATGACTTAGGCAAAGGGCAGTGAAGAGCACTGACTAGACAGCTCCATGGGGGACAGTGTTTATCGGGGGTCCAGTCCCCGGGCTGCCTCCGTGGAACAGACAGCAGTGAGCAGCAGAAGTCAGGTGGCTCAGAAGTAGAGTGCTTGCCTAGCATGTGTAAAGCCCTGGGTTCAGTCCCTGACTCACACACGCACACACACACACAAACACACACACATGAGTACACAGGCAGTATAAAGACAGACTTTTTTAGCCAGGCATGGTAGTGAGCACTTGAGCTAGAAACAGAAAGATCAGAGGGTTTGGTGTGATCTTTATCCTCATCTACACAAATTGGAAGCCAGCTTGGGTACATGAGACCTTACCTCAAAAAACAAATGTATCATTTGTGGTAAATATGATATCAACTCTTTTTATCTAGAATAGTTGTAAGACTACCTGGCTTCAATTCCCAGCACCCACATGGTGACACCATTTGTAACTCTGCTTCCCGGGGATCTGATGCCCTTTTCTAACCTCTACAGACTTTGTAAGACATGGGCTCTTCTACACATATGCAGGCACTCATACACATCAAATCAAATCAAATAAAAACAATAAAGATTTTAAAAAATATTTAGCATAAATTTCTTTTACTTTAAACTGTGAGTGTAAAAACACAGCTCTTGGACTGGAGAGAGAACTTCCAGAGGACCCAGATTTGATTCCCAGCATCCACATGGCAGCCAGCAACCACCACAACTCCAGTTCCAGAGGATCTGACACCCTCTTGTGACCTCTGATGCATTGCATGACACAGGTGCACTTATATACATGCAGGCAAAACATTCATACATAAAATAAAAATTATATATATATATATATATTTAAACCCACAGGACTAAGAGTTTATTCTGGATCCAAATATGCATGCCCTTGGCTGGAAGCACAGCTTTAAGTTCCCCAAATATCATGTCCCAACATGGTAGCAGTTTCATAAAATCTTCATAGGAACAAGATAAGCTGCCAGAGCCCGCCAGCAGAAATCGAGAAAAGAGAGAGAAAGGACAGACTCTGGAGGGCGCTCAGTCAATACTGAGGCCTTGACTTTATTTTGCTCAGTGTATTTATAGGAACAATACAACCATCATTTACATATGTGGGATTATTTTAAACACCTATATCTACTTAACAAAAGGTGCTAAACCTAGGATTTAAGATAAGCTGTCCTCCTGGTGATTAAATCAGACCTTCATACAAGGATATACAAGATCCCTACAAGGATTTACAAGATCTTCAGCCTTGGGTTTACAGGATCTTCAGCCTTGGGCCTAAAATAATCTCTCCCTCAGGTGAATAAATCATTTACATAGCAAAACGCCCTAATCCCACAGCACTTCTGGGAACAGCAAGACTGATCCCTGCTTGATCCTAAACTAGGGCAAAATTCAAGGCAGGCAAATGGCTCCCTACAGTAAGCAGTTAGAAATTAAGGCAGTTTTCAAATCTGTTGATGGAAGTATCAGGTGGGCGGTTCCAGCACAGAGAGAATCTCTGCCTCGGATGTTATCTGATGACATTCTTAGACTTTGGGTTGGTGGCTAAAGGATCTGCAGGTACATTGAAAGAGGATTTTACCTTTCCATCACAAAGATGGTCAAACATAAGGGGCTGTTTAGGGGCTAAAAATAACCAAGCTAATTTTACTCTGGATATTGGAGCATTCTACAGTCACTGAAGTTTTGAGAAATTGACAAAGCCTTTGTGTTTTTGTTTTTTCTGTTTCAGGCTAATTTGTGTTTCGTGGATATTGACAACCATTGTATTGAGTTGCCTGAGGAATTTCCACAGTTCCCCAATAAAGTGGATTTTATCCAAGAGCTCTCTGAAGTTCTTCTTCAATTTGGGATTCCTCCTGAGGGCAGCCTACACTGCAGTGAGAGTGCCACCAAACTGAAGAATCTGGTTCTGAAAGATCTGGTTAATGACAAAAAGAATGGGAATATCTCCACCAGTAACCTCAGCGTGTATGAGTTGCTCAAGGGCAATGAAACCATAGCCCGCCTCCAGGCACTTGCCAAAAGGACTGGTGTGACTGTGGAGAACATGGGCCTCTCAGCTTCTCTGAGCGAAAAGGAAAAGGATGTAAAATTGCAGTGTGAAGAGGCGGAGCTGAGGGACTACCAGCTCAATGTACAGCTGCGGGAGGTCTTTGCTAACCGCTTTACACAGATGTTTGCAGATTACGAAGCATTTGTGATTCAGACTGCCCAGGACATGGAGTCCTGGCTGACCAATCGGGAACAGATGCAGAACTTCGATAAAGTAAACAGAACCATGGTTTTCCTTTTTGTGGTTATGAGTGACCCAGTTACTGATCATTTTCACTTTTTAAAATCTTTAACAACCGCCCCCCTCCCGCCTTTTCCATCCCATTAAGTGTTTTATTCTAGACAAAGTAATTTCATGAGAAAGTACATCATACTTGGGAAATGAAAAAAGGGAGACAAGGTCATCCCAGTATATAGGGAACTGAAGACAGGTGAGATAAAAGAGACCTGCCTCAGAAACAAACAAGAGGACTGGGAGTGATGGTGCACGCCTTTAGTCTAACATTCAGGAAGCAGAGGCAGAAGGATCTCTGAGTTCAAAGCAAGCCTGGTCCACATAGAGAGTCACAAATCAGCCAGGGCTACATAGTGAGACCTTGTTTCAAAAAAAAAGGAGAAAAATCAACCAGCATATATGTCTGGTGTTTGAATTGTGAATTAAATTGCTCTAATCTTTTAATTTTCTATACTTTAGCAGTGATTAAATTATAGAAACTTAAATCTCACAGATTTTCTACCCTTGTAGGAGTTTTATTTACTCTTGTTTTATGATCAAGCCTGTTCTTTTTCTAAGAAATACATTTTACTCCTCACCCAATAATGAGGTCACAATTTGTCCATGTAAAGGTATCTGTCATGTTTCACAAGCCTAATTTTTGTATCTTTTTAGGATCTACAAAGAAAAAAGATTAATAAAATTAGGTTGTATGACTGTTGGTCTAAGACTTCAGAGCTTTTAGAAGAGAAAGAGAAAATGTACCAGCTTCTTACTGTCCCGCTGAAGCTTCTTGCTATGGTTTACTATATTCTGTCGATGACCCTCACGCATCCTCCAGATTTCTTCACCAGACAAAAGAACTAGAGATGTATATGAACTTTAGGTCACCAGGGTATAGGTCAGTCCTCTGCCCATTACTGCCTAGGCATAATGCAATTGTTTGAGTGAATCAGGTTTCGCTAAGTGTTATCTTTGTGTCATGAAAGACCTCCCAAAGGGGCTGCTACACGCCTAAGAATCTGTTGTTCAACTTTGGAGCATCTGATGACTAAGGATTAACTGAATATCTGTGTACTATCCAATATTACCTCCTGATTCCATCAGCTACTTTTTCTAATGGAGGATAATATGTGGATCAGAACTTGCAGATGAACTTTATGCTTAAACTTTAATACTAAGAAACCACTTCCCAGTGGGCATGGTGGTACACACCTTCAATCCCACTACTTCAGAGGCAGAGGCAGGCAGATCTCTGTGAATTTAGAGGCCAACCTGATCTACATAGCAAGTCCCAGGCCAGCTGAGGATACAGGAAGACTCTGACTCAAAAGAAAAAAAAGAAACCACTTTCCAGATATTTCTGTTGTTAGGGCAGCTTCTCATTTGGCTTCACGTTGCTGTACTTCCTTTCCAGCTCAGAACTGATCTGTGTGCATTCACATTCACGATCTATCCCTGCAGCCATTCAGATTCTAAGTTCACATCCTAGTATCTTGTTCTTTTTTAATCTCTGTGTAGTTTCAGATTAAAAGGAGAATTCCTTCTACATAACTGCTAGGAAGATGAAAGTTTCATTATAGATTACAGAAGGGTTAGGGCCGGCTCATTTTCGTTAGGAAAAGAAAGCAGGGCGGCGTAACAATCCTGCAAACCAAGTTTCAGTTGAGTTTGATATTACTGTTATTATTTTATGCATATGAATGTATTATCCACATATATGTAAGTACACCCATACGTATAATACCCAAGGAGGCCAGAAGAGTACGTCAGATCCCCTGGAACTGGAGTTACAGATGGTTGTTAACTGCCATGTGAGTCCCGGGTCCTTTGGAAGAGCAGTCAATGTTTTTAACCACTGAGCCATCTCCCTAGCCCTTGGCCTATTTAAAAAAAAAAAAAAAGTTATATCTGCCCTTTATAAAGTGAAATTGGGGGCTGGAGTATGAAGAAAAACAGCTTTCTGTCAGAAAGTAGCTTTCTCTCTCGTGGCTTCTGCCACACAGCATTTAAGAGTGGAAACAGCCAAGTGTGGTGGTACACGCCTTTCCTCCCAGCGCTGGGAGGCAGAGGCAGGCAGATCTCTGTCAGTTTGAGCTCAACCTGGACTACACAGTGAGTTCCAGGCCAGCCAGGGCTACATAGTGAGATCCTGTCTCAAAAACTAAAAATAAGCAAAAAAGCAACCAACCCAGTGACTGAAAGACCAAAATAGGAGCTGACAAATTGTTACTCATCTCACTGCCTTGGACTTGGACATTCATCTCCTAGGCTAAGAACAGAGAACAGAAGAGGTTACTCACTGGGAAGAGTGTTCAAAATGGAATAGTAGGTGAAATGGATGATTGACAGTCCATTGTGTAGAAACTTACCCACCATCACTCATTAATGATGTCCTCTTTTCTGCATAATTTTCATCAGCATACAAATATAAATCAGTTTTGAAAGGTAAAATCAGTGTTAGTCCTGAGTGACCCAAAGTCATAGGGATTTGTAAGGTTTTTTCAAATTTCAAGTGTCAGTTTTATGTGTTACAAGTTTTAAAAAGTAGCCTTAACAACAAATAATATTCAGGTTTCTCCCATAATACTAAGATGACCTCATTACAGTAATAATTTGCTAATTATCTCATTAATTATCTCATTACAGGCTTCTTTCCTTTCTGACCAGCCTGAGCCTTACCTGCCATTTCTTTCAAGGTTCATTGAAACACAGATGTTCGCCACCTTTATTGATAATAAAATCATGTCTCAGTGGGAAGAGAAAGACTCTCTCCTTCGGGTCTTTGATTCTCGGATTGAGAAGATACGACTGTATAATGTCAGGGCGCCCGCCTTGCGGACATCTGTATACCAGAAATGCAGCACGTTAAAAGAAGCAGGTATATTTGCCTTTTTGAAAACCCATGACCATTTCTTTTTGTGGATTGTTGACCTTATGTAGCTCAAAGTTGGTTTTCATTTTAGGACACCATTGCTAATCCTGCTGCTATGTCAAGAAGTGTTTTTATACTTTCCCTCATATGAAACCCCATTCCCAGCATTCCATTTCCCTTGCTCAAAATAGGGGAAAAACAATAAACTGAGTATGATAAGAAAATGCAGATTTTTGTTTTACTCTGTTGTGTTAGAAAAAAAATGTTAATATCTATCTTGCTACTGATGGAGTATTTTTACCTTCTATCTCTTGTCCTTTTTAGCTAAGAATAGTATTAACTTAATAGTAAACCCTGAACTCAACATGGTGGTATATGCCTATAATCCTAGCACTCGGGAGGCCAATAGAAGGAACAAGAGTTCGAGGCCAGCATGGGCAGTATAGCAAGACTTTCTCTAAAACAAAACAACAAAGTGGAAATCGGAGCTGCTGTCTGGTTCACGTAACTAAAGCAGCATGTGTTTACTTTGTGCTACAAGTGGTTACATGACTTCATTTCTTGAAATTAGATCTCTGGATTTTTACACTCAGATGATAGGGTCCCATAACCCTAACACCGGTTTTCCCTCAAAAAACGACGAATCTTGCCAGTCTTGTCTGGCAGTGTAATATAGTCCATTAATAGTGATCACACTAAAAGCCAGTATTTGCTGAGTACATGCAGTGTTCCAACCACTATGCCAAGTGTTTGATGTGCCTTTTTGCATGTCATCTTAATGCTGGGGCTATGTGCACATGTCCTTCATTTTAAAGTTAAGGAAACAGAGCTTAAAGAACTGGCTGTGGATCATTACACATCTATTTATTCTAGTTCCCAACCCATCCTTTTCTTTCTTTCCATTCAAATGTAGCACGACTTGAAAACAGATTTTCTAATGGAAAAGGGAGACAACAGATGTGAAGCTGAGCTCTGCTTCTGTTGCTGACTTACCTTTCCCTGTTGCAGGAGTGATGGTGCTGTAGTCTTAGCATTTTTAAGGAAAGAAGTATTAAACAATAACTTCCATGTACTGCTACAAGTCTCCAAAACACCAACACCCTGTTGAATTCCAGGCATAAGGGCAGCTCTAGGAGCCCTTTCAAGGAAGTAGCAGTTACCTCTGTGTTTCTACAATGTGAGGATGTAGAATGAATGAAATTATCTATTTTTTATCTATAATTATGACTTTCAGTGTTTCAGTAGCTGTGGGAATAATACTTCATTGAGCAAATTTCATTCTCTCTTCCTGACAGAATTTGTAAAATGGAATTAAGCACCAATTCCTTAACTTACATGCATCTATAAAATCTTACTAACTAAAATAAATTCTCTCTTTGCCTTCTTAGAGCTCACTACTCCCATTGTTATCACAGAACTTACATAAAACTCTTTGAAAATAAACCATTATAAACTTAACATGTCTAAAAATAAGATTAGGTTAACGCAGCAGTTCCCCAGAAATTTACTTTAAAAGATTTTTGAAGCAGTAAGGAGACTGTTGTAAGGAATCACCTCCTCTACCCCTCAATAATAGCTGAGCCAGCTTTTTTCAGTGCTGGGGATTGAAGCCGGGGCCTCACTTTGAGCGTCTGGGCAAGCGTGCCATTATTTTATACTTTTTTATTTTGAGACAATCTCACCAAGTTGCATGGGAAATCCCTGAACTTAAGATGCTCCTGCCTCGCCTTCCTGAGCAGCTGGGGTTGCCTGGCCTATGCCAACAGCCCATTTATTTCTTTCATCAGGAAAGACTCCTCCTCCCCCTACAAAAAGAACCATGAAGGTGGAGCTGTGTTGTTGACACTGGGTTCCTGCTGGATATTGGCAGTGATGTGTTTGTGTACTTTTGCTGTTTTGCCCCTAGTTTTGATTTTCAGGTGAACTCTTTAGGCACAGATTATCTGCTGTTGATATTGTGGCTCCAGAGCCTCATGATTTCTATGCAGAAAAACAAGACGTGAACAGTAATGCCTTTTCATTTTCCTCACCAACCACCACAAATCAGTGTTGGCAAACTCTTGAAAGTCTAACCTGAGCCCCTGACCTCATAAAGCATTTGATAACTTCTGAATGTTCAGTATTCTCTGTCAATCTAATTACTAAAAATTAACATTGCTGTATGCTCCCTCTGGCAGTTTTCTATATAACCCCCCAAGGAACTAACTGTGAATTACGATTTTTGTTAAGAAGAAAAACTTACCAAGAAGAACAACTCAATATCAGATTTTTCTGTCATTTAAAATCAAAAGAAAAAAATGAAACTCCTTTTCCTTTCATGCAAGACAGAAGCAGTCATTGGCAGAGGTAGAATTTTGTTGTACTTCATGCAAGATAAAATTGAAAGATGCTTTTGAGAATTCCATGCCATGAATCTAGGCATTCTTTTGCCAAAACCTTCTGTTGTTAATTATGCCTAGAAATATCAGGAAGCATATGTGCAGAAATATTACAAGCTACACATTAAATACAGTGAAATTCAAGAAAGCTTGGGGTAAGTTTGTACAGGCTGTAAGGGAAACTAGAGAAACTTCAGATGTATCTCTAATATTTTGAAGTTTGAAGTCATAGACGGCAGGACTGATTTCCATGTACTCCTCAGTACTGTCTCACTCATACACAGTGGGATGGGAGGATCCTTCTGTGACCTGATGTCATCCTCCAGGTTTTCTTAAGATCATATAAATATTTTGCCTTTTCTATGATCTGATGCCAAGTAGTAGTAACATGACTAGGAAAGGCCATGGACAGACTCCTCCCGTGGAGTTTTAAGGTCTCTGGGGAATGACCAGCAGGACTCAGTCTGCTAGCAGTGAGGGGTAAAGAAACCGGTAATCATAAAGTTACCATCTTCTAAAGTCCAAGACCAGCGTTCTGTTTATTGAACAACTTCAGCTCCTGTTTATAATCCCTTTTCAGTCATCCTCTAGGAGAAGATTGAAGGCTTAGTCTTTCTTCTCAAGTAAAACACCTTCTCCTGAAAATTCAGTAGATAAGAACACTTAAAATCAAGGTTGTTTTTACTAGAGAACTAGATCATTTTCTTGGATCTTTGAGACAACTTCTGATTCTCTGAAATTTAAGGTATTTTAAATTAGAAATGTTGAGAAGTCCTTTCTTTTGACTTTGACCTGTTTTATTCTTGGAAAGGCCAGTTGGTTTTGTTGTTGAGGAATTTTTTGTTTTGTTTTGTTTACCCCTCTGAACATTTTTTAAGTGCCTGCTTATTTTCTGACTCTTCTATATTACCTTCTTGATCTGATAAACACACCTAAATGACCCCTACTAATGATGATATGGCTGCTAACCTAAAGCAAGGTTTTAGACCCTGCATACTCCTTATTTCACTCACAGGAGAACTGTGACTTTTTAATGGACCTTTGGCACAGAAAATGAAGACTGAGGTAGCTGGGCTTGTTCCTGCCTTGCCTCCACATTGTCTGTCTGTGCAAGGAAGAATTTTATTTGCCATCATTTTCTTTAATGTGTACTTAGAACTATATTTTGGTTATGGATACTGAACTTCCCACATGCGAAAGGCTGTTTCTCCTTCAGTCCCAGCACTTGGAAGGCCAAGGCTCTTACACAACATACACATTAAAAAAATTTTAAACCAAGTCCAGTGGGAGCACTTGCCTTTAATCTCTGCACTCAAGTGACAAAGGCAGGTAGATCTCTGTAAGTTTGAAAACAGCCTGGTCCCCATACCGGTTCCAGGCCAGCCAGGGATACTTTGAGAAACCCTGTCAAAAGGAAAATTGTTTCAATACTGAATTATAATTTTTTAATTTCACTGCCCTGGTTTTTGACAAAGGTGGGAAATACCTTGAAAATTAATCAGCTAGTATTTACTTAAAATTAACCTTTCAATGCTTACATGTCACTCACTGATTGCCAAAGAACCTTTGTGAAAGTCTGTTGTCAGGGTGAGTGAGTACTCTGTAGGGGTGAGCAGCACTGTGTTTTAAGGATAAAATGTCTTTGACTTACTGTAAATCTGACTTGTAGCCCACTCAGTTGAGCAAAGACTGATGAAAATGGATCACACTGCAGTCCACCCACATCTGCTTGATATGAAAATTGGTCAAGGCAGATACGAGCAGGGATTCTTCCCAAAGTTACAGTCCGATGTCTTGGCAGCAGGACCAACCAATAACAAGTAAGCTTGTGTTTTACCTGAGTCACTGGTTGGAGAAATGAAAGGTGTAAATGTTCTACAGTGTCAACCAGGCAGTGTGTGACTGTTAAAACATCTTATCTACCTGGTTACTTCTTTTTAAGACCTATCAATCTCTTTGAAATAATGGATTGACACTGTGTATGAGCACTTGACTTTTAATTCTATGATATAAAAAAAAAAAGACCAGAGATTGGGGCTAGAAAGATAGCTCGGAGAGCAAGTGCACTGGCTGCTCTTAATACAGTCATTTAAATGTGGTCCTGAGTTGATCTCTAGCACTTCAAGGGGAAAAAAAAGTCTGTAGAGTCAGAGATGTAGCCCAGTGGTAGAGCACTGGCCTATAAGTACGATGCCTGGGTTCTATCCCTAGCAGTGGAAGGGGGAAAAAAAAAAAGACTGAACCAGGAGGTGGCCCACACTTACAATCACAACACTCAGGATGCTACGGAGGATCATGGTTTCAGGCCAGCATGGACAGTATATATATCAAGTTCCAGCTTAGTCTTAGTTATACAACAAGACCTTGTTAATAATAACCATCACAAAAAATCAA
This sequence comes from Eospalax fontanierii, assembly GCA_035773235.1. Classification (NCBI taxonomy): domain Eukaryota; kingdom Metazoa; phylum Chordata; class Mammalia; order Rodentia; family Spalacidae; genus Eospalax; species Eospalax fontanierii. Next base: position 12,764,494 of record CM069551.1, read on the forward strand.
AAAAAAAAAAAAAAAAAAGGAAGAAAAAAAAAATCAACAAATTCGTCCATTTATAATTGCAAATTCTGTAGGGAAAAAAATCTCTGGTCTTTATTTTTAAAATATTTTATTTATTATTTTTATGTGTGCATGAGTATTTTGCCTGCATGTACGTAAGTTTGCCCATGTTGTGTAGAGTCTGTGGAGGTTAGAAGAGGGTATTGGATTCCTTGGAAATGGAGTTATGGACAGTTGTTGGCTGCCACGTGGGTGCTGGGAACTGAACCCATAAGAGTTCCTCCTTAGGAACCCATGATCCTCCTTAGCATCCTGAGTGTTGTGATTGTAAGTGTGTGCCACCTCCTGGTTCAGTCTTTTTTTTTTTTCCCCTCCACTGCTAGAGATAGAACCCAGCATCGTACTTATAGGCCAGTGCTCTACCACTGGGCTACATCCCTGACTCTACAGACTTTTTTTCCCCCTTGAAGTGCTAGAGATCAACTCAGGACCACATTTAAATGACTGTATTAAAACATAGTGTTCGGGGCAAAGAGATGGCTCAGCAGTTAAGAGCACTGGCTGTTTTTCTAGAAGACCCAGCATGGAGGTCATTATAATAGAACGTGGGCAGTTAGGACACAGAGAAAATAGCACACACCTGTTTAGAGTTTGTAAGTTTATGGAAGAGTTTATTTTAAACAATTTTTTTGGCATTTGAGTTTATGTAACAAGTTTTTCCTAAAACTTCTTAAACAAGCTACCATTCCATAGAAATGCAATTATACAATTTTAGATCCCAGTGACCTTCAAGTCTAGCCTCTTGACTCACAGAAAAGTCCTAAGTATAGGAAGCTGTTGCCTAAAAAGTGGAAAGATGGGCTGGAGAGATGTGGTTAAGAACATACACTGCTCTAACAAAGGTCCCAGTACAGCTCACAGCTGCCTATAACTCCAGCTCTAGGGGGACCTAACACCTCTGGGCTCAAAGGGCACCTGCCCTCACATGCATATACCGACACTCAGACACACGTATGTACATATAATTAAAAATAAATCTGTTTTTAAATGGAAAGTTCAGAAATTTATTTTGTTATTTTTCATATTTGAACACATCATGGAGCCTTGTATATATCTAATATAATCCAAACCAACTTGGGTAAGATAGAACTTGTTATTATGTGTGCTTGTATCTAACATGTAGTAGCACCCCCCCTCTTGTTTTGAGACAGGGTCTCCCCGTAGCCCCACCTGACCTGGTAGTCACTGTGTAGACCAGGATGGCCTCGAACTCACAGAGATCCTCCTGCCTCTGCCTCCCAAGTGCTGGGACTAACCACCTACACCACTGTGCCCAGCAACACCCCCCCCCCGCCTTTTTTTTAAAATCTCAATTCTGATTTCCTTTTTTAAAAATATTTTTATCTATGTGTGTGTGTGAATGTATGTACTCTGGATGCTGGGAACTGAATCTGGGTTTTCTGCAAGAGCATCCAGTGCTCTAAACTGCTGAGCCATCTCTCCAGGCCCTTCTAATCTCAATTTTTAAGAAGTATTCATTGTGATGATTCATTGTAGTACATTATCTGTGAATATCCCAAAACCCACTGGTTTGAGTACTTTGAATGGGTAAATTGTATGGTATTTCAATTAATATGTTAATAAAACTGTTGAATAGTTTCAAAGAATTGGTTGAAAGAGCTGAGTATGGTAGCACAAGGGGCAGGAAGGTCATGAGATCAAGGCCAGCGAGTGACACAGCAAGACTATCCAGAGGGAAAATGACAAGGAAAGGGGAGAGAAGTAGCTGTTGTTAATGTGTGGAACAGTTCATTCATTGTTTAAAGAAATAAAAGTCCATGTTTTTATTTTGCTGGCTGTTCTAACCTACATCATCTCGGACAAACTCATTTTCCAGTCGCTGGGTGAGTCGAAGTGCTACTGCGCAGCGAAGGAAAGACCGCCTCCGCCAACATTCTGAGCACATTGGGCTGGACAACGACCTGCGGGAGGTATGTGGGCTGCCCACCTGGGATTTGTGATGCCAAGGCCACAGACTCGGCCCACCCAGCCAGCAGCTGTCCTTGTGAAAGTGCTTTCAGGCTCTTTTAAAAGTAATTCAGTTACAGGGGGCTGGAGAGATGTCTCAGCCATTAAGAGCACTAACTGTTCTTGCAGAGGACCCGGTTCAGATCCCAGTACCCACCTGGCAGCTAACAGCTGTCTATAGCTAACTCCACTTCCAGGGGATCCGATGCCTTCGTCTGTCCTCTGTGGGGATTACACGACACGGTGCCCTTGCTTCCATGTAGGCAATGCATGCATATGCAGAAAAGAATAATAATCATTTAGTAATAATTTTAAAATATTAATGCTTTTATACTGACTTAACAGAAAGCTTCCAGTTTGATCCTTTTGTTCTACAATTGGGCTTTCTGTGCACTGCATCAAGTAAAAGCTTTGTTTAGGGTAAATTTTTGGTCAGTAGGTTCCTGAAGAGAGAAATATTTACAAGGGATACAGATATATCCAAGTTTCAGGTATAATTTAAGATTAGTAAAGATCTGTTTATATATGGTTTGTCCCTGCTTACTGACACTGTTTTTTTAGAAAGTGTCTGAACTTTTTAAAACTAAAATCCCTATGCTTTTTAAAAGTCCACATGCTTTATTTATACTCTTTGAAATTAAAATTCAAATTATATATTTAAATAATTATGCTTTATTTCTTGTGACCAGAAGAAAAATGCAATCAGAAAACATTTTAACTATTTTCTAACCTCAAATGTGTAGAAACAAAGCAGAAAACATCATTCCGAACCTCTGTCATTTGTGTTAATGTGTTCATACACATGTGATTTTACAACCTTGAGAAGTGCAGCCTCTCGGGCCGTCGCCTTCCCCTCGCTCCCCTGCCATTGCCATGATCTTATCATGTGCACGCTGGTTTCGCTTCTTTCTCCCTGTTCTTTTTTTCTTTTTTTGCTTTTCTGTCATTGACACGTTTCCATCGTCTTAGCCTTCCGGGGAACTTTTGGTGTGTCAGAACTCCATGGCATTCTGGGAGTGGGATCAGGGTCCAGCTCCTCCTGCACGGCTTCCTAAAAAGTCCTTCTCTGAGTGCTGCCTGGTATGTCACACCAGGTGTTCCTGAATCTTGTCTTTGGCATTGCTTGAATTATGCACTATAGGGTTGCATGTAACGTGTATTGCCCTCTGCTTCATCCTGTGTTTGGTGCCTGTTTGTGCTGGTATGTGCTTACACAAGTAATTCTGTACTGTTGACAGTGAAGCTGACATTGGAATCCCTAGTCATTGAGAATTTGTTTATACATGCTATAGAACATGTGATATTTACATATCAAATAACACATTGCTTCTCTTCCAAGTGAGGGAGGAATATATTGAAAATTCTTATTTTAGGCATTTGTTTTCAGAAGTGCAGAACTGATTAAATTTCAGTTTTTATTTTGCTATATTTTTGTCCCTACACCATTTTACTTTTCTTTCCTGGTCTACACTTTATGTTTCAAAAAGCTACTCATTCACATAGACTTTCAGTGCTAAGAGGAGCCTTCGGGGTCATCTCATGCAACTTGATTTAACTTAGCTGACAAGCAAGATATTTGGCCAAAGTTAAACAGACATGCAGAGACAGAGCTGAGTCTGTCGCTCAGGATTCCTAATGTCCAGACCCAAGTGTCTTCCTACTAACTGCATGCCAGTTTGCTCTAACCACTGCTCACCTGAGGGCACAAATAATTTAAGGCTCAGGCTATCTTTTTTTTTCCCCCTTTGGTCTTTTTTTGAGTCAGGGTTTCCTTGTAGCCCCAACTGGCCTGGAACTCACAGAGATCTGCCAGGCTGCCTCTGCCTCCCGAGTGCTAAGATTAAAGGTGTGCACCACCATGCCCTGCTTGGCTTATTTTTTTTCCTCATTGTGTTACTAAGTTTATGATATTAAGTTTATGATAGTGTTCTCTGCAGACATTCAGCATCAATTAAAAGGTTATGATGTCTATTAGAAAATTGAGGGGAAGTCTGTATTAAAAGAGCACATGGTTCAGTGTTTATTGAGTAAGATAGTTTCCTGTGTGTTTCCCAGTGGCTTGTTGTTTTGTTTGTGTTTAGTTGCTTTGGTTTTCTGTAGTTTGGGTTTCTTATTTTTGAGGCAAGGTCTCAGGTATCCCAGCTGCGTTTGAACTCCTTCCTAGTCTTCCTGCCTCCGGGTTTCGCTTTTTCCTGGGATTACAGGTGTGTGCCACCAAATGTGGTTTATGTGAGGCTGGGAGATCCCCGGCCTGTGCATGATGGGCAAACCCTCTTTCAGCTGAGATACATTCTCCCTCCTGTTTTCTGTTTTTGTTTTTTTTAATACAAATTCACTAAGCAAAGCTCAAGAGCATCGGAATGTTTTAATATCTCCACAGTCACCAGAGGCTCTGAACATGACACTAGGATCTCAGTTTGTATTGTAGAATAAGGCACCAGAGGGTTATATGTAAGATCTCAGAAGAGCCTCCTGTGTTTGGAATATATCATGCTTTTCAGCGCGGTGAGCTGCGAGGCGATGCTGTGCCCGGAACAAGTCGCATGAGCTGTATCAGTATCCATCGATGCTCCTGAGGTCATAGAAATGAGCGGCACCACTGTTCTAGAACCATTGTGACTTAATTAGAGCAGAGACTCAGGAGAGCACTGCCCCAGATGCCTGAGGGATATAAAGTATCTGATGTGGGAAGAGAAATAAAAGAAACAAGTGATCTGGAAATCACTTGGCTACTGTGGAACCTCGGACTAGACTAGGCGCCTTACTGTGACCCTGACTAATCACAATTTTAATAGTCCCAATAAAAAAACTAAACTCAGTGAAACATCATTTTGAATGAATTTTAACTTTTAAGTTTCTGACACCCTCCTTTTCATAAGCATTATTTGGTTTTAAGGGGAGAACACGTCTTCTGCCTTCTGTAAAGTGCACTGAATCTTTGATTGCTGTTTTGCACATATACTTACAGCCCTTTTATGTCTTGTTTGTGTAATTTTAAGTAAAAGAGACTCTATGATGTTTACTCATTAAAAATAGCCCTAATTTTTAGAAATATATGCAAGAGGCACGAAGCTTAGGAAAGAACCTAAGGCAGCCCAAACTGTCGGACCTCTCACCTGCTGTGATTGCACAGACCAACTGGAAATTTGTAGAAGGCTTACTAAAGGAATGCAGAATGAAGGTACGTACCTTGCTGCCCAACACAGCATGTGTCATGTTTACACCATGTGTGGGGCTGAGATGAGCCACCCACTTGTGCCATAATGTCCCTGAAAAGAAACTTTCCTTGTGGCATGTATCTGACTATTGTATGGGCTCTGTGTGCACGCATGTGTGTGTGTGTGTGTGTGTGTGTGTGAGAGAGAGAGAGAGAGAGAGAGAGAGAGAGAGAGAGAGAGAGAGAGAGGTGAGACGGAGCTCAGAGGACAGTTTTCAAGAATAGTTTCTTTATGCTGCTCTGCATATTTGAGGCCAACAGACCCACAAGCTTCCTGGAGATTCTCCTGCACCCCACCTACCCCCATCTCACATAGGAGCTCTGGGATTCCAGGTGTGTACGTCTGTATCTAGCTTTTACATAGGCTCCCAGGATCTAAACTCAGGCTTGTATAGCAAGTGTTTATACCCACTGAGCCATCTTCCCAGTCATAAGCTGTTGTCTTCTTCTTCAACATGAACAGATGTTAAGCTACTCATAAGTGTAAGGCATGTTGTCATCTTGTGTGAAAAGCAACACGTTTTTGCATATATATAAAACTGTATACAGCCTTGCCTGCGCCCGTACATTTGTATGCATATGCTTAAGGAAAAAGATCTTAGCTGTATTTTAATTGGTAAATTTAATTGGTAAATTGCATCACATACCTGTGTTGATGCAAGGTAGCAATATAAATAGAAAAAAAATCAATATTTTAGCCAGTAATTTCTGAGCATATTTAATCAAAGCACTCTTCTGTATCAGTGTATACTAGTGCATTAGACGAGGGCTCCTGGAGGAACTCTATGCTGTCTTGCTGTCCATTGTGTGAGACCAGCTAAGACTGGTACAAATTAACTTTCTCAACTGGTTTCCATTTCATTTTCTGATACATATTTATTAGAAGAGAAGAGAGAAAAAGAGAGGGAGAGTCCAGGAAATTCTGAAAAAAAAAAAAACCAGAGCTTTCTATTTCCCTTGTGATTTTGGCATAAGTGCAGATAGCTTTAGTTTGCCAAGAAGCTAGAGTCGGTAAAGGGCAAGTTGTGGTGGTGGGTGGGTTCTAGTGCCAGACAGGACGTTTTCTAGGTAAGGCAGTTCCAGAAGTTGTAGGATAATCCCATCATTACAGAAGTGAATAGTCTTCCAGTTGCTGTATAGAGGCATTTTTCCACAGGAGAGTGCCTTGCAAGGATCATCTTCTTGTCTCTTTAGGACCCTTCTGTATAAAAGGTATTACTCTAGCTAGCTGACCATGGAGATTAAGGCATTTTCTCCATGGTGATTAGAATCTGTAATTAGGACTTTAATGAAGGGAAGCCAGGTCTCCTAATACTGTAATTGTCTCACTGTTTTTGTTTTCACTACTGGAGTAACTTATGACTACTCATGATGTTTTCAGACAAAACGCATGTTGGTGGAGAAGATGGGACATGAAGCAGTGGAGCTGGGCCATGGAGAAGCAAACATCACTGGCTTGGAGGAGAACACCTTGATCGCCAGCCTCTGTGACCTACTAGAGAGGATATGGAGCCATGGCTTACAGATCAAGCAGGTAACTGGCCCAAGACATGCTGGTGACATGGCTACTTAGGAGCCCTGTTAAGAAATGTGACTAGAGCCAGGCATGGTGACACATGCCTTTATCCCAGCACTTGAGAGTCAGAGGCTAGCAGATCTCTGTGAGATCAAGGTCAGCTGGGGCTACAGAAAAACTCTGTCTCAAAAAAAAAGAGAGAAAGAGAAAAAAAGAAAGAAAAATATGTTAAGGGGCTGGGCATGGAGGTGCATGCCAGCCAGTGCTACATAGCAAGACCCTGTCTCAAACACAGGGAGGGACAGAGGAAGGGATGGATGGAGAGATGGAAAAGGCTCAGGAAGTAAGTATACTGTCAAGCCTAACAGCCTGAGTTTGAGCTCCTGAACCCACATTGTGGAAGGAGAGAATCAACTCCCACAAGTTATCCTCAACCTCTACGCCTGTGCGGCGGCACATGCATGTCTGAACCTCGTCCTAGACATGCAGACAAATGAATGGAAAGAAACATAAGGACGAGGGGCTGGGGAGATGGTGCAGAGGGTAAAGCAAGCTTGAGGACCTGACAAAGAAAATCGAGCATGGTGGTGCCCCCTTGTAGTCCAGCACTGAGAAGAGGAAGGCAGGAGGCTCCTTGGGGCTCGCTGGCTAGTCAGCCTGGCCTAGTTGACTATCTCCAGGTCCCAGTGAGAGATGCCTGTCTCAAAAAACAAAATGGAAAATTCCTGAGAAATAGCCCATAAGACTGATCTCTGGCCTCCACATGCATGTGCATACACACACACACATCCCCCATGTGTACACACACACACACATCCCCCATGTGTACACACACACATCCCCCATGTGTACACATATACACATATACACACACATCCCCCATGTGTACACACACACACACATCCCCCATGTGTACACATACACACATCCCCCATGTGTACACATATACACACTCACACATCCCCCATGTGTACACACACACACACACCCATGTGTACACACATACACACACGCATCCCTCATGCTTATACATGCACACACACACACATCAAGTCTGATGACCTGAGTTAGACCTCCAGAACCCACATGATGGAAGGAGAGAACCAACCCCCTCGAGTTGTCCTCTGACTTCCACATATGCACACACTAAATAATAAAATAATAATACGTAAATTACTTTTTTGTCACAGCTAAGAAAGATGAGCTTGGTCACCAAACTTTCAAACTGCCAATTTAACGTCAGTGGTCTCAATGAGAATTTTTTTTCGGGGGGTGGTTCTTTTTGAACAGGGTCTCCCTGAAGCCATAGCTAGCCTGGAACTCACTCTGTAGACCAGGCTGGCCTCAATCTCACAGAAATCTGCCTCTGCCTCCTGAGCTCTGGGATTAAAGGTGTGCGTCCCCATGCCCAGCTGAGGAAATTATTTTTTGATGAATCATTTCTTTAAAGTAAAAAAAAAATTATGTGCCTTATACTTTCAGGGGAAATCTGCCTTGTGGTCACATTTAATTCAGTTTCAGGATAGAGAAGAGAAACAGGAGCACCTTGCTGAGTCACCAGGTAAGACGGCATTTGGTTTAGATAGATGGTTTCTTTCTTTAAGATTTATCTGTGTTTATTTTAAGTGTATGAGTGTTTGTTTTCATGTATGTACATTACGTGTGTGCATGGTAACCATGAAGGCCAGAAAAAGACATTGGATCCCCTGAAACTGGAGTTCAGATGGTTGTAAGCTGCCTATGGGTACTGGAAACTGAACCCAAGTAACAGCACAGTGTTCTCACTACTAAGTCAAAGTTATGGATTATTCTAACATTCAGAAATATAAATTTAAAACATTTTAAATTCATAGGCAAGGGCTGGTGAGATGACTCATTGGACAGACATCTTTTGCCAACCTTGACAAGTCAAGTTCAGTCCCCAGAATCCACAGGGTAGGAGAGAACCAGCTCCACAGAGTTACCTTTTGACCTCCACATGCTCATGAATAGTCACACAAACAACATATAAATGTAACTTTTAAATTAAAAAACAAAAGCTTCTTAGCTAACCATGAACTTAAGTACGCATTTGAGGCTGAGGGTGTGGCTCTGTGGGAGAGTGCTTGCCTTGCACATAGGAGACCCTGGATTCAGTTCTCTTCTCTTCTGAGTGCAGTGCCAGAGCTACAGGCTGCTGTGAGCCGCCTGATCTGGGTGCTAGGAATCGAACTCAGGTTCTCTAGAAAAGCAGTATGCGGTCAACCACTGAGCGAGCCGTCTGCCTGGCCCAGGAAGTCTAGTTTTTAAATATATCTTATCCGACAGCTGGGAGTATGGATTTAACTCTGCATTGTCTAAATAGGTTGTCAGTGTTCTGCTAGCCTAGGCTGCAGCTGTATTTATACAGATTTAGATTAAGTTTAAAAGCATTCTATAGCATCCATCTCTTCTTCCCTTTTCCTGTATAGAGAGTAAAAGTATCTTGGCCTATGTCCTTTATTTCTCTAACAGGAAATAAAGTCATTCAGAATATGAAACCATAACCAAGGTAGCTTACCGTAATTACACTTGACCTTAGCCAGAAGGTCAGTAAGCAGTTTTCCCCTAGTTAGAAAAACAGAGCTGGGCATAATGGTGCACACCTATAACCCAACATGCAGGATGAGGAAGAAAAAGGATCAAGAGTTTGAGGCCAGTGTGGGGTACATATTGAGACCCTGTTTCAAAAAAAGACATTAAGAAGTAGCCATTCGTGGGATGAAATGTTGGAAAGCCAACTCCAATTAAGATGGGGGGTAGGAACTGGAGAGATGGCTCAGCGGTTAAGAGTACTGGGTGTTCTTCCAAAAGACCTGGGTTCAGTTCCTGGCACCTGCATGGCAGCTGACAACGGTCTGTAACCCCAATGATAAAATGTTTTTTAAAAAGGTAAGTAGAAGCATTCAATTCTTGGGCCAAAAGAGGCCCATGAGAATGTCTGTCGTTAGAGTAGCAGCTGGTGCTCGCAGCTTTTGTGGCCTCAGCTGGCCCAGTGCTGGGTGGTTCCCTTGGAATCAGAGTCCTAGCTATTGGGTGGATCAGCAACACTGAAATGAAGGATGAGAGATATAAAATGTGTCACACAGGTTTCTGCTGCACTGTCAGACTGATGACAGACTGACAAGGTAAGAAGTATTTTAGTAAGGGCTCAGTAGATTAGTACGAGCCATCTACCTTTTTTAACCTTTTTTTTTTTTCAGACGGTCTCACTATGTAACCTCACTGACTGGCCTGGAATTTGCTATGCAGACCAGGCTGGTCTCAGACTCGCAGAGATCCACCTGCCTCTGCCCCCAAATGCTGGGATTAAAGGCATGTGCTACCATGCCTGGCCCGGCATAGCTCTTTCTTTTTTTAAAGACTTGTTTTTAATTATGTGAAGAGGGTGGTATTATACACTTGAGTGCAGGTACCCATGAAGGTCAAAAGAGGGTGTCAGATTCCCTGGAGTTGGAGCTACAAGTGATTATGTGCTGCCGGATGTGGGTACTGGGAACCAAACTCAGGTCTTCTGCAAGAGCAGAAGCTCTTAACACTTAGTTATCTCTCCAGCCCTGAGCCATGTAGCTTTTAAAGTTTATGTTTATTGTACATGTAGAGGGCCAACGTTTATCAACATTGTTCTAATACTTCTGGCGATTCTTGGTAGAGAGCTTGCCTAGTATGCATAAAGCCCTGAGTTTGATCCCCAATACACATCACCTAGACATCGTGTTACATACCTTTAATCTCAACACTTTGGAAATAGAAGCAGAAGGATCAGGAGTTCAAGGTCATTCTTGACCTCATTCTTTGGGGCTGACTTGGGCACCGTGAAATGGTAATAACATCGGCTGATGAGATGGATAAAGGTGCTTGCTACCAGGCTTTGATAGCCTGAACTCAGTCCCCAAGACCACATAGTAGAAAGAGAATTATCTTTCCCAGGTTGTTCTATGACCTCCACCAAATACCATGGCACATACGCACCTGCATATACAAGATAAATAAATACATTTAATAATTTTTAAAATTTATAGTATGGCTGTGGCTATAGCTCAGGGGCAGAACACATGCTTAGCATGTACTTAAGCCAGATTCATCCCAGTGATACGAATGGATGTGCACATACATATACAACAATTTCTGCTTAAATTTTTTTATTATATTTATTTTGTGTGAATTCAAGGGAGGGCATGCCTGTGTTACCACACGGCTGTGGAGGCAAAAGGACAGCTTACAAGAGTCATTTCTCTCCTTCCACCATGTGGACCCAGGGCTTGAACTCAAGTTACCAGACTTGACAGGGCCACCTTATATTAGTTACTCTTCATTGCTGTGATAAAAAACCATGACCAAGGGAACTCAGAAGAAGAAGGGTTTATAGTTCCAGGTTCCAGAGAAATTAGAGTCCATCATGGCGGGGAGACATGGTGAGGTGGCCAAACAGGGACAGAAAACTCACATCTTTGAGCAAGCACAGGAAGTACAGAGCAACTAGAAATCCAACAATCTGCCCCCAGTGATGTGCTTCCTCCAGCAAGGCTACACCTTCTATTTTTAAAAATAAAATATTTTATAAATAAATTTTATAAATAAAATATTTATAAAATAAAATATTTTTATTTTATGTGTGTGAGTGTATTGCCTGCATGTAGACAGTAAGTGCATGCTTGTTGTACAGTGCCCAAGGAGGTCAGAAGAGGGCATCAGATCCCCTGGAACTGGAGTTACAGATGGTTCGTCATCATGTGGGTGCTGGGAATCGAACCTGGGCCCTCTGCAAGAGCAGCTAGTGCTCTTAACCACTGAGCCATCTTTCTAGCCCAGCCACAGCTTCTAAGACCTCCCAAAAGACCACCACCAACTGGGGACAAAATATCCAAATACTTGGAGCCTGTGGAGGACATTTTCATTCAAACTACCACAAACCTTTAGCCACTGAGCTACCTTGCTGGCCACAGATTTTTTTTCTTTTCTTTTCTTTCTCTCTTTCCCTCCCTTCCTCTCTATGTCTGTCTGTCTCTCTCTGTCTGTCTGTCTCCCCCCCCACCCTCTCCATGTAGCAGCCCTGGCCATCCTGGAACACACTGTATAGATCAGGCTAACTTCAAGCTCACAGAGATCAGCCTGCCTCTGCCTCCCAAGTGCTGGAATTAAACACCATGCCTGGCCAACAAATTGTTATTTTTTGTAATTTTGTTATTTTGAAGAATAGTATAATATTCTAATTATGCAAAAATTAGTTTTGTGGGAATGAGGTTGTAGTCAGTAGACGAGCTTGGACATAGTGTTTATAAAGCCCAGAGTTCAATCCCCAGCACCACAAAAAAGAAATTGTTTTTTAATTTGGATGTGCTATTTCCTAAAATATTCTTGTCAATTATCAAGCTTCCTAATTAATGCCAATAAGCATTGTCATATTAAGGAAAGATCCTGATTCATGGTGGGTTTGAACACTGTACTTACTAGCATTGAGCCTGGTGAAATTCAATGATGGGCTATTGCTAAATGTTAGCCACTTTATACATCTGTGTTGTTCTTTTCCTAATATATTTTATTCATTATTTTTATTTTATGTGTAATAGTGTAATGTCTGTGTGTGTATGTGTGAGTGTACCCATGTGGTGCAGTGCCCATGTAGGTCAGAAGAGGACGTGGGATTCCCCTGGAACTGGAGTTAGAGATGGTTGTTAACCTCCAGGTCGGTGCTGGGAATTGAACCCAGGTCCTCTTGAAGAGCAGCCAGTGCTCTTAACCACCGAACCATCTCTGCAGCCCCATGCGTGCTATTCTTAAACCTTGTGTCCTCAACCGAAGTTCTATTGAACTGTAAATGACTTTTTAAATCTCATGACAGGGTGAAAGGTTAGGAAAGCACGGAACAGGGCAGAAATGCTTTCTGGATCTAGCACAGTGGTTTTGTACCACTCTTCAGTTACCCTTATCAGAACTTTTTATGTAGGCGTGGCACAAAAGGATCGAAAGGTTGGAGAGGAAGAGGAAGGCAGATTTCTGTGAGTTCTAGGCCAACTAAGGCCTAGAGACCCTGTCTCTAAATAAATAAAAAGTTTTCTATTACCCCCCCCACAGACATACATAGTTCTATAAAAATTTTATGTGTGTATATGTATATACATGCATATGTGTGTATACATAAAATATCCGCCTTTACAAACTTACAGTCTATGCAGTAGCACTGATTCAGGCAGCTGGACAAAGGGAATTCCTTGGCCAAGTGTTAAATTCAAGAATCTATATTGAAGGAGAAAGTGGCCTGTTACATTTTAGTATTTAGAATTAAGAAACAGTAATGGAGGTACATAACTCAGCAAAGTGTTTGCTGTACAAGCATGTGAGCCATCCCTCACCATATTAAAAAGCCAGGTACACCATACATCTGTAACGCCAGGGTTGGAAGACAGACAGGCAGATCGAGGGGTTTGCTGGCTAGCCAGTTTAACCAAAATTATGAGTTCCAGGTTCAGTGGGAGAGCCTGTCTCAAAAGATAAGGTGGATTGGCCGGGTGTGGTGGCGCACACCTTTAGTCCCAGAACTCAGGAGGCAGCGGCAGGTGGATCTCTGTGAGATCCAGGCCAGCCTGGTCTACATAGTGAGTTCCCGGCCAGCTGGGGCTGCAGGGAGACCCTGTCTCAAAAAGACAAAAAATAAAAAAGGTAGAAAGCAGTAGAAGACCTCTGATACTGACCTCTGACCTCCACACATGGGTACATAGGTGAAAGCACACACTTGTGCACACACACAAAGAACAATAATAGAAGAGGTTGGGGATGTAGTTCAGTTGGTAAAGTGCATCCTGGCCTGCACAAAGCCCTGGATTCAATCCCCAGCATTATATAAACCGGGCATGGTGACACCTGTAATCCCAGCAGTCAGGAGGTAGAGACACAAGCATCAGTTTAGTCTTCTAGACTCTTTCCTCTGGTTACTAGTAAAGTAATACATTACGTCCCCAGGCCTGGCTATCAGTACCAAAGTACCACAAGCAGAATGGATTAAACAGCATCCATTTATGGCTCACAGCTGTGAAAGCTAGAAATCCCAAACTCGAGGTATCCAATTTTCTGAGGACTGTGATAAAATATGCATTCATGCCCCTCTGCTGGCCTCCAGTACCCTCAAGCATCCTTTGGCCAATAGATAGTATCACCTGTGACTTCACATCATCCTTCCTCTGTATGTATGTTTTCATGTCCAAACTTTATTTTGGGTTTGGTTTTTGAGACAGGGTCTCACTGTGTAGCCCTGGCTGGCCTGGAACTTATGTAGACCAGGCTGGCCTCAAACTACTGCCTGCTTCTGCATTCCAAATACTGGGATTATTGACTGGCACAAAGCTGGGCATGGTGGCACACAGCTTTAGTCCCAGCACTCAGGAGATATATGAATTATTTTAGGTCATTCCTGTTCCTTTCAGGCTCTCTCTGTCCTTCTGTCTTTGTCATTTAATGGCAGCAGCATCCTCAGTTAAGCTAGAAGCCAGAATGCCCACTTGATGTACAGAAAAGCCACGGATCATGACATCAAAACACTCTGCCTCATTTAATTAATGTATATGATTGGACAGGCTTCTTAACGTCTTTGAGCCACAGTTTCTTCATTTGAAAAATTAAGATCAAAAAATCCATATTAAGATTGGTGTAGCTCAATGGTAGGGTACACACATAGTGTGTATGAGACCTTGCTTTCAATCCCCGTCACCCTCCTCCCCACAAAAAAATAAAAATCAAAGGAAGTTGATAATTAAAACATTTTATTTAAGTACTTAATATTGATTAGGGTCATGCTCACTCTCTGCTCCCTCGGGACGCTGGGAGATTTTGAGAACTCAGTTTGTATGAAACACTATTCTAAACTTTAGATAATTTAAATAAGAAAGTTTCTCTGTCTCCAGTTCACAGATAAGAATAGACTATACAGAAGCTAATCACCATCAACTAGAGAAGTCTATTGAATTCTCTGTAGGCCCCAAGAAAGCCCAGTTCAATCCTTAAGCTGTGTATACTGCTTTCAGTCTTAAGTGCTAAATAGGCAGTAAATGAGGGGAAAATGATACAGAAATATTTTTAAAATAAGCTTTAGACTTTTAAAAAGCATAGAAGAGAAATATTGCTAACCTCAAGGAAGCCAGTGAGCAGAGAGAGAGAGAGAGAGAGAGAGAGAGAGAGAGAGAGAGAGAGAGAGACCGACCCAGGCCAAGGTACACCTGTCAAGGACATCCTCAGTGACCTACTCCATCCAGCTAGGCCCCACCTCCTACTCCCTGCCACCTCCCAAGGCCAGCCAGCGGATGATGCACCTGTTCGGTCAGAGTCCTAACAATCCAGTCACCTCCAGGAAACCCCACTTAAACATTGTACAGGGAAACTAAACCTTCAGTGCACTTGGGGAGACATTTCCAGTTCAGATCATCACAATATTGTTTACCTGTGGGACTCTTAGGATGAATCCTGCTGCTTTATTAAAGGTCAAACTTTTTTATCTTAATTTATTGATTTTGGTGCTAGGAATTGGGCCCAAGGCCTCACACATGCTAGACAAACATTCTCCCAATGAGCTGTACTTCTAGACCTCCTTTTTAAAAATATTTTATATATTATTTTGATTTTATGTGTATAGGTGTGTTGCTGCATGTATATAAGTGTACCCGTGTTGTACAATGCCTGCAGAGGTCAGAAGAGGGCATCAGACCCCTGGAACTGGAGTTACAGATAGTCATGTGGGTGCTGGGAACTGAACCCAGATCCTCTACAAGAGCATCCAGTGCTCTAACCACTGTGCCATCTCCAGCCCCTAGACCTTTTCTGTTACTGTCTGGCTTCAAAGGCCTGGGCCTCTTTGTTGTCTCCCTCTAGCCAACTTGCTGATTGTACTTTTCAGCTCTTTTGCGCTGCCTTATAAGCTTGTCCCGATTCTCAGTATTTTGTTTTGCTTTGTTTTGTTTTTGAGACAGGGTTTCATCTAGCCAAAGATGGCCTTGAGCTCCTCAGCCTCCTGTCTCTACTTCCCAAGTGCTGGGAGCACAAGCACTGCTCTCTTTCTCTCACCTTGTTTCTACTACCTGCATGACCGTCTTTCATGCTACCTGATCGCATGGAGTGAATTCTCTGAGGCATTTCACTTTCTCTCACAGATAGGAAGGTGAACATGGTGTGCTCCCTACAGCCTCTGGGACAATTTCCTTAGGGCCCGCTACTTCCTGAGTGTTAAAGAGACTGGTCATTAAAGTGCCCCCTTGAAAATTCCCTCCCCAAACTGTCTCAGTAAATGACCTATTTACCTCCAACCTGGCATGGGTAGATTGACCTGACAGTCCCATAAGTAATCGTTTAGACTGTAACGCCTGCGTTACAACTGTATCCCAGTCTATCCGGCGACGGGCTGAGGAATTGAAAACATACAAGACAAACACAACACAGACACCAAAAATGGTGGAGAAGCTTCCGATTTATTCAAGCAGGGTGCACACATATACACACCCAGCAAATGCAAGTGATTAATAGCAGAAAATTCCAGGGGAAATTGGTAGGGGGTAAAAAGTTCAGGTTCCCAAGGAATGTCTGAGTGTGTGACAGTACCTGGTTCAGAACAATTACGTTTGGCATCAAAAGGTCTGTGGTTAGGCCTCTAAAGTTTGAGTTGTTCTGGTCAAGCTGATCTTATAGAAACTGCAGAAGTTGTTCCCATAGAAACTGCAGCTGACATGCTGAAGCTAGTTCCTGATCAGGGAGCTAGCAGAGAAAAAGGCATGTAGGGAGGCCAAGGCCCTACATTAGACCTGCCAGGTAGGTGTCAGCACAGCTTTTCACCAAGTGCCTAACCCATACAGATGCTAATACATAAAAATGTTCACTGACTTTTCCTTGGTAGTTTGTGGCAGGGGTTAAGGGGGCCTGAAGATGGGAATGTTGTGTGTGTTCCAGTATATCTCTAAGTAAATGCATCTAAAAACCAAGAAAACATTACTTTTAATATAAATCAAAAACTCGAAGCCTAAGTACTGTCATATAGTTGCTAAATAGGCTACCGCAGTATAGTTTCTGTTTACAGGAGAGAAACAAAGAAATAAAGAATAGGTAGAGAACCCCTTGGTGTCCCGTTGACACCGAGGCTCAACACCTGTTACTACTTCTTAGCCAGTGATTCATGGGTTGCCATTTGCTATAAGAGTCACCTTTCTTTCATAAATGGTAGCTTTTTAGACTTCATAAAAAAATCACTCGTGAATCTTATACATCTAGATATCCATTTAAATACTTCACATGATTTACTTATTGTACATGGGATTTTGAACTTCGAAATTGAAACTTGCCCCTTAAAGAGCCAAAACAGTTAGATTTAAAAAAAAAAAAAAAAAAAGCATAGAGTTTAAACATGTTTCTGGGCTGGGGATTTGGTTCAACTGGTAGAGTGCTTGCCTAGCACTAGCATACAGGAAGCCTGGTGTTCAATCCCAGAGCCACATATACAGGGCGTGGCATCACTTGCTATACAATCTGAGCATTCAGGAGTTCGAGGCCACCCTTGGATATATGACATCCTGTCTCAATCACAGACAAGCACCAACCACCACAAAATGTTTCTAATTCATGAGTCTAGAGATGAAGGGTCTGTACTTGGTAGCTTAAGCTATTGACATTGTAACTACCCAGCTTATGAGAATGAATAGCTGTGGAAACGGCCTGGCCCTTATGCCAGAACTGACACACATTGCTTTATGAGGTTCTTTTAGAAAATACTCATTTTAAATTTCCAGCTGTAGCCACCGCTTGTTTAGAAAAAACATGACTGATTGACTATACGAATATTGTAGCAATATTTCAAAGAAAGAATTTGAACTTCTCTTTAGTCTGTAAATTTGTTCTTATCAAATTTTGAAATATTTATTATAGACTATGAAACAAGTAAATTTTTTAAGTTCTTACTGCTTTTTTCTAATACTTGGCTGATATTTTTCTACATAGTTGCCCTTGGACCAGAAAGAAGAAAATCTGACTCAGGAATTATGTTACCAACACTCAGGGTCTCTCTTATCCAAGACATGAGGTATTTGTTACACATCTTAGCAAATGTGGTAACTTTAAAATATTTTATGGCTTTTACCTAAATTGCTAAAGTAATGATGACTGTGTACTTTTATTGTCTATTCAGAAACAGAAGTTTTATAATTTTAATTGTCTTATTTTTGTCCTATTGTGGTTTTTTCAAGGGGTGCTGCTCCTGATGAGTGTTGTAAAACATCTCTAAACTACATTACAACTTCTTTTGTTTGGGATTTTGAAAAATCTCTTAAATACATGTTATCTATAGATATATACCAAAAAAAAAACTATAATGCCAGATGATTTGGCAGAAAAATTGCTGATAGATATAATTTGAAAAAAAATACTATTTGAACCAAGTATGGTAGTGCATGCCTTTAATCCCAGTACTGGGGAAGCAGTGAGTTCAAGACCATCCCGGTCTACATAGCAAGTTTCAGGCCTGCTGTAACAACTGTAATTTAACTTTTCTTCATTGGTATTGTGTTTGTGTTCATGTGTTTAGAGGCCAGATGACAGCATAGCATCTTTCCTCCGTGCTGACCACCTTGTTTGTTGGACAGGTTCTCTCCTTGGCCTAGACTCATTGCAATTAAAGTGTGGAGGAATTAAATAGAAAAATGAGTAGTTGAGAGTTGAAGGTCTTGTTGCCTTTTTAAATATTTTGTTTATTGTTTTTATTTTGTGTGTATGAGTCTGTTGTCTGCATGTGTGTTAGTGCACATGTGTCATGCAGTGCCCACAGAGGTCAGAGGAAGGTGTTGGATCCCCTGGAACTGGAGTTACAGATGGTTGTTAGCTGCCTCTTGGGTGCTGGGACTCGAACCTGGGTCCTCTGCAAGAGCAGCCAATGCTCTTAACCCCTGAACCATCTCTCCAGCCCCAGTCTTGTTGCTTTTAGTGTCTGTGTTATCCAGGTAATGTCTGCGTGGCTGAGGAGTAGCCTCTGCTGTTTCAGAGCCTCACACTGGAGACCACCAGGTTGTGGGGTAACCCACACTGCTATCACCACCAGCAAGAACTGAGTCTAAGAGAACTCATACTTGCTACGAGATTTCTCTGTTCATGGCCATGCTTAATAGTATTGGTTACTTTAAAATTAGTCTGTTATAATTCTGTAAAGGAAATCTTAGAAATGAGGTGATTTTGGCTAATCTCCAGAAATGGCACCATACTTCTTTTGTGTATCAGTGTGATGTGATATGATACTTCAAACCTTGTTGATCAAGAGCATTTGTACAGCTTAGGCCTGGTGGAGCAGGTCAGTAACCCCAACTATTTGGGAGACTAAGGCAGGACAATTGTAACTTCAAGGCCATTCTGAGCCACAGAGTGAATTCTGGTCAGCCAGGGCAACTTAGTGAGACCCTGTCTCAAAATAATAAACCAAAAGAGGTCCGGGCATGTAGCTTAATGGTAGAGCACTTGCCTGGTATGCATGATGTCTTAGATCCAAGAATTGAATTGAAGGAGGTACAGAAAACGAGAGGGGGACAAATGAGTATGAATAAATATATGTGTTTGTGTATTGAACATTTTCTTTGTTCTGAATATTTAGAATTCACAGAGAAAAGGGGTTGTTGCAATATTCATTACACCCAGTCATTCTAGGCATATTTAAAAAAAATCAAAGAAGAAATGATGTATCACATTAGCAAAGACTTTTTAGTGATTTAACCCGGTGGGGTGGTGCACGCCCAATCTCCCAACACTTGGGTGGCAGAGGCAGGCAGAGTTCCAGGCAGACTGGATCTACAGGGAGACCTTATCTCAAAAAGACAAAAAAAGGAAGGACTTTTTAGTGAATTAGCTCACAACTGTTGTGTTGTGGTTTTTGTTTTATTTTTATTTTATGTATATGCGTGTATCATGTACCCATGTTGTGCAATGCCCATGGAGGCCAGAAGAGGGCAACAGATCCACTGGACCTGGAACTACAGTGTATGGTGGTACACACCCTCAATCCCAGCCCTGAGGAGTCAGCGGCAACCTGCCATCAGTAGCTCCAGTTCCAGGGAGTCCAATGCTCGTGATCATTGCAAGACACAGGTGCACTTACATGCAGGCAAAACACTCATACACATAAAATAAAAATAATAAAGAAAATATTTGACTGTTCAATTGTTTCATTTTCCTGAAGGCCAGGAATTGTCAAGGGCCTGTTTGCAGGTGTCTGAGGTTGGAGCAAGGACATAACGGAACTTGAAGAGTAAATGAGAGTTAAGAAGTTCCTCCTAAGACTCAGCCTCCTATTGTAATGCCAGTTCTGATGTGCAAATAAATTTATGATTCTGTCCTCAATGTTTATTGCTTGTTGCTTCCTCTGAATATAGAGGAACTTTCTGACCCAGTACTGCTAATACTCTTTAGTTCTTTTCTAGCTTCAGATTTACCCTCACCATCTCTCCTTACTGTTGGTACTAACTTTTAGGCATATTCAGAACATGAGCGAGATCAAGACTGATGTTGGACGAGCTCGGGCATGGATAAGATTGTCTCTAGAAAAGAAGCTTTTGTCCCAGCATCTCAAGCATTTGCTCTCAAACCAACCTCTGACCAAGTAAGACTACCTTTCGAGATGTTTCTGTTTCTGTGGCTTTTGTGCAAAGTGAAGTATGTAAGCTGACAAATTAGTATTGTCAGCATGAAGCTGGTCTGTGTGTACCTGCTTCAGAGACTGTCTTCACAAAATACTTGATCATTTCTGGGATAGCACACCAGATTTTACAAAGATCAGGTTTACTGGACTGTAATCAGAATCTTAAAAACTATCAGTCCATACAAACTGACAGTAACAGCCAAAATATTGGTTGAACTTATGTTAGCTTCTCACTATGAAACCATAGCAAGAGCTGGAGTAGAAGACAAAAGAAAAAGGTAGGTCCACACAAGGGGCTCGTTATGAGTCTTGCCAGTATTCACTTTCAGTACTTTAGATTCAGGAAAGCAGTCAGATCCATGTCAGTTAATTGTTAACAAGTTTGATGTTTTCCCTCCTTTACCAGGAAATTCTTCTAAATGATAGGAACTTTAGAGCTTATTTGAAAGCCATGGAGTTGGAGTTCTCAAAAGCAAAGGTTTGTGAAGAACCTGATTTAGACCTAGGACATTGGCTAGGTCTAACCTATTGGCTGTGTCACAGTGACCAGTGATGCTCCTAGTCTTGCCTTTGCCCATACCACCCTGGAGCATTATAGCAGGAGTATGAATCTCCAAAGAGTAGGGTTAATAAAGAACACACTAGGAGGGCTTGAGATAGAACTCAGTCAGTAGTGCTCGCCTAGCATTCATCAAATCCTGAATTCAGTCCCCATCACAAATCAACAGGGATGTGACAGCATATATGTGTAGTCCCAATGCTCTGCAGTTGGAGACAGGAAGCCCAGAAGTTCATGGTCATCCTTGGCTATATAGCAAATTTGAGGCCATCCTGGGCTACATGAGACCCTGTCTCTTAAGTAAATAAATAAATAAAAATGGGAACTAAGGAGATGACTCAGTCAGGAAAGTACCTACCATGCAAGCTTGAGGACATGGGTTCAGATCCCCAGCACTCACATAAAAATGTCAGGCATGGTGGCATGTAACTCCAGTATTGGAGTGCGGTAAAAACAGGTGAATCCTTGCAGTTCATTGACCAGCCAGCCTGGCTGAATTGATGAGCTTCAGGTTCAGTGAGAGACCCTGTCTCAAAAAATAAGGCCAGAATAATGGAAGCTACCTTATGTTGACCCCTGTCTTCTACAAGCGCAGGTGTATATTTGCACATGTCCATGCAAATACATATACATACCATAGACACATTAAAAAATGGAATGTGGCCGGGCATGATGGTACACTCCTTTAATCCCAGCACTGCAGAGGCAGAGGCAAGCAGATCTCTGAGTTCAAGGCCAGCTTGATCTACCTAGCAAGTTCCAGATCAGCTGAGGCTAAGGGAGACCCTCTCACAAAAAGACCAAAAGAAATTTAATAAAAATAAAAACTGGAGTGTTGAAATGGTGTGGTATAACACATAACTTTAATCCCAGCACTGATATACCAATAACATTTTTAAGTAGTTATTCATGACAAAATGATTATCTGTAATCTTACTATACGAAGAAAAACGCAAAGCATCTCACTTTTGCTTCTGGACTTTCTAGTCACGGCTTCATAGTACAGCACACTACATGTGCAGTTGGGTACCATCCCTGGTTTGCTTAGCATTATGTCATCAGCCTCCCAGCTTGACCTGGTCTGAGTGCCTCTTCATTTGTGCCTTTATAACTGAGAACTGTTGCTATCTTTAATTTTTTAATATTTTTATTTTTATGTGTATGAGCTTAATGTCTGCTTGTACGTAAGTACACCTCCTCCATGCAGTGCCCACAGAGCTCAGAATAGGACATCAGATCCCCTGGAACTGGAGTTGCAGACAGTTGTTATCTACCATATGGGTGCTGGAAACTGAACTCGGGTCCTCTACAAGCCAGTGCTCTTAACCATTGAGCCATCTCTCCATTGTAAGCACACATGTGTACACACATGCACAAGTGTACACACACACATTTTTTGGAAACAGGTCTCACTGTGTAGCCCTCCCTGGCCTAGAACCTTATATGTAGACCAGGCTGACCCCAAACTCATAGAGATCCATCTGGTCTCCTGAATGCTGGGATTAAAGGTGTATTCCACCACACCCAGCCTCCATGAAGCACACAGGTGTTTCAGGTCAGAGGACAGCTTGCATGTATTCTGTTCTCTTGTTCCACCATGTGAATTGCAGGAGTCAAACTCAGGTCCTCAGAGTTGACATGCATCTTTACCCACTGAGCTATATTGGTGAGCCAGAAGGTGTCTATTTTTAATCATTATTTTTAAGAATGAAAACAACTGCACTAATTGTTCTGTGCCCGTGTTATCTTTTTCAGGAAGCTTTATAAGCGCTATGCTTTTCTGCGCTGTGAAGAAGAAAGAGAACAGTTTCTCTACCATCTGCTGTCCCTCAATGCTGTGGACTATTTCTGCTTTACCAGTGTGTTCACCACTATCAGTAAGTCTGGAAAACTGTTAGATGAACAGTTTCCAGGAGAGCAGGGTATGATGGCTAATACTTATAACCCCAGCAATCAGAAGTCTGAGGCAAGAAAACTAAAAGTTCAAGGTCAGTGTGGGCTGCACATCCAGACCCCATCTCAGAAAATTGAAGGGGCCATGCGTACTAGCACATGCCTTTAATCCCAGTACAAAGGAAGCAGGAGAAGGTTGATCACTGTGAGTCTGAGGACAACTCATCTACAAAGCAAGTTCCAGGCCAGTCAGGTCTACACAGTGAGACCCTGTCGCAAGAAGAAAAAAGAAATTGGGCAGGGGAGGTTATCAAGTGACTAACGGAATAAAAGTGTTCATATCTGCAAAATTGAGATATACCATAGACATGGGTGGCATGATGGATGCCCAGATCTCCATTTCAAAATGCAGGCAACTCCCCAGCTGCTGAAGTGCTGAACACAGCTCTCAGCTGCCAGCCAATGGGGTTCCTCATTGGAAAAAAAAAACTATCCTGGATGCATCCCTTCTGCCAAGGCCTCATGTGTATGAGTGAATTGCCTGCATGTGTACAAGTGCATCCGTGTTGTGCAGCCCTCATGGAGGTCAGAAAAGGGTGCAGATCCCCTGGAACTGGAGTTAGCCACCATGTGGGTGCTGGGATTGAATTCAGGTACTTTGCAAGAGCAGCCAGTGCTCTTAGCAAGCTGAGCCATCTCTCTAGCCTCGCAGAATAGCGTCTCAAGTCGAGATCCTTGATCTGTTTGGTTGAGTTTTAAGTGTGGTGAGAGATAGGGATCTACTTTCATTCTCCTACTTGTAGCTCTCCAGTGTGTGCTTTTGGCCCCTTTCTCAAAAATCAGACAACTGTATGTATGTGACTTTAAATCTAGATTCTCATTTCTCTTCTGTTGATCAGTGTATCTGTCTTTACACCAGAATCATGATGTTTTTGTTACTGTCGCTCTCTAGTATAATTTGAAATCAGGGCTGGTGATACCCTCAGCATTTCTTTATTATTCAGGATTGCTTTGGCTCTCCTGGGATTTTTGTGCTTCCATATGAAATTTGAAGTTATTTTTTCAATTTCTGTGAAGAATCGTGTTGGAGTTTTAACAGGGATGGCATTTAATCTCTAGACTGCTTTCACAATTTTCACAATATTAACCCCACCAATCATGAGCAGGGGAGGGCTTTCCATCCTCTGGTATCTTCAGTTTTTCTTCAGTGGCTTAAAATTTTCATTATACTAGTCCTTCACTTCCTTGATTAGATTTACTCCCAGACATTTAGTGTTTTGGGGGACTATCGTGAATGGGATTGTTTCCCTAATTTCTTTCTCAGTGTGTTATTGTTGCTGTACAGGAAGGCTACTACTTTTTGTGTGTTAAATTTATATCCTGCTACTTTGCTGAATGTGTTTATCAGATATAGCAATTCTCTGGTGGAGTCTTTAGGGCCTTTTATATATAGAATCATGTCATCTGCAAATAAGGACACTTGGACTTCTTCCTTTCCAATTATTGTCCCCTTTTTCTCCTTCATCTCTCTTACTGCTCTAGCTAAGACTTCAAGTACTGTATTGAATTGATAGAGAAAGTGGACATCCTTGTCTTGTTCCTGACTTTAACGGGAATGCTTTGAGTTTTTTCCACTTAGTATGATGTTGCTCTGAGCTTGTTATATGTAGCCTTAAAATAAATCTTTTTTTAAAGTTCCAGGCCAGCCTGGGCTACACAGAAAAACTCTTTATTTCAAAAGAAAAAAAAGGAGTGTCCAACATGATGGCTCAGCAGCTGAAGATTCTTGCCACCAAGCCTAACGACTTGAATTCAGTCCCAGGACACACATTGTAGAAAGAGGGAACTAATTCCCAAAAGTTGTCCTCTAAGCTCTACACATACATTGTGGCACATGTGAAGGTGCATGGACACACACACACACACACACAATTTTTTTTTAAGTTACAAAAGAGAAGAAAGACCATTTAAGATGCCAAAAACCATGGTCATCCTCAGCTCCTTTCAAGACCATAGTATCCATGAATCTGTCTCAAAAACAACAAATAAATGAAAGAACGGAGAAAAAAAAATGAGGGCCGAAGGCTGGAGAGATCGCTTGGCAGTTAAGAGTGCGTGCTGTTCTTGTAGAGGACTGGGTTTGGTTCCTAACATCCATGTGGTGATTAACAACCATCTGTAACTCCAAGTCTAGGGTATCAGGGGATCCAACACCCTCTCTGACCTCTTCGGGCACTATTCATACATGGTGCACATACATGCATGCATGTAGAACATTCATACACATAAAAATAAAATAATAAATTTTAAGAAAAAAGAAGGGCTGGCAAGATGGCTCAGCAGTTAAAGGCATGTACCTCACGAGCCTGGTGACCAGAATTTGATCCCTGGAACTCATGTAAAGGTGGAAGGAGAGAGTACATTGAAGTTGTACCCTGGCTTCCACACACCTGCCACAACACATGTTCACCGGCACTCACACAGGCACATCACTTGCAAAATGATAAATGGATAAATAAATGAGGGCCCTTTAAAGCCCTTCTTGTATCTGTAGGTTTCTCTCCATCTGGGTAACTTTCTAATTTGAGCAATTGGAATTCTTAATGAGGTATCCTAGTCCTCGTTCTCCCCTGTTGCTTTAACAGATACCATGACCAGAAGCGTCCTAGGGAAGGAAAGGGTTTATTTCAGCCTGCAGGTTATAGTCCATTATTGAGGAAAGTCAGGACCAGAGCTCAAGTAGAACCTTGAAGCAGAAATCAGGGAGGAACAGGATGCTGGGCTTGTCTACCAAGGGGTGGTGTCCTAGTTAGCTGTAAGTGTCAACTTGACACAGCCTGGCATCACCTGAGAAGGGAATCTCAGTGGTTAAGACATTGCCAGGTCAGGTTGGCTTGTGGGCATGTCTGTGGGGGACATTCCTGACTGTTCACTGTAGGAGGATCCAGCACCATTCCCTGGACAGGTCATCCTGGCCTGTATAAGGAAGCTACCAGCAAAAAAAATTAAAAGGAGAGAGGGCGTGGCTGAAGACATGGCTCAGCGGTTAAGAGCACTGGCCGCTCTTGCACAGGACCCAAGTTCAATTCCCAGCACCCACATGCAGCTAACAATCATCCACAACTCCAGTTCCAGGGGATTCAATTCCTTCTTTGGATCTCCACAGGCACTGCTCAACCCAGGTTGTGGTTCTCATGCACGTAAAATAAAAACTAAAAAAAAAAGAAAGCTACCTAAGCATGATCCTGAGAAGGAGCCAGCAAGTCCTGACATTCCTCCACCATTTCTGCTCTAAGTTCCTCCTTGAATTCCTGCCCTGACTTCCTGCAGTGACTGTGATCAGCAAGCTTCTGTATAAACCCTCTCCTTCCATCCCTGCTGTGCTGCTCCGAACCTTGACCTTGAACAGGGCTTTTATCTGCAGCTTTTAAATCTTTTCAGTTTGGGAAATGAGAGAAGTCTCTGGCACCTAAAATAAAGTTTTAAAGCTGACCCCTTCTGCTTTCAGTTTCAAAAACAATTCGATTCTGATGGTTACTGAAACCTGAAAGTACAGCCTTTTTTCTGACATTTTCCTTTCCTTCAGCCCAATTAAGGACAGAAAGGGTGGGTGCTTACTCATATAAAGAAAGACATTTATGTAAATTAAGGAAATGACCCATTTGTCCCATTTTCTTCACCTAAGAGTTTACTTAACCATGAGATCATATTGTGAAACTGTCCTGCCCTTTGTCCACTAGATGTTTTTCATCCTGTGTGTAGATCTTCCAAGGGTGACATCCCTAACCACGTCATCCAACAGCGGCATGAATGAAAATTCCCCAGGACACTGACAAAAAAAAAATGACCTTTGATTTTATCCCACTTTAAATATATGTGTTTGTATATACGTTGTACAAATATACTCGTATATGTATATGGCTCCAGTCGGCAAAACAATGTGGCAGTGTATTTGAGCTATTCCCATTTTTAAAGAGGGGAGGACACACGTTATAACTTTCTGTTCATGGCAGGATGGTGACACCTGGTGGTGAGCCTTGGGGAAAGGCTTCCCACAGATCCGCCTATATCTTGACTCCTAGATTCCTCTGGCACACAGGTCACCTTAACAGCCCTCATCCCAGCATTCTGGAGGGGAAGAAGGAGGAATGCCAGTACAAGGCTAGCTTAGGTACATAGTGAGACCCTGCCTCAAAAACAAAGACAGAAAAATAGCTTTATTGGTTGTGACTTTTAAACTGTGTGGTACATGTAGAATCCAGAATTGTCATTATTTTTCTATATTGAACTGTAAACTTGGGCAGAGAGTTATAAAATATGGTACTTAAAAGCATTCCTGCAAGAAAATCAGAAATAATTGATTATTATAACCAAGAAATAACATACTCCCATTTCATACAAAACTGCATCAGTAACCACAATTGATTTGTACTCAGTTTCCTTGTAAAATTAGTAATTTTTTTAAAAAAGAAAACTTATAGGCCTGTGAGATGATTCATCTAATAAAGGTGCTTATTTCCAAACCTACTTACTTGAGTTCAGTCCCTGGTACCTGTAGTAAAAGAAGAGAACTGATTCCCACAAGTTGTCCTGTCTTCTGTAAGTGTACCGTAGTGTGCGTCCATACACATACCAAAAATATCCATGTATAGATACAGCCTGGCCTAGAACTTGCTCTGTAGACCAGGCTGGCCTTGAGCTCAGAGATTATGCCTGCCTCTGCCTCCCAAGTGCTGGGATTACAGGCCTGCATCACCACACCTAACTTCTCCCCCCCCCCCCTTTTTTAACTAATCAATGCTTGGGCAAGGTCACTCAGTGGCTAAAGGCATTTGCTGCCAAGCCTGACTACCTGAGTTTGATGCCCAGGACTCAATGGTAGAAGCAGAGAACCAGCTCCCGTGAGTTGTCCTCTGACTTCCATACATGCACACATCTAGTCCCACACACATACACAAACACATAAATGTAAAGAAATCTTGTTTAAGCAGTGGACACACTATATACATTACACAGCACTTGTGTCTTTAGCACTCTTGCTAATGCTTGAAGTTGTTTGTGAATTTAATAATAGTGAATATCAGTATGATGGTAGATGTGCTGTACACACACAAGATAGCATATATGAAGTATTGACATGGTGATATATGTTCTGTACACACTCATGGTAGCACCTCTGACATGGAAACCATGTATTAAGTATTAAGACCTAGTTTTCAACCTGGACTTCACCGTTCTGTACTGAGGTTGCGATCTCATCCCTGGACTGGTAACATCTTTTCAAAAAGGGAATAAAGAGTGATTTTTATGAGTATATCTCTCATTTTTTTACATGTTCATGAACATGAGCACATATGTCATGGCTCGTGTATAAATTCCGGGACAGCTTGCTAGAGTTGGTTCTCTCCTTCCACCATGTGGGTCCTAGGGATTGAACTTGGTGGTCGCGTTTGGAGGCAAGCCCCTTTACCCACTGAGCCACCTCACTGGCCCTCATGAACACATCTTAAAAATTGACCAGAAACAGTAAAACATCTCTGAAAGCCTCCTGTTCTGGGTAATTGTAATGTTTTGTTGTTTGTTTGTTTTTTCTTTCAGTGATTCCATATAGGGCAGTGATCATTCCAATTAAAAAGTTGAGCAATGCAATCATCACCTCAAACCCCTGGATCTGTGTATCAGGAGAACTGGGAGACACAGGAGTGATGCAGATTCCCAAAAACCTCCTTGAGATGACTTTTGAGGTGGGTTAGCTACTCCCCTGAGTTTTACAGAAGAACTCTAGTTTTGAACCACATAGTGACATTTAAAGAGTGCTTTATAAAAGTACCTTTTTATGGCTGGGCATGGTGGCACACACCTGTAATCCCAGCACTGGGGAGGCGCAGGCAGGTGGGTCTCTGAGTTTGAGCCCAGGCCAGCTGGGGCTACAGGAAACCCTGTCTCAAAAAGACCAAATATCAAAAAGACCTTTTTGTATTCAGTTTTGAGGTCTCAGCTGGTAAAGTATTCCCACTTGCATGTTAGTTTTGATATGCAGGAATAGAACAGATACTCCTTAGTATTTCAGGAAACAAATGGTACTAGCTGAATGTTCTGTTCTCATGTTCCTTGGGGTCTAGGAAGAGCCATTTCACTTAAAATCATAGCCCTCTCAAACCAGGGCATGGCTGCACACGCCTTTAAGCCTCGCGCTGGGGAGGCAGAGGCAGGAGGATCTCTGTGAGTTTGAAGCCAGCCTGGGCTACATAGTGAGTTCCAGGGCTACATAGTGAGAGACCCTATCTCAAAAAAGTGTGGGGGTGTCAGGAGAGATGACCCAGTGGTTAAGAGCACTGACTGCTCCTGTGGAGGACCTGGCTTTGGCTCCTGCACCCATGTGGCAGCTAACAACCATCTGTGACTCCAGTTTCAGGGATCCAACACCCTCCTCTGACCTCTGTGGGCACTGCTCGACATGAGTGCGCTTGCATGGAGGCAATACACTTACTTATACACATAGAATTTTTAAATATTTTAAATTTTAAAAAAGGAGGCCCATTTTGCCTTGTCTAGATAGTAGACTCAACAGCTGTAAGTCTAAAACTCTTGGCTTTTCTCTTGGCCTACCAGTTATGGAACAAGAACTACATTGTAAACAACATTCTGCTGTTTCAAATCCTTTCACATATCAACCTACTTTTCTCTCCCTGGATACATCCTCCCTCAGCTGAGTCACGTGATGCCTTTCACTACATTCAAAGAAGACACATGCTTTTAGAGGCTGCATCCCTGATGCTCCAGTCCAGCCTGTGATTGACCTGTGACCCTTCAGCATCAGATTTTCACAAGCAGAATTCTCTCAGCATTCATTTTTGCATCCCTGTTAACATCCCTTGTTTTCAGTCCATCACAAGGGGCCGCAGAACACTGACAGTGACGCTTCTCGCTCAGCTTCATTTCTTCAGTTGTGGAACGTGAAGTTACTCATGGTCCAGAAATAGCAGTTTAGAAGAACTGAGTGTGGTGATATATACCTGTAACCTTAGGACTTGAGAGGCAGAGGCAGGAGGATCAGAAGTTCAAGGGCATCCTCAGCTACATAGCAGGTTTGAGGCCAGCCTTACATGAGTCCCTATCTCAGAAAGCCAGGTACATTAGCACGTGCCTGAAACCCCAGCATTCAAGAGACAGAAATGGAAGAATTGCTTCAAGTTTTAGGCCAGCCTGGGCTACGTAGTGAAGCCCTGTCTCAAACAGAAAGGCGAGACTGTTGGTGCATGCCTTTAATCCCAGCACTAGGGAGGTAGGTGCAGGGGAATCTCTGTGAGTTCTAAGCCAGCCTGGTCTACATAGCAAGTTCCAGGCCAGCTGCAGTTACATATAGTGAGACACTATCTCAAAAAAAAAGCAACAAAATAGAAATTTAAAATTTTGAGGGTTGGGATTCCTTGCACTTTCTTGGGTTTTTACTATGCAAAGGGATCAAATCCAGGGTTTTACTCGTGATAAGCAAGCATTTGATCATTGAGGTACATGTTCAGGCCCCCAATTTGCAAATTTTTAAGAACTGTGCACCATAGGCCAGGCATGGTGGCATAAGCCTTTATTCTCAGCACTCAGGAGGCAGAAGCAGGCAGATCTCTGTGAGATGAAGGCCAGCCTGGTCTACATAGCAAGTGCTAGGGCCAACAAGGGCTACAGGGAGGCCCTCTCTCAAAAAACAACAAAATACCCAAGCCACTTTGAGTAGCACAGTGAAATCTTGTGCTGGCCCATGTCAGCCACAAACACTCTCTTGGCGTATCTGTGCTGCACGTAGTCACTCATTAGTTCCTTGGTAAGTGTTTAGGTCATCGGATGGACTGTTTTAGGTGTGACGCTGAATTCCCGTAACCCTTATTTTACTCATTACTAGCCCCATCGCACAAGAGTAGTATTGCAAAGGAGGCAGCAGAGCATAAAACACGGAAGGACAGATTAATCCTGGTAGCACGTGGCAATACTGCAAAGCATATAAGAAAAAAAAAGTATCTATGGGTTAGGTATGAGAGCAGTTTTATTACATGTACTGGGAATCTTAGCTCTTGTAGATAAGATTTTTTATTTTTGCAAATAGCTTTAAAGAGTTCTTTAGATCAGGGATTTGAGCGTACTAGACAAATACTCTGCCACTAAGCTACACACTCCTAGTCCCTTGGTGAGTGTACAAATCTATAATTGTTCTGCTGCCTTCCCTGTAAGTCAGTCTAAACAGGACTCTTTCCCACTTCCTGAGAGTGATGATTCTGGTTCCCCAGTAGAAGGAACTCCTCCTTCCCCAGCATTCCTCTAGCACTTGTTTACATTTCTAGCCCAGCACCTCACACAGCACACCTCATTTTACGGTCACTGTCCATCTCCTATCTCATCATGAAGACTTCTAGAACAAGGAATGTGTGGGGCTAGATTTCTTCCTCGCGTAGCTCAGCACTGTACAGGGCAGGCCTCTGTAGGTATTAGACGGAGCAAAAGTCCACTGCTAAAACTGAAAGGGAACAGGCAGGAATTCATGCTGAACAGCCTGTGATCCTGTCCTTGCAGTGTCAGAACTTGGGGAAGCTCACCACTGCTCAGATTGGCCATGATAACTCCGGACTGCTAGCTAAATGGCTAGTGGATTGTGTCATGGTCAGAAATGAAATCACAGGACATACATATAGGTAAGTAATGTTACCTTAGGAGCAGAATTTTTGTTTTAAAGCTCTTTTAGACAACAAAAGTTTTAAATTTTCTTCCTAAAGCTTTTTCATTGCTTTCTGAACTTTATCTCAGGGTGAGGGGTATATTGTTTTGTTGTTCCCATGTAACAAAATTGTTGCCAGAAATCCTCTTTCACCAAAAAAAAAAAAAAAAAAAAAGGCAAACTGAGGCCAGGTGAGTGTGGTGGTGCACACCTTTGATCCCAGCACTTGGGAGCTCTGTGAGTTCAAGACCAACCTGGTCCACATCGTGAGTTCCAGGCCATCTACTGGGAGACCTTGTCTCCAAAAGATCCAAAAATTATTGTGTTTGCTCAGTCTACAAGTGTTTAAAATATTGGTATAACTTATGAAAATTTAAGAAAGGGAAAAGAAGCAGAAGATGGGTGTTGGACTGGAGCAATGGCTCCACGGTAAATGGGTTTGATCCCCAGCACCCACATGGCAGCTAACAACCATCCATAACTCCAGTTCCAGGGGATCAGACACCGTCTTCTGACTTCTGTGAGCACTGCACGACACAGGTACACTTACACACATGCAGTCAATAAATTCATACACATAAAATAAAAGTAATTTAAAAAAAATTTTAAAAACCAAAGATGGGTGTTAAGACCCATGAGGATTACCCATATGTCAGGAGACTGAGGGAAGAGCACAGCAAGCTTGAGACCTGCCTGGACTGAATAGACCCTTCCTCGGAAAAGAAAAACAGCAGAAAGGAAGCCTAAGGCCATTGTGAAAAAAAGGAAGAAAACACTGGACTCCTAGTTGCAGCCAGCACTACCTCTCTGTGACTTCAGCTCCCCTTTAAGTTCTACTTTGAAAGTATTGTGTCTAAACCTAACCAGAACTTTCTAATAGAAACTAGATACAAGAAAATATTAAAGAGGGTCTAGGGAAATAACTCAATCAGTAAAGTACTTTGCTGTGCAGGCATAAGGACCTAAGTTTGATTCCTCAGCACCACATAAAAGCTAGGACAAGGAGAGCCAGGTGTGGTGGCGCACACCTTTAGTCCCAGCAAAGGCAGGCAGATCTCTGTGAGTTCAAGGCCAGCCTGGTCTACACAGTTACAGGACAGCTGGGGCTACAGGGTAGGCAGAGCAGCTGTTGCATGCATGACCCCAGTGCTGGAGGGTTACAGTGAGACAGGCAGATCCATGGAGATCACTGGCCAGACACTTAGCCGAATTGATGAGCTGTCTCAAAAAATAAGGTAATAAGGTGGATGGGGAGAGATGACTCAGCAGCTAAGAGCACTGGCTGCTCTTCCAGAGGACCCAGGTTTGATTCCCAGCACCCATGAGGTGAGTAACAGTGGTCTGTAACTCCAGTTCCAGGGGACCCAATGCCTCTTCTGACCTCCTCGGGCATTGCACAACACATGTACACGTACATACATGTAGACAATACTTTTATATACATGAAATAAAAATAATAAAATATTTTTAATGTAAATTCAAAAGATTTTTTTTCTACCTTATCAGATTCCCATGCGGACGATGGCTCGGGAAAGGCATTGATGATGGCAGCCTGGAGAGAATTCTTATTGGAGAACTGATGACATCAGCTTCAGATGAGGACCTAGTAAAGCAGTGTCGAACTCCACCCCAGCAGAAATCTCCCACCACAGCCAGGAGACTGAGCATCACCTCACTAACAGGAAAGACTCTCAGTGAGTTGTTTGCATTGTACATCAAATGTTGTAGGCTCTGTGTGGCCATTTCACAGAAAACAGTTGCACTAATGAATTATGATGAGGAGATAAAAAGGAGCTGGGGAAATGGCTCAGACAGTAAAGTGCTTGCCTCCAAAGCGTGAGGACCTGAGTGTGAGCCCTAGTACCCATGTGAAAACCTGCAGACACACATCAGGGCCTCACCCCAGGGCTGAGAAGATGGGGACAGGAGTGAAGCAGGAAGGTCCGTAGAACTCACTGACTAGCCAGTGTAGCTGAATGGATAAGCTCCAAATTCAGTTAAAGAATGTGTCCTGGGGCTGGAGAGATGGCTCAGCAGTTAAGAGTACTGACTGCTCTTGCAGAGCACCCAGGTTTAATTCTCTGCACCCACATGGTGGCTAACAACTGTCAGTAACTCCAGCTTCAGAAGATTGGATGCCCTCTTCTGACCTCTACAGGCATTATATGACATGGGTGACTTACATACATGAAGGCAATACACTCCCACACATAAAAGTTTTTAAAAACGAAACTACTGGGAAATGAAGAGGCCATGGTATCTGTCAGTCTTCAGTCATATGACATTTCTATTTTAACAGTCTTCATACTTTTAAAACATATTTTCTATTTTATTTTATGTGTAAGCCTGCACATATGGAGACTTGTTGGCACCCTGCAGGTTGGCACCCTGCCAGGTGGTTTGCACCTAAGATCTTGTTCTGTTTTCCTAGTGAGGAGTATTTTTTCAGTATTTTCAGTTGAGAAGAGTCAGAGGAAATTAGATACTTAGCTTAGGTTGTAAGTTACAAGTGTACAGCTGGGATCTGAGTCTAGTGATGTCTTGGATTCTTTTCACAAGCCCTCACACTTGGCCAGTCTGTCCAGAAACAGGTTTCATGGAGCCCCTGAAAAAGCCAGCTTGCATGGGTGAAGTGTTTCTTGCAGAGATTGCCAGTTGACTGTCCCATACTACTTGAGTTTACTTATCTTTCATAAGAACCTAGCCACTATTCATTATTTTACAGAACCCAATGCTGGACAGATCCAAGAAGGAATTGGAGAAGCTGTGAACAATATTGTGAAGCATTTTCACAAACCTGAAAAAGAGGTATTATAAAACAGTCTGGCGGGACTTGTGACACCACTTCTATAGGTGATTCAGAAGGAAATATGGGTGCCTTAATTTCCATTTGTGAGTTTCTAAGGACTGCAGAAACATGCTCTATGCAACTGCCCTCATCCCATGTTTCTCTAGTACTTTTTAAAGCATGGGGCATAGATTTCCCTAGTCACTGTTGATATTGTGCTTCACAGAGAGGGAGCCTCACTGTGCTGCTGTGTGGAGAAAATGGCCTGGTTGCTGCACTTGAACAAGTTTTCCACCATGGGTTCAAGTCTGCTCGTATCTTTCACAAGAATGTCTTCATCTGGGACTTCGTAGGTAAATTAAGTGGATCTGTGTTGTTAAAATGTCATTGAAATGTTTCTTAGAAAACGCAGAAAGCCATAAATTTGAATGAGAAGCAGTAATAGTCAAATACATTCTGGCCTAGCAAGATGGCTCGGCAGGTAAGGCATCAGGTCTGATCCCAGCTCCTATGTGGCAGGAGAGAACCAGCTCCTGCAAACTGTCCTCAGACCTCCACATACCACCCCATATATACACAAATTATTTTTTTAAATTTTTTGAGACAGGATCTCCCTGTAGCCCCATCTGTCTTGGAATTCCCTGTGTAGACCAGGCTAGCCTCAGTCTCACAGAGATCTGCCTACCTCTGCCTCCCAAGTGCTGGATTTAAAGGCATGCACCACCAGACTGGGTGAATTTTTTAAAAAATAATTAAATAGTGTAGTTTAGTTTGTTTGTTTTTGAGACAGGGTTTCTTTATGCTTAGCCTAGAACTCCTTATGAAGACAGGTTGGCCCTGAACTCATAGGGATCTCCTGCCTCTGCCTC
Organism: Eospalax fontanierii; assembly: GCA_035773235.1. NCBI lineage: Eukaryota > Metazoa > Chordata > Mammalia > Rodentia > Spalacidae > Eospalax > Eospalax fontanierii. The sequence continues at coordinate 12,799,728 of CM069551.1, forward strand.
CAAAGTGCTGGGACTAAAGGGGTGCGCCACCCCTAGAGTGCGCACAAACTAGAGTATTTTTAGAAATAAATGTCAAATGAGCACTGTCTCTGTTTTCATTCATTTGACCAGCATTCACCATGTGTATAATATTCCAGGTCTTCTGCAGGTGTCACGGTGGATGTCATAAGCCTAGCAGATAGGAACGGGAAGTAGATAGACGTATGTTCCGGTGAGGTCAGAGAACAGAGTAGACAGTCTTAACAGGTCCGCAGTTCCCTTGTACATGTGAAGGTAATCATAGATCTGGAAAGAGAGCATGGTGAAAGGGAGTGGAGCGGTCTTTACAATGCAGAGTCTATAGGCTTATTGGCATCGGAGCGCATACTTTAAGGAGGTGAGCCCTGTGTCTGCTCTGGATGGCATTGATACAAAGTCTCAGAGGGGGAAGGGTGGCCCTCTGCAGGGAGGACAACATTGAAGGTAGGGATGTTTAATGCTAAAGCCGCTGAAAGAACATCAGTCTTTATACTGAATGAGTTAAAAAGCTATTAGAAAACTTTGACATGATTGAGGAGTGACTTCTTTTTTTTTTTGGTCTTTTTGAGACAGATTCTCCCTGTAGCCCCAGCTGGCTTGGAACTCACTGGTCACTATCCACCTGCCAGTGACATTTAATTTTTTGAAAGGACTTCTGGGGCTAGAGAGGGCTCAGCAGTTAAAAGCACTTGCTGCTGTGGGAGAGGACCCAGCTTTGGTTCCCCCGAATTCACATGCTGGCTAATACCTGTCCTTAACTCCAGTTTCAGGGGATCCAACGCCCTTATCTGACCTTCATGAGCACCAGGCACAAAGGTGGTGTGCTTACATACATGTAGGCCAAAGACTCATGTGTATAAAATAAAATCTTTTTAAAAAGACTATGCTTCTATAGCTTGATGTTGTCCGGTCACAGTTCATGGCTCTTTAACTTTATTTTGTTGTTTAGATTTTTATTTATTTTGTGTGTATATGTTTGTGATCATGTGTGTGTAACACATGTGCTATGCACATGCCATGGTACACATATGGAGGTAAAGAACAGCCTATGGGAGTCAGCACACTTGATGGCAAGTGCCTTTATCTACAGAACTACCTCCCTGGCCTAGCTGGTTAACTTTAAATTGATTTAATTAAATCAAATTTAAAAGTCACTTTCTTTGTTCTGGTCATATTAAACTGTCAGTAACTACATGTGTCTAGTGATAACCAATTGGACCTTGTAAATAGAACGTTCACACCAGAAAGCTCCATTGGGGGCACTGCTGGAGACTGGAGCAAGCTGAGGGTTGTGATCTCTTTTAGGGGTGTAACAATTCTAGAACTCCCAGTTTCTTTAAGGGTTCAGTGAATCATTTTGTTTGTAAAAGAGTCTAAATGAACTCAGAATTTCAAGCAAAGAAAGGAAAACACCAGGCTAGTCACCTGAGCATGCTTAGAATCGTACTGCTCCTGACTGACATTTGCCTGGCTCTCTGCCTCAGATCTCCTCAGCTCTATTTTAAGACTTGTTATGAAGCCATTCTAGAATAGGGCACCGGCCGGCTGGCCTCTGGTCTCCGTGTGGTCGCTGCAAGCACTCTTAAAAAATTGTGCTCCTTCCTTTCTTTCCTTCTTTCACCAATTTCTATCTCATGAAGGTATTTTTTAAAAGTAAACTTTCCAACATTGTGGAATGCAGCCTTGACTAGAAAATAAATTCCTAGGGGCATATTGTTCTGCCACGAACCAGATCTCTGGAATTCCTTCTGAAATCAGTGATAAAGTAACGATTTGGGGTAGAGGACAAGCTCTAATGCCAGGTCTCACTGGCATGTCTAGAATGGAGATGATTTTTTGCTATACAGAGTTTGAATTTCTGCATGCAGTAGTGATGTTGTGATGTTATTTTGTTTTCCTTTTCCAGAAAAAGCAGTTGCTTATTTTGAAACCACTGACCAGATTCTAGATAATGAAGATGATGTCCTCATTCAGAAATTATCCTGCAAAACCTTCTGCCACTACGTGAATGCAATTAATACTGCACCCAGGAACATCGGGAAGGATGGCAAATTCCAGATTCTAGTTTGCCTTGGAACACGGTACAAAGCCAGATATAAACTTGCCCTGTTTTTGTTTCATGGTCAGCATGAGCCCAGAAAAGGTTGTACCAGATCTTGCTCTCTCTTTTGGTTTTTTTTCACTCCAACTTTTATTATGAGACTGCTGTGTGTATGTATGTAGGTAGGTAGGTAGGTAGGTAGGTGTGTATGTATGTGCCACCATATTGCTTTAAGTCTGCAAACATGGGATTCTTGCTGCATGGATGTCATCCTCTTGTGTGCATCTTTTAGAAAATATTTTATGTATTACTTTTAAGTGTCTGAATGTGCCTGCATGTGTGTAAGTACACTGGTGTTGTGCAGTGCCCACAGATACCAGAAGAGGGCATTGGATGCCCTGGAACTGGAGTTATAGATGGTTGTTACCCACCATGTGGGTGCTGGATCCTCTGCAGGAACAGCCAGTGCTCTTAATTGCTGAGCCATTACTCCAGCCCCCTTTATTATTCATCTTATTTAATGTTTTTTTATGGTGGTGGGGTTTGGCCCAAGAGCTTCTCACATGCTAAGCAAGCTTCCCACCGTCACCCACACCCCAGCTCCCACCATCACCCACACCCCAGCTCCCACCATCACCCACACCCCAGCTTCCACCACCCACACCCCAGCTCCTACCACCCACACCCCAGATCCTACCACCACCCACACCCCAGTTTTCCTTCTTTTTCTTCTTGTTATTTTTTGAGACAGGGTCTCCCTGTAGCTCCAGCTGGCCTAGAACTCTTTAGAGATCCACCTGCCTCTGCCTCCTACCCAAGTGCTGAGTTAAAGGTGTGTGCCACCACACCCAGCCCTTCTTTATCTTTTTTAAATTATACATAGCAACTGTGTACACCCTATTACTTTTAAAATAGCTCTCTGGCCAGGTATGGTGATGCAGGCTTAAATGCTAGCTCTTACGAAGCCTGAGGCAGAAGGATCACAAGTTTAAGACTTGTCTAGGCAGCATAGCAAATTCAAACCCAGCTTGGAAAATTTAATGAGACCTCAGCTCAAAGTTTAAAAAGAAAAAAAAAAAAAAAAAAGAGGGGGAGAATGTGCCTCAGATATAGCTAGGTGGCAGGGTTCCTGTGTAGCTTGCATAATATGACAGTCCCCAACACCAAAGATAAAGTTCAGAATTGTACACAGACCTTTAGAAGGTTGTTTTGTTTGGTGAGTTGGTTTTGGTTTATGGTTTAGTAAGTACACTAAGGGAGTAGTGTGCTAGTTAGTAAACGTCATCTTCGTAGTGCTTTCTTCTAAACTTTGAGATTTAGGATTGTATGGTTAGGGTCTGCCCCTGTCATGAGAGATGTACGTTCAATACTTAGCAGATTACCAGTGTCAGGAATGGATCAGGAAGCACAGGATATGAGCTTTCATCTGACTGAAACCACTGCTTTACAGAACTAAGTGCTATATTTCTTTGTTTACACAAGCTTGCTACCCTGGCTAACCTGGAACTTGTTGTGTAGGCCAGGTTGACTTTGAACTTCCTGTGATCCTCCCACTTCTCCTTCCCAGTGCTGAGTTTATAGGATTGTGCCAGCACACCCTGCGGCTTCTGTGTTTCTTAATAAAAGTAGACCAATTGCAGCTGTGCTTTGAAGTCTTTATGAATATTTTTATTTCTGTACTATTCTATTGGACCAATGCAAACCATCTTCTGAGTTATAAAATGTACTTAATTTCTTTCTTTCTTTTTTTTTTTTTTTTTTGCTTTTGTCGATACGAGGAAACACAAAGCTCTTGAAGGTTACCTCAACAACCTGAGGAATTCTCTTAATCTTTTAGGGACCTTGATTCAGACCAAACCAGAATTTATATTTTGGGTGTTTTTGGTTTTTTTAATTTAAAAAATATTTTTTTATTCTTATTTTATGTGTATGAGTGTGTTGTTTGCATGTGTGTAAGTGCTCCCTTGTGTGCTTACACATAATACACAATGCCTGTGGTGGTCAGAAAAGGGTATCAGATCCCCTGGAACTGGAGTTGCGGGCAATTGTTAGTGCTATATGGGTGCTGGGAATCAAACTGGGATTCTTTGCAAAAGCAGCCAGTGCTTTTAACTGCTGAGCTGTCTCTCCAACCCATAAAGGTATTTTCATGTTAACCATAAGCACAGAGTTAGGAGAACAAAAGGTACTCAAGGAAAGGGAGTAAGGCATACCTGAGTGTGGGGAGGGGAGGGGTTCGAATAATTGCCTTAACATTAGCCATGTGCACCATTTCAGTGGCTCTCAAGTTACATCTTAAAGGTTTCTAAGAAACTTTTTTTCTCTCATCCTCACTTTTGTGATAAATGAGATTAGACTGTGACTCGGGAGATGCCTTGGATGGAATAAAAATCTGATGAGGTGAAGCCAAAAGCCACTAGGATTGCACAAGGAGGTTAGGACATGTCCTTTCCCTGTATACAGGGTGTCAGCTGAGATTCCTGGGAGAAAGGCTCTATGTCGTTGTTAATTGTGCTGGAATTCTTGCTTCTCTATGATCAAGAGTCTCACCAGATTCCTAAGTGAAGGGCTTTTCTGCCTTCTCAAATCCCCATAGTTTCTCCCTGCCTTTCTATCTTGCCTCTCCTTGGTTTTTTGTTGTTTTGTGTGTTTTACTTGAAAAAAAATGTTTAATTTTTGTGTATGTCCATGGGCCTGTACATGTGAGTGCAGAGGCCGGAGGCATGGGATTTCCTGGAGCTGTAGTTACAAGCAATTTTGAGCTGTCCGAAATGAGGTGCTGGGTTATCGACAATAGGAATTGTGCTTTTAACCACTGAGCCATTGCTCCAGTGCCTCCTCAGCTTGTTTTGATACCTGATGTTTTAGGTTTTTAAATTTTATTTTTACTTTATATATATGAATGTTTTCCATGCATGTATGTAGTGTACCATGTGTGTCAGAAGAAGGTGTTAGAGCCCCTGGAACTGGAGTTATGGACAGCTGTTAGCTGCCATATGCGTGCTAGGAACCAAACCTAGGTCTTCTATAAGAACAACCAGTGCTCTTAACCACTGAGCCATCTCTCCAGCCCTTAGAGTCTGATTTTTTTTAATGTTTTTATTACATTTATTGTGTGTGTGTGTGTGTGTGTGTGTGTGTGTGTGTGTGTGTGTGCGTGTGCATGGGGTGGAGTGGGTACATGCACACCAGAATGTCCATGTGGAGGTCATCAGAGGACAACTTTACTTTCAGGAATCAGTTCTCACCTTCCATCATTGAAACCTAGAGATCAAACTCAGGTCATTAAGTTTAGCAGTAAAGTCTATTTATGGAGGACGTGGATTTGGTTCCCAGCACCTATATGGCAGCTAACAACCATCCAAAACTCCAGTTCCAAGGGATCTGACATCCTCTTCTGGCCTCCACAGGCATTGCATGCATATAATACACTTATGTACATGCAGGCAAAACACTCAAACATATAAAATAAAAATAAATTAGATATATCAAATAAAGCTTAGGAGATATACATATCAGTGTACTGTATATATGGTACAGTGCTTGTCTAGAATATACAGTGTCCTGGATTCTATCCCTAGTACCACCAAAAGTAGTAATAGTAATAAGAAACTTTAAAGAAAAACCTGCTATTTAGTGTAGTTTCCCAAAAGGCATGTAGAGCATCAAGCACTCTGGTAAGCTTGTAATCCCACAGAGGCCAAGGCAGGAGGAGGATGTAAGTTCAGGGCCCACCTTGGCTTCATCTCAAGACCCATCTCAAAAGTTAGGGAGAGGGTTGGAGAGATGACTCAACAGTTAAGAGCACTTGCTACTCTTCCAGAGGACCCAGGTTGTTCTCAGCACCCACGTGGCAACTAACAATTATCCGTAACACCATCTGAATGGGGGAGAGAGGTGTAGAAAAACTGTACTGACTTCTTTTGCTGTTGTTTGCTGTATTGAGTAGGAATCAGGGCCTCATACATGTAAAGCAAACCCCACCACCTGCAGTATACCCCAGACCTGTTTTGCTTTGTCAGATACAGTCTTACTCTGCCCAAGTCCACTCAGACTCAAAGTAACTCTTCCACCTCAGACTTACACGTGTTAGGATTACAGACAGGAACCAGACCTGACGTTGATCTGGTTTTCTAAGAGTGTATTACCTGCAAGTATGCAGGTGCTCTCGTGTCCTGCAGTGCCCACAGAGGTCAGAAGAGGCATTGGATCCCCTGGAACTGGAGTTCGGATGGTTGTTAACCTCCATGTGGGTGCTGGGATTCAAATACAGGTCTTCTGCAAAAGCAGTCAGTCAGTGCTCTTAACTGTTGAACCATCTTTCCAGCCCCAAGATTTTTTTTTTTTTTTTGGTCTATTTTGAGACAGGGGTTCTCCCTGTAGCCCCAGCTGTCCTGGAACTTGCTATGTAGACCTGGCTGTTCTTGAATTCACAGAGGTCCACCTGTGACTCTCTAGTGTTGGAATTAAAGGCACCCGCCCTGCTTGACCAGTTAATTTTATGGGACTTTTTGGTACTCTTAACAAAAAAGTTTACTCTTGTAAACCTTTTAGGGAAGACATATTCTTCCTCTGATTGCCCCCAGAACTCACACCTTTTCTTCTCCCAGGAGAAGATCTCTGGTAGAACTCCTAATTTTTTTGTGTCTGTTGTTTGAGTAGTTTCAGAACTAAGGGAAGGATGTAATAGATTGTGATAAAAAACCAACACCATGTGGATGGAATAGCAAGGTATTTTATTTCCAACTGACTGAGACCGCTTATAGTGAACCCTAATCATACTTAGAAAGAAACTTTTATAGGGTCGGGGGTGGGGGCTGGTTACAATTTGCAACATGCCCCTCCCAGTTGGGCCAGTTTTTGGAACTGGTGTGCCACTGGGAGGAGTTGGGCCAAGGTGAAGCATCAGCAGACTTTGAAGTCTGGACAAACCACAAAATGAAAGTCTTTACCCATTTTCCTAGGCCATTACAAAGGACATGGCAGGCCTGTTCCTGCAGCCCTTAAAGCTCATGTGCTGTTTCTGTTTACGTCTGTAGGGATCACCTGCTCCCACAGTGGATTCCATTGCTGGCAGAGTGTCCTGCTATCACCCGCATGTATGAGGAGACTGCACTCCTGCGGGACCGCATGACTGTCAACTCCCTCATCCGAGTTCTGCAGACCATTCAGGACTTCACCATAGTTTTGGAAGGATCGCTCATCAAAGGAGTAGATGTGTAAACCAACTAGCAGAAACTCTTGGTTCTCTCCCTGGTTCCTGAATCTTCCCCATCTGTGGGGACCGATTTGGACTTGTCTGACAGTAGTGAACACTGCCCAGGCCATGCACTGGAAGTCCAGTGTGAACAATCTCCACTCTGCAGACAAAGCAAAGTGCTGTATGTAGTTCATTTGAACCTGGAATTTAGTATAAAATAGAGTATTTTCATGTGTTAGACGTGTGTAAATATGCTATCTTTAAGAAATTATATTACTCTTAATAAGATACTTTTCTTAGATTGAATATTCCTGTGACTTAAAAAAGAAGTAGCTTAAAAATGTTGGGGTTTGGGGAGAGTGGTGCTAGTCAGGAAGAAGCCAGTAAACATGTAAATAGAGCAAAACCCAGAATGCATCGTCTGCAGCAGCTGCCCGTCTGGTGTCCTGCCCTTTGTGTGCTGAGCAGATGCCATTTCTCCGCCGTGCATTAGCCCTCACTTGTACCTTTTAAGTTATAAACCATTTTATTTTTGAATTATTAGTCACTTTTCCAGTTTTGGAAAAAGTCTTCAGTTGGCACAAGGTAAAGATGTAATTAAAGTATTTTAAATACCAGACCCCAAGAGCTTGGCTAATTGGAAAGCACACAGCAAGCCCAGAGAAGTGTTTAAGCATGGGATTATAACTTCTTTACTTTACTTTGGAAAGATTAGCCCAAACTAGCTTCATTCTTGGCATTTTTATGACTATGATTTGAGGTACTTTGGGAGATAATTTCAGTGTTAGGCATATAGCCCTAATAACTGCAAACAACAGTTTGATTTCAGTTCTTTCAATTTGGCCATCTGTATTCTTCATTGTACCTATGTCAGCCCTGACTTTGTTAGGTTCCAGTCACCCCCTCTGCCTGTCCCATCTGCCCCCCTTCCCCCCCGACCTCCACCCCACTTCAGGAAATGGAAGGAATGTCTAAGGAGGAGGGTTCCATGTGGCTTGGAATGTTTTCCTGAAAGTATCTTTTGACCATGATAATGCAAATAACAGGAACTCAGGAGGAGAAAGAACCCTTCCTGGGCTTTTCAGGGAATATGCCGCAGCTGGCCCAGAGGGGCAGAAAGCCACTGGAGCTGACTGAGAAGTGAAACTGAAGCAAGAGGAGGCGACTAAGAAATGCCTTAAGCTGTAGCTTTTCAGTAGCTAGTTAAGTAAACGGTTAGCTGTTACAGGAGCCTTCGTCTTCTCTAGGTCCTGGAACTCTAATTAGGCACTGTTACCTTGTTAGTGGCAAGACTGTCTCAGCAGAGCTCCGGGTTTTATTCCCAATTGTGGCTGAAAAGTAAAACCAGGGTCTCTCAGGATCCTAGTGCAATCTATGGGCTCTGGCCTCTTGCCAACAGTGTTGTTTTCCTCATTTCTCTTGGAGGAAGAAGAAACTAATGGATCAAGTACCTCACACTCTTGATCAGACTCTGTATTCAAGCCAAGGAAGCCCCTTGTGTATCATGTGACCTCGTACTTGAAGATGTGGTTGCTGAAGGCTGCAGTTAGAAACCCAAGGAAAGGGCTTGGAAAGTGGTTCTGGATGACCTGATTAAATCAGATTTGTTTACCTGAAATGAAAGTGTGCCTAGAGTGGTGTGAGACTATTCTGGTGACCCAAGTCTACTATGGAAAACATCCAGAAGCTATAGAAGGTCCGTTCCAGAGTTTTATTATCTTTTTCCCTCTGACACACTGGGCAAATAGAGTTTGTTTTGTTTTGTTTTTTAATTATTTATTTGTTTGTTTGAGACAGAGTTTCCCTATGTAGCCTTGGCTGGCCTGGAACTTGCTGTGTAGACCAGGTTGGTCTCAAACTCAGAAATCTCTCTGCCTCTGTCTCCCAAGTGCTGGTATTAAAGGCCTGTGCCATAATACCTGTTATGTTTCTGGCAGACTCTCTTTCTCATTCAATACCTACCCAGGGTTTTTACATTAGTGTGCCACAGTTGAGTCATCTAGTGCAGCTTTCTTCTCATAGGTGGGAACCTTAAGCGAGATTGAATGCGTGCCTCTTGACTGTTCCTCAGGTGATCCTTGACAACACAGAATCTAGAATTCATGCCTTTAAACACACCAGGCTACATGAGACCAACCTTCAAGACTTCAAGAGGCTTTCTTTTTTTTTTTTTGGCACAATCTCACTGTATATCCCCTTGCTGGCCTGGATCTCACTATGTAACCCAAGCTAGCCTCAAACTCAAGATAGAGGCAGGCAGATCTGTCTACTGAGTGCCAGGATTAAAGGTGTGTACCACCATGCCTGGCCCAACAAATTGTTCTTAAACTATTAGAAATTAAATCTGTTGAGCTGAGCGTGGTGATGTACGCCCTTGATCTCTCTTGAGAGAGAGGCAGGCGGATCTCTGTGAGTTCAAGGCCACACTGGTCTACATAGTGAGTTCCAGACTACTTGGGGCTACAGGGAGACCCTGTTTCAAAAAGACAAAAAAAAAGTTAAATCTGTTCTAAAAACTAGGAGTCAAGTTGTACTTTGCAGTTATGGTTAAAACTGTTACTTTTTGAAAAATTGCCTATAAAGTTTTATCCCACATGGTATCGTTTGACTACACTAATGAAATGACAGATTTAAAAAACAGTACAGCCTCAGAGGCTGGCCTTTTCCATGATGCAGCCCCTTCTCATATAGCTGGGGCTCTTGGGAGCTGCTTAAGTGGCCCCTAAGCCCATTCCTTTGAATTTCTCATTGGTAAAACTTAGCCTTACATAGTACACTTAATATTCAGAAATAGCATGAAGACTTTGGAATACAAATGTGATGAGTAAGAATGCTTCAGCTGAGTTTGGGGTTACCTACTGCAAATAGTAAAGAAGTAAGATTTCTTATTGGCTTGTGAATCAGCAGAAACGGACTTTCCGGAACAATGCACAGAGCCTTTCAGGCTGACTTTGTCGTTGAGACCCTGCGCACTGAACAGGCGCCCTTACTGCTGTGCCGTTCTTTAAAGTTAGTGTAGTGCTTTAGAATCACCTCATTAGGAAAATCAGTTGGTATGTGCTTTTGTTTTTGTCCAAATAAAGTGAAAGGAATGCTTGGGACCATATCTTATATTTGCACATAGTAGCTTTAAAAATAGTTTTAGAATTAAATTTGTCATGACTAGAGATGCAGCTCAGTGGTGGAGTGCTTGTGGAGTACATACACAGCCCTGGGCTCCACTCAGCAGGCAAAAATAAAATTGCCAAAATCTTAACCTTCTGAGGTTTATTCTCCAAGTATTTTTCTTGCATACGAAAAACCTCCAGTCTCAACCTTGCTGTCATGGTGGCGTTACACTGGCTTGGGAATAATATGTGAGAAACTATGCCTTGGTTTTTGTGAGGGGGTCATTATTCCCTTAAAATGGCTTAGACTCACTGTGAAGTTGCGTAAAATACAGCTGTGGTAGGGAAAGTAGGCTATGAAGCACAGAGGAAGCAGGCCTCCCGACCTGACCGTTATCCCTGGGATTGAGAATTTGATGTAGGAAACCTAAAATTTGCAAAGATTGGATTTCTCTCTAAAATACATTTTAAATGATTCATGCATATTGTATCTTTTCTAACCCTATGAGATTTATTTTAACATGGCTTTAAAAATCATTTTAATGAACTTCTGTCAGAGTAGGTGAATGACACAGGAAGTACTACACTGCCTCTGCATCCTTTGTTGGCAATGGAATGCTATGTAAATGAGATGAGAAGACCAAAACTGCACCTCACAACTCATGGTAGCCTGTTGGGACCCTAAGATATTTTGAAATAGGAGGCAGTAGTCAAGGGCCACAGATCCCCAGGGAAATAATGTGATGGCTTTGGGAATAAAGCTCTTCATTATGAAATAGCTTTTTTCTGCCAGGAATGATGACTTTTCAACAGATTCTTCATTTAGGGAACTGAGAGGATTGTGAGGCTTACAGAAACCAGCCTATCTTTCTCATAATGTTGAAAGGACATTCTGAACTTTACATATTTCAGTATTGACACACCTTACACTGATGGACAGCAGAGCCTAGAATTCTCTTGCGCTCTGATAGAGGGAACCCTGTTTCTGAGCATCTGTCTTTTGAAGTCTCCCTTTCTCATGTAACTATTATATTACCATTTGGCATAACTAGGAGACAGAAAATATATTATGTCCCTGATTCCTCTTAAAATACACTTACAAACCTGCTGAATCAAGTTGAATTCCAGGCTTTTTGAAGAAGTTACTGTTGCCCTGTGATGAAAGGAATCCAGGGAGGGACTGGGGTGAGGCACAGTGGTGTGTCCTTAGTGTAGACTAGGCCCTGAGTTCAGCCCCCAGCAAGAGAAAATGAGTCCAAGCGTGATCTCACCCTCCGTAATCTGCTGTCTCTCAAAGATAAGATCAAAATTGGCTTCAAAGATGCAGTATTAATACCAGACAGAGAAACGTCATCAAGTAAGCTTTCTTGTCTTTGAAGGGGTTCCAGTGTATCCTTAGTTATTTAGAAAGGAAACGTATGTGCTAGGTGCAATTACCTGGACATACTTGTGTGTTGGATCCAGTCTCTTTGGACAGATCTGATGTGCAGAGGAACAGTAAGGCGTTCTTGTCAATCAAATGAGGGTGTAAAACAAAAAATCTGTTACGCTTGAACCACATATAAATGTACCCTGTGTTTTTTGTTTTTAATTAGCATTTCTGCATCTAAATTATATTGTTTTCTTTATTATTAGCAAAGTTTTTCAGAACTGGATTTTTTCCCTTTTATTTTTTTCCTCATCATGTGAACATAATATAAAATTTAAAGAGTATTGGGATATTAAGCACTTTAACATATCAGACAAACTGACATGGGTTTTTTCAGGTTTTGGAGTACATTTAAATATGACTTTTCATTCTTTGTTCTTTACAAATAAAACTGTGGGATTGATACTTTGTTGTTTCATTATTGGAAAAAAGGAGAGATGGAGGGGGGAGGGGAGAGGGAGGGAGGCAACCAGCTGAGCATCAGGTTACCCAGAATGGGTGGGGAAAAGTGAGCTCAACTTTACCCCATGTAGAAAAAAAATTCTTGGTGGAATTGTGTTAAGGCCTTCAACTTGACTAGATGAGCTCTACCTATGTTGTGGAGGGCAATCTGCTTTATTCAAAGTCGGTCCAATTTGGGGGGCCGGGGTAGGACTCTGAGGATCAAACCTAGGGCCTTCCTTGCACATGCTAGGCAACCATTCTACCACTGAACTACACCCCAAACCTTAAATGTAAATCTCATCTAAAATAAAATGCCTTCACAAACTGTCTGGAACAATATTAGGCCAAATAATCTGGACACCCAGGTCCGGTTAAATTGATACGTGGGATTAACTATTAGAAACAACAAACAAATGTAATAATGGAGGATTTGCTACAGAGTAGCCAGATCTTCTGGAAGCAGCCAGTGCTGTTACCACTGAGCCATCTCTCCAGCCTCTATGTCAGGTTTGTTTTTTTTTTTTTTTTTTTTTAAGTAACTTTTAAATTTATTTTTACTTTATGTGTATGAGTGTTATTCCTGCATGTGTGTAAGTGCACCTGTGTCATGCAGTACCCTCGGAGGACAGAGGAGGACAGCAGATCCTTGGAACTGGAGTTACAGGTGGTTGTTAGCCATTATATGGGTGCTGGGATTCGAACCTGGGTCTTCTGCAAGAACAGCCAGTGTCCCCGCCGAGACATTTCTCCAGCCCCAGTATATCAGTAAATTTTTTAAAGCCAACATTGTAGCCCAGGCCTGCAATCCCAGGTACTAGAGAGGCTGAGAGAGGAGGACCACAAGTTTCAGTCCTGCCTAGGCCACAAGTTGAGTTCAAGGCCAACCTAGGTAACTTACTGAGACTCTGTCTCAAAATAAAAGGTAAAAAGAGGAAGGGACATGGCACAGTGCTTAGTAGGTAGGAGCCCTGAGTTCAGACTGGGGGAGAGATTTAATAAAATGCAATGCCAGCAAGGGAAAAAGGCACCCAATTTAAATAGACTGCCAAAGAGAACACACGGATGTCAAAAAGTACCCTGAAAGACGCTCAACACCACTGTCCCATTTGGAAATGCAAATTAAAACCCAAAATAAGACACTACTACACTCCCCAAAATGGCTACAGTTAAAAACACTGACCACTCCTAGCACTGGGACGGTGTGGGACAGGCAGGATTCCCACTGCTTGTCAGATGCAAAATCCTATAACCACTTTTGAAAACATGGAAGTTCCTTAAAATGTTACAAACACACCTATCCATATGATCTGATCCAGCCATTGTACTTCTGATAATTAATCACTACAGAGAAACGAGTACATGTCTGTACAAGTATTAGCACACGAATGGTAACAGTGTACTTTTTAGTAGCCCCAAATCACAGTAACTCAAGCAGCTTTGACAGGTAAGTAGGTAAATTGTGGTATTTCCATGCTGGTGGGAAGGCTCATCGGATTGCGGCACATGCCACCAACTCTAAAGACCTGAGTCTGATCCCCAGTATGCACATGGTAGGAGAGAACCTGTTCCCATAAAGTGCCCTCTGACGGCCATACTCACACTATGGCATGTACTAGATTGTAGGAGAGGAAAAATAAAGAGTTTAGAGTTAAGAAATAAAAGACCAGAGCCAGACCTGTAACAGACAAGGAAGGCATATTTCTGTGCAGTGAGGATAGAGACATTTCTCTGCAGATAGAAGTCTCTCTATACCCTAGTGAGGAAAGGGGACAGTTTTTATTCTTTTGGACCCAGCTGGTATGTGTTTGGTGCCAGTATTTGGTGTCCTTGAATGACTGAAACCTTCTTTCAAGATCCCCTTTCCAGGGGAGCAGGCTAGTGTCTCAAGACCCTCAAGGAGACAGTTGGTTCCACCAGCAACCTCCCTTGGTTCTGGGAGTGACCGGTTGATAAGGCTCTGAGGGAAGCCAGACCTGCCAATTTAGGGCTAGTTAGTTACTTCAAAGACTTTGACTTTATGGCCTCCTCCAGCGGGCTCACGACTCTTCTGTAATTTATACATTCTATAGCATGCACTGCCCTCCTCTCCCCCAAGAAAGATTCGAATGAAAGAGATCATCAAGATGGTTCAGTGGGTAAAGGTATTTTCTACCAATGCTGCCTACCTGCGTTTGATCCCCAGTACCCACATGGTAGGAGAGAACTTCTTCCCATAAAGTGCCCTCTGACCACCACAAATGCACAATGGCATGTGTCCCTATCCCCTTGAAATAAATAACTATAACTTTGAGATTAGAATAAAAGAACCTGCATTTGCCTTGGCTAGCTCACAAAAGTAGGAAGGTTATGACAGATGGCTGTCACTGAAGCTACCCAACGACTGGACTTACTGTTACTCAGAAAATTCTGACATTGTGGAAAGACTCAGACATGTTTGTGTCTCTGGCATAGCATGCTCCTGACAGGGAGGAGGGAGGGAGAAAGCAAGGAAGGAGACCACCATTCACTTGACTTAGCTTCTCAAGGTCTCCTCGCATGCTATGGAGACTTCAAGTTCCTCAGGTTCAAATCCTTGCTTGCTGTGTCCCTTAACCCTGTTAAACAGCACATCCTTTCTCAGTCCCAGCTACCCTCCATTCCAAGTGAAAGGCCTGCCTGAGACCAGTCCTCAGAGCCCAGGCAAACTGCACAACTTTCCCTGTTCCTGAGACCCTGCCGACGCAATGCTTTTTCTAACATGCCAGAAAAAAAATCCAGACTGTTCTGACTAACAGTCACTGTTAGGTTGCCAGCAGACTCCAAAAATGGCGGGTCTGGCTTAACCCAGGCAAGTCTCTCTGCTTATCAGGAGACCAACTGGTCTGAAGCTGAACCACCCAGCCCATGTCATGGAAAATTACCCAAACTCCTAACGTCTATAAAAGATTTCTGACCTCCCCTGCTGGGTGCTAGCCCTCTGATCCCAGGAAGGGAGGAGGCAGTCCATTGGTTACTTCCCTGATAAAATGCTGTCCCCCATGGAGTTGTCTTGGTCAGTGGCCTTCCTTGCATGCTTTTGGAGAGTCACACAGGAAGCCAGTATTCAACAGCAGCACCAAACCTTCCTACTTACTCTTGGCTGGTTTTTGGTTTTGCATTTTTAATGCATTTTATTTTTAATGTTTTAAAATGTATTTTTACGGCATATGTGTGAGGTTTTGTGTTGCCGCATGTATGTAGGTGCACCCATGTCGTGCAGTGCCCATGGAGGTCAGAAGAGGGTGCAGGATCCCTGGAACTGAAGTTACAGGTGACTGTTAGCTGCCATGGGGTTGCTGGGAACTGAAACAAGGTCCTCTGCAAGAGCAGCCAGTGCTCCCAACCACTGAGCCATCTCTCCAGCCCCATGTATGAGTTTTTGCCTACATGTATGTGTATGTCGTGCAATGCCTATGGGCCAGAAGGAAGTCAGATTCCCTGGAACTGGAGTTATCACCTGTGTGGGTGCTAGTAACTGAGCCTGGGTCCTCTGTGAAAGCAGCAGGGGCTCTTGCCAACTAAGCCACCCCTTCAGCCCCTTGACTTGGTTTTGTAATCTTTAACCTTTGTTTTTCTTTTAAAACAGAATCTTGTGAAGTCCAGGGTGGACTTAGTCCATATGTAACTCAGGATGGCTTGAACTCCTTTCTCCCCTGTCCTAGGGGTGAGATGTGAAGCATGTGCCACCATGCCCAGCCCATTTCATTTCGGTATGCATATTTGTTCTGTTATAGCTTGTGATTATAGTTGTGTTCGTTTCCGTCGTCATGTCTCACCACTCCAGGCCAGCCCAAGGGGATGGGGGTGAGCAGATGCAGAGTGGAGTTGGACTGGAAGCAGTGCAAGCACTGCCAACTCGTGTATTGAATAGGTGCACAAGCACTTATAGGCCTGGATAGCCAATGACCTTACGGGGTGGGGTCTCAAATACAGCCAGTAGTAAGTTTGTCTCCAGGTAGGCGGGTTCTTTCCAGGTGCTGGTCTCACAATTAGCCCTAGCAGAATGCTACACCTACAGGAGCCATTCCTCTATTCCTCCCAGCAGGTGACCTTAGGCTAGGCCCACCTTACATTATGCTCAACATGTGATGGTTGGTGTTAATGGTCAACTTGATAGCATCTAGAATTACCTGGAGGAGATCACCACTTTTCTCCCTCCAAACTCAGTTTTCTCATTTCTTATTTAACTTTTCACAGCATGGTAGTGCCTGGAAGGAGCTCGCCTCTGTTTTCAGCTGTATACTTGGTTCTGGGAATTGGAAACAGTGCCTGATATACAGTAAGTGCTCCATATTTACTAAGGGAATGAATACACAAAGCCAGAGTCATGATCTAATTTACCTCATGGGGTTGCTATAAGAATTAGCAAATCCTCTGGTACACAGTAAAATCCAAGAAATGTTAGCACACGCCTCCCTACTGCTGGTGTAGAGTCTCCTGGAGAACCTTCCCTCCTGCCCTTCTCCAAGTTGGTTGGTCCTGTTCTCCTCACACAAGTTTACACCACTGTATTCTCCTTTATCATACCTACCAGTCACAGAAGTTTTTAATCTTTGGACTTTAAGTCTTTTTGAGAATCTGAGGGAAAAAAAAATAAGAAAAAGTTAATCAGGAAGACTTTTAAAGGCCTCTACAGAAAAACAGACCTAGATGTGCATGTGAACACACACACACACACACACACACACACACACACTAAAGGACCCTTTTAGATCCCTGAATTAAAAGGGCACTAACCTCAAAGATTCCTTATTGTTTCAGAGTAGCAAACACAGGTCAAGAAGTTGTCCAGCCATCTTCATGCAAGGGTCAGAGTCCAAACTGCGAAGATGCTGGGATACGCAAATCGCACCTTCCCCTGCCCAGGGGAAGGTAAGGCTTATTATTTCTCCTTGGCTGTGTTTACAGAGCCTACCCACACCTTAACTGGGGCCAGGCACTGTGGAGGACCGGTGCTCCTGCTTTTTCTTTGACAGAAGAAACCAAAGAGCAGTGATGGGTTCCCAGACCCTTTATAAACATACCCATTCGTGCTAGATAGCTTCAGTTGTCAACTTGACACATCTGGGAAGCAGGAACTTCTACTGGGGAATGTCCTCTATTGGACTGGCCTATGGGCATGTCCATGTGCCATTTTCTTGATTGTTGAGTGATGTGGGAGGGCCCAGCCCACTGTGAGCAGTGCCGTTCCTGGGCAGGGTGTTCTGTATTGTATAAGAAAGCAAAGGTGAGTGTGGTGCATGCCATTAATCCTAGCACTCAGGAGGCAGAGACAAGCAGATCTTTATGAGTTTGAATCCTGCCTGGCCTACGCAGTGAATTCCAGGCCAGTCAGAGATACACAGTGAGACCCTGTCTCAAAAACAGGGTTGGAGAGATAGCTCAGAAATTAATAGTACTGGCTGCTCTTGTAGAGGACTCAGGTTTGATTTGCAGCATCCACATGGCAGCTGACAACCATGTGTAACTTTAGTTCCAGGGAATTCGATGCTCTCTTCTGACCTCCTCAGGCATTGCACAACATGGGTGCACTTAACATATACCAGCCTCTGCCTCCACACACACACACACATAAGCACATGTGCCCATTCATATGTGAGCATGCATAAACACATGCACCCCATACATACATAGACACAATCAAAAGAAATGGAAACAGTAGAACAAACCTCATTCTTTTGTTATGAGTCACTGCTGTGAGCCATTCATATCGTGCCATGTAACTAAGGACCATACGACAATGACCAGGTTTTTTGTGTTCTTTTTTGTGTACAGTGCTGAGGCTCAAACCCAGGGCCTAGTACATTTGAGGCAGGAGCATTACCACTGAGCTACACCCCAGCCCACCCTGCTATTCTTTTTCTAAAATATTTTCTTTATTATTTTTAATGCAGTAATGCCTGCATGTAGGCAGGTGCACCCATGTCATGCAGTACCCACAGAGGTCAGAAGAGGGCATAGGATCCCCAGGAACTGGAATTATAGATGATTGTTAGCAGCCATGTGGGTGCTGGGAATACAACCCAGGGCCTTTGCAAGAAAAACCAGTGTTCTTAACTGCTGAGCCATCTCTCCAGCCCAACACTGTGCTATTTCCTAACTTAAAGCAAGCTCATCAAAGAAAGGTGGCTGTGGGTCTGAAATCTGCTAAGGGGAAGATCAGAAGGTAGAGACTTAGCCTGGGCCTATATGGCCTATGGCCTGCTGCTTACCAGCCTCTGCCTACACACACACACACACACACACACACACACACACACACACACACACATACAGAGGCGAGCTCACTTGTCTACTTTGATTCCCCTTTGTCCAGATGATTCCTTTTGTTTTTGTGTCCAGATTCTGAAGGGTTTCAGTTTCCTCTCCCCTTAACTGAGGGTTGAGACTCCTCCACCACACACAGCTCTACCACACAGCCCCAAATTATTGGACTCAAAAGACCTGACTGGCCCTGTCTTTCAAGATTCTGATTAAAATTGGCCCCAGAGGGAGTGGAGCAGCTTCCTAGGGCTAGAGCCAATCTGAAGCCTGCCACCATGTTATTCCCACTGGGATCCCGTTACTTCAGGGGCTTAGGGTCTGCTTTTGGAAGGATGGGAGAGGTCACACCAAGATCCCAGAAGTGGAAATTCTTTGGACTTGGTTATTGTTCCTAGCAGGAGGCTGAGAGGTTGAGATTGATTCAGTGTGTCTCTTGACCTGGACCTCAAAAATAATGAGCAGTTTTATATTGTTCTACTAAACCCTGAATTTTGTGACTTCATCTTCCAGGAGCTGGGGATTTACCTGTGGGATTTGCCCAGTCCAGCGCCCAGTGCTGTGCATGGGTGGCTGCACCAGTAGATGCACCTCATTCCATTAGAGAGAACAGGAGGACCTGTGAGATGAGGCCCCAACCAGGAGCCACTGAAGGCCTTTCTGCTCTTCCCCAAGTAGGCCTCTGCTGTGAATATCCTTTGTTCCTAAATCCTTGACTGCATCTCTTGACTATTCCCTTAGGATATTTTCCTAGAAGTGGGATTACTAGACTGAAGGTATGCCCCTTTTTAAAGGACTTGGTGCAGACCCTTTCCAGCAGTGGGGAAGTGAGTCACCTTTCCAGAGTATTACCAGACTCGCTGTTTATCCACTTATTCATTCATTCACTCATTCATTAATTAATTTTGCCGTCCTGATTTTTTAAAAAAATCTGTTTGGGGACTACTCTGATTGCGATGAAAGTAATTTTGAAGAAATACTCTGAGGAGTCTGGAGAAGTCCTGTGGGGACAAGAAATGAGGGAAACTCCCCCAGTGACATGGAACCAAAGTGGGGCCTGTCGTGCCGCGGGACTGAACCTTAAGATGTGAGCTAAGCATATAGCCTTGCTAGAGTTTCCTGAGCAAGCTGCAGGGAGCTGCGGTATGGGGGCTTCCTTGTGTCTATTTACATGGAGAGTGAATTTTATAGATGAGATAAAAACAGCTTTACAGCTCTTGAAAGGTTGCAAGGAAAGGGGCAAATTAGAGAGAGAACTTCAACTCCGTTATGGATGAGGCAAAGTGAGCGGAGAATTGTGAAGGATGTTTCAGGGAGAGGGGACTCAGGGCCCTGGGGCTGAGGCCAGACAGCAGAGGAAGGGAGGAGACAGAGGTGGCAGAAGGCCGGGAAGACCATGCTGGGAAGGCTGGTGCTTGCTTCGGGTGCTTACGAAGAAGCCTGGTACCCCCCAAGAAACTGACAAGGGCTTTTAAGGACTTTTGAGGATGAAAGTTAACTGCCAGAGGCAAAGAATTGTGTAAAGGTGATGGGTGCAGCCTTGCTCCAGGGCAAAGTGAGGGTGAGCTGGAAGCTCTATGTGAGCGAGCCAGAGACCTTCTCTGCCCCTACCTACTGCTGGGCTCTCCCGAACCTGAAGGCTGACTTACAGATATTACAGGCAGTTTTATTTACTAGTGTATTTCTCCTTTGCTCGCAGTTACATTTGTTTTAATGATAGTCACCAGCATTTTCTTAGTAATAAATATACATGGCGTGGAGTAATTTTGAATTAATTTTTTATTTTCTGTGGATGAGTGTTTTGCTTGCATGTATATAACTGCACCACATGCACACAATGCCTAAGTAAGCCAGAAGAGGACATTGGGTCCCCTGGAACTGGAGATTCTGGTGGTTGTTAGCTGCCATGTGGTTCCCAACAACCAAACCTAGGTCTTCCGGAAGAGCAGTCAGTGCTCTTAACCTCTGAGCAATCTCTCCATCCCCAGAAAGGCTCTTATAGCCAGGGATCATGTCGTTTTCACCAGAGGAAGCTGACATAGATCTGCATATGCCCCTGAAATCACCCGCCCCTCAGCTGCCCTTTCATTCCCTTTCTTCCCACCTAGCGTCTCCTTCTCCATTTATTTCTCTTAAAAGGACTGAAGACAAACATGAGCCACTAAGCCTTTTTCTGTGTGTGTGTGTGTGTGTGTGTGTGTGTGTGTGTGTGTCTGTGTATGTGTGTGTGTGTGTGTGTATGCACACACGAGGAGGACACTGGATGGCCCCTCTATTTTCTGCCTTACTCTAAGACAGTCTTTCACTGAACCAAAAGTTTGCTGTTTTGGTTAAGCTCACCAGCCAGCAAACTCCTAGGACCCTCCTGTCTCCATCCCCTAACACTGGGGTTACGGACAGGCAGCAGATCCAGGCCCAGCTTTGTCTGTAGGTGCTGGGGATTCAAATTCAGGTCTTCAAGCTTACACAGCAAGTACTCTTCTTTCTCACTGAGCCATCTCTCCAGCTCTCCACAGTATTCTTTGAGTCAGGGCCTCTCTGAACCTGAAGATCATCTCTTCAGCTAACCAGCAAATTCCTTCTCCAGCACTGGGATTATAGATCTGGATTGCCATGGCTATTTTGTTTTTTGTTTTTTGTTTCTCACAGGGGGCCTGGATATATGTTCTAGTTACTTTCAATTGCTATGATAAGAACACTGCCCAAAATCAACTTAGGGAAGACAGGATTTATTTTATCTTACGTCTCAGTTCATCGCTCACTGACGGAGTCCCGGGTAGAAACTCAGGGTAGGAACCTGGAGCACAGGTATTTCCTGTGGATGAGTGTTTTGCTTGCATGTATATAAGTGCACCACATGCATGCAATGCCTGCATGGGGGAACACTGCTTACAGGCTTGCTCCCCTGGCCAGTGCTCAGCCTTCTTTCTCATACGATTCAGGACCACCTGCCCAGTGGCACTGCCCACAGTGAGCTGGGCTGTCCCCTCCCACATCACTCAACAATCAAGAAGATGCCCCAAAGACATGACCACAGGCCAGTCTAAGAGAGGCAATTCCCCAGCTTGACCCAGGTGTGTCAAGTTGACAACTAAAGCATCCAGCAGAGTATCCATACTCAGGCCCTCATGTTTGCATCTCCCCACTCCTTTGTTCTCTTTTTGAGACAGAGTTTCACAGTGCTGCCAAGGCTGGTCTCAAACTCCTGAGTTCAAATAATGCCCACCTCAGCCTCTTGAATACCAAGACTACAAGCACATACTACATGCTCAGTGGATCAGTAATTCTGGAAGTGATTTCAAAAGTTGGCTATGGTAGCTTATGCCTAGATGCCCAGTATTTGAAGTCTGAGGCAGGAGGATAACTCTGAGTTCAAAGCCAGCCTGTGATACAGAATGTAACCCTTTTTCAAGCCTTCTCCTGTTCTCAAAGAAGTGATTCACACATCAAACCAGAGAGCCTTTAAAAAAAAAAAAAAAGAAAGAAAAAGAAATTAAGGAACTGGAGAGATGACTCAGCAGTAAAGAGTACTTGGCTGCACTTGCAGAGGTCCTGGGTTTGATTCCCAGCACTCACATGGTGGCTAACAACCGTTCATATGAGTGTACTGCCTGCATGTATGTAAGAACACCAGTGTCATGCAATGACTGTGGAGGCCAGAAGAAGGTATTAGACCCTCTGAACCTAGTTATAGATGATTGTTAGTGGCTATGTGAGTGCTGGTCCTCTGCAAAAGCAGTCAGTGCTCTTAACTGCTGAGCCATCTTTCCAGGATCTAGGGCTTTCTTTTGGTTTTAAAGATGTGTGTGTGTGTGTGTGTGTGTGTCTGTCTGTCTGTCTGTCTCTGTCTGTGCATGTGTATCTGCATGTATCTGTGTGTGGGCAGGTGTCTGTAGAGGCCAGAAGAGGGCATCAGAGCCACTGGAGGGGAGTTACAGATGGTTGTAACCCTCATGGGTGCTGGGAACCCTAACTCTGGAAGAGTAGGAAGTACTCTTAATCTCTGAGTTGTCTGGCCAACCCCTGGGGCTTTCTTTTGAGAATGACATTTAGCAAGACGCTCTTTGTTATACTGTCTTTCAAAGAACATTCTGCTACTGTTTCTGGGGCTCAGAACCTCTAGGACCCCTGGAATACTATGCTATGTAGCCCACAGTTCGCAGATGGGTCCTGATTATGCTCCAGTCTGCATCTCTCTCCACTCTAAGGAGCTCTCCAAGTCCCGCCCAATTTCACCTTCCCTTACTTTTTGACCTTGTGCATCTGGCCTTCATCTCAGAGAATGGCTTTACACAGTACTCAAGCCAAAAACCCCTTCATTCTCTCATCTGGGTGTGCACCTTTAGTCCCAGCATTTTAGACGTTGGGGTAGGAGGATCCCTGAGTGTAGGAATTCAAAACCAGTGCTACCAACACAGCAAAACCCAGTCTCAAAACAGGGCTGGAGATGTAACTCAGTTGGTAGAGTGCTTGCCTAACATACATGAAACGTGAGATTGACCCCTGTCACCACATACACACAATGTGGTGGCACAGGCCTGTAATCCAAGCACTCCGGAGGTGGAAGGAGGAAGAGCAGAAGTTCGGGGTCATCCTCCACTCTATCCACCCTGTCTCAAACAAAATAAACAAAACCAAAATTCCACATTCATTTAAAATCACTGGGGGAAGGGACTGGGGAGATGGCTCAGCAGTTAAGAGCACTGGCTGCTCTTACAGAAGACCCAGGTTCAGCTCCCAGCACCTATAGGGTGGCTAACAACAACCATAACTCCAGTTCCAGGGGATCCCACGCCCTCTTCTGGCCTCTGTTGGGGTTTGTGCACAGGTGCGTTTCTGTTCACGAAGACAAAACACTCATACACATAAAATAAAAATTAATTAAAAATTTATTTGAATTACTGGGGAAAACAAGACTACAGACGGGAAGTCCTCACCTTGTTGAGTTTATTTTCGGGGAGGAAATGGTCAATCAGTTCTTCATTCTTGTGGTTCTTTAATGGCTCCACATTCCCTCTGCCTCTGTAGTCACCACCTCAGTTCAAGATCTCTGGAGGCCTTCCCCAAAGCAGTACAATCTTTTTGAAGTCAAGGCTTCCAAGGCCACCGCCAAGATAAAGTCCACTTCCAACATGTGTGTTAAAAGGTTCTGGACAGGGCTCCTGCTGGCTCCAGGTGCCTCCTGCACAGCCGCCATCTCCACCCACAGGTACCTCTTAGCTCAGCCACTCCCGCAGTGCTCTGGTCTCTGCCTCTTTCCCTCCAGCGGGCTGGGGCTCCGGTTGCAATTCTTAATAAAGGAACCGGAGCCCTGCTGGGATGTGCGCTCCAAGGTTGGGCTACTCCAGAACTGTGGTTTCCTCTTGGGGCTCTCGCTTGCCCTGCTGACTCTGAGTGGGAACCCCGCAGCCCGCAGGGAACCGAACCCCACCACCGTTCGTGGGAGGGGCTCTTTCTCCCTCACCGGGCAACCCAGCAGGCAGCACCCTGCTACTTCAGGGAAGACCTGCCCGGCAGCGCCCAGCCAAGCAAGCTCCATGTCTGGAACGGCTGCGCTTGGAAGTCAGTCACAGCGACAGATACCCAGCGCTGCCTGCACACCGGATTTGGTTTAGAACGAGTGTGTCTGCATCTGTCATCTCTAGCCGTGGCTCTTCCCGGGGGGGCCAGTCCACATCCTTGCCCGCAGCTTGCCGGGAGGTGGGAGAGGGAAGAAGCTGGAATGATCCTCCCCAGGCCTCCAAGTCCTGCAGCAGGGACTCCAGGATCCGCCCAGTCTTCAGGCTGCACACCAACCTGGTGCACCTGGAAACCTGGAGGGCACCTTCCAGGTCCCTCCTGGGCCTGGGCCTGCTGTGTCCCGGCGGGGGATGAACAGGACCGTGGGCCGGAGCGGCTTGCAGCTTTCACTTTCAGAAGAGTGCTGCAGCCGCCCCGCTGCGCCCTAACCCGAAGGGTCCTGGACGCCCAGGGCCAGGCCTGCTTGTCCCCATCCCGCCTACTGGAGAGCTGTGGACAGAGGGGCCGTCCACCCACGGCAGAGGACAGAGGGGCCGTCCGCCCACGGCAGAGGACAGAGGGGTTATCCTATTCGGCTGTCCCCATCCAGCTTGTCCTGGTGGCCCTGCTGTGATGCTTGCTTCTGCACTGTGCCGAGGGGGTCACTGCGCAGTCCACTCAGGGCTGAGTGGTCACTGAAGGCTGTGGGCCAGTCCTCCTGAATTTGAGTTTTGCCATTTATTACCTGTAACCCAGCCATCCTACACTATTCATCTCTAGGTAGGCTGGGAAGTTTCCAAAGGTCATTGTGAAATTAATTTAAACTATAGGTAAGGCATGGCGCTGGATGCTGTGCTAGTTCAAGTAAGTGATTCTTGGGTATTTTAAAGGGCTTTAACAGTCCTAATAATTTTTCGTTGCAAGTATATGAAACAAAAGAAGGTTTGGGTGGTTTAGATTTTCTGTGCTGGCCAAATACAAGCCTCCTCCAATACCAGGCAAGAGCTTACCACTGAGCAGAACTACCAGCCTGCAAAAAAGGTCTTGGTGTCTATTTGACAAATGCCACATTTCAATTTTTGATGCACTGGAAGAAGCTCAAAGGTAATGTTAAAGGACT
Source organism: Eospalax fontanierii (assembly GCA_035773235.1). NCBI lineage: Eukaryota > Metazoa > Chordata > Mammalia > Rodentia > Spalacidae > Eospalax > Eospalax fontanierii. The sequence goes on from CM069551.1 coordinate 12,824,865, forward strand.
TGTGTTTTTGTTTTGTTGGCTAGTTGTTTTATTTTCTGAGAAAGGTCTTGATATGTAGTCCAGGTTAGCTTTAAATTCACTTTGTCAGGGCTGGAGAGATGGCTCAGTGGTTAAGAGACCTGAGTTTGAATCCAAACACCCACATGGGAGCTAATAACCATGCATAACTCCAGTAGTAGGGGATCCAACACCTTCTCCTATCCTGCGCAGGCACTGCATGACACGGTGCACTTACACACATGTAGGCATAACATTCATACACATAAAAATAAATAAATAAATAAAAATATTTAAACTCACTTTGTAGCCCAGGTTGGCTACAAACTCATAGAAATCCTCCTGCCTCAGATTTCTGGGTCATGGAATTAAAAGCACGTGCCATTATACTTCTTGACTTCTGTTCTGTTAGGGCTTTCTATTGTTTTTTGTTTGGGGGCTGGTGATCAAACCCTGGACCTGCTGCATGGTGAATGTTCTGCTGCTGAACTATTCTTGCTAAACTATTCTAATCCTGTTTTATTGGCTTTTCAACCTGTCTGTTGGCCCTGCTGTTTTAGGTTATTGCTGTAAACCAGCTGCTCAGATGCCAAGGGAACAGATGTGCCTGAACCTGCCCCTGGCTCCTAGGAGGAGAGCTGTTTCTCCTGTTTGCAGTCAGATCTCTGCACCTTTGCTCTGGCCCTGCCACAAATGAAAGGCAAGTATCCATGGAGTGCCTGGAAGCACACAGACATGTGCTAAGTCACGGTCAGTGGGAGCAGACTCTTCAAACTCAGGTTCATCAGTCCGTTTTCCTGTCAACAGCTTGTTTTCATATGCTAAGTGCATTTGAGTTTCTGTTCAGACTGGGAACAGGTAAGGAAGGGAACAAATCATAGATTGCAGTAGTCTAATGGTCTGGTGTGTTTGAGTGTCCCAACCTAAGTATAATCAGAAAAGGAGCCAAACACATCATGTTCAGGGGTGGTTCCAAATATGGCTCAGTTAGCAGAACACTTATCTAGCATGCACGAGTTCCTGGGCTCAATCCCCAGCACAGCATAAACTGGGTGTGGTAGTGCACAGTTGCAGTCTGGATGATCAGGAATTCAGGGTTATCCTCAGCCACATAGTGAGTTTGAGACCAACCTGGCATACATGAGACCCTGTCTCTAAAAAAAGAAAAAGAGGGACTGGAGAGATGGCTCAGCAGTTAAGAACCCTTGTTGCTGTTGCCAAGGACCCCAGTTAAGTTACCAGCACCCACATGACAGCGAACAACCATGTGTAAGTCCAGTTCTAGTGTATCTGATGCCCTTTCTTGGCCTCCATTGGCATTGCACACACAGGAGCACTTACATACATGCAAGCAAAGCACTCATACACATAAAATAAAAATAGAATTTTTTTAAATAGAAAAAAACCTAGACGTAGAAGTTTTCTGGTCATAGACAGCCCACATGCACTTTTTTTCTCAATAGTATGAAGAGCTGCCACAGTCTATAATCAAGTTTGAAACAAGAGCAAGTCAAATTTTAATTTGGAAGTGGGGCTAGAGTTACAGTTCGAAGGTAAATCACTTTCCTAGTAGGTCCAGAGCAAGGGCCTAGGTTCAATTCTTAGAACTGCCCAGAAGAAAATCAATTTTCTTTCTTTTTTGAGGGGGTGCAGTGGGGTGCTGGATATTGAATCCAGAGCTTAGTGCAAGCACTCCTCAGCTGAGTCCTTTTGTTGTTGTTGAGTTTTGAGAATCAAGGTTTTACTGCATAGCTTTGTAGTTGGCCTGGAACTCCTTCAGCAGGACTCAGGATCTTTCTAGCTCTGTCTCTTGAGCATTAGGATTATGAGGCACAGACCACCATGCCTGGCCATTTAATGAGTAATAGTTCTCACTTATAATAACTTAGACCATAAGGTGCTGTGAAACTGAGTAGATCTGACTGGTTGAAGATTGCTTGCTTTTATTCAGGTCATGTGCCCAAATTCTCAGCTTAGGAGAACCACCTAGTCCAGAGTAACTCAGCACTCAGGCTCACAGTGGGAGTGAACAGTCACTGGATTCCTAAGGGACTGATGTATAAGCCAGCTGCCAATTTGTAGTAAACAGTAAGAAATCTAATGCCAAGAAGAGCAGATGGTCAGCCCAGACTCTACGTCAGCACTGTGAGGCAGGGCAGAAGTGAAGACGGAAGTCAGAGGCCGGGAGTCCTAAGCTGAAGAACTTAGGGGCTGAGAAGGCTTTCCTTAGTATAAAAATATCTAAAAAAATTTGGCCATTCATGGTGGTGAACACCTTTAATCCCAGCACTCAGGAGGATTTCTATGAGTTCGAGGCCAGCCTGGTCTACATAGTGGGTTCCAGGACAGTAGAGCTACAGGAAGACCCTGTCTCGAAAGGACTATAAATAAATATGTATAAATCTAGGTTATGAAACAGTATACAGGCATAAGATCCCTGCCTTTGAAGGTATGGTCTGAAAAAGCATATAATGTATAGTAACAGAGGCTTCCATTCTAACCTAAGTAATGGAACCGAGAACAACATCTTCTTTAACTTTAAAAGCAACTTCCACAAAACAGTTACGAACTCCTTTTGAGAGTTCATAAATAAAGCAAAAGACCGTCATGGTGGCAACATCTGCGATTTCAGTACTTAGGAAGAAAAGGCAAGAGAATCATAAATTCAGGGAACGGACAGGGAATGGAGAGAAGGGAAGAAAAGCTACATTAAATGTCCAACATAAAAGAGCTTGTTAATTAAATTATGAAAACCCTTATGGAATGCTATGTTGCTGCTAAAAACGATATAGAAGATAATTCTTGAAGAAGTGACAGTATTTATTATTAGTATCATCTATTAGGCCGTTCCAAGTATGACTGTCTCTTTATTTTCATTTAATATTTTATTTATGTCTATGAGTGTATTACCTCATAGTGCGTCTATATCATGCAATGCACAAGGAGGTCAAAGAGGGCATCGAGTACCCTGAAACCGAAGTTATGGATGGTTGTTAGCCTCCATGTGGGTGCTGGGCTCTTAACCACTGAGCCATTTCTCCAGTCCCTCACATATCTTTTAAAACTTTTTATTTATTTGTATTTTTATGTGTATGAGTGTTTTGGATGCATGTAAGTGCACCCATGTCATGCAGTACCCTGAGACGCCAGAAAAGGGTATTGGATCCCTGGAATTGGACTTTTGAACTCTTGTTAGCTACCTTGTAGGTGCTAGGAATCAAACCTATGTCCTCTGGAAGAGCAGTCAGTGCTCTTAACTACTGAACCATCTCCCCAGGCTCCATACCTGGGTATCTTAACTCCTGTGATCCCTGAAACAGTCCTACCAGGTAGATGAAAAAAAACTGAGATAGTTCAGCATTTAAGAGCACTAGTATCCACATGGTGGCTAACAACCATCCAAAACTCCAGTTCCAAAGGATCCAGTGCCCTCTTCTGGCCTCTGTGGGCATTGCATGACATGAGCACACTTAGATACATACAGGCAATACATTCATATACATAAATAAAATAATAAATACTTTAAAAAAGAAAGAAACTGAGGCTAAAGCCAGGTGTGATAGCTCAAACTTTAAACCCAGCACCCAGCACTCTGTGAGACTGAGGCCAGCCTGGTTTACATAGTGAGTTTCAGAGCAAGGCTCAGCAAATTCCAGGTCACAGGCCAATTACAGCCTGACATCTGCTTCTGTAAGGCCCATGAACTAAGATTGACTTTGGTATTTTTAGATAGTTGAGAAGAAAGCAAAAGGAGAGAGTAACTGTGGCCCTGAAAACGATTCGAGGTTGGAATCTGAGTGCCTAGGCGTGCATCAGATTGGAAGACTGCCACGCACATTCTCTGACATGTTGCTGAGGGTGGCTCTCTACTACAATGGCCAAGAGGAATAGTTACAATTCCAAGTAAGAATCTTTCTTATTACGATCAGCATTCATCTGTATATACTGTATGCATACACTGATATATTGCCCTGACCCCCAAATATGTATATATATGTATATATAATTTATTTTTATTTTGTGTGTGTATGGTGTTCATGTGTGCACAGGTGTGCGCCTTCATGTGTGCATATGTGGAGATCAAAGGCTCACAGCTGATGTTCTCTTCCTTGTTCTTTTGAAATCAGGTCTCACTAGGTAGCCTCAGCTGGTCTAGAACTCGCTATGTGGGCTAGGCTGGTCTTGACCTCACAGAGATTCACCAGCTCTGTCTCAGGAGTGCTGGGACCAAAAGAAAGCGCCACCACACCCAGCTTTTAAACATTTCTATACTTATTTATTTTGATGTATTTATTTTCATTTTTATGTGTCTGAGTGTTATACCTCCATGTGTGTAAGTGCACCCATGCAGTTCAATGCCCACAGAGGACAGAAGAGGGTGTCGGATCCCCTGGAATTGGAGTTACAGACAATTGTTAGCTCCCATGTGGATGCTGGGATTCAAACCTGGGTCTTCTGCAAAAATAACCAGTGCTCTTAACCTCTGAGACATCTCTCCATCCCCTAAAGATTTATTTTTTAATTTTAAAAAATCAAACACTAGGCCCCGCCCACCCTGTCCATTGGCCTTGGATGTGAGGAGGGGCTAAAAGTATTTAAACTGGGGGCGCCAGGAGGCCGGCCCTTTTTTCCTCCCCAATTGGCCTTTGGGATCCTACCACCGGCATGTCCCAAGATCCCACCCTCATGGATTTACTAATTATAACTTGCAGAGGGAAGGGTGGGCGCCCATGTTCTGTAGTAACCCCTACCCACTGCTCCATTAGTAAGCCCAAGTAAACTAGCTAGAATTTGCCTAACTATGAGTTGAGAAATTTGTGTGTTTGTTGCAAGGCCTGAGGAGACAGGCAGGCTAAGTTGGTCTGCCTCTCCCAAGAGAAATTTTAATAACAGTGTGTGTGTGTGTGTGTGTGTGTGTGTGTGTGTGTGTGTGTGGGCGGGGGCATGTATGTGCCATGGTGCAGTTGTTGAGGTCAAAGGAAAACTTTCGAGTTGGTTCTCTCCTTCCACTGTGGTTCTGGGGCTCAGACTGAAGCCTTGGGGCTTGTGCGCCAAGCACTTTATTGGATAGCAGACTCTTTTTATTTGTTATGACAGGTTCTAACTATCTACTATCTAACTACACTGATCCCAAACTTTCAATAGTTAGGCCTCAGCCTCCAGAATGCAGGCAATACACTCAAATGCAGGCATACACAAAAAATAAAAATAATAAATAAAATTTTTTTTAAAAAGAACACCTACTGGCTCATACAGAAGACCCAGGTGCCAATTCCAGCACCCACATGGTAGTTTATAATCATTTGTAGCTACAGGGGATCTAACCTCAGTGGGCACCATGCACACACATGGTGCCTATACATACATGTAGGCAAACACTCATACACATAAAATTAAAATAAATATTTGTTTTAAATTATTGGATATAGTGAGACCAAGGCAGGAAGATTGCTTGAGCCACTAGTTTGAGGCCAACTTGAGTGGCATAAGATAATACTGAAAAACTAATAACAACTGGGTACACACCTTTAATCCCAGCACTTGAGAGGCAGAGGCAGGTGAATCTCTGTGAGATGACACCAGACTGGTCTACATAGTGAGTTCCAGGTCAGTTGGGGTTACAGGGAGATCCTATCTCAAAAGAACAAAGAAACAAACAATTAGAAGTTAAAAATAAATGTTGAAGGAGATGGAAATGTTAACTACTCTGATTTGATCATTATATACTGTATACATGTATGAAAATTTCACATGGTACCCCATAAATTTGTACAGTTACAGGAATCACAAATACAAATTAAGCCAGGAGTAGTGACACGTGCTTGTAATCTCAGCACTTGGGAATGCTGTGTCACTTTTCTGGGAAGATCCGAACAGACATCTATTCTCAAAGAAATGGTTCCACCCAAGTCTGGACAGGGGAGCCAGGAAATTCACTGAAGTTACCGAAGGAGAATGGGCCACTCAAAGGCAGGTGAAGCACAGAAAAGCCCACTCCAAGAGGGAAAGACAAAGAGAAAGCTGCATCCCTCCCTCAACCAGCTAGCACCTCCACCCTCCTGAGTCTTAGGACTTCCTCCCCTCTCTAGGAAGGAGTGTTTCAGTTTGAAAGAAACAGCTACAAAACAGGAAAACTAAAGCTAGAAAATTCTGTGTGAAGCCTATCTGTGTCCACAGCATAGCAAGAGCCTAAGTAAATAAATCCCTGCTCTCCAGCCCTTTATAGAAAATGTTTGCGAAAAGCCTTCATCCCACCATAATGGTACATGTAATTCCAAAACGGGAGGTGGAAGCAGGAGGTTTAGGAGCTCAAGGTTATCCTTGGCTACCGGGTGAGCTCCAGGCCAGCCTGAGCTAGGGGAGATCCTGTCCCCAAACAGCAATAATAGAGGCGACAACAGCAACATGAAAATGTCTTTTAGTAATCCAAGCATCAGTTTGGAAGTCAGGCCACACCTCCCTCCGGACTCGTCCTTGTGCTCCTGTGGCTATTTCTGACCTGACCTGTATGTGTTCCTTCCCACTAACTCACTTGAGGGAAAGTAGCATGTTGGCATTGACACATCTGCTTTGTTGAGCTTTCACAGGGTCCTAGGGTGGTGGAATTGTGTCTGGTGTTCCAGATGAGAGCACGGAGGCTCCTGAAGCAGGTGACCACTGACTTGGCTCGCAATGGCAGTGGCAGAGATGGTATAATAAGGGCTTGGGCATGTTCTCACCCTACATTCTGCCTTCCCCAGCTTCTTTCGTGCTCATTCCTCTTGTGTTTATTCTACACTCTAGAACCCATGAGAGTCCCATTCAGGGTGGGCACCCCATCCCACAAAGAAATCAGTCTCTGTCTACCAGCATGACAGTGGCTCTTCAGTCTACTGCGTTTACTGGTGGGAGAGATCGAACTTCAGCATCCAGGAGTGTCCTCCTCAGCTGCATCTGCTGGCCTGCACCCCACTCTGGAGTCTACATTGCTTCTCCTGTTGGATATTCCAAAGAAGGGGCTCTGTGAGTGAATGTTCTCCCGTGAGTGGGTGTGTGCTGCCAGATTGGTGGGGATTTCTGTTTAGACAGGTGTTACTCCATTAAAGTCATTCTATGGACATGCGTGTGTATGTGCATTCACACACAGACACACAGATACACATGCACACAAATGCAAAGTTGCTTAGTGGGACAGAATGTTTTGACACCTGCCTGTAATCCCAGCACTTGGGAGGTGGAGGCAGAATGATCCTGAGTTCAAGGACCAGTCTCTGCTACAGGCCAGACACGGACCCTGTTTCAAAATAAACCCCAAAAGACAGACAAAATCACACATTGTAGACGTTCACCTGTCTCAAGGAGACTCATATATCTTGTTTGCTCATTTTTGTAAAATGAAAAGTGTATCTGTTTGTATTTATTTTTATTTATTTGTTTGTTTAGTTGGCTGGCTGGTGGGCTTTTTGACATGGGGTCTCACTCAATAGCTCAGGTTGGTTTTCAGTTCCTGATTCTCTTGCTTCACCCTCCCAAGTGCTAGGATTTCAAGTGTGGACTGCCACACCCAGGTGGAAAGTGCCTTGGCCTTTGCTCTTTTGCTCTCCAGTGCTCCTGTACACAGTGCAGCCTGTACACCATGGTTTTGCTTTTGGTTTTAGTTTTTTGAGATAGGGTCTCACTATGTAGCCCTGACTGGCTTGTCACTCACTATGTAGATTAAGCTGTCTTTGAACTCGTGGTAACCCTCCTGGTTCTGTCTCTGAAGGACTGGGACTATGGGCCAGCTCATAGATGGCATTAAATTTAATAGCTTCAGTGTTTCTTTCTTCCCAACTTCTTAGTAAACCCTGATGCTGTTTTTTCTTCATTCAGAGAAAATGGTCTTTTTTCTCTTTTTCATAAACCTGCTTGGATGGATGTAAACAATGGTTTAGATATTACAGTTCAGTCTCTTCCTTTCTGGGCACACTGAGCTCTTCCTCCTGGATCCTACTCCAACGAGCACTGGGACAGAAGGGAGCCAGAAGAGGCGGTGCCACATTCATCTGTTGGCATTGGCTTTGAAGCTGGTTGCCAGTGTGTTGTGCCTACGGGAAACATGCAAACCACCTCTCCTAGTCACAAGGTTCACAGAACTGTAAAGACCCAGGAAGAGTCTGACAGAGTTGCTGCTTTCCTAGATAGCAAGTTTTAAATTTAAGATCTCATTAGGAAAAGCATTTTTATAAGAGGACTTAATCAAGCTTAATTTATTCAGCCAGGTGATTGTGGAAGCTGCCTCTTCCTTGGCTTTGTTTTTCTGAAATCCCTGGTCACCTGTGTTGTCCCTTGTGTTAGGATGTCTGTGAGCTGATTCTGCCGCTCTGTCAGGTATAGGGTAAACACCCAGTCACTAACACAGTCTCCACAATAACAACTGGGCAGAGAACTATTAGACACCTGTGAATTGTGGTCAAGGATTTGCCCAACATATGGCACAGGGTTTTCAAGTTGTAAAAGCAGCCCAGGACATCCATGTAGTGCATCAGTGCTCCAAACAGAAAATCAATCTGAACAGAGTTGCTGAGAGTATGAATCAACCACTCAGGAACCATAGAGTCTGGGGCTGGAGAGATGGCTCAGTGGTAAAGAGCACTGGCTGCTCTTGCAGAGGACCTGGGTTCAGTTCCCAGCACCCACATGGCCACTAACAACCATCTGTAACTCCAGTTCCAGGGGAATCCAATGCCCTCTTCTGACCATCATGGGTATTGCATGGCATGGGTGCACTTACATACAAATAAATAAAAATAATAAATAAATACTTTTTTAAAAAAGAACCATAGGGCTGGAGAGATGGCTCAGCAGTTAAGAGCACTGGCTGTTCTTGAAGAAGACCTATGTTCGAATCCCAGCACCCACATTTCGGCTAACAACTGTCTGTAAATCCAGTACCAGGGCATTGAATGACACGGGTGCACCTATATGCAGGCAATACATTCATACACATAAAATAAGAATAATAAAAATAAAATTAAAAAAATAGAGTCAGTCTGTTGGGAGCATTTTATTTTCTGTAGGATAAAAATAAAAGACAAAATAAAATGAGAGCAGCTTTGAGGGATACAGTGAGAAAATAGTTCTGATTAGACAAGATTCTCTGAGGCTCAGAAGCAGGGTCAACAGAGCGTATCTCATCCGTAGCTGTCTGTTTCAGCAGACAGTTCACAAGCTGTTATGGAGGCAGGTGACATCGACCAGATAGATTTCCTGGGTTGGCCTAGGTGTGGCTGTCACCTTTGCAGAATCAAAAGCTTAATGAATTAGCAGCCTGAAGTTAAAAGGGCACAGAGTGATTCACTGGCAAAGTCCAAAGATAAGACCCTGTACAACAGAAGCCATGTGACTGCTTCCCATTGGGAGAATCAAGGGTCCCAATTAAAAGGCACTAATCAGCCTAGATGTCCCTCCCTGCTACAAAAAAAGGCTGTGTGTACCTAGTTAGCCAAAGCCTAGCATTGGTTGTGTGCCTGGGTTGTAGCTGGGTGGAGAGGAGAGAGGTGAGCAGGGGATGTGGGTTAGGGTCTCTGTAAGACGCGGGGTCTCGGGTTTGACTCCTGACAGGGAGAAAGGAATAGTCAGAAGCTGGAGTAGTGTTCACAAGGAGTTGTATGTGATTCTGATTCAGGGAGGACAAAGTGCATTATTACATTAGCTTTCTAGCTAGCTCAGCTGTGACTAGGTGCCACACCCCGGAATGGCTCAAAACACAAGCAGGTTGTTCTCACAACTCAGTGTCAGCACACACACCCCCACCCCACCCCAGGGCTGAGATACAACCTAGTACCTCACTTTCCCAAGGCCAGGCAAGTGCCGACTCCTGAGCTACACTCCAGACCTTTGTGATTCCTTCTGAGGTCTCGCCAGTCATGACAGCCTACACCTCTGCTCAGGTGAGTGCGAGTCTGGTTTCTTTGGCTTATAGGCCTACCACTCTCCCACTCTCCTCCTCCTCCCTCCCTCCTCTCCCTCCTCCCTCTCCACCTCTTCCCTTTCTTCCTCCTTCTTCTCTTCTCCTCCTCTCTTCTTCTCCCTCCTCTGCTGGAGCCCGCCGGCAGAAATCGAACTGTACCTGAATTGGGGAGTTAGGATTGGGAAATAAAGAGAGAGAGAGATAAAGATGGTTTTCGGGAGGGCGCTCAGTCAAAACTGAGGCCACGACTTTATTATACACAATGTAGTTATAGTCTTACAAACCTATGAGGAACAATACCACCATCAGGAGTTCAAGCAAAAACAAACATGCATTTACATATGTGAAAATATTCAAGCCACTCACATCTACTAACAATGGGTCCTCAGCCTTGGGCTCAAGGCAGACTCCCATTCAGGAGTTACAAGATTCTTGCATATCAAAGCACCCTACTCCCACTGCACTTCCGCGACTGTTGTCTGTTTAGCCCTTAAGCTAGGGCATAGCTCAAAAACAGGCAAATGGCTCCCGACACTCCTCCTCTTCTCCTCCTCCTCCCTCCTCTCCTTCTCCCTCCTCCCTGCCCACCTTTCACCACTGTGCTATACCCCCATGAGTATATTCATCATTCAACAAATGGTAAGGCCCTGGTGTGGCCCAGGTACCTCAGCAAGGGTGGGAGCATACAACAAAAGATTCATGATCTCTATTCATGGAACTTTCAGTTTATAGGGAAAATACATTAAGCAAATAAACAAAGTTAATACATAATTGCAAAGTGTAGCGAATATTCTGAAGGAAAAGCATGAGAAAGCATAAAAGGTACCTATTTTAGGTTTGTTTGTTTGGTTTTTTTTTTTGGTTTTGAAACAGGGTCTCATATGCCCCAGGCTGGCCTCGAACTCCCTGTATAGCTGAGGATGACTTTGAACTTCTAATCCTCCTGCCTCTACCTCCCCAGGGCTAGGATCCCAGTTTATGTTGTAGAAGAGATGAAACCCAGGGCCTCGTGCATGCTAGACAGGCAATCTCCCTACTTAGCTGTTATATCCCCTCTTTTGAGACAGGGTCTTGGTATGTAGGCCAGGCTGGCCTCAAACTAATGGAAATAGGCCTGCCTCAAGCATCTGGGTACAGGGATGACAGGCATGTACCACCATGCCCAGCTATAGCTTAGTTCTTTAAGGAGTATTTCTATCCTTCTTAGTTATTCTACTACACTGGTGAGTTTTCTCTCCCAACACAACTGCATTCTGGAGGCAACTGCCTAGGCGGTATGATTGCATCAACCCAGTAAAAGGTATCTTGCCTCAAGTGTCATTTAGTAAGAGCTAATAATAATTAACTTCAAGTATAGGAGTTACCTTTAATGAGCATCTTAATGCCACAGATATTATTACCTTAAGTTTTCACAGGCATTCTGTGAAGTATGTTTTGTTACCTCTTTATAGAAATGGAGACACTGAGGCTGGGAGATGTTAGGGGTTTGCAAGGTCACACATTCAATACAATGTCAGATTCTGGGTAACCAAACCCCAGGACATAAAAAAAGCCCTAGGCAGATCTTTCTACATGGAGTTTCATGGCACTTGAGCCTGATGTATCTGAGAGGATCACTAATGCTCTAACCATATCCCTCTAAAAAGAGGAACCAGGAGAAGAACTGAAGAAGAAATGCAAAAATTTGCTGGGCCTGTTGGAGCTGGCCTTTAGTCCCTGCTCCTTCAGAGCCTGAGGCAGGGGGACCAAAGTTCAAAGCTAGCCTGCGTAACTTAGTGAGACCATGTGTCAAAGTAAATGTCAAATGAGGGTAGAGAACACAGCTCAGTGGTAGGGTGTCTAGCGTGCAGGAGGCCCTAGGTTCAGTCCCCAAGACTGGAAGGAAAGAGAGAGAAAGGGAAAGAAAGGGGCGTTGGAGAGATAGCTCAGTGTTAAGAGCACTTACTACTCTTACTCTTGCAGAGGACCTGGGTTCAATTCCCAGCACCCACATGGTGGTTAATAACCATCGGTAACTCCAGTTCCAGGGGATCTGAGGACCTTTTCTGCAGCATTGCATGACAAGGGTGCACTTATATATAGGTAGGCAAAACACACACATAAAATAAAAATCAATAGATTCTAAGAAAGGTATTAGAGAAGGAGGAAGGGAGGGAGGGAGGGGAAGGGAAGGAGGAGGAGGAGAAAGAGAGAGAAAGAGAGAAGTGTTTGTTTGAGACAGGTTCTTACTGTGTAGCTCAGGTTGGCCTCAAATTTGTGACAATCCTAACTCCGATTGCTGGGTGCTGGAATTACAGGCATGTGCCACCATGTCTGGCTAAAAAAGAAAAGATTTAGATTTCTGCTTGGAAAGGTGATTGTGTACAAGCGTCCTGAATTCACTATTTGAGGATTTTTCTCAGGTCAATCATTATTTCCTGTAATTCAGCTCCTGTCTCAGAAGTTCCAGTAACACTGAGGAACTGGCTGGGTCTGGGTCAGTCACGCTGGAGTACTGTTGACGAGCTGCAGTTACTAGAACAGGCTGGTATGGTAGCCTTAGTCTCCTTTCCCAGCACAAAGCAGAGCTTGCCCTCACCATTATTTTCAGGAAAGGGTGTTTGTTTGGTGACATCATGGATATAAAATCCGCAAAGTAGAACCTCCTTGCTGTGTGGTCCTGCTCCATCACCACAGCCAGGAGGCTGGAGGTGGAGGGTGGGGTGGAGTGCGGTGACACACACTTGGAACCCCAGCACCAAGGGTAGGAAATTTCTGTAGATTCAAGGCCACTCTGGCCTACATAGTGAGTCAAAAGCCAGACTGAGTTAGTGTGAGACATGCACACCAGGGCCGGAGATATGGCGCAGCAGTTAAGAGTACTGGCTGCTCTTAGAGAGGACCCAGGTTCAGTCAATCCCAGGACCTACATGGCAGCTAACAACTGTCGACTAACTCCAGTTCCAGAGAATCTGATCCCCTCTTCTGGCTTCTGCAGGCATTTGCATGCACAGGTGCACTTACACGCATGCAGGCAAAATACTCAAAACACATAAAATAAATAAATAAAAATAAATAAATCTTTAAAGAACATGCACACCCGCACACTCCCATCTTCCACCCCCCAAAACAAGACAAAACAAGAACAGAAGGTGGAAGGTAGACTTGTCCTTTGTGCCCTCAGACGTCATCAGAACCATAGAAGTTCAAGGTGATTCTGCCTTTCTGTCAGGGCATTGGTGTCTGGGGAGGTGTCCGCCACCCTGCAGCTACTGTTACACACTATTATTTACCCTGCAGACTGAGAGAAAAGGCAATCCTTTCTCAGGAAACTGTCCTCTAAGCACTAAGTAGATGAAATACTGGTTTGAAGCAGCATACCCTGAGTGATTTGAACTCAAAACTTATTAGCTCTGGGAGGGGGAGATGGCTCAGTGGCCAAAGGCACCTGATGCCAGGTCTGACAATCTGAGTTTGATCACTAGAGCCCACATTGTAGAAGGATACAACGCACTCCTGCAAGTTGTTTTTTGACCTCCAAGTGTGTACTAGGGTGGAGGGCTGTGTGTGTGTGCAAACAGAGAAAAATAAATAAATAAATGTCAATGTTTACAATAATTTTAAAAGAAACAACAGATGACCAGGGTTCCATGCTCCTTAGAGAGCTGGGTTACTTCATCTCTCTCAAGCTCAGTTTGTGAAGTAACAAAATGCTCATGAAGATCAGATGCTTCGTGCCTGTACCATGAAGAGAAGGGGTAGACAATTGGCTCTGTGCTTCGAGTTCCAGGCCCCTAGCCAACATGAATCCCTCCCTTCTGGTCTCCTACCTGACCTGTTGGTCAGAGACACCTTGAAGAAAAGCTGAAGAATCCAAAGAGGTTTTCTTCCTCTTTTTCTTTCTCCATTTTCTTCCCTCCCTTGTTCTTTCCTTTCTCTTTGTTTTTGGTTTTGGAGGTAGGGTCTCATGTAGCCTAGGCTGGCCAAGAACTCCTGCCTCCATCTCCCAAGAATTGGTATCAGAGGCATGTACTGGAACTCATTATGGAGACCAGGCTAGATAAAGACTCCTGAGATCTGCCTGGCTCTGCCTCCTGAGTGCGGGTATTAAAAGCACACTACAAACCTGGCCCCTCCAGGGAGCTTTTGAGCACAATCTTCCAGAAGTAGATGAACTGGGGAGCTGTAGATGTGTTGGAAAGGTGCACTACTCCTGGGGCTGTAGGAAAAGGTCTGCATGTTAATTAGTAAGATTTAGACTGTCAGCTATAAAACTTACATCACAATAATTCCAGGCAGATTAAAGGAAGTCTGGGTGATTCTAAAACTTCCAGGTTTTCATTCTCTTTGGGAAGGAGAAAGCATTTGCAGCTGGAGTCCATGCTTGGTCCTGCTCTTCCTGAGCTCAAGTGCTCAAAACCTGTTTATCAAGACCCAAGCCGTGCTGTTGGCTGATTTGTAGAAAACAAAGCCATTAGTGATAGTTAACATATTAATTGCAGAAAGTGCATCTTTAAGTTTCTGTTGGCAATAAGTTACTGGCTCTCAGAATAATGAAGTGCATCCAGATGCAATGTATAACCTGGCCACGCAGGAGTTTAATCTGCCTGGTGCAGACTTTCCTTACTATTGTTGCCAAAGCGCCAAGCTTGTAATGTACAAGCCATATCGACATGTCATTTAAAAATGAACCCAAGCTTAAAAGTAGGAATGAAACTCAGGAAAACATCAGCCCAGATAAATCTTACATCCAATAGAGAAAGCTTGTAAACGTGTGCTTAGGGTTACACTAATGGCTTAAATTCCAACTGTTTAAAGCAACTGTATTCACTGGCCAGCCTGCCACCACCCAGAGGAAGCTGGCAGGAAATGTCCTTATCTGGATTCTTGCTCTCCCACGTGTGATGGCTCATTCATCTTTAGGTAACATCTTACTTTTTCTATAGTAGCCAGGACAGTCTGCTCAGATGAATGTAGCCAGAGCATGGGACTAGGTTCACTGCTGATCCACTCAGGAAACCTTGTCACCTGGCCACCCACTACATCTGTAGATGTTACCACTAACATCAGCCAGATGTTAGACATGTGTATAGTTGTTAATGCCAAAGCAGGGCAAGAGTGGGGGTGGATACTTGGAAACCACTGCTTTGGAGCCCCAAACCATAAGCTCCCCTTTTTCTTTTTCCCTATTTCTGACCAGTCACCAAATTCTATCATTTCTTTAAGCTTTTGTGGGGAGGGATGTGTTTGTGTGTGTGTGAGGGGTCTCTATTCTTCTTTACCCTCATGTCGTAGTTTTATGTGTCAGTTTAGCTGGGCCTTAATACCATCTTTAATCAAACTAGGTATTGTTGAAAAGGTATTTTGTAGATGGGTTAACATCAGTAATCACTTGACTTTAAGTAAATCATGTGGGTGAGCCTTACCCAATCAACTGAAAGTGTAGGAGAGAGAAACATTTCCTGATTCTCTTTAGGTTTGGCACCTGGGATTTGTGAATTAAATTCACATACACATACAAAACAGAGTAATAGGGATGGGAGGGAGCAGCTGATTTAGAGATAAGTAGACATGCAAAGCAAGCACTTGGTGGTGAGTTACTTAAGGGGCACTTAAGATTTAAAACTTCTATGGTCTGTAGTCTTAGCAGGTGAAGGGGAAGGAAACCTGGGCCCTTGGGGAAAAGCAAGTGACTTAGGGAAAGATTAAGTGCATTTTTGGGAGAACTGCAGAGATAAGAATTTCGATGCTAGTCTGCACAGGTGTAAGTGGCTTTCCCTGGAGGCACAAGGCAGGCAGGTTTCAGTCCCGGAGAAGGATGTTAAGGCAACTTTCTTTTCCTCAGGTGGCTTTCAGTCAGATGAGTAAGGTTCCGGGCAGGCTTTTTTTCTGCTTCTGTTGAATCTCAAATGTCATTTACTCCAAGTGGGTCCCCATAAAAGACCTGTCTGAAAATAGAAAAAAAAAAAAAAAAAATCTAAACCTGGACTCAGTTTTTCCTGTCACAACAGAGGTCACTTCTGATGCCCAATGTGTGGGTTTTCTGAGACTCTAAGCAAGCAGGTCTGTACTCGACACTAACCAGGTGACTCCTGATTTCTTTCTTTTCTGTGGTGCTGGGAATTGAACCACACATACTAGGTATGTAACACTTGCCCGGCTACTGTTGGGGTTTCCAAAATGCTCCCACTTCAACTAATTTGCATGAATGACTCTCTGACCATGGGAAACATGCTTATCATAAAAGATATTCTGAAGGGGGGCCTTGAGAGATGGTTTAGCTGTTAAAGAGCACTTCTGCTCGTGCAGAGAGTTTGGTTTCCAACACCCGCACAGCAGCTAACAACCATCCATAACTCCAGTTGCAGGGGATCCAAACCCTCTTCTGGCCTCCACGTGGTGAGCTTACATACAAGAAGGCAAACACTCACACACATAAAATAAATAAATTTAAAATCTATCATGAAGGTTACAGAGGAGAGTTGATACACTGGATGTGGTTTGTGGGGAGGTGAAGAGCTTCCCTGACCTTGCCAGGCAAGCTGCCCTCTAAACTGCCATGTGCTCAGCCTAACTGAAGCTCTCTGGACCTGGCCCATTTGGTTTTCATGGAAATTTTACTGAGCAGGCATGATCTTCGGAACAAAGGACAGCCATGTGGAATGGGATCCTACCAAAGCAGTGTGACCTTGATCAAGCCCTACCGGACCACAGTAGGGTAGAAAGAGTAAGGCCTGTCTGGATTCTTCAGCATTCTTCCCTACAGATAGGGCAGGACCCTTTGAGAAGCAGGTCTTATCACCCCATCACCCAAAGGGTCAGAGGAACTCTGTTAGCCAGCTCTGGGGCTGGAGGAGATAAAGTTTCTAAGACCTGCCTTGGGGAGAAAACAAGCAGGTGAGAGGAGAGTGGAGGTCTGAGGCTTGCAGGGGCCTACTGCATTCTCTTTTAGCCAGTAACAAGGGCTGTGGTGGTTGCTACTTTTGAGACAGGATCTCATGCAGCACAGGTTAGCTTCCAACTTGGTATGTGGCCAAGGATGATCTTGAACTCCCGATTCTCCTACCTATACCTCCTCAGTGCTGGTATTACAGGCATGTGTTATCTCATCCTTTTTATAGGGAACTGAGGACTGAACTTAGGGCATGCTAGGCAAGTACTCTACCAACTGAGCTATATCACCAGCCCATGATGTTTAATGTAAAAGGTTGCTTGAGAAAAAGCAGTGTATCGACTCATTTCACATATACATATACTGAGAGAGAGAGAGGAAAGAGAGAGAGGGAGAGAGAGAGAGAGAGACAGAGAGAGAGAGGCAGAGACAGAAACAGAGACTTTCACAGTTGCAGTTATAGCTATTGACTGAGAAGCGAGTTTCACCCCAATCATTATAGCCAGGCATAGTGGCAACACATCTTTACTCTCAGCACTCAGGAGGCAGAGGCAGGTGGATTTCTGTGAGTTCTAGGCCAGACAAGGCTACACAATGAGACCTTGTTTCAATGCCCCCAGCCCTCTAACAAACAAAACAAAACAAAAAGGAAACATCTTTATGGTGCATGTATGATCCATGTATGATTTGTCCTCAAGTACATCCTTGCCCTGGTCTCCTTAGTCTTCCTAAGCCTAGATCAACTATTCTTTTCCAAAGCCCAGCCCAGCATGATCTTGCTATTTTATAGTTTGGGGAATTGAGGGAGCTTGTCGGGGGGAGTTGAAGCAAATTGTATATTCTTCTGTGGTCCTAAACATTTACAAACAGGTAAGAGCTATGTAAAAAAAAAAAAAAAAAAAAAAAAAAGTGTCTTTCAATGCAAAAGAAAGCTGGGCTGCTAAGACAGGGCAGCTTCCAGGCCTAGCGTGGGTGTTTGTGCACAGGTCATGCAGCTTCTACCTATGGTCCATTTGCTCTCTATAGCTTTGGCTGACTGCTTCTCAAAGTGCTCCCACTTAGGCTTTCATTCTAGGAAAGGTGGCTCCGATTCCACATTTGGTTTTAAGAATTTTTAATTAAGATTTCTTATGAAATGATGTGTTTCATTATGTCATTTTCATACACGTGTCATTGTACTTTGTCCTCATTCATTCTCCTCCAATGCTTTGGCCCATTGCCCACCGTGCCCAGTTAGTTCCTTTTCTTCCTGAAAATAGTCTCCCTTTCTGTTCTTATCATGGGTATTCCATCGCCTTCTCTTCCCCAACCAAACATCTTTTCCTTTCATGATTCCCTTTCTAGTTTCGTGACCTATGTGGGTAAGTGCACGTGTACGTGTGTGTATGTGTGTGTGTATGTACCACATTTTCTCATGGATTCATCTGTTGATAGACATCTAGGCTGGTTTCGTTTCTTGGCTTTGTGAATGTACGGTAATAAGCATGGGTGTGTAAGTATCTTTTGGAGTCCTTTGTATAGAGTGCTTGATAAATATGGGTATGTAAGTCCTTCAAGTCCTTTGTGGTATGGTTTGGTCATGTAGTAGTTATATTTATGTTTGTGGGGCTGGAGAGATGGCTCAGTGGTTAGGAGCACTGGCTGCTCTTGTAGAGAACCTGGGTTTGAATCCCAGCACCCACATGGTGGCTAACAACCATCTGCCGCTCCAGTTCCAGGGGATCCAATGCCCTCTTCTGTCTTCTGTAGGCATGCACAACATGAGTGCATTTACATACGTTCAGGCATAACACTCATACACATAAAATAAAAATCAATAAATCAAAAAATGTTTTAAAAATTTTTATCTGTTAGGCTGGGCATAGTGGTGTACACCTTCAATCCTGGCACTCCAGAGGCAGAGGCAGGCAGATCTCTGTGAGACTTGGGCTAGCCTGGTCTACAAAGGGAGTTCCAGGCCTGAGATACGTAGTCTCTATCTCAACACATATCTATCTATATATGTGCTCTGCAGAGGACCCAGGTTTGAATCCCAGCATCCACATGGTGGCTAACAACCATCTACAACTCCAGTTCCAAGAGATATAACGCTGTCTTCTGACCATGGCAGGGGGCATCACCACCTGTGTATGGAGGTTAGAAGCCAAGCTTTGGGAGTCAGTTCTCTCCTTCTATGTGGGTTCCAGGGAAGGAATCCAGGTTATTACCTGCTCAGCCATCAAACCAGCCGCTATTTTCTGCTTTCTGAGAATCTTCTGTACTGATTTTAGCAGTAGCTACACATTTACATTTCCACCAGAAGTGAATAAGGATTCCCCTTCCAGATATCTTATCAGCATTTGAGTTTACAAAACTGATGGTGATGTGTCACTTAAGTGTTTTTTAGACACCTGTGATGGTTAATAGTGATTGTCAATTTGACAAAATCTAGACTCACCTATGAGAAAAACCTCTGGGTGTGTCAGTCAGAGCTCTAACTGTGAGCAGCCTCATTCCATGCACTGGGGTCCTGGACGGAACAGTAACAACAAAAGAAAGTGATCTGAGGACCAGCATCCATTGCGCTCGGCTTCCTGACTGTGGATGTAAAGGGAAGCCTCAATGCCATGATGGGCTGTTCCAGAAAACCCTGAGCCAAAATAAACCCGCCTTCCTTCAGTTGCTTTAGTTCTGGCAACAAGGAAAGCGACTAATACATCTGCTTTTGAATGCAGTGCAGAAATTCACACAGCCTGGCTGTGCTGACGCTTGGATCCTGCGCCCCTCCTTGTGCATGAGAATCCATTCAGCTCTTCCAGGTTGAAGTCACAGGTGATCTCCCTGCCTTTCAAAGAGCAAAACTACATGAGTTTTCCTCATACAGCCTGGGCTCTTCACAATAACAGAACAAGGACGGAGAAAGTAAAATGCACCTTAACAGCACTGATGGTGTTAAAAAGCGTTGAGAAATGTATTACTTTCTGCCCAAGAGATCCGGACAAAGTCCATGGAGTAAAGTGGTCTGAATTTAGCAAAATCCAGAGGAAAGTATCTTCACAGCCTGAGAGGCACTGCTTCTGATTACGAAGGTCTACTTCACACACACATGTAAATGAGAAAGACTGGCCATCTCTGCCAGAGACTCACTGTGGGAATGTTAGACAAGGAGGTGAGATGGAGCACTTGGACACAGGGAGAAAGGCCTATCCATAGACACTGGTTACACAGTAACGGCTGAACCCTGGTTGGCCTTTCAGCATTTGGAGAACAAGGGAGTCTGATAGAGGGAACCCTGGTTGTGCCTTAGTTTTGTATCCATTTCTATAAAGGGGCTCTGTGCAGAAGGGAGTGCTGTGTAAGCAACTTTGAAAGCATTAAAGCCAAACCAGATATGAATTGTGGGTTTAAGAAGCTCATCTTGCTGGCTGTGGTGGTACATTCCTTTAATCCCAGCACTTGGGAGGTGGAGGCAGGCAGAACTCTGTGAGACTGAGATGAGCCTAGTATACATAGCAAATTCCAGGCCATGTGGGTCTACAGGGAGAACTTTTCTCAAAAAAATAAAAAAGAAAAGAAGCTTATAGTGACCTTGATAATTCAAATATTAAACTACTATGAAAGGTTTTAAAGTCATGCTGTTTATACATGTAGGACTTTTTTGTTGCTGTTGCTTGAGACAGGGCCTTACCATGTGGCTCAGGCTGGTCTGGAATCTGTGGCAATCCTGCTGCTCAGCTGCCCAAGTGCTGGGGTTATAGGCATGAGCCACCTTGCTTGGTATATTATATGTAATTTATTTATTTAGGATTTTTAAAAAGGAGAGTTGAAGCTTATTAAAAGAGAGTTTAATATAGACTTTAAGAACAAGAATAGAGAGAAAGAGAGGGACTTGGGAAGAAAGGAGCCTCATGCCTTAACCTCCAGAGCAGCAGGGATTAGATATGTACCACCACATCTGTCTTCTTTTATCTGTTTTGTGTTACTATAACATAATACTTGAGACTGTTTTTTTGTTTATTCACTCACTTAAATATATTCATTTAAGTTTGTTTTAAAAATCATTTATTTATTTAAATCTATTTAATTAAATTAGGGGGTTGGCAAGATGGCTCAGTGGATAAAGTGCTTGCTATGCAAGCATGAGGACCTGAGTTCAGATCCCCAGCACTCATGTAAAATCGGGGTTAAGTAGTGCACACCTGTAACCCCAGTACTTCAGGGTGGGGGTGCATGGGTCTCAGAGCCCTGGTGACTAGCCAGTCTATTGGAAATGGTGTGCCCCAAGTTCACTGACAGACCTGTTTCAAGAACCTAAGATAGAGGAGCAACTGAGGAAAGACATCCTGATGTCAACTTCTGGCTTCTGTATGGGCCAGCATGGGCAAGTGCACCTGCACACACTCATGCACACATAGGTATACAACACATAAGCACACAGGAATATAACACACAAACACATTAATATAACACACATGCACACACAGGTAAATAGCACACCACAGAAGCACACACTCATACACACGTAAGAATATAATACACACATATGCACATACAGGAATATAACAAATGCAAGCACACACTTGTACACACATGAATGTAACGCACACAGTACTCACACATACACACATGTCCATACACTCCTCCCTCCCACAGAAATACAACACAGACAAAGGAATATAACACACATGTACCCAAACAGGAATATGCGATCAAGCAATTCTTCTCCATCTTCACTGTTTTTAAGTGAGGACGGCCTGTCTTTCAGGGCTTAGATACGTTAATTCTCAAGCATGCCCACATTCCCCTATTATCTTTGGATGGAGCAGCAAAGTGAGGGTTAGAGGAAGCAAGGTCAGGTGTCCAGGTCATAAGAGCACATGATTCACTGGGCTTGCAGTAGCCTTTTGGTTCTGAGGTTAATTAAAAGTCATTAGTCCAGATTCTGTCCATTTTCTAAGTCATTCCTAGACACACAGACACTCTCAACTAGGAATTAATGGAAAAATTGTGAGTTCCTAATTTTTTTGGGGGGGTCTTTTTGAGATAGGGTCTTTCTGTAGCCCCAGCTGACCTGGAACTCACCATATAGACCAGGCTGGCCTTGAATTCACTGAGATCCACCTGCCTTTGCCTCCCAATGCTGGGATCAAAGGTGTGCATCATCACACCTGGCTAAGTTCCTAATTTTTATAGTCAACCATTCTCTTTATAGATAAATGGAAACAAATATACAAAAACAAACTTTATTATGTTTTCTTTTCCAGTAAACCATATCTTTAGGAAGACAGAGACTTTAAAAAGTTTTGAAAAATATTTTATTATTACTTTTGAGTGTACTGCCTGCATGTGTATAAGTGCACCCATGTCATGCAATGCCCCAGAGGTCAGAAGAGGGTGTCAGATTCCTTATAACTGGAGTTATCAATGGTTATTATCCATCATGTGAGTGCTGGGAACCAAACCCCTGGTCCTCTGCAACAGCAGCTGATACTCAGCTGGTGCTCTTAACCTCAGCCCTCCCTCCAGCCTGGAAT
Source organism: Eospalax fontanierii (assembly GCA_035773235.1). Taxonomy (NCBI): domain Eukaryota; kingdom Metazoa; phylum Chordata; class Mammalia; order Rodentia; family Spalacidae; genus Eospalax; species Eospalax fontanierii. Next base: position 12,847,177 of record CM069551.1, read on the forward strand.
CGTCTGTTTAATGTTATTCTAGTGCCTTCACCCAGCACATGCTTAATAAAACTTTGTTGAGTAAACTAATGAAATTCATTAAAAGCTGTGAGAAAATGATCATTTGTTGGAATTGTTGTTACAGATACCACCAAGTTTTAAATAATATCCTTTCCAACCAGGCAAAAATTGACCTTTCAACCCTTTCTACACAACTTCACCTGCATTCTAAGACTATTATACAATTTAGAGTTGAGGTTGGAGAGATGGCTCAGTGGTTAAGAGTGTGAGCTGCCCTTGGTTCCCAGCACTTGTACGGCAGCTAACAACCATAACTCCAGTTCCAGGGGATCTGATGCTGTCTTCTGACTCTGTGGGCATTGTACAACATGGGTGCACTTGCATACATATAGGTAAAGCACTCATACACATACAATAAAAATTAATTTATTAAAGTTACTAACAATTAAATCTTGAATACAATATGTTCTATAAAAAGAAAAAGTAACAAACAGAACTATACAGAAACAAATCAGAAGAGATGAGACAGCCTGAGCCTAATTGTGAAATGATTTTACTATCTGGCATATAATAATTCAGATGATTAAATGTTTGCTAAATGAACACAAATACTCAAGCATTAAGGACAGTTGGATATCGGGGATAATACATTATCATCAAAGTAGCTGGTTTAACCAGACTATCAGGTTGGTTGGCTAAAATTCCTGAGAACTCATTATAAGTACAACAGGACATTCTTGCCATTAAAATACCCAGGCATTTTCCTGGCATGTTGAAATTCAATTTCTTATAATCCAAATTTATATATTATGAACTACTTCGTCCTTTTTTTGTGATAAAAAATTTACTTAGGGTGTTTAGGTAGTAATATTTTTAAGGTAGCCTTTAAGCGACTTATTAGCCCTGGGCAGAGTAAGCTATAACATGTTCAAACAATGAAATGAAGGAAAGAACCTTTGGAATGTACCTGGATGTTCAAAAGAGAGGTGGTCATTAAAAAAAAAAAAAAATCAAAGGAATTCTCTCAAGAATTTTCTTGCTACCCTTCCTACAAGAACTACTCAGATTACTTCCTTACCTCTGTTTTGAGAGGAATCCACTTGCTGTGTCCCTCAGCTTTGTAGCTCTGGGCTTTCAGGCTCTTATGTGAACAGTAGGTGTATCATCAACACTGGAACTCCTGCCTGGTTTCTTCTCTGGGTTACAATATATACTCTATTCCCCTTGTGCTTTCCTTTCCACTAATTCCCTTTGCACTTTGTGTGTGTGTGTGTGTGTGTGTGTGTGCGTGTGCGCGCAGGGAGAGCTGGGGAATTTTACCACCAAGCTACACCCTAGTCCAACAATAAATATTCTTTACATATATTTTCAAGAAGAAAAAAAAAATCCCAGCATCCAAGTTACATTAGAAATTTTAATATATGTATGTCTATTTTAAGTAATTGAAGTTTTACAAATATGATACTTGCAATTTTTATACTTTCAAAGCATTTAATAATTTGAAAGTATTTTTGGAGGACCTGTCATAAAACAAATATTTGCGACAACCCAGAAAAAGGAGTAAAGATGGTCGCCAAGCCTGATGACTTAGTTCAATACCTGGGAGACCACGTGGTGGAACGAGAGCCCTGACTCCCTTGAAGTTGTCCTCTGACCTTCACCCACCCACAATAAATAAATGAAAAAGAAAAGTGTAGAAATTTATGCTTAGTGACATTTGTCACCAATGGAAGACTGGAACGTTATTCAGGCTGTCCGTCTTTCATTACCTTCAAGACAAGGATCACATCCTATCAAGGTTTTCACTATAACCCCAAACTGATTTTAGGTTAAATGCAAAAACTGTGTAAAGGTATTTTAACTTGAAATAAACGTACAAAAAATTTTTAGAAATATTGAAATATATTTAACAATCAGTTATTCAGAATGCATTGTGTTGGGTACCATTGGAGGCACTGGAATACAAAAAAACCGAGAAGGTAGTCTTTGCTTTTAAGTAGTCCCTATTTTTAAAAAGAGGAGCTTCTTTTCTCCCCTCCTTTACAGGAATCCTGTGTTACAGAACTTTGACAAAAGTCAGGACTTCAGAAGTTTTAACTGAGTGTTCTGGGAATTGGCTACGGACATAAATTAGCATTTCAGAAGTATCTGTTTGAATCTGCTTTGATGACCCTTCAGTGAAAAGGGTGAAACTTGCCTGGAGTTGAAACCCCGATTTTTGGTGTAGCCGGGGACCAGGATCACGTTTCTGAGAATGCACCCTCCTCTGCCCGGCCTCCCGGATCACGAAGCCAGGTGCTGGGATTCAGGGGTGGCCCAGTCATTCTTTCAGTTTCTTTTTCACTCGAGAAGTTATCTCGGGGTCTTTCTTTCCTCCCTTTTGTTTCCTCTACATTTCTTCCTTTTCTGGAATCGCTTTTCCTTTCTCTGAATAGGTGGATGTTCAGCTACCACGTACTTCACAAGACCACATGCTCCACAGGACCACGTGCCCTAGCTCGCCCATCCCGGTTTCACAAAGCGCCCTGTTAGTGGTTGTGTCAGGGCAGAGGGACTCTTCCAAGGTGGAAGGGCTCTGGGCTTCCCAACGACCAGTCTTTTCAGAAAGCAGCACCTTGGGGCGTTCAATTTCAAGATGCTGGAATACTTAATGGCCCATTGGATAGGCCAAAACACACCCCAGCAATGGGGTGGGTCGCTGTCTGAGGAGGGCAAGTGGGAGATAGAGAACGCATGGTGTCAAGGTGGGACTTCATATGACGACTCATTAAAATCACAATAGATCCTCGGTAGCCCTGGAGAACTGAGTTTCACTTGCGCGGGTACCCACGTGCGAGGCCAGAGGCTCGAACTCGGGTCTTGAGGTTTGGCAGCAAGCCGCTTTATTCGCTGAGCCACGCCACCGATGAGTTAGGTACCGCTGACCTCCGTACGGAACTTCGGGAAGGTGCGCGCCGGGCTTCCAGACACCCTCCAGCGGGCACCGCAAGCCAGAAGCCCCGCCCAAGTGTGCCACGGCTGCGAAGGCGCCTTCCAGAACTTTCCGAGCTCGGCGGGGACCCCCGAGGCTGCTCACCTGGCTGCCCTTCCCGCCCCACCGCGCGGCGTTTGTTTACGTGACGTCGCCGTAGTAAGCAGGCTCCGCCCTCGCCCGCCGCGTTTCCCGCGCCGCGCCGCTTCTCCCCTTAAAAGGACAATAGCGGCCGCGGGTGCGCGCGCCGTCTTCGCCCCGCCCGCGACGAGCGCGCGCCCGTATGCAAATGAGCTCGATTCAAGCGTTTCGGGTCCCGGCATCGCGCGTGCGCAGAGCGAGGCGGAATCTACACCTTCCCGGGCCGTGCCGCGCCGCACCGCGCCGCAACTGCAGAACTGCCGGAGCCCGTCTTCTCAGCGCCGGTGGGGCGGAGGCAGCGCGCGGAGCGGGTGGGCAGGCTGCATCTGCACGAGGGACAAGTCTACGCGTGGACGGCCGGGGCGGAGGTGAGTGCGGCGCCCCGCTTGCGGCCCCCGCGCTCCCACCTCCTCCGGCTTGCACACTCGAGCACAGGAAGTTTTGTCTGGGCTAGCAGTGCGGCCAGCGGCGTCCGCGTGCGCTCCGCGTTCGGCCGTCCGGGGCCCTGCGCGTGCCGACCCGGGGTCTCCGCGTGCACACGCGTGCTCGGCTCCCGCCGGGGCTGGCACGCGGGTGCACAACAAAGCCGGCGTGGGGACCTGGTGCGGCCAAGCCCGCGGGGTGAACGGACGCAGCCGCCTCCGGAGCGCCACACGCGGCCCGGCGCTGAAGTTCGCGGCCGTCACCTGTAGCGCGGGGCCCACCTCGGGCGCCCGGCTCCCCTTCCGCCTTCTCGGGGCGCCCCACCTGACAGGCCACGTGCTGCGCGCCGCGACCCGGGCCACGCGTTCTGTCCCGCCACAGGCGCGGGCTGCGGCCGCCGTCGGGGCCGCTCGGCGCCGGACGAGGGTGGCGGGCGGACGGCCCCCGGCCCGGCTGGAGGGCGGAACGAAAGTCACCGGCTCGCGCGGGCACCCGGGGGTCGGGGACTCTGCCGAAGTTGGGCCCAGGCCGCGTCCGAGTGGCCCCGACGCCGCCGGACAACAAAGGACCGCGTGTGCCGGGTGGCGCGGGCTGTCGCGGGCGGCTTTGTCCCTCGGTCCTTTCAGGAAAGTTTGCGGGGCGCGGCGCTGCGGGGCGGGGCCGCCATGGCCGCTGTCCGCCGCGGTCGTCCGGGCGCGGGGCCGCGCGCCTGGGAGGTCTGAGTATTCGCTTTGAAGTGAACTGTTGCCATGTTTGAATTACGTCAGGCGAGCGGCGAGCAGCCGGGTCGGGAGGTGCGGCCTGCGGGCGGCGGGGGCCCCGGAGCGGGCGCAGGTGAGGGCGGGCGGCGCGCGGGCGACCCGCGACCCCGACGCCGCGTGGCCGGGTTCGGGGTGTTGAGCGCCCGCGGGGTGCGGGCGGCCTTTGTGTGTGTGCACGTGGGGCGAGCGCGGGGCCGGCTGGGCGGGGCTGCTGGGGAGCGGGGTGCAGAGCCCTCGTGGGGACCCGGACTGCCGGGCGCCTTTGTTTGTACTCTCTGAACCTTTGCTGCTGCAGGTGAGGAAGCACCCGAGCAGCCGGACCCGCAGTACCCAGGTAGCAACTACTGCCCCCCGCCCCCATCCTAAGAAGTCGGGGCAACTTTACTCCCCTCGCCGTCTAGTCGGTAGGGTCCGGAAAGCACCTGCTTTTGAGCTCGAGTTTGCCAGACTTTGAAAGCACTTGAAGTAATTGGTGCTGCAAAACTGAACACGTTGAAGTCGCCTACTTTGAGATCTTGGGATTCGGGTTTTTCTCTTTTTTCTTTTTCTTTTTTTTTTTTTTTTGCCGGAGTTCGGGAGCAAAGACCTAAGGCTTGTTAAGTATTCACAGGATGATTGTCCGGAAGAGCGATGATTTTGGCCTTTAGGTATGTGGGATTCAGTGACCTTGGGAAGCCTGGCGTTTAGGGAGTAGGGCCTTTCTGAGGTAGAAAAAGGGCGCTGAGAGGAAGGAACCGTAGCTGCACGGTTCCAGTGAACTGGGGGTGACCCTCCAGTTACCCTCCTAGATTATTTTTTCAAACTAACTTTTGCTCCGTGGCTCCAGGCATAGCTCAAAAATTACGCTGGTTTTACACATGAATGCTTCTTCGGTATTTGGGGTTTGCCATCGGTCTAGACATCCGATAAGCCACTCCGTATCTGGTCTTCTTTCCTGTTTCAGTGAGTTTGAGAGTAGTATCTAGATGTGGCCTTGACTGGGAAATAACGTCCTTAGGTGCTTTGTTGCACAGGCACCACACACACTGAAATCCCTTCTGTCCCTTTTTCATTTGTTTTGTTATTGCATAAAACATTCCTTTCAGGCTTGCTTGACCAAATTATAGACAGCGAAAGGCAGGCGGTATTGGGTGCACTTTCTGAGGTGGTTATAGAGTGCACGTCAAGAAAACCGAAAACCTTGAACGATGAGGACCTTGGCTTCCCTTCAAGTGACTGTTCTCTGGGACCTATGGAGTGCTTTGGAGACATAGGTTGTATGGACCACTTAACTACAAGAATTTCAGCATCTTCAGAAATTGCACATAACTATATAAAACTAAAAGTTACTAAGATCAAATGATGTGCGTAGTGGAAGCTTGAATGAGGTAAGAAAAAATGAAGGCAAGATTTCTGTTGGTTTTGTTTTGTGTGTGTGTGTTTGTTCTTCTGCCAGAGCCACTCACTACACATGTGTCAGAGAACAACTTGGAGTCAATTCTGTATGTGAGTTCTGTGGTCCAGTTTTGGTGGCATTCAAGCATCCTTACTGGACTAGCCATCCTGTAGTTTTCCCCTTAAACTTGCTGTGTTCGGTGATGGAACTCCAGGGTCTTGCACAGGATAGGTAGGTGCTGTGCTACTTTGGTACCTGTCCAGCCTTAAAATGTTTCCAAAGGAAAAATTCCAAGTTTATTTAAAATTTAAGCCAGCTCCATAAGGCTGTTGTGGGTCCAAATTAATTTACTGTCTCAAGCACATAGTAGGTGTATTTAAAAATACATCGTTATTTTTATTCCTGGTGAGGTGGTAAGACTGCAGTTAACTCTGAGGAAAGGTGACACATTTGCTGGAGCACTAGGGTAACTCCGAGGTCTCCAGATTGAGGATGTGGAGGCCTGAGAGGTGTTCTCAGCTGTGGTGAGGCTGTTGGCCAGAGTTGAAATCTCTGGTGTAGACACTAAATGCCTGCTGCTGACCACCTCAGCACATTGGGAAGTAGGCATCTTAGAGAAGCTATGAAGCCTGAGTCAGTTGCTTTACTCAGAGAAACCATAAATGCTGTGGAAAGAATGAGTTTGCCCCCATTCCCCACCCTCAAAACCAATTCTGGGAGGACACTGCCCCTGTCTTCTGGTTGCCTTTCAAATTCTGATTTGACCATTTTACATCAAAAAGTTGGGTCAAGACCTAGAAAATACCACTTCCCTTGTAGATTCTCTCGTCCACTGCTCTGTCCTACCATAGTTTTCATTATGTGAGGAAGTTGAAAATACTTTTAAGTTGTCTTTTGGTTGTCAAACTCTTTTTTTTCTGCAACTAAGAATTTTGGTATTGTAGAAATATTTGAAAACCTAGTCCAAAAGAAAAAGATCTGTTTCCAGGAATACAAAAGACACAGGTACATTTGCTCTTAGATGTTCTAGTATAGAAGTTGAACCTGAGCTAAAATAATTTATTTCTCAATGTATTTTTGTTTGCTTGGGCTTGACATTTTAATTTCGTTAATGTTACTGTGCTAGATTGAAGTAGTTCTCACTTTCTCATAATCTCAATTATCACAAACTGCTGAGGTAGTCAGCAGTTCTCAGTTGCATTATCTTTTTTAAACAAAGGTCTTTTTCCCTCCACTTACTCCCAACATTTCATTTTGCCTTCTGTTTTGGAGCAGTCTTCTTGAAGGAAAGTAAGGCACCCTATTTTCCAAATTTCTGTCCTGATCCAATCTGTTCCTTTTACTCTGAAGAGTAAAACAGTCAAATGACCACCAATCCATGTGAACCTTTAATGTTCCCCTCAGAATCTGTTCTTATGTTTATCTATCCTGTGGTTATGACCCACAGCCAGACAAAAGGCTCTGCCTGCCAGTAAACTGGTCCCTTCATTCTCACACTCCTGGAGGCCCACCAAATCAACTAAAGGCACTGAAAGAGGCTGCAGCTTCCTTCATCTCTTGTTTGTTGGTCTGCCCCCTTCTTGATGAAAGGATCAGTACTTTTAACTGGCTTCTCTGCACCCTTCCAACACATGGTCTCTTTCCAAAGTTCAAATATCAGTCATCCATTTAGGGTACCAACTCTGGCTGCAGTCTAAGCTCTAAACTCCTTGGCAAGGAATTCAAAGTTTTTCAGGATCTAGCCCTGTCTACCAGCTGCTCCCAACTAGGAATCCTGATATTCCTGGATTGCCAAATCAACTTTAATAACTAGCCACCCCATCATCAGGCTAGTATTTCTGATGAGATGGCTTCCTTTATACCTTTAACCTGGAGTGCTTGTTCACAAAACTTTTCTATTCGTTTACTCATTTCTAACTTTATCATTTTCAGACAAGGTAATGTAGCCCAGGACCCACTCACTATATAGGGGATGATCTCAAACTCTTGATTCTCCTTCCTGTTCCTACTAAGTGCCACCATTCCCAGCTCTTTCAGGCCCTTATTGGTAGAAAAGCATTCCATGTTTATTCGGTGGTGGTGGTGGTACGGATTATGAGAAACTGAGAACCTAGTGTGTGTGGTACTGGGGATAGAACCCAAGGCCACATCCACTGAGCTATACTCCCAGTTTAAACTGACAGTAGTTTGCATTTTCTTTTTTAAACAAAGGTCTTTTTCCCTCCACTTATTCCCAACATTTCACTTTGCCTTCTGTTTTGGAGCAGTCTACTTGAAGGAAAGTAAAGGACCCTATTTTCCAACATTTCTGTCCTGATCCAATCTGTTCCTTTTACTCTGAAGAGTAAAACAGTCAAATGACCACCAATCCATGTGAACCTTTAAATGCTGGAACAGATAATGTTCCCCTCAGAGTCTGTTTAGCTGAGAGTATAGCTCAGTGGATGTGGCCTTGAGTTCTATTCCCACTACCACACACACAAGAAAAGTTGTTGGTACTGAATTCTGGTCCTGTGCTAGGCCTGTGTTGGTGCCTTCCAGGTTAAGGTTTGAGTTAGTGAATGGGTGTGTGCACATACCTGCTGTCCCTACTTAACACTTTTGTCAAGTTTGAAGACTTCCCCCACCCCAAAAGGCTATAAGTTCCTCTTTTTCTGCAGAAAATATTTCACTGAAAACAGTTAAATTTGTAGGGTATATCCTGGGACAGGAAATGTTTATTTTTCTGTAGTTTGCAAATCTTAAAGATTCAAGGAAAAACGTACTCTGGTATTTTATGTACTTTCTTCACAGAATCCTTGGAAAGTAGAAGTGAGATTTCACCTAGTATTGCAAAGAAGTCAGTAGCATTCCAAATGGCTTCCTAATTTAGTTCTGAGGACAGAAGCTGAAGTTGACTCCAGCTCGGTTCTCCTGCCCTTTTCATTGCTTACAGTATAGATTCTGTAACTGATGGTTTCATACCCTTCTGACACTCACACATGGGAGTGACTATCTAGAACAAGGTGAAGCTAGTATTTTTGTTTTCACTGTCCAAAGCCCAGAGATCCGAATTTGTGATTTCATTTCTAACCTTTGTACCTTATTGAAAGGCTTGTTTATGAGTTTGGACCTCTTTCTGGTAGGGCAAGTTCTAGGCGCCTGTCAAATGCAACCACAGTTACAAATTTACAATACAGTTTCTCAGTTGGGGTACATGCTTGCTGGGAGCTTGGCAAACAAGTGGGTCTGCTACCTCTTTCTTGGCTTCGCAGACAAATTTGAATTCATTACTTTAAAGAAGTCATGAAGTAAATTCAGACGTTTTAATGCTGACTGGGAAGTAGGCAGAAGGGGGAGAGAAAACAATGTTTTATTGCTTTAGTGCCTTTAAGCGCTGGTGGCAATGTGTTTCATTGTTGGGGATTCTGCAGCCAAGTAGCCTAGCAGTGGGAAAAACAAAACCCTTAATCCAGTGACCCTCTGAGGAGTGCTCCAGTCACTGTTTACTGTATCCTGTATGCACAGGTGCTTAAAGATAGTATTTGCTGGTGCCAGCAGTTGTAGCATGTGGTTACAAGTGAGTTATGTTTATTTCCCCATCCTGTCCTGTCTTCACTTCAAAGTTGTCTCTGGAGCCTTCCTGGTTACTTTGACTCTCTCCATCCCTGCTTCCTTTGCCACTTCACAAATCTTCTGGCCTGTCTCCTGTGTGAGCTTCCTTTCTATATGTTTGGTGTCTAAACTTCTGCAGTGCAGTATATTTTCTAATAGGTATCTTTCCATTTGTTTTGCTCTGAAGAGGCTTACTCAAGCTGTCTGCTGTTTCAGATTCCTGTGTTGAGTGAAGGTGTGTGATGGTAACCAGGGTTGGGGGGGGTAGTGATGTTTTGGTTAAAAATAGTAGTGAGAAGAGAGTAAAACGAAAGTGCGTCATGCATGCATGCTCTAGGGGAAACCACTTTTGACTTTTCTTACTCTGCTTTTTAAAAGTTTGTGCTAAACCACGGAGGTTATCTCTTATCAGCTTGCTCTCAAAGGCCTGCATTCATTTCAGAGGATGAGACAGTATTCTGTAGTATAGACGCATAATGGACAGTCTGAATGATCCTTGAATATTTAGGTCACTTCCAATCTTTTTTTCTTTTCTTTTTTAAAGAAATTAGCATGGCCCCTGCACAGGGATTGATACTAGTATCTTTTATGTGTGTTTATAGCTAATGTCTAGGCCAGTGATTTATCTTACTTTTGGGTAGGTTAGAAATTTTAATGTTTCTTTTATTGAAATCTGAGAGGCTGCATCCCTAATGAGAATATTTCTGAATTTCAGTGCCCAAACCAGCTAGGACAGATTGTGTCATTAACTATTGTACTTTCCTGACCTACTTCTCAATTTCCTCTACCTGGTTGATCCAAGAATTTCTTTGAGATTTCAGTTTTTTAGTTTATTTTTATTATTTTTTTATTTTATGTGTGTGACCGTATTGCCTGCTTGTAGGTGCATCCAAATTGAGGACTTGGTATCTGTATGTAAATAGTTGTTAGCTGCCATGTGGGTGCTGGGAATCAAACCTGGGTCCTCTGCAAGAGCAGCCAGTGGTCTGAACCACTGAGCCCTCTAACCAGCTCCCCTTTTGAAATATGAAAAACCCCTGTGAATATTAAGAAAAAACAGAAGGAATCTAGAAAAGTAGTTAGAGAAGTTTTATCTGTAGAGCCAATACAGTGCCCATGAAGGTGATCATGAACCATCTCTCTGTTTATCGCTCTCTTGAAATTTTTAGGTGGGGTCTCCTCTGTGTAGCCCAGGCCTGGAACTCACTTGTGTAGTGAGATTGATCTTGAACTGAACTGGTGGTAGTCATTTTGCCTCTGCATCTGAAGTGCTAGAATTACTGGCATATTCTACCACATTTAGCTGGAAGTTATAACAGCCCTCTCTCTTAAATGTTAACACACTTAAAAAAGTTATGTGTATGAGTGTTTTGCCTGTGTGTATGTAAGTGCGCCCATGTTACGCAATGTTTGCAGAAAGCAGAAGAGGGCATTGGAGATAGGGACAGTTTATTAGCTGCCATGTGAGTGCTAGGAATCCACCTTAACCGCTGAGCTATCCCTCCAGTTTGTAAATGTTAACACTTAACAGAAAATTCATTCATTCCTTTGTTCATGTGTACTTTGAGACAGGATCTAGCTGTGTATCTGGCTAGAACTCACTATACCCTAGAATTTGCTGATGCTCTTGCGTGTACCTCTTGCAAGTTGGAGTTATAGGCCTGCGTTACAGTGCCCTGCTTACTAATTTTAAAATTGTAATTCCAGTATTCAGAAATCCGAGGCAGGAGGATCACCATGAATTTGAGGTCTTGGGCTACATAGGGAGACTGCCACCAATAAAAAACCTATTTAAATGACAAATTGAGGGGCAGGTCTTCCTTCCAGGGCGCAATTCCATCAGTTGACATGGCTGCTCAGTGGTTGGAACTTAAAATCAACAAGTACTGGTATTAAGATTTATGGCATCTTTAAGCTTAAAATTACTCATCTGGAAGTGGGTTTGTTTGCTTGTTTGAGACTGCCTTCAGCTCCTTCACCTGTCTTCCAAGGGTGTGGTTAGACAACTTAGTATGTATGAGTTAGGTGTAAAGTTAGACATTCTCTCTAAGCTTTGGCTTTATAGTCTCATTAGATTAATTAGAGTCGGGCTTTTAAATTTTTATTTATGAATTCTGTATATGGGGCTGGAGAGGTGCCTCAGTAGTTAAGAGTGCTTATTGCTCCTGAAGAAGACTATTGACAGCACCTGCATTGGGTGACTTAACAGTGACCTGTAAACCCTGTTCCAGGGGATCCAGAGTGCTTTTGGCTTCATGAGATACAGTTCTTATAAGACATAATTCATATGTCATCAAATTTACTCTTGACCTGGGTTATAGTTCTGTGGTTTTTAGAATTCAGTTTGGTGACCATCATCACTTCACTAACTTGAGAAAATAAATGACAATTTTTAATCAGTATTTTAAGTCGTTCCTGGTTTTGGGCTTTGTTTCAATTTAATTTTTAAATTTTTAAAAATTTTTATTTTTTCCTGCCCTCTTCCATGCCTGTACTTAAGGGTGGGATTGGATGGGGTCAAACGGTGCAGGATGGTATGATGGTCATGATGAGAATACTTGCCCAAAACAGAAAGATTAGTAGGTAACCAAGCCACCTAAATAAATAGAACAGGCCAATTCCACTGGGATCGGTTTTTCCTTCACATACTTGGACGGGGAGGTGCTCTAAAGAGACAGGCACCACTAGGTGGCTCGAAATACCAGAACTCAGGTTCACAGTCAGACTGTCCTGTGCCCACCCTGCCACCTTCTCAGACATCTGATTTCTGGGGCAATTCTGTGTCCTTGGCTTCCCTCCTGAGATTTGGTAGATGTTTTTGTTTTTAGGATAAGTGGCTCAATAGATTTTTATGAAAATGCTTTCAGTTAAATCTCAGGGCTCTGCAAACCCCAAAATGGCTAAACACCAACCACCACTTCGCTGGGCTGCTGTAAACAAACCTCAGAATGAGACCCCTGTGTATTTGCTATGGATTCCTGGTGCCTCTCAGGGCCAGGGATAAGCTCAGCAAATGGATTTATTAAGTAGTCACCCAGGTTTTCCACAGCAACATACAAAGAACGTTCCTTAAATGAAAGGCAAGTGTCTTGTCGCAGGAGCTGGTGGATAATTTTGGTGTCTGTCCTCACTGACAAGAAAATCACTGACAATGGCTCTTAGTTAAAGGAGCCTCACTATTAAGCCCTGGCCATAGTGTTCCTTGTCAGCCTGGTAACTGGAACATACTGGCTTCTTGCCCAAAAGTCAGGCTCTCTGAAGGCAGCTCGCATCTTAGAGGTGGTCTAGACCAGTACCCTGTGGTTTTGACATGATATTTATTTGGGGGAAGAAAGAGGGGACTAAGGGTAGAGATTGAAGAATCTGTCTCTCACAATTCTGTGTTGTCTATGGTGAATGGAACTCTGGCTGTGTGTGTTTCCTTTGTCCTTGGTGAGGAGGAGGCTGAAGTTTGCTAGTGCAGTTGATGATTGTAAAAGGAACTGTGGACTTTTTTGACCTTGGTAGTCACCAAGTAGTGTTGGGAGTTTGGAGATTGAGAAAGTATAGACTCAAACACTGATTACCCACTTTCCTGTTTCTGTCATCCTGATCTGTGATACTGCCCCAGACCCCAGCGTATTCTTGTACATTTTCTCCTGAATTATGTTGGGGAAATGTCTTAACATTTTACTTTTTTATACTATGTAAAGGCTTCCTCTTGTTTTAACTTTATCATCTATGAGATCAGTTATTTTTATTTTTTGTTTTAACAGTTGTTACAGGTAGCTGTTAATTTAAACTTTGAAATGTACTATTGGCCTCCCTTACCCACCTATCTTTGGCCTGCTTCCTGCACTAAGGAAAACATTGTAGAGAAACACTTAACAGTTGTCTATTTAAAAGAATGCTTGCTTTTAGCTATTTGCTTATATAAATCTTTAAAAACTGCTATTTAAAATTGCATTTATTTAATTCCTGTGTATATGGAGGTCAGAGGATAGTTTGTGGGGGTTAGTTCTCTCCTTCTACCTTCTAGGGATTTAACTCAAATCAGGCTAGGGGGCAAGCACCTTCACCCACAGCCAACTCCCCATCTGCTAAAAAAAAATTTTTTTTTCCCATTTTTTGAAGTGAAATCTTGCTATGAAGCTGCAGACAGGCCCCACACATATTCATAGCACCCCTGCCCTTAGCTTTCCATGTGCAGGGATTATAGACATGTGCCACCTCGCCTGACATATATTATTTTCTTAAAAGCATTTTAAAAGCTTTTAATATTTTTGAACTCCTCATTCTCCAAAACATTATACATACACCACTGGATACTTGGTTCTTCTGAACCCTTTTCATTGTACCTTGCTCTAGTCCACTGAACAGCCTTCAAATGGCATGGGCTCAGGAAAGGTGATCCTGTGACAGTTTTGTTGTTTAAAGGATGGCTTTCTGGTTATAAACCCCAAGACTATACACAAAGGAAATTGATACTAATTTTTTTCCTTGCTCTGTCTGGTGCTTTGTGGTAATTGGTAGTTGGACTTTATGTTTCTGTCTGGATTGGTCCCATGAGATTTAGTTTCCGTGTTCATTGCCTTTTTTTCTTCTGAGGGTCTCACTTGGAAACCCTGACTGACCTTGAACTAATGGTCTTCCTTGTGCTGGAAGCTGGAATTACATATGCTTGTGCTGGAAGCTGGAATTACAGATGTATGCTACACACTAAGCACTGACTCATTTTCTTTCTTTTTTCTGATTTTTTGAGACGGGGTCTCTATAGCCTCAATTGGCCTGGAACTCACAGAGATCCACCTGTCTGCCTCCTGGAATTAAAGGCTTGTACCACTGTGCCTGAGACACACACACACACACACACACACACACACACACACCTTTTTAAAATATTCATTTTTGTTTATGTGTGGGAGTATATTGCCTTCATATATTTAAGTGTACCTGTATTGTGTAATGCCGGAGGAGTCAGATGACCCGTTACTGGAGTTACAGGTGGTTGTTAGCTAATATGTGGATGCTGGGAATCAAACCCAGGTCCTCTGCCAGAACAGCCATCTCTCCAGCCCCCTTTCCCTTGTTAATCCAGATGTTTTGTGAAGTTGGCCTTGCTGAGGATACAGACTGGCCTCTAAGTACACCTTTGCATCCAGCCTAAAGATTTTTTTCTTCTCTTCCTTGGTGTTGGGAATTTTCTTTCTGACTAGGACAGGTTGCTTCACTGCTTGGGCACATACCGTCCATTGCTCCCTGCTCTCAGGCACAAAACCTCTTGGGATTTGCTCAGCCATGAAACAGTATGCAGGCAATACTGAGCACATTAATTTGTGATAATGGTTTGTGGAGTTATTCCTAAACTAAGCTTTGATTTCTGTGAATTTCACATCCTCCTTTCAGACAAATGTGAGACTGTCTTCACAGTCTTCACAGAAGAAATCACTCTGGTTTCTGGTAGGGCACAGTGGTGGGGTGACATGTATGGAACTCTTGTGTTTAGAACAGAGTAATCATGGTGTGAATGTACAGAACTTTCCTACCTTGGAGTCATTTGAACTTAATGCAAAGACGCAGAGTACCAAGGTGTGCCGTCATGGAATTTTAGGTGCTTTTTTTTTTTTTTTGAGACTGAGTTTCACTTTATAGCCCTGGCCGGCCGGCTGGCTGGCCTCAAACTCAGGATCCACCTGCCCCTACCTCTCAGTGTTGGGATTAAAGGTGTGGCCATCCCCATGCCCCTTGGTCCATACTTATTTTTAGTTTTATTTTATATATTTTATTTTATGCATCTTAAGTACACTCCTTGTGTGCAGTACCTGTGGTATGGGGTACAGGCCAGAAGAGGGCATTGGATCCTCCAGAACTGGAGTTACAAATGATTGTTACCTGCCATGTGGGTGCTGGGAACTAAACCCAGGTCCTCTGCAAGAGTAGTCAGTGAGTGCTCTTAACCTCTGAGCTATCTCTTCAACTTCTTAGGTGCATTCTTGATTGTGTATGGTTTCATCACTTTAGAGATTGTAGGAGAGTTGGTCTTTGCCCGTGTGTGTGTGTGTGTGTGTGTGTGTGTGTGTGTGCGCGCGCACGCGCACGCCCCCCCGTGCCCCCGTGTGTGCTCTCTCTTTCAAGGTATTTCAGAAAAAAGACTGTCCCTGTTTCCAGAATTTTTCTGGGAGAGTAGGAGGGAGTGAGCCTAGCTCACCAGCTAACATTGCCTGTGACTCTGGAGGAAGAGAAAGACCTGTGGAGGTCTTCCTCAGCCTGATTGCTTGGGGATAGAGCAGAGAAAACTCAAGATGGTTTCTTCTTGTCCTCAACAAAGCTATGTCAATGCCCTTGTCTTTACAGCTATTGCCTAGAAGAAAAGATGTTTGGTTTTCACAAGCCAAAGATGTACCGAAGTATAGAGGGCTGCTGCATCTGCAGAGCCAAGTCTTCCAGTTCAAGATTCACAGACAGTAAGCGTTATGAAAAGGACTTCCAGAGCTGTTTTGGGTAAGATTAGATAATGTTTGTTCCATTCTTTTTTCTAAATATTTATTATTTTAATTTTATGTGTCTGAGTGTATTGCCTGCCTGTGTGTAAGTGCATTCGTGTCATACAGTGCCCAAGGAGGTGAGAAGAAGGTGTCAGATCTCCTGGAATTGGAGTTACGGATAGTTGTTAGGTACCAGGTGAGTGTTCGGAATCAAACCCAGGTCCTCTGCGAGAGCAGTCAGTGCTCTTTACCACTGAGCCATCTCTCTAGCCCCTTGTTCCATTTTTAAGTGAGAGACAGACACAGCAAGTGGAAGGATTCTCAGGCAAAGCAATAGGAACAGTGAACTAATTATTACGATCACTAATTTTATAATACCTACGCTATTGAGGACACCTTGTTCTTAAACTGAATCAGTAGACAGTTTACCAAATACTTGTCAAGCCACTTGTTTTTTCTGCATTGTTTTTCTAAACAGAATTAGATTTTAACCTAACTTGCTGGGGAAGATGATAGTAAGACATTAATCTTCTGTCCTGAAATTTTTTAGGGCATATTAAATGTTTAATGTTGGACCATTTCCCATGCTAGTGTAGGGCTGTGTGCCGGGTGTGCCTGTGGAGGGCAGGGGTTTACTTGGGTGTGGTCTTTGCCTTGTCTGGAGGCAGGATATTGTTTCCTGATGCTAAGCCAAGCTTCCTGGCTGTGAGTTCTGTAGATTCTCCTGTCTCTAGAGGAGGACTGGGATTATAGATTCATACTGCCACACCTGGCTTTGTGTACTTCTGTGTCTAACTTTATGTGGGTTCTTGGGGGTTTGAACTCAGATCAATTTCAGTTGTGCAACAGTTGAGCCATCATCCTATCCTGTATACTGTTTTTTCTTAAAGCATTTATTGATCCTTTATTGTTAATGCTAGATTTAGACTTTGTATCCTACTTCATGGTTTTAACAAATTTATATTTTTATGTATGTTTGAGAACATCCTCATTCTAGTTTATGCTAGCCTGATACTCACAGTAATCCTCCTGTCTTGGCTTCCACAAGTGTTGGGATTGTAAGCATGGGCCACCATGCCTGGTGTACTGTCTTGACTTCCAGTCATACATAATATCAGAACTCAGTGGTGTGTGTAATAGGGAGACTAGATATGAAGGCTCTTCTTCAAAGAGGATTTTAAAATACCTGGTTGGCTAGTCTTGTATAGTTTCCCTGTATATGTAATCACACTACAAATTATGCTTTTGATTTTATTATGGTACTTTATTACATTTTCCTTAATTTTTAAAAATCTTTATGTGTATGAGTGTAAGTACACCCAGAAAAGGGCATCAGATCCCCTGGAACTGGAGTTATGGACTGTTACCACCATGTGGGTGCTGGGAATCAAACCTGGGTTCTCTGCAAGAGCACACAGTGATTTTGTCTTTTTTGAGACAGGGTCTCTTTGTAGCCCCAGCTGTTCTGGAACTCTATATAGACCAGGGTGGCCTTGAACTCAAAGAGATCTCCCTGCCTCTGCTTCCTGAGTGCTGGGATCAAAGGCATGTGCACCACCACACCCAGCAGCACATTGTGATTTTAACCACTGAACCATCTTAAACAGCGACATTTTGTTATTTAAGAATATACACATTTCAAGAAATTTTAATATTCTTTAAAACCTTGGTAAACAGAATGTGAATGTCTTCTAGGCCTTGAATATTTTTTTTTCTTTTTTAAATTGAAAGTTAAAATTTATTTTTTTTGTCCTTTTGAGGCAGGATCTCTCTGTATCCCCATCTGGTTTAGAACTTACCATGTAGATCTGGTTGGCCTCAATCTCACAGACATCCTTCTGCCTCTGCCTCCTGAGTGCTGGGAGTAAAGGATTGCACCACCATGCCTGACTTGAGCTTAATATGAAAAATTTTATGTACTTGATGATGACTGAACTTCTGATCTTCCTGGCTTCACCTCCTGAGTGCTGGAATTGGAGATGTTCCTGATTTTTATGTAGTGCTAGGGATCAAGCCCAGAGCTTCTTACATGTTAGTCAAGTACTCTACCAAATGAGCTACATTGTCAGCCTGTTAATTTATTTTAAAGACACTTGTTTTTATTTATTTTAAGACGGGGCCTACTGTATATCTCTAGTTGTCCTGGAACTTGCTGTGTAGACCAGTCTGCCTGTCTTTGTCATGACACCTGGTTTATTCTTTATTTTAAGTATAGAGATTTGGGTCAATGAGTCTATACTAATTATGTTTCTGAAATATATTAGAGAAATCGTGGGATAGATCTTATAGGGTAGTTAGAAATTATGTATACAAAGTGTAAACGGCTATATTTTTCCTCAGACTTGTACTTTAAGGAGAGTATTGTGATAACTCTTTGTTTTTCTGTTAGGTTGCACGAGACCCGCTCAGGAGACATCTGCAATGCCTGTGTGCTGCTTGTGAAGAGATGGAAGAAATTGCCAGCGGGATCAAAAAAAAACTGGAATCATGTTAGTTCATCTTTTTCCTCTCTTGACTGAAGTAGTGTTAATTCCCTAACTTAGGAAATCTCCTGTCCCTGGGGTGGAAGATGCAAGAAGAGTAGAGAGACTACCTGCTGCCCAGACATGATCATCCTTGCTGCAGTGTTTGGCATGGATGAATATTGTTCTGTTTTTATTTTTGAGACAGTCTCTGTGTAGCTCCGGCTGGCCTGCAACTCCCTGTGTAGACCAACCTCACAGAGATCAGTTTGCCTCTGCCTCCTGAGTACTGACATTAAAAACATGTACCACCATACCCCGCTGTTAGTTCTGTATTTAAGTTATGATCAGGCTGGCAGTGTAAATGTGTATTGAGTTAGCCTTTTGCTTTCTTTTCCATGTTACTGGAATTTTCATTTTATATACACATAGACACAGAGAGACTTTTAGATTGATTGATTTATTTAAATGTCCATGCATATCTGTACAGTTGCTTGTGGAAGCCAGAAGAGAACTTATTAATTTTTTAATATACTTTTATTTTATGGATCTGTATGTAAGTGTACTCATGCATGCAATGCCCGTGGAGGCTAGAAGAGAGAGTTGGACCTCATGGAACTGGAGTTATAGACAGTTGTTAACCCTGTGTGGGCGCTGAGAACTGAACTCGGGTCCCATGCAAAACCATCCAGTGCTCTTACTGCTGAGCCCTTTCTCTAGTTCCAGCCTTGAACTTCTGATCCTCCTGCCTCTGCCTCTCAGTTGCTGAGATCACAGGTGGCTAAGATAAGAAATTTACATAAACATAAAAGTAGTTAGGCATGTAGGCATGATGGTGGTACATGCTTTTAGTTCCAGCACTCAGGAGGCAGAGGCAAGCAGATCTCCAGGAATTCAAGGCCACCCTGATCTACATAGCGAGTTCCAGGCCAGCTGGGGCTACAGAGAGATACTGTCTCCAAAAAAAAAAAAAAAAAAAAAAGTAGTCTGGCCTTTTTTTCTCTATAGTGCCCTACACTGTTCTTTGATGGCACTGTTAAATTATTACAGTACATTTCCTTTTTTTAATAATTTTGTTTGTATAAGCATATTGCTTGCACGTATGTAAGTGCAGCTGTGTTATGCAATACTCTTATAGGTCAGGAAAGGGCGGCAGTAGATCCCCTGGAACTGGAGTTACAGGTGGTTGTTAGCTGCCATGTAGGTGCTTGGAACTGAACCTGGGTCCTCTGTAAGAGCAACCAATGCTCTTGACTTGTAAGCCATCTCTCCAGCACTTACAGTAGTTTCTCGTAGACCTGTCACCTTCTTAAATAAGCTTCTCTTGAATAACTTAATCTGGAAAGGATCAAAATTGTTTGTTTTTTTAAGGTGATGACTGTTTTTACATAGAAGGCCTAATAAGGGTAGAACCATGTAGGACTAGGCCACTAGCCAGGTTAGACAAGGGAGATGAGATGCTGCTGTGATGTGTATGCTCAGGAATTAACATAAAGAATGGCTGAAAGTCTGATTTCCCACCCACTTCAACTGTTTACTAGGCCAGTGAAATAAGTCAAGGTATGTAATTTCTCTTCCCTTGATTTTTTTTTCCTTTTTTAAGTATAAGATTCGAGTAACAGATAGCCTGCTTGCTACTTTGTGGCAAAAAGAAGTATGGTAAAGATTTTTGCTATAAAACAGGATCCTGTAGAAATGTTAGTTTATAAGCTTTGATTCTTTTTCATTTTAGTCATAGTTATTAGCCTGTTTGTAGGTCTATTTAATTTTATTCCCCAGTGGAGTCCTACTCGTCAAAGAATTGTTCTTTACTGCAGTAGATAAATGGTGCTTATTCTTTTATGTCACCTGATGCTGACGGGTTCATGGGAACATTCACATTCTGAGTACCAAACTGACTCAAGTCAGCATGAGTCTAAATGAGGTTAAGTCCCAGTGTTTTCTTCCAGGTGGTAGATGCAAGGGCAGGACCCAGTCTAAAGACAACACTGAAACCAAAGAAAGTGAAAGCGTTGTCTGGAAACAGGATGAAAAGCAACCAGATCAGTAAACTGCAGAAGGAGTTTAAGCGCCACAGTAAGTTGCTGAGCATTAGTACTGAGAGCAATGCTTCTGTGTATATCTTCCGTTGGGATGCTTTACAGCATGAGTAGTTCGTTTTTCTCACTGCCCACCCCGCCTTTTCCCTTTTTGAGGGGAGGAGGTGGTGCTCCTGATCTAGTACCGAACTAGCTCCTCCTGATTTGTATGGCACTATTGACTTAGTAAATTTCTTTGAAGTCCTGGCATTCATATTTAGTTTTATAGATTAAAAGGAAAGGTAGTGCATACTTTTAATCCCAGCATTGTTGGCTTATTTACTTGGTTTTATGCATAAGGAAACTGACTCCTGGAGATAGGCAGCAGAGTAAGTGAATTAGTGGACATGATATACAGCCAAAACCCAGATTTCCTGAAAGTAACTTTAGAAAATCACAACTCACATGGAATAGACTGGCATCAGGGTATCTATGATGTGTGGGGTGATAGAGTGAAAGAATATTGTTTAGTGTGTGTGTACATGCCTATATGCCTTCTGTGGCATGCATGTGGAGGACAGAGGGATGTGAGGGAGTCCATTCTCTCCACCTTTATGTGGGTTCCTAGTATCTGGTTGCCAGGCTCAGCAGCAAGTACCTTTACCTGCTGAGCAACCTAGCTGACCTGTGTGCTCCTTCTCACTGCCCGTCAAAGGATTTAATCTACCCTGAATTCTCACTAGACGCTTTGATGAACTTTGGGAAAATCGTAAAACCTGAAGGGAGAATTGACTGTTTACAGTGTTCTCAGCTTTTCCCTTAACCATAGGAAAAGTTATGCCTAACTTTTGTTTGTCTTAGAGAAAGATTCTAGTGTTCACTTTAGAATTTTATGGCAGGACTGTGCTGGGTAGGGGTTTGAGGCTGAAAGTAAGTCCTTTTGGTAAGGTGTGTGCATTTTGGTGGTTTAGGTGTCTGTGGCTTGCTGACATACCTGTGCAAATCATAAGAGCTTTGCAACATTTGAATATAATGTCTTTCTCTTTCTTTGAAGTGTTTGCTTCCATCTTCCTATGCCCTCTTGAAACTCTGTGACACTTAAAGATCTGGATGAATTACACAGTTCTTGTCACTAATGTTGTGACTCTGGAGTAACTTCATATTTAACAATTTCCCAGTCACAGAAATGGGAATAATTTGTTAGGAAATGGTTTTGTAAGTCTTGGGATCTGGGAATAGAGCCCAGGGCCTATTTTTTCCTTTTTTAAAAAATGATTTTCATTTTATTATTTTTTATTTATGTATATGACTGTATTGCCTACATGTATGTAAGTGCACCCATATCATGGAGTGCCTGAGGAAGTCAGAAGAGGGAGTTACAGGCAATTGTTAGCCACCATGTGAGTGTTGAGATTTGAACCCTGGGGGGTCATCGCATGAGCAGCCAGTACTCTTTAACTGTTGAAGCATCTCTCCAGCCCACAAATATTCTTTTTTTTTTTTAATACTTTTTGTTTGAAAATTTCATGCGTTCATACAATGTATTTTGATCATACTCATTCACTACTACTTTAAGCACAATAAACTCTTAACATCTGTTTATTTTCTTTTCTCCCCTCTCCTCCTTTCCCCTTCTCTGCTCTTTTCTCAGAGTCTCACTTTGTAGAACTGGCTGGCCTGGAACCCGAGTGAAAGGCATATGCCACCACACTGAACGGATGTTAGATATTCCTGTGGTTTTATGTGTTATCTCCCTTATGCTCTTGTGATCCTTGGCCAATCATAAATTTTAAGACTCACAGCTTCAATTCTTTGAAAAATTGTCAGATGCACATTTAAGAAGTTCTTCATTGTGTGTCCCAAAGTACTTGATTATATGTAAAAAAGATAACTGAAATTTCAAATGATTCAAAAGTCATTAAGCACTAGACTTACTCCTTTAAAGATCTGCTATTGAGAATTTTGCTTTTAGGAAGTTGAGTGCTATTCATTGAAACTGGATTAGCATATTAATAACACTAAGGGTAGTTTAGAAGTTTAATTTTATACTTGTATTTTCCTTGTAGTGCCAGAGATCAAACCCAAGGTTCTGTGTGACTAGGCAAGCTCCTCTTCATGGAATTACATCACCATCCCCTTGGGAGCTATAGAAAACCGGTTTAACTTCTTTTTTCTTTCCATGTGGCATATGGCTTTGATGGGTTTTAGTTTAAGATATTTGTTGGGGGCGGGGTGCATGCGTGTGTACAGGTTCCCTTGGAGGCCAGAAGTGTTGGATCTTCCAGGAGCTAAAGTTCGAGGCATTTGTGAGATGCCTGATGTGGTTGCTGGGATTTGCTCTTAACCCCTGGATCATCTACCTAGCCCTAAGCCTAAGCTTTGATGTTTAATAAATACTTTATAATGATTTATTTCTGAGTTAGAAGACTGTTCTGTACACTTGTCCTAGATGAGTCAGGTAGCCTTTAACTAAAGAGATGTGTAATGAGAGATGAGGTGACTGTTGGCTGTGACCATAGCAGTACTGCATCATAGTTGCCATTAACCAGAAGACTGTTTTCTGAGTTTTATATGAAAATGGGCAAAAATTTTAATGCAGGTTTAGCTCTAAGCTAATAAATTGCTTTTATTCCTTATTCCTTTTCCTTTATAGAAAAGGCATCTCATTGCCTGAAACCAGGGTTTTCTTGTTTAGTTTACTGCAGTTTAATTACGGCATGTCTTGGCATGGGTTTCTTTGGGTTTGTTCTGATGGCTTTTCTGTAGTTTTTCTCAGCTTCTTCAAACAGGTATGTGTCACCAGTTCTGATATATTCTGCCAGTGTAAGTGCGTTTCACCTGAGCTCCAGGAACTCTGGTCTGGACACGTTTTCTTGTCTGTCTCAGCTCCCCACTGTCTCTTACTCGGTTAGGTAATGGTGGTTCTTGCTTCTGAGTGACAGCTTTGTTTCTGCTGTCCTCCTGCTGTTGAGGCTTCACTAAGCTTCCTGTATTCCCCATGTAGGTTCAGTTTTGAAATCTTTGCTTTTTGAGACAGGGTCTCCCTGTAGCCCCAGCTGACCTGGAACTCAGTATATAGACTAGGCTGGCCTCCATCTCATAGAAAGAGATCCACTTGCCTCTGTCTCCCAAGTGTGCGCCATCACATCCTGCAGAAATTAAAAAAAAAAAAACAAAAAACTTTACCCCCCTGGACAGAGACTTTGCTGAAATTCCAGATGTTTCTCATGCTCTGCTCCTTGGCATATTTGTCACTGAAACCTTTGCCGCTTATTTTAGTGATCGTCTTGTCTCCGTAGTTGGATATCTCTTCTTGGTGTGATTTTGGTTTTTTTTCCTTCTTTTAATTGAACTGTGGGCATTTTTAGATACATTATAAGACTAGACTAAATCTCACCTGGGTTTTGCTGTTTTTATATTTGTGTTGTTTTGAGACATGGTGCCACACTGGTACAGGCTAGCCTAGAACTTTGTAGCAATCGTTCTGTATCTGCCCCAGATGCTAGGACTACACATGTGAAGCACTGCACACATGACTTGAACTTACTTTTTTTTGAGATCTTGTCTCATAGTCCAGGCTGGCCTTACTATGTAGCCAGGATGACCTCTAACTTCTGATTTTCCTTCACCCTTCCCAAAGAAGGGGCTTGAACCCAGGGCTTCATGGGAAGCAAGCAGTGCACCAACAGAGCTGCACTCCCCTGCACTTAAAGGTGTTTTAAACTGCAAGACAAGGGAGAAGAGT
This sequence comes from Eospalax fontanierii, assembly GCA_035773235.1. NCBI lineage: Eukaryota > Metazoa > Chordata > Mammalia > Rodentia > Spalacidae > Eospalax > Eospalax fontanierii. The sequence continues at coordinate 12,871,131 of CM069551.1, forward strand.
GCCATCACCTTCTTACTGCTGTGTTGTTGAAGACAGGTTTCCTCTTCATCCGCATCCAGAATGGCTTAATTTTCCTTGGTGCTTAGTGTTAGGGTCAGCCTCCTATGTGGTGACTGTGGCCTTAATCTGGTGGATCATAGTAAAAGACCCAGCTCTTACCTGGGCTTTCTGTACTATCATCCTGGTTCAGAGAAGTGGGTGGTGGCCACAGCGAATTTTCTATGGTGTAGAGCTGCCACACAGTGGTTATTTATTGCATAAAAGCCTTTTCCTGGTCCTCTGTCTCGAGAAAGTAGCCCTTTGCTGTCTCTGTCTCATGTGGATGCATTTTGTGTGTACTGGCTTGTGAAGATCAAAGGACAAGCAAAGGGGGAGTCAGTTCTCTCCTACTATGTGGATTTTGGGGATTTAACTCAGGTCATCAGACTTGGTGGCAAGGGCCTGTACTTGCTGAGCCATCTCCCTGTCTTACCCCTTCCCACCGCACCCTGTTACCTATACCCATTGGTATTTCTGGGGTTTAGGCTAAAAGTCTGCCACAAGATCCAGATCAGCCAAGACTGTGTAGTGAGACCTTTTCTCAAAACCCAAAGGAGAAAACAGGCACTGCCTCTGTGTCCTTCCTTTGCTGGGCCTGGAGTTCTAGGAGGGATGATCAAATTTAGATGGCCCAGGGTTTCTGGTTGTATGAGCATGAGGCATAGGAGGGACTGTGTCCTCTCTTGCTGAAAGCAGTAATGCTCATATTCATTCGAAGATACTCAAGTATCAAATATTAGTGGCATAAAAATATTTCTTAATAACCAATTCATTTGTGAGATCTTCACATTATACCCTGACTTGCAGTTCTGTGACTTTGTTGTGGTACAAAAGCAATGTGCAGCAATAAGAAAGGTACTTAGAATTTTGGTCTTTTCCCATGTCATCTGTATATGTTTCTCGGTAACACGGTGGTTGTAGCCCCCCCCCCCCCCCATTAGCCATAGTATCACTCAGGCCTGCAATTGAGTTCCTGTGTGCTAAGCTGTGAGGTTGGGTGGATTAGGGGTGCCAAGTCCATTTTCAGCAACACATGCTTTTGCTGGGCTCCCTGGGCTGTGGCCGGCACCTGGAGTTCAGGGGATGAAACTAAAAACTTCCATATTTATTACAGATTCTGATGCTCACAGTACGACCTCAAGTGCCTCTCCAGCCCAGTCTCCATGTTACAGTAACCAGTCAGATGATGGCTCAGACACAGAGATGGCTTCCAGTTCCAGCAGGACTCCAGTCTTTTCCTTTTTAGATCTTACGTACTGGAAAAGGTAAAGGCCACAGACATTTTGCTTTGTCAGGAGCCCACCCCACCGGGTAATAGACTGGGACACACAGGGGAAGGTGAATTAGCAGGGATTGAGAAGACCTGAAATTCTTTCATTCTTTCTGTTAAAATTAATGCAAGAAACCGACCAAGGTTCTTAGGTATACTCTGACAAGCAGGTTGTTCTGACAGGGGGACAAAATCTTTCAGGTATCATTGGTAAGTGTCTTAGTCTCATTTCCAGTTGCTTGTCATAAAATACGGTTGAAAAGAACGGAGGGGAGCAAAAGAGTTAGTTCAGTTCACAATTCCAGGTTGAAAACAACTTCCAGAAGAAGGATATATTCAGCTCACTGTTCGAGATCACAGTCCATCAGAGCTGGGGGGTCACAGCAGGAGCATCTGTGGTCAAGAACAGAGAGCATGCATGAATGCATGCGTACTTGTGTTCATCCTGCTTTCTTACTGTATGAGTCTGTGGGGGGCGGGCAGAGTCAACCTTGGTTGTTGCTCCTCAGGAACAATCTCCCTTATCAAGACAAAGTCTTTTGTCTTAAATTACAAGGGTAATTACTGTCAAAATTCCAGCAAAACTTGACAAGTTAGGCTTAATTGCCTGCCTGCATGTAAGTGCACCCATGTTGTGCAATGCCCATGGAGGTCAGAAGAAGGCGTGGAATTCCCTGGGACTGGAGTTACGGACAGTTGTTATGTGCCATGAGAGTATTAGAAACCAAACTTGGGTCCTCTGCAAGGGTGGCCAGTGCTCTTAACCACTGAACATCTATCCAGCCCTGGATTAAAATTTTAATTTGGAGAAGAAAGGAAAGTGGATATGCTTGTCCTATGACATCATGACAGTTACAAAGGCATACTTTATGTAATGTGTTTTGAAGATAGCCCTGTAGAGTCAAGCCCACAGTTCATGTATGGAAACCTGTTAATGTGATATATGAGGTGGTTGTGGATCAGCAGGGAAGGGTTAGTCCATTGGCTTTTAGGGTACTGTAAAAAACATGCATGTATGTGGAGAATTATATTGAATCTGCCTCATACCATGTACCACGATAAATTTCAGATGTATTAGCAGAAAACAGTGAGTTTGGGGTAGGAACCTGCAGCTATTGCTGCTGGCTATCCTCCTCCTCTTCTCCCTTCTCTCCCCCAGCCCCCCTCCTTTGAGACCTAGCTGACCTGGAACTAACTTTGTAGACCATGCTGGCCTCAATTTCATAGATATCCCTGTCTCTGCCTCCTTACTGCGGGATCAAAGGCAGGCGCCACCACACTTACACTTGGCTTAGGAATGGGTTTCTTATAAAAAGTACTAAGAATAAAAGGAAAACCACACTGTTTTGATTACATTAAGAAATTAATACTGTAAGAATGTGAGATGAAATGCACCACATACCTGACAAGGGATTTCTATGGAATTCGTGGAGATGTAAAGAAAGTGAAGAATAAACTAACAGGAAAATGAGCACAAGACTTGAAAAGTTGTATTCTATAAGAGAGGAGCCAGTTAAAGGAAGATAACCATTATCAAGAAAATAACACAATTCCGTCTATCACCTTTACATAGGTGAGAAAAAGAGTAAGGGATAAGTACAGACCGTGAAGCACCAAGATGCTCTTTGGGGCCATGGCTAGAACCATGGTGCTAATTGGCATTTTAAAATAAAGTTTGAGGTCTTGTCATTTCTATATCCTAGAAATATAACTTAGGCCTTCAGAGTGTGTGCTGGTGTGTACAGGAGTACTTCTAATAGCAAAAAATGTCCACTCAGGACCTCAGTTTGATTCCCAAGATCAGGGGTAGGAGGAGAGAACCTGACTTCCACAAGTTGTCCTCTGCTCCCTACATGTAAGTATGGTCTTTGTCCCTCATAAATAAACAAAACAATTTTAAAAAATGAGTACCTGTGTAGATAGCACATGCCTCTGATCCCGCTTAAGGTAGAGTTCAGGAATTCACAGACACCCTCAGCTCTGTAGGAAGCTTGAGGCTAGCCTGGACTACATGAAACTCTGTATGTGCGCCCCCACAAGCTCCCCAAAAAAGTGGGTGGATCTTCTTTGTCATAGTAGATTAGTGTGCATCTGTTAGAACAGCGTGTTAACAGCTGTGTAGTGATTAATTCCACACTGAGCAAGAAGTTGGAGAAAACTATGTGATCCTGTGTTTGTTGTTTTCATTGATGGACAGTTGAGCAGTTTGTTGAGAGCTCTAAGCATGTGACAAAACCATGGTGTATAAAGGAAGGTGGAGCTAGGTGTTGTGGCACATGCCTGTGGGATTGAGGCAGGAGGGTCAGGAATTCTAGGCTTGACTGAGAGGCATGCAGGCGATTCTCAGGAAGTAGTTTCCCTGGATTGCATGTTTATGGGTGTTTTGGTTGTGTTGTTGGTTTTGATGCCTTAATGTATATTCCACAGTGCATCAGTGCTTTCTTATCTGGCATTTCATTAAAGCCACTGATAGGATCCTGCTTATTGGGACTGTGTGGAGGGAATAGCAGCTTTAGGAGTAGTCTTTAAACTGCAGCTTCTGAAAATGCCCTTTTCTGCAACATTTGAGAATGGTGCAGTGTGTCTTTAAAGGGACCGCTGGGTAGTTCCCATTTCCTAGTTTGCAAGTCACTGGAGGAGTGGCAACAATGTGGAAGCAGATCCTTTGGCTCTGGTTCAGTTGATGGCCAGGTTTTTGTTTGTAATGTGATCTCTCTATTTTCTCCTTTTAGACAGAAGATATGCTGTGGGATCATATACAAGGGCCGTTTTGGGGAAGTTCTCATTGACACGCATCTCTTCAAGCCTTGCTGCAGCAGTAAGAAAGCAGCTGCTGAGAAGCCTGAGGAGCAGGGGCCGGCACCTCTACCCATCTCCACTCAGGAGTGGTGACTGGGGTTCATGTAGAAGGGAACAAAAGGTGACTTAAACTTGTCAGAGACAAAGCCACAAACTGACTCTCCTGTTTTGACTTGGATACCTGCTCTTCTGCCAAAAGACATTTTCTTGAATAGTTTTTAATGGGTTATTTTTTCCCCAGTTCAAACTCTGAAGCCAGTGTCTAGCTTACTGCAAGGAAAAAGAAGTGTACATAATATTTAAGATGCTGAGTATTTCATAGGAAAGCTGAATGCTGCTGTAAAGTGCTCTTTTAAGTCTTTTCTTTTTTATTCCCTTCTAATGAATGAAATTAGGGGAATTTCAGGGGACAGAGATGGGATTTGTATGATAAACTGTATGTAGTTTTAGTCTTTCTATATGGAGAGGCAGTGGTTGGGGCAGTTTTTAGATGGCTGGCTACACATTTTCCCTCATGATACTTCGCCACAGCTCAGTAGCATGATCTGCCCCTCGGAGGTGGTTATTGTTCTGAAATACTAAGGCCTTGCCAAGATTTTGGCCTGTACTACTGATTATTTAGCAGGACAGATGAGCTTTCTGCAGATAGCTTGAGAGACGAAGGGACTTCTAAACCACAGGTAGTCTCCTGCCTGGCCTCCCTTCATCCTAATGTTTGGTAAAAGATTTTTGTGAAATCTAAAGCAGAACCAGAGCTTCTGGGGAAAGGCAAACCTCCTGTAGGATAGACGAGGTCCTGTACACATAGTACCAAAGCATCAACACATGGTAGAGAGCACGCACTTAGAAATGTTAAACTAGCTAAACAACTCGCAGGTCCTCAGGGCAGTATAGAATGCAGTTGCCACGCTTTTTAGAGGACTTGCAGAGTGTAAATAATTGACATTGGTGTTGACTGTCTGGGATTCATTGAAATCCACACAATTCAGTTTTAGCTCTGGATTACCTCAGTTGACCTTTGTGGAGGTTTTATCTGTAGAGTAGCTGTTTGACTTGTTAGAACTTTATTAGGGTTTTGGGTTTTGTTGTTTTTGTTTTTTTCCTTCCACTATTTAAAGTTCACTAGAAAAGAGGTGTCTTAAGGCTAAGATGGTTGGTTGGGTTTGACTTGAAGTTGGGCATCTGAGTGAGCATCGTGAGCTGAGGAAGGAACCCCTCACGACAGATCTCATTGTGGGCTTTGCAGTTGAATCTAGCCAACCTAGCCAACACCCTCTGGTTGCCTCTTTCTAAAATTCAGGAAAAATAAAGCGCCACTTCAGACTTCTCACTGAGGAAGGCATGTGCCTGCCTTAGATTCCGTGACTCGTGTTTATTTTAAAAACTGGATTTTTTAGGTCAGATCATATATCACAGTAAAGGAGTGAGCCACTTTTATGGGCGCCCTGTAGTTTTATAGTTCCACATTATATGTTTCTTCCCTTTGGGAACAACCTACCTAGTACAAGCCACTGTGCACACAGACTGCCCAGCAAGCAGGGTGGCTCTCCACACCTGTGTAGTGAGTCCAGCCATTACATCCTCCCGAGTTACTTTGACCTGGATTTTTTTGTACATTTTGGCTGCAGTATTGGTGGTAGAATATACTGATGGATCATCTCTACTTCTGTATTTATTTATTTATTACTAGACCTCAACCACAGTCTTCTTCCCCTCCACTCTCTGCCTGTAGGATGTACTGTATGTAGTCATGCACTTTGTATTAATATATTAGAAATCTACAGATCTGTTTTGTACTTTTTATACTGTTGGATACTTATAATCATCAAAACTTTTACTAGGGTATCGAATAAATTTAGTCTTAATAGAAAATAGGAGCTGTTGTGGACTTTCTTTTAAAAGTCTCTGAGTTTATTTTTCAAGAATACAATATAAGCCCCATTATAAGGAGCTATGAGGGAGAAAGCAAGTATTTATTTATTGAGAAATGAAGAGCCTTTTAAAAAAAACTGAAAATTAAAAGCATATTTTAACTGACACGCACAGTAATCAAGTTGTGTATGAGGTGGTTTTAACTTGATAAACAGAATGTCCCCAGTATTTTGATGAGTATGACAAGGTTTCATTATCTGTGAGCAGAGGGGGAAGCATCACCGTGGCTCTGTGAACCTGAAGAGTGGAGAAATCAGACCTGTTTATTGCCTAGTTTTGCCCTTGATGGGCCATTTGAGTAAAACAACTTCACAGAGTTATATGCGTAACCCAAGAAATACACTCTAAACTGTTTCAATTAACTTTTTTTTTTTTTTGAGACAGGCTCTCATGGACCTCAGGCTGGCCTCAAGGATAGCTTAGTCGTGCTTGCCACCAAGTCTGATGGGCCAAGTTAAATTCCCAGAACCCACAAAGTAGAAGGAGAGGACTGACTTCTACAAACAATCCTCTAACTTTCATGTGTGTAGTATGGCACATTTACACCCACAATAAAAACACATAATAAATTAAATGTCAGCTTAAAACTTGTTGTGCCAAGCTGGGCTTAATGGTGCACACCTCTATGCAGAAGGCTGAGACTGGTAGATCTGTGGGAGTTGGAGGCCAACCTGGTTAACATACTGACCTTTGGGCCAGCAAGGGCTGCATAGTGACACCCCTAGTCAGAATCTTTTATCTTTCGGGGTCCTGTGGACTGTTGAGATTTGAATAGTCCAGATTCCTTTTTGTCATGTAATGGAGTTAACTTTAAGTTGTGGAAAGACTTAAAATTTACTGGGGCTAGGGATGTGGTTGATAGAGTGCCTGCCTAGCATGTAGGAAGTCCTGAATTCCATCACCAGAAGGATCAGAGGCGGGAGGACAGAAGTTCTAGGTTCTCTGCTACATAGTGTTCCTTGTCAGTCAGGACTAAATTACCTGACTGAGTATAAGCACGTGGCAGAGGGCTCATGTGGCATGGGCTGGGCCCTGGGTTTAATCTCTAGCACCACCTAAACACAACAACCTTAAATTTGCTCTGTCAGAGCCCTTTGCCCACAGTCTGCTGCAGGTGCTGCTGGGTCCCTTTCTTGCCTGGGTTGGCAGAACATCTTTTTTGTAGCTACAGGACCAGTGCTCAATTTTACTGTTGCGGACTGCAAGCGTACTTACAATGCTTGCCTGTTGGGGCCCACTCTATGTGGTCACTTGAAGTGTCCAGAGCCAGTTTCCTGCCAATATCAAAAGGGAGTGAGGGATTGATTACACAAGGAGCAAACGCCAAGAATAGCAGGACAGCTCATGGGGAGGGGCACAGGGTCTGTCTACCACAGCATTTTGTTGTGTGGGGTTTTGTTTTTTAAGCAGGATCTTGCATTCTAACCCAGGCTGTGCTGGAACTCAGTCCAGGTTGGTCTTGGACTTGTGATCCTCCTGCCTTAACCTCCCTAGGGCTAGGATTTATTTTATTTTTGGTCTTTTTTAAGGCAGGGTCTCCCTGTAACCAAGCTGTCCTAGACCTCCATCTCATAGAGAGCCTCATGCCTCTGCCTCAAGCGAAACTTTTTTATTTTTATGTGTATAAATTTCATTTGCATGTATGTAAGTGCACCCACGCATGCAATGTCCATGCAGGCCAGAAGAGGGCATTGGATCCCCTGGAACTGGAGTTGTGGGTGGTGGCTGGTATGTGGGAACTAAACCTGGATCCTCTGCAAGAGCAGCCAGTCTCTAAAGCTCTGAGCCATCTCTCCAGCCCCATGAGGCTCTCTGGATTGCACCTCTACACCTACAGTGCTGTCGCGTAGCACTTCGTGTAGCTACAAATAGGGAAAAACTACTCCACTCTAGTCTTATGAAAAACCTGCGGTGGACCAAGTGCTTTTAAACACTGGAAACAGCTTGCGAAGCCAAAATAAAGCAACAGTCCCATCTAGGTGAGCTGTAAAGAGGTTTGTAGCTTGAATAGAACCTGTCTTTCTGATTATAAAGTGTTTGCTTTCCACACTAGCCAGATAGCCCTGTGCCAGAGCCTGCCTGACTCAGTGCCTGGCTTTGTCCTTCAACACAGGATGGATTCATGTCTGTGTAATGTGTGCACCTCACTTTTTGAAAGTATCACTTATTGAACTTGGATCTCACCGATTGACTAGACAGGATAGCCAGCAAACCGTAGGGTCCCCGTTTCCATCTCAGCACTGGGATCACAGGTGCCTTCCACCATAACCAGCTTTTTGTGTGGGTGCTGGGGATCTGAAATGAGGTCCTCACCAACTGAGCTGTCCCTCCAGGGCCCCAGTTTTAAGACAGGATCTCACTAGTTAAAGACTCTGGTCTTGAATTCAGTTTCTCCTGCTTCTGTCTTCTGAATGTTGGGATTAAAGGCATGGGCCACCATAACCTGGTGTGCCAGTTTTGTTTTGAATGCTGGTTTTGAGAATTCTTACTCTAAAGCACACCTGTAATTCCAGCACTTGGGAAATAGTGGCAAAGAGGACCACAAATTCAAGGCCATCCAGGGTACACGAAACTCTTGTCTCAAAAAACAAGTCTCTACAATTGAATTCCTCAAAACTAAGCCAAAACTTCACTACCAGCTGTGCAGTGAATAGCCCAGGCTCCCAAGGGACCTCCATCCAGTGTCCGAGGACGTTTCCTAATGCTGCAGATGAAGTATCCTCGTGCCTGGCAGTGGTTTTGTGTGACGTCAGTGAACTGAGAAAGAAAGAGAAAGCCAAGTTTGATCAAAGGTAGGAATTTGGTAGGCTCGTTCTCAAAGGGACCTGAGGGTCTTGCCCAACAATTCTCCAGTGGTGGAGTTGTGTTACTCATTGTGAGAATGGGTTAGGTATTATGTTCCCAGCACCCTGGGTAATAGTGATTTACCTTTGTAGTATATTGAGTCGGGGGTCTTTGGACAACCTTGGAAATTTCAGTGTAAGAACTTAATCTTTCGGTTTACAAAGTGACTTCCGATTGTGTTCATGTTAGAGCTTGCCCTTTTGTCTCATGTCTGAAAGGGGAAATTATTCTGTTCGAGATAATCTGATTTCTATACTTATATCGCTTACAGTAGCTTAACTCTAGTTGGGCTTTTGCAGCTGTGGGGAAAAATGGTGGTTTTATGCTTATGTTTCAGTCTCAAATGCTCAAAAATCTCCAAGTTCCTTAGCAAATCTCTGGTAGTTTTAAGAGAGGAACCTGAACAGTTATGCTGGTTTTCTCTTTGTCCTAAAGTGTATTCTTGGTCTTGGGCTACTTTTACAAACTACCTCATTGTTGACTCAGTTCCCACCACTCAAGCTCAGATGGCTTCCCCTTGGGAAATCCCTCTGATAAACACTGAGCTACATATCCAACATTTTTTTTTTTTTAAGTCTTTTTTTTGAGACTGGGTCACCCTGTAGCCCCAGCTGACCTAGAACTCGCTATGTAAATCTGGCTGGCCTTGAACTCACAAGAGCTGCACCTGTCTCTGCTTCCTGAGTGCTGGGATTAAAGGCATGCATCACCACACGCAGCCAAGATTTTTCTTTTAAAATATTTTATAATTTCTATTTAATGTGTATGAGTATATTGTCTACATGTAAGTGCACCCGTGTTGTGCAAGGCCTGCAAAGGTCAGAAAAGGATGTCAGATCCCCAGGAACTGGAGGTACAGACAGTTGTTAGCTGCCATGTGGGTGCTGGGTATTGAACCCAGCTCCTCTGCAAGAAGTTCTTAACTGCTGAGCCATCTCTCCAGCCCTGGGATTTTTCTTTTTAAAATGAAGCCGAGTCCATCTGGTCTTGAGTCCTTGACCCCCTAGCCTTAGCTCCTGAGTGCTAGGGTTGTAGGTGTGCATCCTAGTGCTTGGTTCAAAACTGAATTATTTCAGGGAAGTTTTTTATAAAGGAACTTTTAGAAAGGTGTATATTAGGGTGTAGGGAGATGTCTATGCAGAGGGCATTTGTCAAGTGAGCACCGTGGCAGCGAATAGTAATAGGTGCAATGCCGTTAGTTCCTAGTCTGATCTAAGGTTGGAGGAGAGTGTGGGTAACAGAAGCTGGAGACAGACAAACTGTGCAGACAGACAGGGTGCGGGCTGGGAGGGAACAGCTGGAATAGAGACTCTAGATTGGAAAACTCCATTTTATTCTCTCCCACCTGTCCTCCAATACACAATGCTGTGGGCGATACTTACTTTTCCTTTGGGTTTCCATTTGGGCACCACATGGAGAAGGTTTTCAGAACATGTACACATTGTTACATATATGTGGGTTCCATGAAAGCAGAAACAATGTACTGTCACTACAGTAGTTTGTTGACTGGTACAGTAGGGCAGTAGGTTGCAGAAAAAGTTGATGACAACTTTGCATTTTCAGTAGTGGGTACATGTTAGGCTTGATGTGGTGGCAACAGTTTTTTGTTCCCTGTATGTGTATGTGTAAGTGTGGTGGTTGCGTGTAGAGAGGCCAGAGGTTAGCCTCAGGTGTCCCTGGGAGCTCTCCCCCCTAGTTTTGAGACAGAGTCTGACTGAAAGCTAGGGCTCACTGATTCGGCTGAGCTGGCTGCCCAGCGAGTCTCAAAATGGGAACCAGCCTGTCTCCATCCCCCACTGGGATCCTAAGCATGCACACCATGATTTGCGCGGCTTCGTGTGAGTGCTGGGAGTTGGACCCTGACGTGGCAGGTGCTTTGCCATCTGAGCCTTCTCTTTGCACACTCTAGGTTTTTCAGATAACCCTGCATAGCTCAGGCAGGCCTAGAGGTACGTATCCTTGACTGACCTTGAGCCCAGAGCAGTCCTGCCTCAGCCATCCCAAGTGAAGGGGTTAAAGGTGGGACTGCCATGCCCAGCCACCCATAGTGTCCAGACACGTGGCTTGGAGAGTTCACAGAGTTCAAGTGTTCCACATCCCAGGGTTTTTCTTGGTAGATTGTTGGCACTCTCAAGAGTGTAATGATTGGCTTGCTGGGTGTCCCTTGGAACCTGAAAGCTCCTGGCATGGCAGTGACTGCTGAACCTCTCCATTGTGAAGAATGTCTTTGAGCAGCATTAGGGTGCCATTGGTCTTATCTCATGAGTTTTCTTTTTAAATGTAAATATTTTATTACTTTTTAATGTGTATGAGTATATTGCCTGCATGTTTGTAGGTGCACTCCTGCCCATGGAGTTCAGGAGTTCAGAAGAAGGCGTCTTGCTTCCCCGGAACTGGAGTTAGCAGCCATGTGGGTGCTGGGAACTGAACCAGTGTCCTCTGCAAGAGCAGCCAGTGCTCTTTAACTGCTGAGCCATCCCTCTAGCCCCTGGTCTCACCAGTTTTAAGAAGAAATATGCTGGGCATGCCATCTTCCCTACCCCCTGCTTTTGAGTTCATCAAGTCAAAGATTTTTATAGTCAGTTACATGTTTCATAGAAAAAGGTGTTGGGAAATGGATCAGGGTAGTAAAATAAAAACTTAAAAATCCAGGTTTGTACACATCGCTCTATTCACCCGTGGTTGGGGGATGTCCCCATGTCTGTTATAGCAGCTATCACTGTTGCAGATGAAGCTCTAGGCGCACTTTGCACAGCCCTCGGGGGCAGCAGGAGTAGCAGCTCTTCCTGCAGGAGGCGCATCTATCCTCTGCCTTTGTAGGAGCCAGCACAGGCACAGGATCCATCTGTGTGGCTGGGGCAGTTGGGGTCGCTAGACACTAGCTAGGTAAGAGGAGGCATTGGTGATGGGACAGGAGAATCTCTTGAGGTTGAGGCTAGCCAGGGCTCAAAAGAGAGGAAGAGAAATCTAACGTCGTGGCACATGCCTGCAATCAAGAAGCAGGGGCAGGAGATTGCTGCAACAAGTTTGAGATAGCCTGGGCTACATGTATTCCAGGCCATTTAGGGCTGAGCACTCCAGTGTCTTAGCTCTTTAGCCCAAAGAAGTTTCTCTGACCAAGACTGAGAGGGGCATTACGTTTTATTTTTAAGTGTGTGTATGTATGTTTGTGTGAGTTTTGTGCATGTGAGTGTGGGGTATGCATGGAGGCCAGAGGCATCAGATTGTCTCGGAGCTGGAGTTACAGGTGGTTGTGATCTGTCCATTTTGGTTGCTGGCAGTCAAACTCCAGTCCTCTGAAAGAGCAGTACAGCTTAACCACTGAGCTGTTCTCCAGCTCCTTTTTAAGAATTTTTTTGAGGGGGAGTGTTTTTGAGACAGTAGCCTCAGCTGGAGTGGACTTTACTATGTAGACCAGGCTGGCTTCCATCTCACAGAGGCCTTCCTGCCTCTGCCTCCTGAATGCCTGGATAAAAGGCATGCGCCGCCATGCCTAGCAACAATATTATTTAAACAAAAAATCAATCACTTGTAGATCAGTTCTCCTTTCAATCCCACTTCAGTCTCGGGTTCTGTGGTTGAAGCACAGCGCTGGGTCCTGTGCCTTTCTGGTGCTTTTCTATAACTGACTCGTATGTAAGCAGTTTTCCGAGTCAGGAGATGGCAGCAGAGTTGAGGGTTTTTCCTCCTGGCTTTATCAGGACACAGGATGGCTCAGTGATTGCACTGCAGGGCTCCAACAGGAGGAAGTCAGGGAAAGAGCAGGTGGTCTGTCTGGAAAACCAGGGGACGAAGGAGAGCGTGTTTTCCTAATGGAGGACTGCTATTCACTAATGTTCTCTGTGAGTTCCCATGTTTGTGGGGTCTACCCATGTTACCCGACTGACCTCACACTCCTAGCTGAAAGTCACACTCCCGCCCAGCTCCTGAGCATCTGGGACTGCAGACATGAGCCGTCTCTTCATGCAGACCCTACAGAAAAATAGAAAGCCAAGCAGCTGGCATGGCAGCACATACCGGTAATCCAATCTCTTAGGAGATTGAGGTAGGAGGATCTGCAATGAATTCAAGGTCAGCTTGGGTTACACGAGTCCCTGTCTTTCAAGAAAACAATTAAGAGGAACAAAATGAAAAGGTCAGCATTTTAATTAAACTAGTGGTTCTACCAGACAGATTGAATTTATAGTTAGTTAAATGAGAAAGAAATCTCAGTCCCGGTTAGTATTTTGCTTCCAAACCTAGCAAGACTTTGACTTTTTTGACAGAGTCTCATGTAGCCCAGGCTGGCCTGGAACTCACTGAGGGTGATCTTGAAGTCCTCATTCATCTTGATGAAAGTTGCTACAAAGAATTTGTTCCTTTTTTTTTTGACTACCAGTACAATGGTTTAAAGTACCCTGGGGTTAGAAATGACTTAGCAGTTAAGAGTATGTACTGCTCTTCCAGAGGACCCAAGTTTTGTTCCCAACACCCACACCAGCAGGGTGGGGGTTACCAGCATGTGTAACTCGAGCTCCAAACAATCCAACACTGTCTTCTGGCCTGTAAGCACCTGTGCTCGTGTGCACAAGCACACACACACACACACATACAAACAATAATTTTTAAAAAGAAAAGGAAAGTACCTTGAAGCACACAGTTGTTTGTGGATTGCACCAGGAAAGCCAAACTGGGTGCTTCTGGGCTCTGTCAGGTTTCCCAGGCCACTGTCAAACCTGGTCACTTACTGCGTTTTTTGAAACAGGGTCTCAGCCCAGGCTGGACTCAAACTCAGGACTTATAACCAAAGAAGACCTTGAACTGATCCTTCTGTCTTTGTCCCTCAAGTGCTAGGACGACAGGCCTGCCCTGCCTGGTTAATACCTTGACACTTGAAAAAAATGTTTTTTACATTTATTTATTTTGTATTTATATATTCATGTGCCACAGCAGATCTGTGGAGGTCAGAGAACAATTTATGGAAGCCAGTTCCATGCCACCACATAGGTTCCAAAGATTGAACTCATTGTCATATATATATATATATATATATATACACACACACACACAAACATACACAATATATAATGTATATATATTGTGTATGTTTGTATTGCCTGAATGAATGTAAGTGCATCCATGTTGTGCAGTGCCCAGGGAGGTCAGAAGAAGGCATTGGATCCCCTGGAACTGGAGTTACATACAATTGTTAGCCACCATGTGGGTGCTGGGAATTGAACCTGAGTCCTCTGCAAGAGTGGCCAGTGCTCTTAACTACTGAGCCATCTCTCCAGCCCCGCTTTGTCATTTTTAAACCTGAAGGGGAAAGCTGGTAATTACGTAGTTAAACAAGACCAATCAGCTACTTCAAGCATTGAAATCAACACCGAGACTCCTTTGAAGCCTTAGTGGTTGCATTCCCATTCCATCGGCCACCTTGCCCTTTTGTTCTTCGGTTGTTAGATCTGGACAGTCTCTGCCTCTTCCCGTTGTCCCTGTGCTTACAGCCAGCCCGGCCATGGCCCTTGCTATATACCTACACCTCCTCCTCCTGCATTATGCACCTTCTAAAAGGTTGTTTTTCTTTTAGATTCAGAATAGATCATTCTGTTCACCTTACACTCCCCTTTTTAAAGAACTGTACTTATTTTTATTTTATGGGTATGACTGTTTTGCCTGGGTGTGTGTTTGTGCATTGTGTCTGTACAATGCCTGTGGGAGCCAGAAGAGGCTGTCAGAACTGCTGAAACTGGAGTTATATTATACGCTGTTAGTTGTCATGTGGGTGCTGGGCCCTGAACCTGTGTCGTCTACAAGAGCAGCCAGTGCTCTTAACCATTGAGTCCCCTGTCTCACCCCCCATTTTGTAATGTCATAAACAAAGGTAGAAGATATCAACACTGCCAGGGAGAATTATGTTATTTTAGCAATATGGCATGCATACTTTGGAAAACACAACAGAAAACAGTGAAAACATCTTCAATAAAATTTGCCAAAAAGCTGGGCCTGGTGGTTGCATGCCTTTAGTCCCAGCACTCAGGAGGCAGAGGCAGGCAAATCTCTGTGAGTTCTAGGCCAGCTGGGGCTACAGGGAGACACTGTCTCAAAGAAAAAAAAAAAAAGAAAATTCTGCTGAAGACAACTTCGTAGCTAAGGTGCTCTGGCAAATCCAGGGATAAACCTACTGCAGCTGTTCATAATCTCGAGGGTCTTGAGACTTGAGAGACGGCAGGCTCATGACCTCGCAGCAAGTTGCTACATCTCCATGGTTTGTGCAGTAAGGTACTGAAAGGAACATGACAGAAGTGGTAGCAGAGGAGATGAGTCCAAACACATGTTCTTCAAGTTCTGAAGGCCCACGTAGTGGGTCTTACCTGCAGCCCCAGCTCTTGGGATGCTTTGGCCGAAGTATGGCAAGTTTGAGACACAGCCTGGACTACTCTGTCTCAGGAAATTCTGCCCAGTGGTGGGCAGTTGACTGCTTTCCTCAGTGAATGTCGCACAGCTACATGCCCTGCAAGCATTTGGTTCCATTCAGTCAAAATTAACAAAGGGCATTTTCCAACCGTGAACAGCTGGGTATGGTGTTAACTGCAGACACTCTGGTTATCCAGTTAATTTCTGTGAATGTGCTTTGTAAACTACAAGACACCGGAGGTGTGTCTCCATTCGTTTTCCACGTGTATAGATAACATAAACAAAGACTAATCCACTATTTGTCATACAAAACAATTTTGCAGTCAGTGTGATGGTGTACAAGGTGTTCTGGGCTCTGTAGTGTGATCCTGTGTCAGAAAATGTTTCTTTTTACAATGTATTGGATTAAATTTAAGCTACTGTGGCTCCTTAAAGATCAGTGAGGTTTTATATTTTTTGGATACTGCTCCCCCTTACCACGAAATGCACAGTGTCCCAGCTGTCTTTGTAATTCTGTGAAAGGATCATATGTACAAAGTTCTGAGAACAGTCCTAGGGACGGAGGGCACAACTCATGGTAGAGTATGTGCTTGGCATGTACACAGCCTTGGTTTGATTCCCAGCACCAAAACAAAAAATAAAACCTACGTTTTTTTCTTACATTTATTTATTTATTTATCTATTTATCCATTTAGTGTGTGTGTGTGTGTATGAATGTGTGTGGACATGTACATGAAGGAGAGTAGAAGGACAGTTTCTGGGAGTCCCTTCCCTCCCATGTGGGTCTCCTAGAAAGTGAGCTCAAGTTCACAGCAAGCGCTGAGCCATCTCACCAACCCTAAAACCCGCAGTTTTTGTTTCTCGAATAACATCATGTAAGCAATTTTTCAAATAGATTTGGAACACATGAGCTGGGGATGTAGCTCAGTGGTAGAGTGCCTACCTCATATGCATAAAGCTCTGGGTCTGGTTACCCAACTGCACACACCACACATACAAGAATCATTTAATGAACAAGTAATTGAATATTTCCCATTGGGTAGATAGATACACTACGATCTGCTTAACCAGCTTTATTGTTGACTATTCTGAATTGTAAATGAAGATCTTAATACTTCAAGTTGTTGGTTTTTGTTTGTTAGAAACTGAGGGTTAAACTTGGGACCTTGCATTTACTAGACTAGTGCTGTGTCACTGAGCTTCATCCTCAGGCCTGGCGTTTTAGGACAGGATCTCTTAATATTGCCCAAGTTGGTCTAGTGGGTGATTCTCCTGCCCTACCACCGAAACGCTGTGATCTCAGGTGATCACCGCATGCCCGGCTTTAATGCATAAGGTTTTATTTGCATTTCATATTATTTGATTACATTACATTCCTATGAGTGGGTTTGCTGACTTGCCTCCAGCATGATCCCTACTTTAGGTATTCCTGCCTGCATACCACTAAAAAAAGCTTTTCTGTGCAAAGAAAATAAGATACTGAAAGCATGTGACTCCTGAGGCTTTGTCGGAGACGTGGCTCTGCCACCCTTCTCTCTTGTGGGTCACTCTGGTGCAGGCAGCTGATGTGCTGTTGGGACTTCAGCCTCCTGTGGAAGGTTTTATGGTTAGGAACGAGGTCTCTGCCAACTGCTGCAGAATGAACTGAGTTGCCCAAGAAGTGGATCTTCCACCCTCCCCTTCAGATAACTGCAGCAGTTTGCAGGAACGTTCACGGAAAACCCTGAGCCACAACCTTCTAGGTCAGGTGCTTCAGGATTCCTGCCTGGCAGAAATTATGGGAGATACAATTGTCATTGCCTGCAAACTGCTAACTTCTGGGGGTGCTTCCTTTTGTAACAGTAGTTTAATAAAACAGACTAAGTGAGTTTAAAAGGGCAGGACTGTTTAAATGGGCTGGGTAGTGTTAAATTGTTTCTTGAAGTGTTAGGTTGTTCAACTTCCACCAGAAACAAGTGGAAGGGCTGGTGGGCTCATGGGGAACACTGGTCTAGTATGCTGAGGGAGCTGGGGACACAGGTGGAGCACAGGTCCAGCATGCTGAGGGGCCTGGGACACAGCGTGGAATGCTGGTCTGGCCTACTGAGGCCATGGCTTCCATAACTAAAGAGAGATTGCACAAAAACTCCCTCATAAATCACAGCTCCTGCTGACAGACCTTATCAGAGCATTGTTAGCCTCTGCTTCAGAACTCTGGCTCGGAACATAACCACCCCCCAACCACGAAGGGACACCTATTCTGAAAGCAGGCCCTTTATCAGGCATCCAGGCCCTTTACAAACACCAACTGGGATAACTCTGTGCTACAATTAAACTCTCAATACAGAGTCTGGTATAGCCCAGAGTAGCCTAGAACCTGCTATGTAGCTGAAGAATTTTGAATTGATCCTCAGATCTCCGCCTCCCATGTGCCAGGATTAGAGACATGCAGTACCATGTCTGGTGAGGTTTTCAGCTTCAGTGAATTTTTGCCATTCTAATTTTAATAACAAGTATCCAGTTGAGACTTTTTTTTAACCATAATAAAAGAGTTTAAGTATGGACTCAAAGGGCAGGAGAGATGACTCAGAGGTTAAGAGTACTGGTTGTTCTTGCAGAGGACTCTGGTTTGATTCCCAGCACCCACATGGTGGCTAGCAACCGTCTATAATTCCGGTTCCAGGGGATCCAGTGTCCTCTTCTGACCCCCACAGTCATTGTATGACACAGGTGCACTTATATACATGCAGGTATTACAGTCATATTTGTAAAATAAAATAAAAATACATAATTTGTTTTTGTTTTTTGAAACAGGGCCTCCCTATAGTCCCAGCTACCCTGGAACTGGCTATGTAGACAGGGCTGGCCTTGAACTCACAGAGATCCACTTGCTTCTGCCTAGCACGTGCTGAAATTAAAGGTGTGCACCATCACACCTAGCTTAAATAAAACATTTTTTTTTTTTTTTTTTTTAAGAATGGTCTCAAAGAGAAACCCCAGGACAACTTAATTAGAGTTAAAAGGAAAAACCTCAGGGCTAGCAAGTTGTGAATCTCAGCAGCTTCCCAGAGGTGGGAGAGGAAGAGGAAAAGAAAAAGCCCTGCTGTCTGAGTTAAGCTACATGGAGGTCAGGCACAAGGAAAAGCTGTACCTGAAGTGTGACTCACCAAGGTGGCCAAACCCAACAGAATCTCATGGTGACTTGCTGCAATAGATGGCAGGGGTTCTACAAAGGAGAAGTACAGAATCTCATTAAAGAATAATTATTCCATCCATCTCTTTAGCTGGGCATAAGGTAAATCTACTTTCCTAGTAGTGGTCCAGTCCTTGGCCATGTGCCTAACCAGCCACTTGGATTAAATCTTATGTTTTGGGTAGCTTGGAATGTTAGGTCTCCACCCAGGCCAGAGATTTCATCTTCTTGACCTAAGAAACTAGTTTTCCCTTAGCAAATCTTTACTGCTGTGTCAGTCGTTATTTTTTTCAAAAGAATTTTAGTTTTACATTTAGTTATTGTGTTTATGTAGGAGCTGATACATGTCAGGATGTATAGGTGTTGGGGGGTGTCCACTTGTAGGCGTGGGTTCTCTCCACCATCTGAGGCATCTCTCCAGCCCTTGTTTTTATTTTGTTTTCATTTTTTTATTTCTAGTTATTTTTAGTTTCCTTTCTCTTAGTGTCATTTCAGCTATTATCATTTTGTGAGTTGAATAGCTTTAAAAAAAATTCTTAATATTTTATGTGTATGACGTATTGCCTGCATTGATGTAAGTGTACCCATGTTGTGCAGTGCCCTTGGAGGTCAGAAGAGGGTGTTGGATCCTATGGAACTGGAGCTACAGACAGTTGTTGGTTGACATGTAGGTGCTGGGATTTGAACCCAAGTCCTCTGCAAGAGCAGCTAGTGCTATTAACCACTGAGCCATCTCTCCAGCCCCATAACTTTTTGTTATTTTAAGACAGGGTTTCTACTATCCCAGGCTGACATTCAGTTTGCTACAATTCAGCATAACCTTGAACTTTATCATCATTATTATTATTATATTTTAAAAATTTTGTGTGTATGAGTGTATTGCCTGCATGCATGTAAATGCACCTGTGTTGTGCAGTGTCCTCAGAGGTCAGAAGAAGGTGTCAGATTCCTCTGGAACTGGAGCTAAGGAAGGTTGTTAGCTGCCATGTGGGTGCTGGGAACTGAACTCAGGTCCTCTGAAAGAGCAGACAGTGCTCTTAACTGCTGAGCCATCTCTCCTGCCCCTTCAACTTGAACTTTTGCTCTAATTGCCTCTACCTTTCAAGTCCTGGAGTGAGAGGCATGGGCTGCCATGAAGTGCTGTTGCTAGAACTCAGGGTCTGTGCATGCAAGATAGGCACTCTACCAGGGGAGCCACATCCCCAGCCTGAGGTCTTTTTAAAGGAAGCAAAGTACTTTGTTAAATATCAAGTTATAAGTTTACTATCGATGATAGCTTGGTTGCAATTCCTAAACTAGTTTTTTATGTGTTCTGTTTACTTCTACTGTTTTGTGAACAGTTTAATGGTACACTTATTTTCCTGTGTGACTTATTTCTTTTTCTGTGTTTTTGAGACGGGGTTTCCTTATAGCTCCAGCTGGCCTGGAACTTACTATGTAGACCAGGTTGGCCTGGATCTCATAAAGATCCAGACTGCCTCTGCCTGAGCTGAGATTAAAAGCGCAGATTTTTTTTTTTTAAATGACTCTTTACAATCTGAGTGTCTAAAACTGCCAAAAGAAACCACTCTATGCAAGAAAAGACAGTTTGTTGGGAACACACTGCAGGGTTGTCTCTCAGGAGTAGAGGACAGCAGCAGACAGCTATATAAGGAGGCTTTTATCAGAAGATTGGGGAGGAGTGTGCACAGGCCAGAACAGCCTAACCACAAAGACATCTGGACTCCACCGGCATCTGTACTCAAACACACACACATAATTAAAAATAAAATAAATCTTAAAACACACACACCTCCAAACCCCAAATATTTACTCTCTATCAAGTAGGTACTTGGGAGAGCACTGTGTTCTGGGGACCATACTTTTAGCTCTCTGGTAAAGAGGAACTGTGACCTGAGAGACTTCTGAACCCCTTGTTCAGTTCATCCACTCAGCTGTCATTTATTTAAACTTGAACTCTCTTCCCATTAAATGGTCCTTGATTGAGTGTTGTGATGATATTCGAAGATTAGCAATTTGTCAAGGGTTTGTACAGATTTTAAGCAGGCTTACCACTTTGGCTTTCTTTATTACTGACTTAGCAGTCAAAGCGACTCCTTCACCCATACATGATGCTGAAAATAATTTTGCAATATTTCCAATTAGGCTCCTTTTCACATTGCATTTATATTCTCTGTCATCACATATAATGATGAAGTTATGTTTTATATTTTATTAATGAATATGGGTGGTGTTCTTCCGTTTGGGTCACTGGTAACTCATCATGATTTAATTTCAGAAATATTGAATCTAACACCCAATCTACAAATTATACAGTAACCAGTCTTTCCAAATGAGCTGTAATCGAGGGTTAAGATCTTTTTTCTTCCCTTGTGCTAATCTGTAACAAGTCAAACTTGACAGTCATTTTTGCCAATAGGGTAGACAGAATGCAGAAGTTTATTAGTAAGTCTGACTAGAACTCAGATCTGCCTGTAATCCCAGCACTCGGGCAGCTGAGGCAGGTGGATCACCACAGGTTCAAGGCTAGCCCTGTTTACCTAGTGAGTCCCGGTCTGGGCTACAAAGTGTACCATGTCTCCAAAAAGGAAAAAAAAAAAAAAAAAAAAACCAAAATTTGGAAACCAGCACACACATGGTGGTTCACAACCCGCCTGCAACTCCAGCTCCAGGGGATCCAACACCATCTTCTGGCCTCTGTGGCCATCTGCACTCATCTGCACATAGACACAGATGCACGTAAGGTATACTGAGAATATCAGGAAAGTAAAACCCGCTTGGGAAAAATCCATTACCTTTTTGGTTGTTCTTTGGAACAGTCTTGCTATTAGCTGATGTGGTACATGCTGGCCTCGAACTGGAAGCAATCCTCCTACCTCAAACTCTCCAGGTGTGGGTCCACAGGTACGTGCCATCAGGCCAGGCTTAACTATTTACTTTTTGGGAGTTTTGTTTTTTGAGACAGGGTTTTACTGTGTAGACTATGCAGGCCTTGAATTCGTAGAAGTCCACCTGCCTGTACCTCACAAATGAACTATTTAGTTATTTGTTTTGGTTTTTTGAGACACCTTGTCTCTCTGTAGTTCCAGCCGGCCTGGCACTTGCTATATAGACCAGGCTGGCCTCAATCTCACAGAGATTCGCCTGTCTCTGCCTCATGAGTACTGAGATTAAAGACATGTGCCACTGCCCTTTAGTTTTCAAGGGTGTCACTATGTAGCCAGGACTTGCCGGGAATTTACATGTAGACAAGGACTGGTCTTGAATTCCCAGAGATCAAAACTAGTTTTGATGGGCATATGGACTACCAATCTATTGCTAGATGTATATGATAACAATCATTAATTTCTATGAACTAAATCTGAGATTTCATGACACTGACATTTAGGGTGTTTTTAAATGTTTTTCATGTTGTTGCCATGGAAATGCCCTGATGATTTATATGGTTGTCAGAACTTTTTATTTGTCTATTAGAACTGTAAGACCTTCTGTTTTTAAAGTGCTCATTTTTATATATCTAAGAGACCAAGACAGATGTTCTCCAAAGAATATTATCATCAGGAATTAAAATAAAAATTAGCATAGAAAAGGTTCCCATTTGACTTTTGAAGATGCTCTTTGGGTCTAAATGAATCATTCTGGAAGCTTTGGTAGTTTTAAACCTTACCTTGTAGCCCAGGCTAAGCTTCCCCAGGGCTGGGATTACAGGCTAAGATAGGCTTTCTTCTCTCTCTCCTTCCTCACTTGCTCTCCCAGCCCTCTCCCTACCTTCCAGAAAGGATCTCTCTCTATATCTCTGGATAGCTGCCCTCAAACTTGTAATCCTCCCACCAACCTCCTAAATGCTAGGATTACACCATGCACTGGCTCCTAACATATGTCTGGGTCTCTGGGCCTGTGGAACATCACACCTGTTGATTACCAAGAGGTAATACAGAACTTTGTCAAATAAACCAGGAGGCAGACCCCCTGTGGCTGCACTTCTGGGGGTTCTAACTGGGCTATGGCACAGGCCTTTGTGCTTTCTGAGCCTCACAGATGATTCTGATGGGTCTCTGATTCCTTTGTGCTTTCTGAGAACAGTGGTTCCTGGATCTGTGTTATTAACTGAACCTGGAAACTTGTTAGAAATGCAAATTGTCAGGCCTACCAGTGGATTCTGGATGTGGGAACTAACAAGCAACCTCTCCTGGTGATCTTCATGCTGGGTAAGCTGGTACCCAGCTCTCCTTTCTGCAGTTCTAAGGGAATAAAAAGTGCCTAGCCAGCCACTCTTCCCTTTGGGTTCTCTTACTCTATGTGTGAGTGTGAGTATGTGTGTATGTGTTTTGAAACAGGGCCTCACTATATAGCCCTGGATGACCTGCAATTCACTATGTAGATCTTACCTTTTTAAATTAATTTTTATGTATATGAGAATTTGCTTGCATGTATGAATGTGCACTATGTGCATGAAGTGCCTGCAGAGGCCAGAGAGGGTGTTAGATCCTCTGGAATTGGAGTTACAGGTGTTTGTGAGCCACCCTGTAGGTACTGGGAACCAACCCAGGTCCTCTGCAAGAACAGACAGTGCTCTTAATCTCTGAGCCCTCTCTCCAGCCCCTGGAGTTTTCCTCCTGTTAGTGCTCCTGAAAAAGTATGCATGGTGTTCTAGAATTGTCTGTGTTCTGCTTTCTCAGAAGTCCCAATTTGAATGACAAGTCATGTTTGCTATAGTTCTAGCTGAATTCATAGTCATGCTCAAAAATAGGAAAAAAAAAATCAGTGGAGCAGACATTGTGGGACTGAATTCACATGAAATTAGATGGAAAAGGGTCCTGGCTAATGTCAGGACCAGCATCATTATGTGCATCTGTGGCTAAGCATCATGCCTGCAGCCTGCAAGTGAGGATGGGGCCCGAAATAGCTCATATGGCAGTGGCACATTACTGTAGCAACAGAAAGTTCACCTTGAATAGTCTGCAAAACTAGCCACAGTGCATTTCTTATCAAGAAAGACAGAGCTGTCGTAAAGCCCTTGAGTACTGGTGGGCTTTGGGACTTTCTTTGACACTGTCTTTGACACTATGAGCTCTAAACAAGTCTGGTCTTGAGGAAGATGAGGCCATGTGGAAAAGGACCTAAGGGCCCAGCTGACAACTTGGCCATGCCAGGCATGCAAGCAGAGCTACTTAGGACCAGCTAATGAGACCAGCCAATTACCTGTGTATGTGGCAGCTGACTGCAATGCGTGAATAAGGCCAAAGAAGACTGCTCAGCTGAGCCCAGTCCAGAGTGCTGACCACAAATTACTGAGCAGATTAGCTGGGTTGTGTGAGATGCTGCAAAACCCAGCACGCTAGGAAACTCCAATGTTCCTCCCCTCCCTTCCCTCTCTCCTCCCGCTTTTATTTTATAATTATATTATAAATAATATTATAAAATATTATTTATTTTTTGAGATAGGGTCTCACTTTGTAGCCCTGGCTGACCTGGAACTCCCAGTATAGACCAGACTGGCCTGGAACTAACGGAGATCTGCCTGACTCTGCTTCCCAGGTGCTATGATTAAAGGTATACGCCACCACACCCAGTCCTCCTCTTTTTTGTTTTATTTTTCTGAGACTGGATAGGCCAGGCTGGCCTTGTCTCCCAGCAGTGCTCCTGTTCAGACTCCTAACTGCTGGGATTGCAGGTATGTGCCACCCTCCTAGGCTTAGGCAGTGCTTCTCAGAAGTATCTGATAGGCTTGAGTGGTGTTTGGGCCAGAAGGGCAATGGTTGTGTGTCTGAAGTCAGATGGGAGAACTGAAGGTCACTGAGTTCAGCAGTATCAGCGATGAAGGACATCCAGGGAGATGTTTGGTTCTTTCTTCTAAAAGACAAATCATGCACATAGCAAAATAAAACTGAGTAACATTTCCCAAATATCTAGGAGAAGCCTGTCTTTTCTTAGGAATGATCCTTGTTACCTAACATTGATGCTTTGAGGAAGAGCCTGACCAATGAGCCTGCCCCTCAGTAGAACTTAGAGACTGGAACAAGCACTAGAAATCAGTATTGCCTGTATATAGTATAGCCCTTGCTCTAGGGGTGGCTGTGAAAAGATAATGCTCTATCCCCTGCCCTCTTTTGCGTTGCTGGGGATGGGGCTCAGGGCCTTGGTTCGACCATTGATCCACACCCCCAGACCCACTTTGACCCTTTAATCCCAGCACTCAGGAGGCAGAGGCAAGATGATCCCTGTGACACCCAGGCCAGCCTGGTGTACAGAGTGGGTTCCAGGCCACTTGGGGCTACAGAGAGACTCTGTCTCAAAAGGCAAGCAAAACAAAAACATACAAAAAACAGTGTGGTGGTGCATAACACTTAGGAGGTAGAGGCAGTCGGTTATCTGTTGAGTTGGAGGCTAGCCTGAGCTACATAGTGACACCCTATTTCAAAACAAAACAACAAAAAACCCACACAAAAGGGGTGGAGGAGGAGAGAGAGACTGGAGAGATAGCTCACTTAGTAAAGTGCTTGCCTTGCATTTGAGTTTGAATTTTTGAACCCAGAATAAAAAGAAAAATGCCAAAAGCAACAGGGGAGCTATTGACAGGTCTGTCTGTCTTCCTTCCTTTCTCTCAGATTTTCTGAAACTCTGTGTAGGCTGGCCTCAGTCTCACAGAGATCTGCCTGCCTCTGCCTTCAGAGTGCTGGGATTAAAGGCCTCTGTTATGCCACACCTGACTCTTTGACAGACTTTAAACAAAAGAAGATTAGAACCATTGGAGCATGTAGTCTGGATCTGGGTGGAGGTAATGGCTGATGGAAAGGCAGGTGGACAGGCTGATGGCACTGGTGTCTCATGTGATATCTGAATCACACTCTTTAATTCTGCCTTTCAGAGGCAGAAGACAGAGTCAATCAGCTCGCACATTTTCATTATCAGTGGGCATCGGCTTCTCCTTTTTCATTACTCCCTGTTAACCTCAATTTCCTCTAGCATCTCCTCACGCCTAAAGGAAAAAAAATTAACTGGTTTGTTTTGTTTCGATACAGCGTCTCAGTCTTTAGCCCATGCTGAGTGGGAACTGGAAGCAATCCTCTTTCTCAGCCTGCTGGGTGCTATAATTACAGGCATGAGCCAAAAGACTAACTTTCTAGCCTTAAGGTGTTTTGTCAGGTTCTTGCTTTGAATGTGAAATGTCCCCTCCTGCCTCGTGTCCCCAGCTGGTGGTATTGTTGTGGAGCCTTTAAGAGGTGCAGCCTTGCTGGAGAAAGCCAGTCACTGAGGGCAGGCCCTGATTTTCACAGCCTGGTCCCATTTGTGATTCTGGACTGTGTTCCTTTTTAAAGTGTAAGCCAAATGAGGTGTTCTTCCTTAAGGTGTTCTTGTACAGCGACAGGAAAGATAATGTATACACACATCTAGTACATTCTTTCCCTACTGCTCTTTGCCTGCCCTCTAGCTCTTTAGAGCACAACGTTGGGAGTCAGTTGCTTCTTCCAGGTGGGTCTTGGAGACTGAACTGGGTCATCAGCCTTGGCAGCAAGTGCCCTTGCCCACTGAGCATCTCACCAGCCTCAAAGAAATTCTCACTATTCTCAGGGTCTCACTGGGTAGCCATGGCTGCCCTGGAACTTGTATAGAGCAGGCTAGCCTTGAACTCACAATCTGCCTACCTCTGTCTTCTGAGTTCTGGGGTTAAAGCTGTGGCCCACCATGCTCAGCTGTGTTTTAACTTTTGCTTTCTGGTGGTACAGGCCTTGAACCCTGGTCTCACGCATGTGAGGCAAGCACACTGCCACTGTGTTGCTTCCCACTCCCACATTTTAGTTAAAGAAATTGTGTGTGTATATGTGTGCGCATGATGTGTGGGGTACATGCATGCCACAATTACTTTGTGGAGTCACTTTTCCCCTTCTACCTTTATCTGGGCTCCAGGTTTTGAACTCGAATTTTCAGGCTTATATGACAAGTGCCTCTTCCTGCTGAGTCCTGCAACAGCCCCCTCACCTCTAAATTTTGCTTTAAATATCAAACATCTCACGGGCTGCTGTGAAGGACAAGCGGTGTTGCCATACTCTAAAAGATGTTTTGGAAATTAGCACTATTATAGTTTGAATATAAGGTGTCCCTTGAGGCCCACGTGCAGGAGGCTTGGCCCTCAGCTATTGTGCTACTGAGAAGCAATTGGATTATGATGATGCTAACCTACCTGCTGGATTAATCAGTGGATGAGTTCACAGCTGGATGGGTTACTAGGAGCTAGGGCCCAGTTGCAGGAAGTAGGTTGCTAGAGATGAGACTTTGATTTTTTAAAAATATTTCAAAATTTTATTTATGTGTATGAGTGTTATGCCTGCATGTATATAAGTGCACCATGTCATGAAATGCCTGCAGAGGACAGAAGAGGATACTGGATCCCTGAAACAGGAGTTAGGGAAGATTATTAGCCATGTGGGTGCTGGGAACTGAGCTGGGGTCCTCTTCAAGAGCAGTAAGCGCCTTTAACTGCTGACCCATCCTCCCGCCCCTGACTCTCTTTTTTTTTTCTGATGGTCTCCCTGTTCAGCACAGGCTAACAGCCTGGTACTATGTAGACAACAGTGGTCTCACACTTTTGGTAATCCTCGTTCTTCTGCCTCCCAAGTGCTGAGATTACAGGAGCACATCACCACATCACTTTTGATGGCTGTGTCTTGTTCCTGCCTCTCCCTCTTTTTAATGTGCTTTCTGGTCCCATGAAGGAAGAAGGTCAATCTGCTGTGTGTTCCCTATAGGCCAGAAACAACAGAAGCAAGGGTCTGTGGAATGAAGCCTCTGCAACTGTGAGCCAAAATTAACTTTTTCTCCTTTTAGGTTGATGTCAGGTATTTTTGTTGTAGCAATGCAAAGCAATTAACAGGATGAGAGCTGGAATTGTAGGGCCGCCAAAAGCAGTCTTCCCAGGGAAGCACAGCTGCAGTACTGGCATGGAGCCCTGTTTGTCCCTCCTTGCAGCAACATCTGCTCCACATACTTGAGTGTGTGCATAGAAGGCTCAGCAGCCGTAGTAGTGCAAAGCATGTGAATAGAGATGTGTATTCTTCTCAGCTGAGGGCTTTCCTGTCTTAGGAACCCTGTGTAAGGTCCCATCTCCCTTCCTTTGACTGCCTTATCATGGGGTATGTTCTTTTCTATTTCCCAGCAAATCAGGATCTTAATTAGTTCTTCTGCATGGCCTGTAGATTGCTAACCTTTAGGGAGAATAGCACTCTGTCAGGACTCCTGGTGCAATAAAGGGAAAAACTATTTTTCAAACAAGTAATTGACTACATTTATTTTGGCACAGACATCTACTTTAAAGCTTTAGTGAATGCGGCATGGTATTAAAGAGGCTGATTTCCAGTAGCCTGAAAAATAATATCATGATGGGTATGGAACAGATGGTGGAACATTTATGTTAAATAAAAAAGCTCAGTCACCTTAGGGAGGCAGCACTTGGCCACTGCATCCTCACCTGATTTTTCTCATTTTTTTACAGTGTACACACACGCCCCTATGACAGAGATTAATGCTGGGTATTCTCTATTGCTTTCCACCTTATTTTTCAAGACTGAGTATCTCTCTGCACTTGGAGCTCTCCAGTTCTGCTAGACTGGCTGTCTAGTGAGCTTCAAATGATTTGCATGTCTCTGCCTCCTGAGCACATGCAGGCACGTGCTACTGATATAGGGGAAATGGGAGTCCCCTCTTGGGGCTCTTAGCCTCAATAAAAGAATTTAAGAGTGGAGTCAAACAGAAGCTTAAGGAAAATTTTATTTGCATTTTAAAGAAAAACCTCTAGGACAGGCAAGTTGTGAATCTCAGGAGACACTTGGAGGAGGAAGATGAAGGAGAGAAACAAAAAAAACAGCGTTTGAGTCGCCATAAAGGTCAGACACATGGTAGACTAGCAGCTGGGATAGGAGCTTTAGGGGAAGAGTAAAAAATCCAAAATGTTGGGACAGCCCATGGTACTGGGAGAGCATGTCTAGAAAAGAAATAGAAGAAAAGGAATGGTTACACTTCTATGAATCTCCAGAAAAGTGGTCAGACTACGAAGCCGCATGTCTTCAGCCCAGTATGCTACCACACTAGAGGTGGGAATTCTGGGCAGGAAAAAGACAGCAATGTACTGAAGAACTAACTAGTACGGTTCTCTCTTCAGCATGCCTTACAGTGAGCCCGCCTTCCCAGGAGTGGTCCTATGGCCAAGTTACTGACCTGGCTCAACTAGAGTTTTCTCTTAATTGTTACTGTAATACTACCACACTTTTTTTTTTATGTGGGTGCTGGAGATCCCAACTTGGGTCCTCACGTTTGCATGGTAAGCATTTTATTGACTGAGCCATTTCCCAGCCACTGCTTTCTGTTTTTATGAGACAGGATCTTGTTATGTAGATCAGGTTGACCTCCAACTTGCAAAAGAATCCAAAGTAACCCTTCAAAATGGGCAGCTGGGAGGGGACATTGCACAGAGGTTGGCAGCCAGCAACACTACTTAAGGCTTGCCCAAGGGACTTTTACTGCAAAGGGATTTAATGATAAAGCACAATCAAAGTATTCATCCCAATACCACAGACAGTCTAAATAAAACTACTGAAATGTGATCATAATTTGATTGAAAAATATAAGCCCACAAAATATTGGTTCCAAAGAAGGCACAGAGGTTCATGTCTGTAATCTCAGCATTCAGGAGGCTCAGGCAGGAGACTCACAGTGGGTTCCAAGCCAGCCTGGTCCACATAGTTGAGTTCAAAACAGCCTGAACTCCAGAGTGAGACTGTCTCAAAAAGCCAAGAAAAACTAGGCATGGTGGCACACATCTTTAGTCCCAAGCACTCGGGAAGCAAAGGCAGGTGGATCTCTGTAACATCAAGACCAGTCTGGTCTACATAGCAAGTTCCAGGCCAGCTGGGGCTACAGGGAGACCCTGTCTCATAAACAAAAAAAGCCAAAAAAAAAAAGGTTAATCTTAGAGGCTAGGAATTCTCTCAAAAATAGTTTGAATGGGGTTAAACATGAGGGAAAGGGGATAAGGAAGGTCACTTGGCATTGGATAAGATCAAAATATAATGATATATATGTATCAAAATGCCATAAGAAGACCTAATCTTTTTTTGTCGTTTTTTGAGACAGGGTTTCACTTTGCAGTCCTGGCTGACTGGCTGACCTGGAACTTGCTATGTAGACCAGGATGGCCTTGAACTCACAGAGATCTTCCTATTTCTGTCTGTCTCCTCAGTCCTGGGATTAAAGGTGTGTGCCACCATGCTGGGCTGAAATCCATTACTTTGTATACTAAATAAGAAATCATTTATGCATATGTATGTGATCATGGCAACACTGGCTCTTTCGTGGAAACTTTCTCTTTTCACATATTTGAAGAGACATCTATAAACGTCAAAGTACATGATGGGACTGGAGAGATGCTCACTGGTTAATAGCACTGGCTGTTCTTACAGAGGACCTGGGTTCGGTTCCTTTTCTGGAGGGCCTTACACATGTTTGCTGAGAGTCTATCTTCCTTTGCTTTTTTTATTTCCCTCATGCCCCCCGATACCCCACCATCTCTATAAAGCCTTGTAGAGTGCTGACAATCAAGGTACATAACAACATGCCCAAGACAACATGTCTCTACTCAGACGCTACCAGCTTTTAAGTCTTCCAGCAAATTAATCTGTCTAGTGTCAAGAACAAGCAGCTACATTCATTATAAGTGACTGCAGCTTAACTATCTCCACAGGCACCTGACTGTTACCAGACAATTCCTATTTAAGACCTTCACATTTTCAAGGGAGAAAAAGTCTGGCTGATTTTGCAGAAATTAGATCATCCACGTGAAGACTTTAATATTCTGTTTATTGCTCTCTGAGACTGGCTGTCTTGTTACTTTATGCCTGCGGTTATTACGAGTTCCCTCTCAGTTCCGGGTAGGCAGGGGCTGTATTACCTTGCTCACACTTATAACCATGTTTTCCAGCATGACAGGTGTTTAACAAAGGTCTGAGGAATGACTGGAGTGTATTCTTTTAAAACCACACTGTTTGTCTGTTAGTTTGTTTGAGGTAGGGACTCTCTATGTAGCACAAACTGGTCTGGAACATGTGATCCCCTGGAACATGTGATCCTGCAGTTGGGCTCCTGAGTACTGGAATGACAGTCTGAGAGTTTTTTTTTCTGAGTCTTTTTTTGCTGCAACCTGGCTGTGGAACCTTCTATTCCTAGTGCTATGCTAGGCATGTGCAGCCTATACCTTACTGCAACTGAAATTTGATTACATTTGCTTTTATCCCTTCTCCTGATTCATTCTCACAATCCATGTTGGAAAAACAAATTAGCATAGATTTATTCATAATTATTCCATTGAGTAGAGAGTTTGGGTCAATGGCTGGATCTCTATGACTCAAATAATTATGATACTTTTTGCATGGCCTGAAAATTCTTTTTTTTTTTTTTTTTAAAGTCAGTCTATATAGTTCATGCTGCCCTCCTCAAACTTGGGATCCTCCTGCCTCAGCCTCTTGAGTGCTAGGGAGGACTGAGCTGACAAGTTTGTGCCCCTACCACTGACTGAAAATACTTGTATTTAGGTTCATGATTATTTCAGGCTAACACAAGCTTAAGCCCTGTTTTAACTCTGTGCCACCTCACTGGTCCAGGGTGTGTCCATCACAAGCCTTAGGTACACAGTGTGTGGTAAAGGGCAAGGGAATATCGTCTTTTTCTCACATTCAGCGGTTTGTTCCTCTTTTTCTGGAGGCAAACCAACAATCTATTTTTGTTTCATTTGGATGTTGCATTTGGGGTTCAGAGATTCAAAGCTTAAGTGCAACATCTATGTACATACTCCCAGCAGGAGGAACTCAGGTATAAATGACAAAATACTGAAGGCTAAAGTCAAGGTCATTTTTGTGTGGTCTTGGCCAGACTTTAAACTGGCTGGCCCTTTGTTTTCTTGATTTTTCTTTTGACTTCTCTGTTCTTGCTAGCCTATTTTTTTATTTTTGGCTTTTTGAGACAGGGTCCTCTGTTGCCCCAGTTGTCCTGGAACTCACTATATTGACCAGGCTGGGCTCAAGCTCACAGAGATCAGCCTGCCTCCACCAGCTGAGTGCTGGAATTAGGGCATGTGCCACCAAACCTAGAGTTATTATTTTTAGTTTAAGTAATTTATATCAGTGCCTAAAGGACAGGACCTAAAACAATTTTATTTGGTGAAACATTTGGACACAGTTGGGGCAAGTTATTGTTTTTTATTTTATTATTTACTTTTTTTGTTTTTTTTTGATAGAATTAACATTTTATTTATTGTTTTTTATTTTATGTATGAATGTATTGCTTTCACGTACCATGTCATGCAATGCCCAGGAGGTCAAAAGAGAGTGTTAGATCCCTTGGAACTGGAGTTGCGAATAGTTGTTAGCTGCCATGTGGGTCCTGGGGAATCAACCCCAGGTCCTCAGCAAGAGCAGTCAGTGCTCTTAACTGCTGAGCCATCTCTCCAGCCTCTGATTTATTTATTTTTATGTGTGTGAGTGTTTTGCTTGCATGTATGTAGTAAGTGCACTACATGTGTACAAACTTGAGGAGAACAGAAGAGGGCAGTGGATCCCTTAGAACTGGAGTTATTGATAATTGTTAGCCATTATATGGATGCTGGGAACCCAACCCAGGTCCTTTGTAACAATAGCCAGTGCTCTCAACTGTTCAGCCATCTCTCCAGCCCCCTTTTTTGGTTTTTGAGACAGTGTCTTCCTGTAACCCCAGTTGGCCTGGAACTCACTATGTAGACTAGACTGGCCTCAGTCTCACAGAGATCCATCTGCCTCGACCATCTGTCTACCCACCTATCTCATCTATCAATCATCTATGTATTATTTCTATCAAGTATCTATTATCTGTCGACCATCTATCTCTGGTGTATTATGTATCAATTATCTATCATCCATTCAATCTATATATTTTTTGAGGCAGGGTCTTGTCCTTCGTAGTCCTGAAATTACACGAGTTAAGTCGGCACACCAGGGATTAAAAGAAGAAATCAAAAACCTTGTTCATCAGAGGCGTGGGCGCACAGCCTTCTGTGTACCTGCTCTTCTTGGAGCCGGGTGCAAGTCAGTCCTGGGGCATTCTGCTCTTACAGGAAACGGTGATTCTTCTTCATTCCACAAACATTTCACGAGCGCGCAGCCCTTTTATCTGTCCATTCTGCACAGGGAGTGCTGCCTTTTTTCCAGCATTGAAATCACCTGCTCGAGGTGGCGCCGCCAGCCAGGGCTGCCCTCCACGCGGCGGCCTCTAGCTGCTCAGCAGCTACCAGTGGCGCGCACAGGCGCGGGAGGACGCGCCGGGACCCCACCAGCGCACGGAACGCGCGCTCCTGGCGTCGGCACCCGGGTCGGAGCACCGGAAGGGACCTGTCAGGGCCTAGGGATTCCAGGCCCGGGAAGGGGGCGGGTGGAGGAGACCCAGGACGCGAAAGTGGGCGGGGCGGTGAAAAGGGATGAACACCGGAAGGAGGCGGGTTGTGTTTGTTTGGGAGAGAGCCGGAAGTAGGTGGTCTGGGCGGGTCGGTGTTTCCTAAGGGGAGCACGTGGGCGCGGGGCGGGACGAGACACCGGAAGTGGGCGGAATATGGGCGGAGTCATCCAGGACGCGGCCTACATAAGTGGCGCGCGGCGTCCAGACAAGCCTGGGCACAAGCGGCGGAGTTGGCGTGGTGCTTGGCGGCTTTTGCCGCGGGCAGCGGCGGGCGGCGGGCGGGTTGGGAGGAGGACGTGGGGTGCGGTGTGGCGCCGGGCCTCTGCGCGTTCCTGGAGGCAGCCGGAGAGGTGAAGCCGGGCGGCGGGTGGGAGGGGCCGGGCTGGGCGCTGCGGTTCTCCCCCCACCCCTCTGCGGCGCCGCGACGCAGTCCTCTGGGGTCAGGGCCCCGGTGGGTGTGGGCCGACGGGGCTGGTGTGCGGGGTTGCCCGGCTCCTCAGGGGGACGGGCCTGGGGCGGAGGTGAAGGACTCCGAGCCAGCCGTGGGGTGTGCGTGGCGGTGCGCGAGTGCAGACCCCCGAGGTCAGCTCCGTGCAGATATGAGACTTGCTCAGGGAGATAGGGGCGATGCACTGGCTTTCTCAGCCTCGGGATAGCCTTCGTTAGCTGTCTGGTTCTAGAAACTCCTGTTCAGGTAGATTGAGAATGGGCCCGGAGTGAAGGTGCAGAGACAGGTTCTAATGTGGAGAGTGCTTTTGGTGCTTGTCCCCTGTGTGTCATCACTTGACCACAGAAACAGGAATGAGGCACTCAGAGGCCATGTCTGTCTTGACAGTTCCTTTCTATGTGGGAACTAGAACTTCTGCAAGCCTTCCTGTACTGTAACTTTTACCTGTTACAGGCTGTCTTTATTGGCCATTGCTTGCCGCCAATTACTTTAGTACAAGGGTGAAAGTACAAGTATGCTGTCCGAAGCACCATTATGTTTGGAGTTCATTTCTGTGGAATAGAGCTTTAAGAAAGTGGGCTGTGCCCCTTTTTGTCTGTGATTAACTTTTTTCTCACGATCCTCAGCCTCATCTATTTCAATGGTGCAACACTCGTCATCCCCTTTTGGTTACCGGTCACCTTCAGACCGTTCAGAGGAGGGAAGAGTGGGGAATATGAAATCAGCCAAGCCCCAAGTGAATCATAGTCCCCACGGGGAAAGCCAGCGCGACCTGAGCCCCCTGCAGTCGACTCCCAGTTCTGCGGCTCCTTCCCAGGCATATGAAACCTATATTGATAATGGACTCATTTGCCTTAAACACAAAATTAGAAACATCGAGAAAAAGAAGGTAACTCACCCCCCCCCCCCGCCCTGTATATGCATGATCGCAAATTAGGGGTAAGGAGCTGGCAGTTTCTTTATATCAGAGAACTGATCTTCCTTACTGAAAAATTTAACTGACCTTGGAATGTAGTCTGGGAACAGTTAAGCACCCTGTCTCAATATTGTTTTATTTGCCAACCCAGCTGAATTAAGTATTCACAGTAAAACTACATTCTGCGTCTGGAAGTGCTTGAAGACTTGGTGTTTCAGGACCCGCTAATTCCTTGAGTGTAGTAGTATTTTTTGCCCTTCGTGAGGACTAGCCCGATGTTTTATTTTAGTTCGTTTTCCCTCTGACTTTGCAGCACTTGATATTGCAGTACAGTTGCTGCAGTCACTGGAGGCTTTTCCCAGAGCCAGAAAATGTTTCAGCACTAATTTTTGTATTGCTGGGTATTGGTTTAAGATTGTTTGGTGAAAGTATTGTAGACAGCCTTATAAAAAGGCTCAGGAATTAGTATCAGCCTAACATCTCAGTAAGTACTGCCAGAAAGATCCACATCATCTCTTGCTTCCTGAGTCATGTAACCTGTGAGACACTGTAGCCGCAGGAGGCACTGTTGTGTCATGATTCCCATCTGCTTTAGACAGGTAAGGCTGAGTGTTAACTGTTTTAAACACGAGCTGAAGACTAGGAAAATCTTAGGAAAGTTACTTCTAGTGGAGGGGTGTGAAGAGATTTTGAATCTAGTTGACCACATCTCTCCCCACTCCCCTTTGTGTTTTAGAAGCTGGTACATGAGTGTAGAAAGTTCAGTTGCTAGTAGTTTCTCTTCAGGTCTTATGTGTCTTTTGAAGACATGCACTTGAATACTAGTGTGATGAGATGAGTGTGCCTGGATCAGTGCAGGTTCTCTAACACTGAGAGCTAGTAGGTGCAGGCTGTATCAATGGAAATTTGTTAATGAGTTTCCTCAGGTGGAGAAACCGCATATATGTAACCTTTTATTCTCCATCCCAACAGTATGATGTATTTAATTCTGAATATCTGCCTGCTAGTACCAGTGATTTTGCTTCCAGCTCTGGGAAAGTATTTTAAGACACTAAGACTCCCAAATAGGAGGAACCTACAAAGTCTTGTGGAATAGTATAGTGGTTTTATTTATGTTTGGTCTTTTTGAGACAGGGTCTCTCTAGCCCCAGGTGACCTGGAACTAGCTATGTAGATGAACTCACTATGTAGAACATTCTGGCCTTGAACTCACAGAGATCTACCTGCCTTTTTCTTCTAAGTGCTGGAATTAAAGGCCTACATCATCATGCCTGGTGTATTTTTTTGAGAGGGTCTCACTGTTTAGCATTGGCTGTCATGGATAAATCCACCCACTTCTGCCTCTTGGGTGCTGGGATAAAAGGTTGTACTACCACATCTGGCCTATTTTTTAAATTATGTGTATATGTCTGTACATGTGTACAGGTGCTCCTGGAGACCAGAAGGTATCAGATCTAGAACTGACAATTTTGGCAGTTGTGAACTCCGGGACATGGGTGCTGGGAACCGAACTTAGGTTCTCTATAATATCAGAAAAGCCTCAACTGCTGAGCTATCTCTCCAACTCCTCATGTGTTTTCTTACTAGCAGATGTAGTATGACAGATAGCTGTATGTTTTTGTACTTAGTTTGCTATTAGAAAAATGCAGTATAGTTCAAAGGTAACAGTAGTGTAAGCATGAGCTAGTACAGAACTAGTCAGCCTTGTTGTGAGGGACTGTCCTGAGCATTGTGGGATAGTTAACAACAGGTAAGTACCAGAAACACTACCTCCCTCAGACTTCAAGTTGTGATACCTCAGAATCTCTAAACACTGCCTGATGTCTCTAGGAGATAATTGCCCCTTTGAGCCCCTCTAGGTTGGGCATGTGACTGACGTAAGTCCTCATGCCTGATGGTAAAAGAAAAGCCATCAAGAGAAAAAGAAATGAAAAAATGGCTCAGCTGGAAATGCCACTAGCCCACAAGCTAATGACCTGAGTGCAGTGCAGTGTGTGTCCGGCCATACACACAAAGATTTGCTACATTTTCAATTTCAGAATAATATGTTTTAAAAAAGTTAAATACCTAGTTTAAAGATTCTGGGATGGGAGTTATTGTAATTGCCATATAAGCTAATATAATAATCTCAGTTGTGCCAGATGAGGTGGCACATGCCTTTAATCCCAACATTCAGGATGCAGAGGTAGGTGGATCTCGGTGAGATTGAAGCTGGCCTGGTTCCACATAGCGAGTTCCAAGGCAGCTGAGGGTACAGGGAGACTATCTCAAATAAACAAAATCTCAGTGACTAGGTATGCAGACTGCATTTATCCCACCACACCAAGACGTCTGTATCTTGTTAAACTACTTTTCCCCCTAGAACTATTCTCTATCAGCTCCAAGATTTTTGTATTCCACTGTGTCCTTTACCCCCTTTCATACTTCATAGCGCTACACACATCAGAACCCCTAGACATGCTAACAGATTCCTTTGTGCCTGGTTTTTGGAAACTTCTCTAGGTTCAGTGCTTCTAAATACTCTGTTTTATCTTATGCATGTATATATGTGTACCATGTGCATGCCTGGTACCTGTGGAGGCCAGAAGAGAATGTCAGATTCTCTGGAACTGGAGTTATAGGTGGTGGTTAGCCGCCATGTGGGTGCTAAGAACCAAACCTGGGTCCTTTGCAAAGGCAGCAAGTGCCCCTAACCACAGACCTGTCTCCAACCTTTATTTTATTTATGAGTATATGTTGTGTATGAGGATTTGTACTGAGACCAGGAGAGGTTGGATTCCTTGGAGCTGGAGTTACAGGTGGTTGTGAACTGCTTTATGTGGGTGCTGGGAAATGAACTGGGGTCAAACTTTGGAAGAGTAGGAAGCATTCTTTAACTGTTGAGTATCACTAGCCCCAGGAGCTTATGTTCTTAAGGAGGTGTTTTTATGGTCCTTTTTCCCCCAAATAAGCCTTCACTGTTGAATACATTTTTACTGGAACACTGAATATCCAGGGATTCTATTGTTCACATAGAAAGTTACTCCTGTGAGATGGTTTGTTGAGAGCTGCTTATCCATGGTGGGAACTCTACCCTCTAGCAAGACATTCTTTCATCTAAAGTGAGAGATTAGTCCATACCTCAGAATTATGAGCATTAAATGAATGAAAAATGAAGCATCTGTCACACTCCCCTGTCATGACACACCACTGCCCCCCTCCAGCTCTCATGCAGATGTGACTCTTGATGTATGAACATTGCACCAGTTAGAAGCACTTTCCTGTTGGAACAGTAGATAGTTGAGATAATTGAAATGTCAGAATCACTACATCCCAGCTCCAATGACTTGTACCTATTGGTTCCAACCTGTTTTTAGAGCTGAGGCTACTGTGTCCTTGAGATGTCACAGACAAACTCCTGGAGTCTGAGATCAGCCCTGATTGGATGGCAAGCCTATGGAGTAGCTACCAAGTTGTAGCGAGTGGAGTATATCCAGAATTTCTTGGACCAACTTGATGGGACAGAGAGCAGATGGATGCTGTTCTGTGTTTTTTCCACCTGATTTGTTTGTAGTGAAATGGTAGTTTGACAACTTGTTTCAGAAACTTCATTTGCTTCAGTTTCCTGTCAGACTGTTGTAGACACATGTTTCTCTTCTGCAGCTCAAACTGGAAGATTACAAAGGTCGCCTAGAAAATGGAGAGCAGCTTAACCCTGACCAGTTGGTAAGTGGCTTATGATCTTTCCTTAGGTTTACTGGTTTCCTTTTTTGATAAAACTTGAGGTGGATTCAGTGAAGCTGGTTACTTGATAGGCCAAAGAGGAGAAAGAATCCCCTGGTTTTCTCCAGTGACTGTTGTCTTTGTCTGCTATATTGTACAGTTTGGCTCTGTTTCTGCTTCAGTGTTAGATGGTATGGGTTGGGTAAAGGTTAAATAGAGATCAGCTGAGTTACCATATACATTGAAGTTTATACTAGGTTAGACTGGACACAGAGTATACTCTAGTTTTGAACTCTTCACTGGTTTAATGTAAACCTGACATTTCTGCTCTAAAATAGAACCTTTTTTTTTTTTTGAGACAGGGTCTCACTATGTAACACTGGATGTTTAGAATTGGCTATGTAGACCAGGCTGGCCTCAAAATGACAGATTCATCTGCCTCTGCCTCCTGAGTGTTGGGATTAACGGTGTTTGCTACCACACCTGGCTGTACAATCTATTCATGGTAGCTTGTCTCAGGTTTCTGCAGTTGCTCCCTTTAATTTCTTTCATATTATTCCTACTTTCCTATCCTGAATTGCCATCTTTCTGTGCTCTACCATGGAACTCTATTTCCAGCTCAAATGTCTAACCTTTTAAAAATTAATCTTACTCTACTGGGTGTGGTGGTGAATGCCTTTAATCCTAGCACTCTGCATTGTGAGTTCTAGGCCAGCAAGCCAGGAGAGTTATACAATATGACTGTCTCCAAAAGAAAGAAAAAAGAAGAAGAAATTAACCTTGCTGTAAATATTGACTACATTTTCTCTCTTCTTGAGATAGTGCACTACTCTAGCCAAGGCCAGGCTTGGACTCACAGCAGTGTTCCTGCCTCACCTTGTCAAACACTAACATTATAGGCATGAAACACCATGTTCAGCTATTTTTTTTTCTTTTATATCTTTTAACTTGTCCATGGTATGCCTGTTAATTCCAAATTTCATATAATCTGTGAAGGAGAGTTTTTGCAATATGGAATTTAAAAAACTACATCATTGATATTTACTGTTTTGGCCCGATCACATTTCTTGCTTTCTAGGAAGAGAAAAAAATGTATTTGAAGTTATTTGAGATTTGTTTATTTATTTTTATGTATATATTATGTATGTGTGTATGTGTGTGTGTGTGTGTGTGTGTGTGTGTGTGTGTCTCTGTCTGTCTATGGTTATGTGAGTGTGAGTGCCTGTGAGGCCAGAAGAGAGCGTTGGATTCCTTGAAGCTGGAGTTGCTAGCTGCTATGTGAGTGCTAGGAATCAAACTTGGGTCCTCTGCAGGAGCAACAAGCACTCTTAATTGCTGAGCTGTCTCTCCAACCCAGCAATTTAAAAAATGATTTATTTTTATTCATGTGTATATGTATATGTCTGCATGCATGTATGTGCATGTGCATGGGGGTGTCCACAGGGGCCAGAAAAAGACATTAGATTTGGAGCTGAGTTACAGGTGGTCGTGAGCCACTCGATGTGTTTGCCGTGAACTAAACTCAGGTCCTCTCTCAGAACAGTAAATACACTTAACCACTGAGCCATTTCTCCAGCTATTTTTCTTTTCTTTTATATCTTTTAACTTGTCCATGGTATGCCTGTTAATTCTAAATTTCCTATAATCTGTGAGGGAGAGTTTTTGTTATATGGAATTTAAAAAACTGCATCATTGATATATTACCTGTCAGCAATTTAGGGAGCTTTTGTTTTGACCTGCTTGTGCTAAGGTGGCCACAGAGTTGCTGTTTTCTCACTCTGGCAGGAAGCAGTGGGGAAGTATGAAGAAGTGCTGCATCATTTGGGATTTGCCAGGGAACTTCAGAAAACCTTCTCTGCACTGAGCCAAGATGTGAGTATGTTCCCAGAACCACTTAACCACTGTCCTTGGAGACAATGCCACTCTCTAAAATGATGTTTCCTTTCCATTTATTTGTGCCACCCTGATCTTTTACTGGAGAGAAAGTCAGGGATAGCTAAGTTCTTCCGATTATATATAATCTCAAGAGAATACCAATGGCATCTGAATATGAGACATTGTGAATGAAGTATTGGAAGTGGAAGTACAGAAATCATTGAGAAAGAGAATAAACTCATTTTGAAGATGCTTGAATGTGGGCCTGTAAATTTGTATCATAAAGTGTAACATTCTAATAGTGTCTCATTCAGCACAGGAGAAAACAGAATTGATGCTTTATTAGACAAAATATGAAAATAATTACAGAAAACTTATGTTTCATGTTGTTGAGGGAGTTTTAAAATTATTCTTTGTGAAATATGTGTCACAAGGCAGTCTTTCTTGGTAAGTATTTGTTTAGCTATTGTCTGTCTGTATAGCTCAGACTGGCTTGAACACTCTACTCTTTTGTCTCAGCTTTCCAACTGCTAGGATTATAGGCATGCACCATCAGGCTGAAATAATTTCTAGGCTATTTTCTTTTATATTTGCAGTAGTGGGGTCTGAACCAGGGACTTGTTCTAAGTAAATCCTTTACTGCTCAACTATATTCCCGGTTCTTTATTTTTATTTTGAGACAAAGTCTCACTAAATTGCCCAGGATGGCGTTGAACTCATATGTAGCTCAGACAAGCTTTCAATTTGTGATCCTCTTGCCTCAGCCTCCCGAGTAACTACGATTACAGGCATGTACCACAGTGCCCAACTCTAGGTATTTCAGATTTATATGTTAAATTTATTCAGTTTTGGTCTACTTTACTATGAAGAGATTTTCCAATACCTTCTTTTTGATTAGATAGATAGAAGTATATTTGTTTCAAATTTTCTATCTTCTGTCTCTTCCCAAAGCTGCTCTATCAAATTTTAATTTTCTTCTCAGGCATTTTTCTCATTTATGGTGTTTTCTTTTTAAAAACACCTGTCAGGTGCCAGATACCTATGTAGTTCCACTAGATTCTTTCAACAAGTGAGGTGGAGATCCAGTAGCTGTGTTTTACAGTTTTGGAATCTGAGACTCATTACAAATTCTATTCATAGTTAATAGAGCCAGGATATGATCTTGATTTCTTTGCTCCCCTAAAAGGTTATGTTATTTTCCCTAGGACATTGATAAATACCTATTTACATGTTCTTCCACTTCGGTGTATAGGGACAGCTCCTCCCTCAGCAAGTTTTGTGGGTCCTGTAAAAGTATTTTTTACTTCTACCTATGCTTTAGATTTCCTTGCACTTGGGATACCACAGTCATCTAGGGCTTGCCTGCTTGGGTCCGGTCCTCAAGAGCTTGCTGATACCTTCCTGCCTTTTTCCTGGTTATTTTGGGACTATTAAGCCTTCTTTGGTAGATTTTGTAGTTTGTGGAACATTTTTTTTCTTTCCTGCTCAGTCTAACTACTTTGCCACATTCTTCTTTGTTTTTTTCTTTTTGTTTGTTTTTTTTTTCTTTTTGAGACAAGGTCTCCCAATAGCCCCAGCCGGCCTAGAACCTGCTCTGTAGATCAAACTGGCCTCATGTCACAGAGATCCACCTTCCTCTGCCTTCTGAGTGAGATTAAAGGTGTGTGCCCTTTCTTCATCTTGGAGTGCTTTCTGTCCTTCTTTGGGGAACCATTGGGGTGCTCTCTGTCCCTCAGTGGGGAACCGTTGAAGTGCTCTCTGTCCCTTGGTGGGGATCCATTACCCCGAGTCATGACTTAGAAGACAAGTTCTTCTAGATGCTTATTTTATGTGTTTTTCTTTCCAAACTGATCATTGACTGAAGCATAAGAAAAGTCTAAGGTCGTCTTAGTTTCTACCTAAATAAGGAGAACCAGGCTCTTAGCAGCTGTTTATGACATCTAATTTTGAGTTAAAAGACTGTGTACTTGTTGATTTGATTCATTCAGCAGGTATTCGAGGTCTTGTGTATCAGGCTCTGTGCTGGGCAGTAACGCATTGGTGAATAACCAAGACACAGTCACATTATGGCTGCAAATAAGGATAACTAGGGGTTGGAGCTTGAAGCTCCATGGTAAAACACTTGCCTTGCATTTGTATGACCCTGGGTTTTTATCCCCAGCACTGCCAAAAAATAAAAGTAAATAAAAAGTAAGCAAGTAGTTGATGTGACTTGCTGGAAGACTTTCAGGGTATTAAAAGCTGTAAGAACCCCTAATCCAATCTTTTAAAAAATATTTTTTTGTGTGTGTATATTGAATGTTTTGCCTGCATGTATGTAAGTGCACCCGTGTCATGCAATGCTCACGGAGGCCAGAAGAGGATGTTGGATCCCCTGGAACTGGAATTAATGTTGAAGACGAGTGTTAGTCGCCATGTGGGTACTGGGAATTGAACCTGAGTCATCTGTAAGAGCAGCCAGTACTCTTAACTGCTGAGCCATCTCTGCAGCCCCCTAATTCACTCTTGAAGATAAGCTAAAGAGAACTGGGAAGTAATGTTGCAGTATGCATTCTGTGTGTGTGTGGTGTGTATGCATGTGTGTTCTCATGTGCGTGCTTGTGCCCATTGTTGATGTCAGGCGTCCTCATCTGCTTTCCCTTATTTACTGAGGAAGAGCTGTCTCTAATCAGCTGGTTCAGCTAGCTAGCTCTTCCCAGGAGCCCCGGCTCTGTCTTTGAATGCTGGGATTGCAGACAACCACTGCACCTGCCTGGTTTTATGTGGGCTCTGGAGACCTGAACTCCATCCTCATACTTGCACTTCAGCCAGTGCTTTACCCGCTGAGTCCTCTCCGAAACCTGTTCTGTGGATGCTCTTGAAGACGCTTGGGAATCATTTGCTTTCCTTGGGTGATTTAGACTGAGGATTACTGGTGAACTCTGGATCCTCCTGCCTTCCTATTCCAAGTACTAGGATTATATGCATGTACCACCACACTCAGCTTAAAATCTTTAGATTGTGTGGACATCTCTGTTGGTAGTTTGGTGTATTAGAGATAGGTGTAATTTGAAGTTGAAAGTCAGCTGTTTTGATTATTCTCTGGTTACTTGAGACAAACCATTTTATTACTCAGTGACAGATTACACTGTTCAGTTTATCAGTTGTGAAATGTGTCATCTAATCCTAGCTATCTGGTGTTAGATTTTGTAACATGTGAATGACTAACAGGTTGATAGACATGAACCTGCATTTGTTTTAACAGCTACTGAAAGCGCAGAAAAAGGCCCAGAGAAGGGAGCACATGCTAAAACTTGAGGCTGAAAAGAAAAAGCTTCGAACTATACTTCAAATTCAGTATGTATTGCAGAACTTAACACAAGAACATGTACAAAAAGACTTCAAAGGGGGCTTGAATGGTGCAGTGTATTTGCCTTCAAAAGAACTTGACTACCTCATTAAATTCTCAAAACTGACCTGCCCTGAAAGAAATGAGAGTCTGAGGTAAGCTAGTGAAAAGAATTTTCTGAAATAGAGCATGCAGCGCTTTTAGCCTTTCCATTATATATATATAGTTAGAAATTCATGAAGAAAATGTTAATTGGATTCAGTATGGGAAGCTTGGACATGTTTGAGACATCGTTTAGAAATTTAATAAATTTGAATGTTCTCATTCACATGATCTTTATTGGAACACTGATTTAAAAAATGCTTGATCATTGTTTTAACACTATGCAAATATTAACTGAGATACTTCTTATAGATATTCCAAATGTGTTTTTTTTTTTTTTGCTCTTTGCTTTCCCACTCCTGTGGTATTTTAAGTAGCAGTAAATAAAATTTAACTGGATCAGTATTGTTAAACTTTGAAAATGAAAATTATTTGGTGTTCATATACTGTGATTAAGAACTTAAAATAGATCTGGTAATTTAAAACTCTGCAAAATTGAGGCTGCCTAATACTTCCTTCTGCAATTAGTCACTATTTTTATTTTGATGGAGTAACTTGGCTAACAAACAGATATTTGTGGTTTGACTTTGATAAATATGAATTGGTCCAATTCTTTGTTCGCTGTGTGGACGCAGAGCCAAGTTCTGCTGTGACTAAAACCAGCCTGATGTCAGGCAGAGCTGGACAAAACTGAGCCGCAAACCTCTGCTCCGCTGGCAGTGCCCTCCTTCATCACCTCTTTGCTGCTTGTTGTTCCCTTCTCGCCTTGCTGGGCTCAGGGAATGGAGCCTTCAGTTAAGAAACAAGCTGCTCTCTCTGAAGTGTGGTTAAACACTGAATGTTTCCTGTGCATTTTTATTTCATCTGAGACAGGTACTTGGTAAATAATGACACTGTGTGGGCAGCTTAAACTCTTGGTCTATTCCTCTTAGTTAGTAGTGGGTAAAATCTTTTCTCAAAGTCATTTTAAGGAAACAATTTTACTTTTAAATATTTATAAAATTCAGTTTTTTACTTGCAAAGACTGAAAGGGTGAAATGAATATATTTGCATATCTTGACTGTTGATGGGTGCTATTGTGTACATTGTACTGCTCTGCGTGTACATGTGTGTGTCTAAAGCTTCTGTGTTCTGCCGCTGCTTTTCCTTGTCAGTGTCGAAGACCAGATGGAGCAGTCATCCTTGTACTTTTGGGACCTTCTGGAAGGTAGTGAGGAAGCAGTGGTAGGAACAACATGTGAGTTTTCTTTGCTCTGGATGCAGGAAGTAAATACTGAGCTTCTTTTTGTCTAGAGGGTTAGTATGATGTGGAGGGTCTAAACTGTGTCAGTCCGTCAGGACTTATATGTCTGACAGTACTGTATTCTTGGGAGAATGATCCATTTGTTTCTGTCAAAAGCAGCTATTGTATATTCCTGTTCACTAAAAGAGAA
Source organism: Eospalax fontanierii (assembly GCA_035773235.1). NCBI lineage: Eukaryota > Metazoa > Chordata > Mammalia > Rodentia > Spalacidae > Eospalax > Eospalax fontanierii. The sequence goes on from CM069551.1 coordinate 12,915,859, forward strand.
CTTAGAGATTTTGAAGTGGCCAGTCAATATGTTTTGGGAATAAAAACTACTAGTTTTTATTAAAGTACTAGTTCTGGCTTCAATACTAGCTTAATCATTTTGAGGTTCAGTTCCCTATTCTCAATAGGGGTCCATGTTCTGTTTGAGAACCTTAAATCCACACATTGTTAATATCAAGGCTTATAATTGGGTCATTGTAAGAAATGACAAGTGGTGTGGCTAGTCTTTTGGACAGTCAGATGAGCACATTCAAATAACTAGATAAGGAATATGAGGTATAAGGCTGATGTGGTGGCACACACCCGTAATCCCAGCTCTCTGGAGGCAGCAGCAGGTGGATTTCTATGAGTTCCAGGCCAGCTGGGTCTGCAAGGAGACCCTGTCTCAAAAAGACAGAAAAGAAAAAAGAAAAGAAATATGAAGTATCTAGCTTAGGATAATGAAAACTCAGTAGCATGGATCTAATAGACATTTTTGTCATTAGTTTAAGTTCTTCCTCTTTAGCAAATCAGTAATCTTAACTATGGGGCTGGGAAGATGGCTCAGTTAGTAAAGTGCTTGCCATGCAAGCATGAAGACCCACATTTGATCACCTAGTACGCATGTAAAAAGCTGGATACCCTGTATTTATAATCCCAGACCTGGGAAGGTGGAGAAGGAAGGGTCCCATGGGCTTGCTGCCCAGCCAATCTAGTTGAGTCAGTGAGCTCCAGGTTTAGTGAGAGGCCCTGGCTTTAAGGTGGAAAAATGATTGAAGAAGACACCCAATATTAATTGATAGCCTCTCTGGTATGTGCACTCATGTGAATGTGTGACCACACACAGACACACACAAAGAGAATATACAAGTTTTATAACTGTCAAGACTTCTGACCCTGTTTAAACTTAAATTGCAAGTGACGATTTAGTTTTTGAGCCAGGCACAGTGGAATGCACCTGCAGTCCTGGTTACTCTGGAGGCTGAGGTTGGAGGGTAGCTTAAGCCCAAGGCCAGCCTGGGTAGCAAAGCACATCCTGTCTTGGAAATTTTTTTTTAATGCTTTGGAAAGAATTTGCCAATTTCTTAAAAAATAAAGTGTATACCTGTTTGGTCAAGCAGTATGTTCCCTTAAGAGCCTGTACATGAATGTTTATACTGTCTTGATTCATAGTTGTACACAATTGGACTCTATACATACACTCCAGTAAACTGATAAAAAATATGGTATATCCTTCCCATAGAATGTCAGCAATTAAGAAAAGGAGTGAATGTGATGGCTCATGCCTGTAATCCCAGCACTTGCAAGGCAGAGGCAAGAAGATTACAAATTTGAGGGCTTTGAGGCCAGCCTGGTTGACATAGTGAGATCCTAGCCAGCCAGAGCTACATAGTGAGAGACTGTCTTAAAAAAAGAATGAATGAAAAAAAAAAGAGAGAGCCTGTGGTGTGATGACACACGCCTTTAGTCCCAGCACTTGGGAGGCAGAGGCAGGCGGAACTCTGTGAGTTCATAGGGAGTTCAAGGCCAGCTGGGGTTGCAGGGAGACCTTGTCTCAAAAAAAAAAAGATAGAATACACTACTAATACATATCAGAACATGGATGAAACTCAAAGTAATTATGCTACTTAAAGAAGCCAAACAAAATTGAATGTAGAGTGTATATACTCATGAAATTCTAGAAAAGGGTCCTGGTTGCCAGATCAGGGGACAAACTGTAGAGAGGCTTTAGGGATTTTGGGAGTTGATGAAAATACTTTAAAATTGTGATTCTGGTGGTGGTGGCTGTTAAAGCTGTGCACTTGAAGTAGGTGAAATATTTTTCTTTGTAAATAATACCTAAAGCTGAATTAGAGCCGGGTGTGGTGGTGCACGCCTGTAATCCCAGCACTGGGAAGGCTGAGGCAGGAGGATTGCTATGAGTTTGAGCCAGCCTGGGCTACAAAGTGAAACCCTGTCTCTTAAAAAAGAAAAAATACGGTGATTTAAAAGACAAAATCAATGTCCTGATCCTCCCTTGAAAGGAGTAATAGACCTAGATCAAGTATGAGTGCCCTGCCTGGTTTGGAATTGGGTTTTTATTTGATACTTAAAATGAAATATATTTAGACCTATACTTTGTAGTGCAGCAACTTTAACATGGCTTTTAAGTTTTTTGTTTGTTTTTGTTTTGCCATCTAATGTTCTAGGAGTGATCTACAACATAACTCCATTAAAATCTTAATTTTGTAACTTAAAAATACTTAAAGCAAGGCTGAACATGGTGGTGCACGCCTTTAATCTCAGCACTTGGGAAGCAGAGGCAGGCGGCGCTCTGTGAGTTCAAGGGCAGCCTGGTCTACATAGTAAGTTTCAGGGCAGCTGGGACTGCAGGGAGACCCTCTTGCAAAAAAACACTGAAAAAGAAAAAAAAAATACTTAAGCCAGATCTGGTGGCTCAAACCTGTAATCCCAGCTCTTGGGCAGCTGAGGCAGGAGGATCACTAATTTAAGGCCAACTTGGGCTATTTAGAGAGACCCTGACTTCAAATACCAAATAGAACAACAAAAATAAGTGTTCAACATAAGGTTTTCTATTGGCTGTGATTGAGGAGCACACTTCTACCTCTCCAAAGCCTTAGTTAATGGGGAACATAGAGTAGTGGCCAGCTAGAATATCTTGTCCTGAAGCTCAGGGAGTGTGTGCTGAGGTTCTTTGAGTTTTAGTCATATTTCAAATGTGAAGTGGAGGTTCAGAGAAATTTAACTTCCTAAATGTTAATCTAGTTTTTTTAATGTGTATTGATTCAGGGTGGAGCAAAGAGTAGTTGCTCTTTTATTTTTTGTGGCACAGACAATTTTGAATCTCCCCACTGTTGACTACTGTGATGATAGACTATAAGCAGGGTTATGCTGGGATTCCTGTTCCCAATAGTTTTCAGTGAATGATTAGGTTATGTGCTAACTAAGTCTTAATCACTCTTTCTTAGACAAACACGTGAAAGATCTACTGTCTAAACTCCTGAACTCAGGTTATTTTGAAAGTGTCCCAGTTCCCAAAAATACTAAGGGAAAAGAGGAAGAGATGCTAACGCAATCAGAAAAGAGAGAACAGTTATTGAAGACTGAATCTATCAAAGAGTCAGGTTTGTTGTTATCTTTGGAATTCTCTAGTTTCCTTTTTTTTCCTTTCTTTTTGTAAGACAGGGTAGAGCAATGTACACTAGTTGGCCTAGAACTTGGTATGTAAACTAACTAGGCTGGTCTTGAACTGGGGGTGATCCTCTTGTCTCTGCCACCCGAGTGCTGGGATTATATATACCACAACTCCTGTTTTTTGTGTATTTTTGTTTTTCTGTAATTTTGGGTTAGCATACAAAGAAATAGGGACATTTTCATACTTAATATACCTTTATACTTTGTTCTTACTCCACTTCTCCTCCTTCCTTGCTGTGAGTAACTACCCTTCTGCTCTTAAGACAGTTGTATTCTACTAGAGAGGTCAGTTTCTTACTATATTTTAAAACCACCATTTTGAAATTATTAATTTGTTGAGTTCTATACATACTGTGGTCTTTATTTGCTGCAAGGTAAGCCTAGGTTTACATGCCTGTAACAGGCACTCAGGAGACAGGAGCAAGAGGATCTCTGAATTTGAGGCTAGCCTGATCTACTAGTGAGCTCCAGGGCTTCCAGGGCTACATAGTCAGACTGTCTGATACAAAACAGAATGAAATCAGCAACAAGAACTGAAAACAGATTGCCATGATTTATAGTGTTAGGTGACAACTACTGCTGCTACTACTACTTCCTCCTCCTCCTCTCTCCCCCCTCTTGTCCTTCTCCTCTCCCTCCTCCTCCTCTTCTTTCTTCTTCCTCCTCCTTCTTTCTTCCTCCTCCTCCTCCTGCTCTTCCACCACTACACCCAGCTCACAATAAACACTAATTAAAACATTAGTTTTTATTTTGTTTCAGGAGAGTTCAGTAGCTTAAAATGAGGCATTTAAGGAATTTGGACGAACTTCTATATGAAACTACAGGAAGATAATTCCATTTATATTATGTTGGGCATAATTCAGGGTGGGCCTAGCAAGGCCACCTGCCAGGAGGAATGGAGGAATGGCTCTCGTGGGTGTGGTACTCCACATTGGTTGATTATGAAGTCAGTTCCTGCCCAGCACCTGGAGGGAACCTGATCCACCTGGGAAAAAATTGCGATTGGCTGTGGTCAGGACCCCACCCCATAAGGCTATTGGCTAACAAGACCTATAAGACTCTCTGCTCTTCTTTCTTGAATAAATGAGTTTGCAGCAGACCACCCCTGCTGGCTTTCCGCTCAACTCCCAGAGTCGGTGTTTTGACTCTGTGCCTACTCGCCCTCACCCACGGTAGAGATCCTTTGGTCCCCCTCCAGCTGGCCCTGAGAGCTGGGATTCCCAGCAATATTATAGTTTAAATGGAATCAGAGTAGAATACAGCATTTAAGTTCATGTTCAGCTATTAAGTTAGGGAAAAAAAGGCAAAATTAGGAAATGAAATGTACTTCTTAATTAATCCTTTCTTTTAAAAAGCATTAGTTATTTTAGTTATTTTCTGTTTAAATATTGTCTGTTTTTATGTTCTATGTGTATGCAGAACCTAGGCAGGTGCACTTGCCTACAGGCAGTTGTGAGGTGCCATGTAGGTACTGGCAACTCAACTCAGGTCCCCAAGAAGAACAGCAAATGGTCTTCATGCTGAGCCATCTTTCTAGCCCCTAAGCCTTCTGTCTGTCCATACTTTCTCTGTCTCCCTGTTCCTCATTTCCTTTCCACCGGGTTTCATATAGCCCAAACTGGCCTTAAAATCACTGTGTGGCTGAGGGTGGCTATGAGCCTCGGACCCTTCTACTAACCCCCCTGCTTTCACCTCTCCAATGCTGGAATTAAAGGCTTACACCACCAGGCGTGGTTTATGCCTTACTAGGAACCAACCCAGGAACCTAGTGCTTTGTGTATGCTAGGCAAGCACTCTGTACCAACTGGATTGCATCTCTAGCCCTACCTCACCTTAGTTCAATACCAAGTCCAAATAGTCCTGTGTTCCCTCTCTTACTCCTAATCATAGTATGGTTTGCCAGAGGCTCTATTTTGAGGTGAAATGATTGGTTATACCCATAAATTTGAGCTGTAATTTTTTTTTTTTTTTTTGGACAGATTCTCACTTTGTAGCCCTTGCTGGCCTAGAACTTACTGTGTAGTAGACCAGACTGGCTTCAAACTCAGAGATCCACTTGCTTTTGCCTCCTGAGTCTTGGGACTAAAGGTGGCACCTTCATGCCTGGCTGTAATTCTAGTTTTAATAAGGCTCTTTATGGGTAGGAAGAGCTAGACTTATTTTCAATCAGGAATAAATTTTTAGTTGGGAATGGTCGATCCACACCTGTTCCCAGCATTCAGGAGACTGAAGCAGGGATATTGTGAGTTTGAGACCCCTGTCTTTAAAGAAATTGATTTTTAGTGAAACTTGACTTCAGTGTCTTACAGGAGAAATATTAGCTTCTATTACAATATCTTTACACTCTATGATCTTTGTTTCTTTTTCTTTTATTGTGTACTGGGGATCAATCCAGGACCTCACACATGCTGGTCAAGTGCTGTGCTACTGAAATATATACTCTGAACCCCACAACCTTTTGACTAATAAGCAGTAATTAGAAGAGTCTGCTGTGGATATATTTACTTGTATTAATTTTTTTTTGTATTCTGAGGTCTTTGAATATGTTACTGGAATGAATTTCAGTTATAATCTGTTTAAAAAAATTTAGAACATATATTTGTTCTTTTATCTTCCCAGAGTCTGTTGTGGAGTTTGCACAGCCAGAAATACAACCACAGGAGGTGAGAGGTGTACAGATCCTTTGCTGAGGTGGTTTTTAACTTTCATCTGGTGCTGTGGTTTAGAATCTGAGGCTTGGGTGGGTGTAATGCCTTGCAGCTTGTTAGCTTAGTCACTGACTGGATTGTTGTCCTTGTCAATGCAGGGAAGATGAGGATGGTATATGTTCCATGTTGTGAGTACCAGAGGGCCTCTCTTGAAACACAGTTGCTCTCCAGCATCAGCTATTCTCTGTTTTAGGCTGTTAGGTTTGAATTTAAGGATTTGCAGAATTTTGTTTTCAGAGTTTACATTGTTAGCAGAAGAGGGTATTTGTTGTCTTTTTAAATGACATTGAAATTTGTGAAAGCTGAAAAGGATGGGAGAATTGATTGCACAGAATAATAAAAGAGCAAGGGAATGAAGGAGATTGGGAACAGTCTGTTTGTAATTGAACTATTCTTAGCTCTAACTTGTAAGGAAGGGTGTCCCTCAGGGTGACAAAGACAGAATGGCCTTGGTTAGAGGGCCTGAATAAGTGGCTGTGGTACCACAACGAGGTTCTTAGCAGTCTTAAGTGAGCCACACATTTCTGCTTTTGAAGTGTTAAAGTTTGTTTCTGTTAATTGAGGAAAAAGTGGGTATAGAAATGGGCCAGCCTCTCCAGGTAGGGTAAGGATAAGAGATTCATGTCACATAGTTTTAAAAAATATATTTTATTTATTATTTTTATTTTATGTGTATGAGTGTTTTGCCTGCATATAGGTAAGTGCACTTGCGTCACGAAGTGCCCTTGGAGGTCAGAAGAGGGTGTTGGATTTCCTGGAAATAAAGTTACAGATGATTGTTAGCCACCATGTGGGTGCTGGGAATTGAATCTGGGTCCTCTGCAAGAGCAGCCAGTTCTGAGTCATCTCTCTAACCTCTCATGCCACATAATTTCAAATCAGACCAATGGACTTAGGAATACTAATAGGGTTGAACGGGATCTTCAAAATCTTCGATGACTTTCAAGACTGAAGCACATTATTTCTCTGGCTTAGTTTCTTAACAGACGCTATATGACAGAAGTAAATTATTCAAGAAAACAAGATGAAGAACGATCTTGGGAAGCAAATGCCAGAAAACCAAATCCTCCCAAATGCTGGGATGTGCTTCCTGAGCCAGATGGTCAAGAGAAGCAGCAGGAATCCTTACAGTCCTGGGAATCTCCGGTTAAGCCCCAGGAGCTGTCAAAGCCTATGGTTTCTGTAGAGCAGAGGAAGCCTGGGTCAACTCTCCAGGAAGAGCAGAAGCAGCGCCTATCCATACCACCTGTCAGTCAGTGGAAGCCAGACACTCCCAAGTCCAAAGTGGGTGGCACTGAAGAGGAGCAGAACGCACAGGAAACACCAAAGACCTGGGTGGTTCAGCAACAGAAAGAACAAGAGTCAAAGAAGCCACCTGTCTCCTGGATGGAACCTGTGCAGAGTGAACAGAATACCAGCAGGTCGTGGGCCACTACTGTGTGCAGAGAACAGGCTTCAGCACAGCCTGGGGCTCCCAAGTCCTGGGAAAACAGTGCCAAGAGCCAAAAACACTCTTTAGTACCACAGTCACAGATTTCTCCTAAGTCCTGGGGAGCCGCCTCAGCAGTCCTCTTACCACATGACCAGCTGCTGCCCAGGAAGTTAAATGCAGAACACAAAGTTGTGAGTAGATCTGTATGTCTGCTGTCAGGCGTGGGAAAGGAATTGTAGTGATAACTATATTCCAGTAGCAAAGCTCATGTGGAGTTAATGTGGTATAGTTAATGTGAACGAGTCGATTTATTGCTTTCCTTAGAAATTTGGAAGCTTTAATCCAGTCTTGCAGCCTAACCTGAAATGAGATTTCTATAACTACCTGTTATTAAAAATTTTTTTTTTTTTTTTTTTTTTTTTTTTTTGAGGCAAGATCTTACCATAGTGATGTAGCTGGGCTGGAACTGGCTATGTAGACCAGGCTAGCCTCATATTCACAGAGATCCACTTGCTTCTGGCTCCTGAATGCTGGGATTAAGGGTTTGTGCCACCATACCCAGCAATGCCATAGTTTTAATGACACAATATTACATAAAAATGGGTAATTTAGATTAGGCTATGGTGTGAATAGGATGAGAGAGAGTAGTTCCACTGTATTTCACTTGGGGTCATTCAGCTGACATGTGAACAACTTTCTGACAGAAGCTATGCTTTTCTGTGTTTTTTTATCCATTTCAAATTTTCAGATTAGCCTGAGCACTAGATGAAGCAGGTACATGATGGCTGCAAGTGTTCTATCAGCTGGGGGATCTCTTTGAATTAGTTTTGTTTCTGTTTCAAAGTAAGAATTTTCTAGAGATAGGAAAGTATTGGCACTAGAGATTTTGTAGTTAGGTTTTGGTGTTGAGATTTAGTTGAAAAAGAAGGCCTCTTTCTGTGGCTGGTAAATCCATACTGCAGAATGTGAGGTTTATGATGAATGATCCTTGGATTAATCTGGGCTAGTTTTGCTTGTACAAAAATTGCAAGTTATTAACCGTAGCTCATTGTGCAGACTTGTTACCACCTTGTTCCAGGTTCACTAAAAACTTAGCTCTTAAAGTTCATAGTTGTCCTTAAACTTCTTCCCGTGTATGTGTATTTGTGTGTTTTGAGACAAGGTCTTAGTATGAAGCCCTGGCTGGGCTGGGACTCACTACGTAGACCAGGCTGACCTTGATTTCACAGAGATCTGCCTGGTTCTGCATCTGTAGTGTTGGGATTAAAGGTGTGTACCAGTGTACCCTCTTTATCATGAGGCTCTCTGATAAATCTGTGGTCATCTAACTATGAAGAATCATTTTGATTGGGGAGAGCAAAGCATTGCATTTTATGGATAAATATACCACCCCTCAATTTTGCTTAATGGAAAGAGAATTTTAGAGTTACTCATCTTTTTTGGGGGGGTACGAGGCTTTTTGAGACAGGGTGAGCTTTTTGTTCCAAGCTGGCTTGGAACTCACTATGTAGACCAGGCTGACTTTGAATTCACAGAGATCTGTTTCCTCAGTGCTGGAATTGAAGGTATGCTCTACCATACTCATCCAGTAAAACTTTTTAAGAAAACCTAACTTGAGAATTCCAGGCCAGCATGATCTATGAAATGAGTTGCAGGCCAGGCGGGACTCTGTAGTCAGACCTTACTCTGTCTTGGAAAAACAAAACAAAATGAAAGAAAAAACTCTAATTTGAAATTCCACCAGGTATAGTAATGCTGAACCTATACCATACTAGAATTTTGATCTCATGCTATTTGTTGAATGAGATTGAAAACCAGGGATGTTTAACTAGAAAGGTCAAAACTCGTATTTAATTTGTCTTTATGGCACAGGCAACATCATATTGGAGCTGTAGGATCTTTCAGTAACTTGGAGGACACTTACTCCTCTGTGCCCAGCTGTTCTTGGCTGTGAAGAGCATGACTAAGTGTAGCTAAGTGCAAACTAGAACTCAAAGTCCAGACACTAGATACCTGAAGTTGATTACTGCCTTTCTCCAAGAAAAGCCTTTCACGCACTGGATTAGGATCTATTCACTTAGCTGGTACCTTTGACAAGATGAGCTATGTGAAGTCTCAGGTGGAGAAGAGATGCTGATAGAAAACAGGTATGCTGACAGCTGTGAGAAGTAACTGTAAGTTGTTAGGGAAATTCACTATGTCTAGCCATTTAGAGCCCTTTAGCATGAGAAGTGACCACTTGTAAACAGCAGTAGCTCCGGAGTGTGCTTACTTTAGAAAAATTTTTTTATTTTCTATTTTTATTTTTTGTGTATGAGTGTATTGGCTGCATATATGTAAGTGCACTCACGTCATGCAATGCCCAAGGAGGTCAGCGGTGTTGAATCCCTTGGAACTGGAGTTTGGATGGTTGTTAGCTGCCATGTGGGTGCTGGGAATTGAACCTGGGTTCCCTGGAAGAGCAGCCAGTGCTCTTAACTGCTGAGTCATCTCTCTAGCCCTGCGTGTGCTTACTTTTTAATAAAGTATAATGAAATATATCCTCAATTCTGGTATCAGTGGATGACCCCACACTCATACCCATCCAGGCAGCACTGAATGTACTCTGAGTTATCACAAAAAAGTGGGGTGAGAGGCACGCCTTTAATCCAGGATGCAGAGGCAGGCGGATCTCTGTGAGTTCAAGGCCAGCCTGGTCTACATAGTGAGTTCCAGGCCAGCTGGGGCTCCAGGGAGGCCCTGTCTCAAAAAGACCCCCTAAAAGAGGGGGAGAGGGCTAGAGAAATGGCCCATCACCTAAGAGCACTTAGTGCTCTTGCAGAAGACCAAAGTTCAGTCCCAACACCCACATCCTGCAGCTCACAACCACCTCTAACTTTGGCTCCAGGGATTTTATATTCTTTCTGGCCTCTGCTGCCATTGTACTTACTTATATGCACAAATCCACACACAGACATATACATACACACATAATTAAAAATAAAGACAAAATCTTTAGAAAATAAAATAAAGGGAAGGATATGAAGGTGGGAGGGCTAAAAAGTACTACAGGGAGCTACAAACCTGAGGTGGGAGGAGGGATTGGGTTGGCCACTGTTAAGATACACTATATATATTATATATTATTTTATATATAATATGGATATAAGAACATCTATGTGAGATGAATACAAACATCTTAATGTCTCTGAAACCACATGTATCTTAATGGGATACATATTTAATGTGGTAATTTTTACCCTGTTGAGAAAACAGATTGGTATGTGTCATAGTCAGTGACCTCCTTATCACAGAGAACACAATGGTAGCAGATAACTATAGTAAAGACTTAAGGAAGTTTTCTTATTCTGAGTTCCTTTAGAAAGAGGATACTTTTTTTTTTTTTTTTTTTTTTTTTGGTATTTTTGAGACAGGTTCTCTCTGCAGCCCCAGCTGGCCTGGAACTCACTATGTAGACCAGGCTGGCCTTGAACTCACAGAGATCTGCTTGCTTCTGCCTCTGGAGTGCTGGGATTAAAGGTGTGCACCATCACACCCAGCCTCATTAAAGTTGTTTTAAAGGGGTAAAATTTCAATTAGAAAATGGATTTATGTAGAAATTCTGTGCTGTGATAAATCTGGTGAGTATTGCTGTTTGTTTTGTTTTCAGTAGGAGGTCATCATAACATAAATTTCCTAATTAAGGCTGTTGACTTTGAATTTCATTCTTAAGTAGATGGATTTATCTTGCAGGTACCTCAGCCTATAGGCTCTTCTGCACTCCCAAAAGATCCAGTATTGAGGAAAGAAAAACTACAGGATCTAATGACTCAGATTCAAGGAACTTGTAACTTTATTCAAGTATGGGACATTTTATTGATATTTTAGAATATTTTTTATTCTTTGACAATTTCATACATATATATAGTGTATCTTAATGGTGTACAACCCAATCCCTCCTCCCACCTCAGGTTTGTAGCTCCCTGTAGTACTTTTTAGCCCTCCCACCTTCATATCCTTCTCTTTATTTTATTTTCTAAAGATTTTGTTTTTATTTTTAATTATGTGTGTATATATATGTCTGTGTGTGGATTTGTGCATATAAGTAAGTACAATGGCAGCAGAGGCCAGAAAGAATATAAAATCCCTGGAGCCAAAGTTAGAGGTGGTTGTGAGCTGCAGGATGTGGGTGTTGGGACTGAACTTTGGTCTTCTGCAAGAGCACTAAGTGCTCTTAGGTGATGGGCCATTTCTCTAGCCCTCTCCCCCTCTTTTAGGGGGTCTTTTTGAGACAGGGCCTCCCTGGAGCCCCAGCTGGCCTGGAACTCACTATGTAGACCAGGCTGGCCTTGAACTCACAGAGATCCGCCTGCCTCTGCCTCCGGGATTAAAGGTGTGCCCCCGCTCCCTCCACTTTTTTTTGTGATAACTCACCTACTACATTCAGTGCTGCCTGCATGGGTATGAGTGTGGGGTCATCCACTGGAGCAGGAATAATCTACCTAACCTAGCTGCTACACCCTGAGGAGAAGTGATTCTCCTCCTCCAGCAGCCATCAGTTGCTAATAGCTCCTCAGCTAGGAGCAGAGAGCTTCATGAGCCCCTCTCTCATCCATCCTGGTATGTCGACTGCCTCAACCTGGTGCAGGTCACCATAGCTGCTGTGAAGTCCTATCTAGAAGATAGCATTGCATAGCACTCCTCCAGGCTGTGCTTCTTGTATTCTCCCATTGTTGTCTTCCATGTTCCCAATCCTTAGAGTGTTGATAGAAATGTCCTGTTTGATGCCAGACACCCAATAGTCACTTTTTAAAGTTTTGATCTTTTGAGACAGGGTTTCTCTGCAGCCCTAGCTGGCCTGGAATTCACTATGTAGACCAGGCTGGCCTCAATTTCAGGGACATCTGTGTGCCTCTGCCTTCTGAGTGTTGGGATTAAACCCTGCCTGGGTCACCATACCTACCTCAACAGTCATTTTTTCTCAGTACTTGGACCAGTTGTAAGTCTCTGCATTGACTGCCACCCACTGCAGAAAGAAGCTTCTCTGGCCAAGGTTGAGGGCAGCACCAATATGTGGGTATAACAGAAATATAGAAGGCAGTTTGACCACATGTTCATTTAGCAAAGAACAGTAGTAGCCTCCCTACCCCACTGGGGCCTATGACCTCTCCAGTCATGGGCTTTTGATGAAGTTTATAGTACCAGGCATGAATTCTCTTTTGTAGAATAGGTACCAAATTCAATCAGAAAGTTGTTGGCTACCCCCACAGCTGTCATGCCATTGTTACACCAGTGGGTACATCTTACCCGTGAGCCATTTGAAAAACGAATCTTAAGAGATATTCATGGAAATAATGACTTGTATCTGGGACATTGTGGTGACATTTTTAAAAACAAAGATCCTGCTTTGCAGAGTAGTGTCTTGGCTCTGCTAGCAGGTCAGATTATTCACACTCTGTCTCAGTTTATTTATTTGAAAAATACAATAGTCCCTACTTCCTAAGTTTTTTGTGAGTAAAGAAAAGCACATGAGCATTTTTAAGTATTAGGACTGCTGTATTGTACTGACTGTGAGAACCTGTTTGACACTTGGTCTTTCAGGTCTCACTGTGTAGAAAGTTATGACTCATTTACTTTAAGGCAGTGAGTGATAGTATGGCTGTAGAAGATGGTAAACTCAGGCTAAATCCATAGTTAAATGATAAACTGTGTGGAAGACTGTTTAATTACAACTGTGTGGTACAAACTCTTAGAGAATTTCAGAAGAGTATGATACTGCTGAGGGTGCAAGTGAACAAAGCAGAGATGCTTTTCTCTGTGAATTCAGGCCTAGATTTGAACTCTATCGCTGCTTCCTGCCAGCAGCGTAACACCTGGCAAGTTCTTTTATCTACAGCCCCTTAATTCAAAAAGCAAAGGAAGATCTAAGATGCTCTCTGAAAGTTTCTAGCTTAAGTAAGGATAGTCTGGGAGTACCCAAACACACAGATATGAGAAGAAAATAGTTTCTCATAAGATGATTGAAATAAAAATAATTAGGTCTTCTCGTGGTTGGATGTAACAAAAATTAAGGTTCAGATTAGACTTGGCCAAAACTTATTTCATGCTAAAGACCCAGATCAGGAGTACATTTTCAAGTAGACCTTAGAATCTTGTTATGGTTTCAGTTCTAGACATAGCCCTGAGTTTTGACAGTAACTTTAGAGCTTATTTTTGAATCTTAATTTCTTCTGTAGGAGTAATTTTCTTAACATCACAAGGTAATTATAGCTAGATGCCTGTAGCTTTACTTTAAAGCCTAGCACCTTTATTGATGGCTGTGGTCAGTTTATTGAGCAGCTTAAAATATTTTTTTATTTTGTTTTGAGAAAGGGTCTCCTTTTAGCCCCAGCTGGCCTGGAACTCAACATAGACCCCACTGACCTTGATCTCACAGAGATCTGTCTGCCTCTGCCTCCAGAGTGCTGGGATTAAAGGTGTATACCATCATGCCTAGTTTAGAAGTAAACAACTTAATCACTTTAAATGAATCATTGTATCCTTCTTTATATTTAAAATTTCATCTTTAGGAATCTGTTCTGGATTTTGATAAACCTTCAAGTGCAATTCCATCATCACAACCGCCTTCAGCTTCTCCAGGTAACCTCGTGGGATCATAATCATTCTAAAGACTTAGAACAAACAGCTTCAGAGCTAACAGTTGTTTCTTTTACAATCATTTCCTCTAGATAGCTTAGGTATTTCTCTGTTCACTTATTTTAATTGTATCCATTAGTCACTGGAGTTACCTATAGATAAATTGCCATTAGGACATAAGTAACTTTCAGTAATGTGTTTACATTTTTTAGAGAAAGTTCTCAGATGGGCAAGTAGAAATGCCCACTAACTGCTCTGGGAGTTTTCCATGTTCTTCTGGAAGTGATTTCTGCCCAGGAATTACTTGATCTTTGGGCTCTAAGTCTAGTGTGAAGATGTTAAGTCCTAACTGATGAGATCAGCCCCATAATGTTTAAAATAATGACTACCATGGTATCTAACAATGGTGTATGAATTTGAATCTGTAGTGATGCCTCAAAGCTTAGGTCTTTGACTCCGTGGGAATTTCTCTCAGGTGAGAAGTGACAAGATCAAACCTGTAGTCCATCTATGGTGAGCTTGCTGCACCAGCTCCAGACTGGTGCTGTAATACTGGGTGAAGTGAGGAGAAGGGTTAATAGAAATGACAGCTACTAACGAGAAGACCAAATTGAAAACTGACATGGAGAGCACATATGTCCTAGTTTGCTTCAGTCCCTGTGACAGAACACTCTGACCAACTTGGGGAGGAAAGGGTTAATTTGGCTTATATTTCCTGGGTCACAGTTCATCACTCAGGAAGCCTAAGGTCAGAACTCGGGGCAGGAACCTGGAGGCAGGATCTGAAGCACAGGCCATGGAGGAGCCCTGCATGCTGGCTTGCTCCTCTGCCCCATGCTCAGGCTTGTACAGCAAAGGACCACCTGCCCAAGGGTGGCACTGCCCACAATAGGCTGGGCCCTCCCACATCACTCAGTTCTCAAGAACCCCACAGACATGGCCACAGGCCAGTCCAGTTGAGGCTCCCTCATCCCAGGTGTGTCAAGTTGATATTAAAGCTGTCCAACATGGCAGACACACACATATATATACACCATGGTGAGAGGACCAGCTGAGACTTACTGTGAAGATAACATGTATCAGTGTGACTCATGGTAGCTCGGGCTTCATCTGTAGATTATTATTCCCAGTGATTTTTTTTCTTTTCCCAATGATTTTTTTTTGGTCTTTTTGAGACAGTGTCTCCTTGTAGCCCCAGTTGGCCTGGAACTCACTATATAGACCAGGCTGGCCTGGAACTCACAGAGTTCCGCTTGCCTTTGCCTCCTAGTGCTAGGATTAAAGGCATGTGCCACCACAACCAACTTCCTCATCATTTTTGAAAGCCATAGTTCTGTTCTTTAGGAAGCTTAAAATGCTGCTTTTATACCCATTTAAACTTAAAACATCACCACATACTACAGTTGGAATTAGTATTTCTGTCTCTTCAAAGTTCTACTAGGATTCTGATTATGTCACTGTTGATAAGTATTAACTTTTCTCCCCTCCATTGTCTGGTTTATTTCAGGCTCTACAGTATCTACAGAACAAAGTGTGTCCAGTCAAAGTGATTTTCTTCAAGAGCCATTGCAGGTACCTTGGGGACTAATCTTTCTTGTGCTCTGTGCTAGCAGGGAGGACTTCTTGCTTTGGTAAGAGTGAGACATTGGGTTTTACTCATCAGTACTTAAAACTGCTTCCAGATATTCCACTTAAAGTGAAATTGAGAAAAAAAGTAATGACAAGTTGGAAATGAATGGTAGTGTGAAAAGTGTGTTTGTTGTTTATTCTTAGATAAAATTTTGTGTGTGACCTTGGCATTGATCCTAGCTCATGTGTTGTCCACTAGGCAAGTACTGTACCACTGAGCTATATCTTACATGAAACCTCTCACTAAGTAAACTAGTAAAATTGATCACTTGTTTTAGTATTTTGAGACATGGTTTTGCTACGTAGCACAGGCTGGCCTTAAACTTGTTGTCTTCCTATCTCAGTCTTCTAGTGCTGGGGTGACACTTGTACCACCGCATGGGCTTTATTAAGTCTTTAAAATCTTAACTATTAAGTGGCCTTAGGAGCCTTAATTTAGCATCTGTGGGTCTATCCTTGTGCACAGTTATAGTCCCACAGCAGCCAGTCCCACTTACAGTCAGTAGTTAGCTCATTATTTTCATTTGAATAGCAGAAGGAAAACATAGTTTTAGTAATACTACAGTCTCATAATAATTCTAATCTTTTTGGTACATCTAAATTATGCTTATTTAGTATGCAGAATATTCTAAAGTATTTAAAAAGCTTTTTTTTCAATAACTTAAAAAAATTTTTATTTTATGTGTATGAGCATATTGCCTGCATTTGTTTAAGTGTAACTATGTGTGTCATATAATGCCCATGGAGGTCAGAAGAGGGCGTTGGATCCCCTGAAATTGGAGTTACAGTTTTCAGCCATCATGTGGATTCTGAGAATTGAACATGGGTGTTTTAACTGCTGAGCTATCTCTCCAGCCTCTTGGTTTTTTTTTTTTTTGAGACAAGGTCTCATGTAGCCCAGGCTGGCTGGCGTTGAACTCTTTATGTAACCAAAGATGACCTTGAGCTCCTAATCCTCCTTCTTCCATCTCCCAAGTGCTAAGATTATAGGCATGAGCCACCATACTTGGCTCCATAAGCTCTTTTTTAAACTTTACCTTTCTGTACCCTATAGTTCTTCTGAAGCACACTTTGAGGGAAACAAAACCATGGCTCTGATGTTTGGTTTCCACTCACTGGTTCCTGGTTGACCTATGACATTACTGGACCTTCTCAGAACTACACAGAAGCACTGGGATACAGGATTGGATGCATAGTCACTCAGACCCCACTACTGTTAGTGGGTTTTTGTGGAGAAGGGGTGGTCTGTTAACATTCTAGTTTCCTGTTGTGCCATAGATATCCCTCCGAGCTGCTCTTAGAGTTTTTTTTTACAGTTTTTATAGCCTTAGTTCCTCCTGTGTTATCTCCCAATTTTTATTTTATGCATCCTCTCAAGTTTGATCTCCCCATAGAACTTTGGTGCCTGCTTCTGTGAGATACAAAAAGCCTTCAGACCAGAGGCCTGGTTACCTGACGACTGGTAGACTTGTGCCCAGCTTGATGGCATGTTCTCAGCTTACGTTGAGTGGTGTGCTCTACGGTGTCAATCTGTGTGCTCAATGGTGTGAATCTGGCACCAGACTTCCAGACTCTGGGTCAGCAGAGTTATATGTAGCTGTTACACAGGCCTGAAAAAGCCGTGTAGTAGCCTGGGTGTGGTTCTAAGCTGTTCTGCCCCTGAAATTGAGTGTAATTTTGGGCAGATTACTTCACCTTTCTTTGTCTCTGCCTGATGTCACTAAAATGGGATAGTTGTACTTTATTTGAAGGTTTGTTAGTATTGAGTGTATTAATAGGTGAAATACACTCTGCATGCTGCCTAGCACCCACTGCTGGCAGTAAGAGTAACACACAGAGAAGCCTAGGGGCCCAGGAAATGGAAGTGAGCAGTGTGTGCGGAAAACGGTTTGTCTCCTTGTATCTAAGCTGCTGCTTCTTAGAGCTTACATGCTTGCTTGGTGACTACTGGTCAGGCTTCTTCAGGTTCTGAAAAAGAGTTTATGACCTCAGAGATCCCTGAGGTAATAAGACCCATGGTCTTAATCTCTTTACTGTCTCATAGAATTGCAGAGTGAGCTTATGAATTACTGGAATGATGGAATAGTAAAGTTTGCATTTATTAATGCATTACTTACTGTAGATATGATCCTGGAATGTACACTGGCCACTACTGTGGCTTTGTTGTGTATGTGGATTTATTACACATTGCCTTACCCAATGCAATAAATACTTTTTTTTTCCCTGACCCTCTTGCCTCTATTTCCCAAGTGCTGGGATTATAGATGGGTATGGCCTAGCTTAGTCAATTTATTTATTTTTTTTTAAATTAGTCTACAGGGCTGGAGAGGTAGTCCAGTGGTTAACAGTGTACTGATTTAAGAGGACCTGAGTTTGGTTCCCAGCACTAAGATCAGGTGGCTTATAACTTTGTATAATTCTAGCTCCAGAGGATCTGATGCTTCTGGCCTCTGTGGACACCTGTTCTCATATGCACATATCCACACATATACTCACACATATACACATAATTAAAAGAAACCCCATATCTTTAAAATTAGCCCCCCAAAGTAGCAGACTTCATAATGGCATTTTCTTAGTCAAATTTTTTAATATAAAAGAGAGGACTGGAAGCCAGGTGTGGTGGGACACTCCTTTAATCACAGCATGCTGGAGGCAGAGACAGGGGAAGGCAGATCTCTTTGAGATTGAGGTCAGCCTAGTTCTCGAGTTCCAGGCCAGCTGGGACTACAGAGACACTCTGTCTCAATAAACCACAAACACCAACAGCTACAATAAAAACCTAAAATGGCCCCAAGTGTGGTGGCAAATGCCTTTAATCGTAGCACTTGAGAGGCAGAGGTGAGCAGAGCTCTGTGAATTTGATTCATCCAAGTCTACATGTTGAGTTCAAAGCTAGCCAGAGTTACTTTTCGGCAAAAGTATTTGGTATAGTTTTAGATTTCAGCCTTTCAGAAAATTCTTGAGGTAGACATGGATGGGATGAATTTGGGGGCAATCTATTGGGTCAGATTTCGAGGTGAACTAGTGTAGGGTAACGCATTATAGAATGTAAGAAAAGAGATGATTATTAGTTTGTATGGCACAAAATTGGTCTAAATTGAGGTACATGCTACTTCACTTTATTTTGAGGGAAGTGATTGTTACTAAGTGACCTACAGTGAGTCATCTGCTTTATAATCTGGTCAGGATTTATTTATTTATTTTTGTCTTTTTGAGATAGGGTCTCCCTGTAGCATCAACTAGACTGGAACTCATGGACCATGCTGACCTCAGTCTCACAGAGATCCCCCTGCCTTTGCTTCCTGTGTGCTGGGACTAAAGGCATGGGTCATTATACCTACCTGGGTTTTGAGCTTTCATAATTTGGCTTCATAAATACAGGTTACTTAAATTAGATCAAAGTCATTTTTCTTTTTTAGGTAGTTGACTTAGAAATCTACTAGTGTCTTTAAATAGAGAATTAGCACGAAGGAGCTAACTAACCCATTGTTTTTCTTAAACTCAATCCCAGTGTGTACATCTGGAGCAATATCAGATTCTTGGTTGAGTCATAGTAGTTGGGGCTTGGAGAGAGCTTGGTGCCAATAGGAAGTGGAACCTCTCATGTGGTACTCACTTTGTCAGCACGCTGTCGAAGCAAATGCCAGTGTGCACCCTCAGCAGCCGAGGTTGGAATTGTAAGCAAACGCTGCTCTCTGCATTCCTGTGTTCCTGTGTCACCCTAAAGAACTTGCTGACTTACCAGTTTGGGGTTTAGTGTAAGTTAACTGCCTGTCATAGCAAGTATGGCTGATGTTGCGTTTCTCCTCCACAGGCAGCAGTTCCCCAGAGCAAGCCACAGTCTACACTGGCTTCTCCAAACCCTCCCCCGTCAAAGGGCTTCCAGTTACCTCCTGCAAATAGGAGCTCAGTAGCCGTTAGTGCAGCGCCCTTTCAAGCCATGCAGACAGTGAGTATGGAAAGGAAGTGATAGCTATTGATTAGTTGAGGTTTCTTTCACACCTGCTGCTGTTATTGGTGAAGAGTTTGTTTTCATGTTGCTCTTGTTTGGACACCTGCTGGTGTTTACATTTGTCCACTAGAGGTGCTGTTTATGACAAAGTATTAAATCTGTAATCTTCAGAATATCCCATGAGGGTTTTGTTTTTGTTTTTGTTTTGAGACAGGGTCTTCCTGTAGCCCCAGCTGGCCTGGAACTATGTAGACCAGGATGGCCTCAGTGTCACAGAGATCCAGCTGCCTCTTGAGTGCGGGAATTAAAGGCCTGTGCCACCATGCCTGACTCCAATGAGTATTTTTATCTAAGACTTGTTCCCTCTCAAAATCAGCAGGCAGAGCTAAGAACTCATATTGAAACGTGTGTGGTTCAGTCCCCAGAACTCTTTGCCCACAAAAGGAATGTGTGAGTGACGAGCAGTGTTTTGGAAAGAGCTTAATATTAATCACTACTAATAACTGCATTCCTGAAGTTCCTAGCTTTAGTTCTCTGAAATAACAGGGTGCATACTTGGGGGCTCTCACTGTTGAAGTCTTCATTAAATTTCATCCTGATCTCATACTGGTTCTTAGGGGTTTGTTCATATTGTGTGTGTTTTGAATGTGTTTTTCTCTGCAGATTGTAGTAAAGAAAAAAAAAATTCTTAAAGATAACATTACAGGGTGAAGAGCAATGGTTATTCTTGTAAAGGACCCTGACTCAGTCTCAGTGCTCACATGGCGACTCATAACCATCGCAACTCCACTTCCAGGGGATCCATCACTCTCTTCTGGCCTTTGAAGAAACCAAGCACATGTGCTATAGATACACGCATATAGGCACACAGTCATACTTGTAAAATAAATAAATCTTGTAAAAAAAACATAACATTATGGCTAGGTTTGTGCATTCTCTAAGGACAAGAAACCATTTGTGAGGCAACACCACCTTTCCTCATGGTGCTTTGTACTCTACACCTGGTCCTGGGAATGGTGGTAGTGTGTGAGTGTTGGAGTAGAGCAGGCCCAGTGCAGGGTGGAGCTGCTGAACCCAGTGACAGGAATCCAGAGACTTTCCTGCTCTGCCTATCAGAGGATCTTACAGATGTTGCTTTCTTTCTGTCCTCATGGTATTGCTACTTTGGATTTATGGTTTTTTTTTTTTTTTCTTTTGCCTAATTAAAAGCACAGAATGAAATGGAGTCCTTAACAGCACAGTTATGTCTACCTTTTGAAGTCTTGTCTAACCTGTCAGACCAGTCCCCTAGGTTTGTCTTATGTGGTCCTGACACAGTGCCTCTTGGTGGAATCCTCTCTGTTTTGCTTGTTTGAAGCCTGTCCAGTTCAAATAGGTTCTCATTATTTTATTAAATAGGTAGCTATGGTGCTAGAGAGGTAGCTCAGCAGAGACCTGGTTTGGTTCGCAGCATCCACATGGTAACTAACAACTCTGTACCTCCAGTTCCAGGGGATCTGATACCCTCTTCTGGTCCTTGGACACTGCATGCATATGGTGCATTTACTTACATGGTGGCAAAACACATACATAAAGTAAGAGTAAATAAGAGGAGGGACAAAAAAAATCCTTTAAAAAGGCTAGAGAGATAGCTTAGCAGTTAAGAGCATGTACTGCTTTTGCAGAGAACCCAAGTTTATTTCCCAGCATGCAGGTCAGGAGCCTACACCTACCTGTAACTCAAGCTCAAGGAAGATCTGGCATCAGCAGGCACCTGTACTCCCAGGCACATAACTACATATGGATGCATACATATACATAATAAAATATAATGAATTGAAAATCTTTAAGCTGGTGTGGTAACCTTTAGTCCACCTAAAACCCATCTCTAAAAACCCTGGTGTAGCAATGAAAGCCCCCCCAAATCAAAGGTATTTTTGGTCAATAAGCTGACATTTTACTGTGGAAGTAGGAGGGCTAGAGTGGACAGATGTGAACTGTCAGAGACAGGGGAAGCTGAGGAAAGCCAGAGAGAAGCAGAGGTGTTAGCTCATGAACTTGTGGTCAGGGTCTAGAAGGTGATTTTTAGACTACTGCAGGTAAAAGTTTAATGAGTAAATTAAAAAATTTGCCCTCCTTCTGTGTTTTCCTTTTCTGTGCTGGGGATAGAACCCAAGACCTTGCATATACTCAGCAAGAATGCTACCTTTAAATTCTTGATTGTTTTTGAGGCAGTTTCTCCTTGTAGTCCCACCTGGCCTTGAACTCTGTGTAGAGCAGGCTGACCTTGAACTCAGAGGTCTGCCTGCCTCTACCTCCTGAGTGCTGGGACTAAAGGTGTGCATTCCCACACACAGCATAACTTTTTTTAGTTTACAGCATTTCCTCATGTATGTCTTTTAACCATATCTCTCCACCATAATCTCCCTCCAGCTCCTCCTAACCCTCACACTCTGTCTCCCTCCAACTTCTCCTACCCCTCATACTCTGTCTCCCTCCAGAATACATATCCTTTTTTATTGTGGTTATCTAACCCTGTGTCTGATTAGTGCTGTCTATATGTCTGTATGCCTGAGTGTGGGACTATCTGCTGGAGTGTGGGCACCTTACTGGAAGTTTGACTGACTTGATTTTGTACAAGTCCTGTGTAGGTAACCATAGCTACTTTGAGCTGATGGGCAACAGCCATGTAGGTCTAGAAGTGTGCACATCACAGCTTTCATTCCCATTCATCAGCTTTAACATTGTTTCTGCCTCGTCTTTGTGTTTCTGGGCCTTGGCTGGGAGGAGGTTGATAGAGATGATTTATCCCAGCTGAGCACTCAACATTTACATATACTCGATGTTTTGACCAGTTGTGAGTCTGCATTAAACACTACTTAACTACAAAAAGAAGCTTCTCTGACCATAAATCTATGCCTATAAACACAAATGCTTAGAAAGCTATTTGACAGCATGAAGATTTAACAAAATAACAGTAAGTAGGTTCCCCACTAGGGCCTGTAAACTCCCCAGTCATGGGCTTTTGACCATGTTGACAGTGCCAGGCATAAAATCTCTCCTATGGAGCGGATCTTATGTCCAAGGAGAAAGCAGTTGGTTATGCCAGTAGCCATCATGCCATTATTGCACAGCTTGCCTGGTGGGTTGGTGTTTAACATGCAGGGTCCAGCCTCCTTGATACCTTTTCTCCTTCAGTAGCCTACATAGAATCTTCTGTCACTGTGTAAGCTCTGCAAGGAATGAGTTTCCTGGTCATTTGAGGTAAATTTCTCTATGTCCTGCATCTAAAGTGAGTGGTGATTCACAAAAGTAGGGTCTTACCATTTAGTTATGGTAGGCGACCAAGAGCAGTGGCAATATCCTGTTTGAGTTTTGGTTTCTTTGGGACGTCCCAGACCAGTAACACACAGGGAGGAATCCTGTTCCTGTCACTGAGATTTGGTCTACTAGCCTTTGAGTTCTGGAAGCAGCATTGCCCTCCCATGCAGAGTACTTCTGTTGAAACTCCTTTTTGTCTCTGTTTTTGATTTATTTTTATTTTATGTATATGAGTGTTTTGTCTGCATGTATGTAAATGCATCCATGTTGTGCAATGTCCGAAGACACTAGAAGAAGATTTTCTGATCCCTTGGAACTAGAGTTAAGAACATTGTTAGCTGTCATGTGGGTGCTGGGAACTAAACCCAGGTTCTCTGGAAGAGCCGTCAGTGCTTTAACTGCAGAGCCATCTCTCCAGCCCCAAATATATAAAACTAGTGGATTTCTATAAAGCTCCCTCATATGTCCTTAGTTTTGGCTAGCCCAACTCTTCCCTCCTCCTAATTCTCTTATGTAAATCTTCAACCCTGAGAAAATCCCCATGTCTCCTCTAATTTTTTTTTCTTCCTTGAGCTGGGTGTAATGATGCATGCCTTTACTCCCAATACTGGTTAGGTAGAGGCAGCCGTTGGATCTCTGAGTTCAAGGCCAGTCCTGAAGGCTATGTGGAAAGATAGCCCTGTCTTTAAAAAAAAAAAAAGGTAGCTGGGTGTAGTGGCACATGCCTTTAATCCCAGCTCCCAGGAGGCAGAGGCAGGTGGATTGCTGTGAATTCCAGGCCAGCTGGGGTTACCAGGAGACCCTGTCTCAAAAAGAACAAAATAAAACTAAACAACACAAATTTTTCTTTTGAGTTGAAAGGCAGAAATTTACTCATAGTCTCTTCATGGGTCTATTTTGCTTGTCTTCCCCCACCCCTCATTTCCCTATCCCACCCCTCATTTCCCTATCCCCACCCCCTCATTTCCCTATCCCCACCCCCTCATTTCCCCATTCCCCACCCCTCATTTCCCCATTCCCCACCCCTTTCATGCTGATTTATCTGTTCTTTGTGGTGCCTTGAATGTGTTTTTCCTTCTCTTCAGTCCCAAACATTCTTTCCAGTATCCTCTGTATATCTGGTTTGTGGTCATAAATTTGGAGGGGGGGGGATTTTTGAGATAGGATCTCCCTGTAGCTACAGCTGACCTGGAACTCACTATGTGAATCAGGCTGGCCTTGAACTCACAGAGAACCATCTACCTCTGCCTCCCCAGCGATGGAATTAAAGGCATACGCCTGGCTCTGTGGGCATAAATCTTTATAATCTGTTTTGTCATAGAAACCTTTTATTTCTCTTTCAATGCTAATGGATAGTTTTGCTGGGCAAAATACTGTGTTGGCAGTTGTAGTCTTTCAAAACTTGAAATACATCTTTCCAGGCACTTCTGACTTTAAAAATGTATATTGAATAATGGAATGTTATGCTGATGGTCTTGCCTTTATAAGTAACTTGACCTTTCTGTCTTGGAACTTTGAGTAGTTTTTCTTTCATCTGTGTTTTTAGTGTGTTAATTTTAAAGTATCCTGGGTATATATATTCTGGTCCCATTTGGTGTTCTGCAGGCCTTTTGTTCCTGGGTGGGCATTTGTTTTTTGGGAAGTTCTTCAATGGTTTTATTGAAAATATTCTCTATGCCTTTAGTATTTTCTCTCTTTGCCTGTTATCTGAAGTTAGGTCTTTCCACTCTGTCCCAAAGCTCTCCCATGTCTCATTCTAAATTGATGTAGCACTGTGGCTGGACACTATCCCTAGGCAGGTAAGCCTGGGCTGTATAAAAAAGCTAGCTGAGGACTAAGAGGATGGCTTAGCAGTTAAGAGTGTTGACTGCTCTCACAGAGGACCCTGGTTCCATTCCCAGCACCCACATGACAGCTAATAACCACTCGTAACTCCAGTTCCAGGAAATCAGATGACCTCTGCAGGCATTGAATGACATGGGTGCACTGACATACATGTAGGCAATATACTCAAACTTACAAAATAGAAATAAGTAAAATATTTTAAAAAACCAGAAAGCTAGGGAAACAAGAGCCTGGGAGTGGGTCAGACATCAGGCGGTACTCCGTGATGGCTTCTGCTCTTCTTCCTTGGCTGTGCGCTCCTGCTTGGAGGCTGTGCTACGTGGGATAGAGTGGTCTGCTCTCCAGTCCCTGCTTCAGCTCTTGCCCTGGCTATGCTAAATGATGGACCGTAATTTGGAAGTGTGAGCCAGATAAACCCTTTCCTTTCCTAAGCTGCTTTGGGTTTTAACTCCCTGATTCCCTCCCCATCCCATTATATACTCTCTTCTACTTCTCTTTCTATGAAGATACCTCACAGAAGTGAGAGCATCTGATTCTTTTTACAATTTGTATTTATTATTAGTGTGTGTTGGGGGCGGCAGCACTCACGCCAGGTATGCATGTGCAGATCAAACATTGCCTTCCTTCTACTTTTCATGGACTCCGGGGCTAGAACTCTGGTTGCCAGGCTTGCTTAGCAAACACTTTTACCAACTGAGCCAGTTGGTTTGTCTCCTGGTTCTTTTGTAATTAGCTTGTTTCACTTAGCATAATGTCTTTAATATATAGCATGCATTTTTATTGCTAAATAGTATTTCATTTTAAGCAACATGCTTCACTCGGGTTTTGGCTCTTAGAAATAATGCTGCTATGATTATTTTAACAGTCATCTATTCAAGTCCCAGCTTTTATTTCTTTTGGCTGAATACATAGGAACCAAACTGGTAGATTTATACTTAATTTTAAAAATTACTTACTAAAATTTTTGATTTATTTTTATGTGTATGACTGTTTTGCCTGAATGTATGTAAGTGCAGCTGTGTGTGCAATGCCTTTGGAGGCCAGAAGAGGGTGCTGGACCCCTTGGAACTTATGGACAGTTAGCCTTTCATGTGGGTGCTAGGAACTGAACCCAGGTCCTCTGCAAGAGCAGCCAGTGCTCTTAACCCTGAGCCATCTCTCTAGGCCCTATCATTAACTTTTTAAGGAGCCACCATCTATTTTCACAAGGCCTACACCATTTCACCTTCCCAGCAGTAATAAGGTTCCATTTTCTCCAGCTTCTGCTTGGACTTGTTTTCTGTCTTTTGGCCGTGGTGGTGTAATGACAGTGGTGTCTCAGGGTAGGTTTGGTTTATGTTTCTCGATGACGTGCTTTCATGTATTTATTAGTTCTTTGTTGTCTTTGGAAAAATGTTCAAATCTTCTGCCCATGCAATGAATGTCTTAGAATCTGGTGGATATGTACAGATATTACTGAGGCGTTTCCTCTGAACTTTCCCCGTTGGCTCAAGGCACTCTTTGTTTTAAGGTGTTCAATGTTAATGCACCTTTGCCTCCACGGAAAGAACAAGAAGTGAAAGAATCCCCTTATTCACCTCGCTGCAATCAAAATTTTACTTCATCAAGTACGCAGACACCACCCCAGAGCCAACCTCCAGCTATTCATGTAGAACAGACGGTCCTGCCTCAAGAGACTGGTAAGATCTCTGTGTATGTTGTGTATAAGTACTACATGTTAACTGATTGCGCCATTTGAGCCTCCTCTGTATATATTCTGAAGACTTAGGACAGCAGCTACTTGAGTCTGTAGTGCCCTGTTGGTGAATCTTGGCAGGGAAGCATTGTCTTTTCACAGATTCCTCTGGTGAGGAGCACCTAATGGTGTTTCTTCTGTTTGATCAAGTTTACCCACTAATTTTAACTTTTGAAATTTTTTTTTTTTAAGATTGCTTTTTATTTGTGTGTATGTATGTCTGTGTGCCTGCTCATATGCCCACATGCCTGTACTTGCCTGGTGTGTGAAGGTGCCTGTGGAGACCAGAAGAGGGCACTGGAACCTCCTGGGCTGGAGTTACAGGTGGTTGTGAGCCACCCAACATGGGTGCAGGAAGGCAAACTCAGGTCTTTTGGGAGAGCAGCAAGTGCTATTAGCTTCTGAGCCATCTCTCCAGTCCCTAATTTTAACTTCTAAAGAAGTAGAACTTGGATAGTGTATTTAACTTCATAGACTCTCATTTTTAAGTCTAAGTGCTTTGATTACCTAGACTGTGACTGGTGCTGCTCTGGTGAAGATTTTGAAACTATTGTTGTTACCCCTGAGTATAGACGGGAAATACTAGCGCATGTGAAGAGATAACATTGTGTGCTTATTGTGTTGTTGACTCAGAGAATGGGCACTACTCTGATCTCTCAAGTTGTTTTGAATTATGAAAGCATGGGCACCCTCGTACCTAATTCTTAATACTGACATGCGGATAGGGTTATAGTGTTGGTGTCAGAGCCCATTGTGAGCTGAATCTCTGGGGACTTTCGGCTTCAGTGGTGTAGTGTGGTGGTGAAAGCACTGGATCTTGCCATGCAGGCCCTGACTCAGTTCTCATCAGTGTGCTGAAATGTAGGCACTTTTCATTAAGATACATTAACCTAGGCCTTCTCACCCTGAGTTCTAGCCAGATTAGAATTCCTGGGCTGGGTTGGGGTTCACTCATAGATAGAGTGCTTGCCTAACATGCATGAAGCCCTGGGTTTTACCCACAGTACTGGCATAAACTGGTTGTGGTGTTGCATGCCTATAATCCCAGCATTTGGAAGGTAGAAGCAGGAGTTTCAGGAGAAGTTCACAATCATCCTTGGCTACATAACAATCTCAAGGCTAGCCTAGGCTACATGACACTTTTGTTTTCCCTCCAAAAAACAATTACAATTTATTTTCATTTACTCCTGACTGGCAATATTTAGCCTAAATTTTCAAAAGTTGTGGTAAATATATAGAACATGAAAACGACCATTTTGACCATTTTGACTCAGAGTTCTGTGTCATTATATCCAGTTTGCTGTGCAGTTGCCCTCTCCACAGCCAGCTCCTGTATAAGCTCTCCTCTTCTGGTCCTGGAACTACTGTTCTACATTATGACTTGGGCCTCATACACTTATGTTTCCAGTGAACATAGCATCTTCAAGGCTGCTTCATGGCTCTGGCACGTGCCAGATTTTCTTCCTCTATAAAGCTGAGCAGTATGTACTTCTATTATAAATTTTTTTGTTTGTTTCTTTTGAGTCTCACTATGTAACATTGGCTGGCCTGGACCTCACTATGTAGACCAGGTTGGTCTCAAACTCCTGGAGATCTGCCTACCTCTGCCTCCCTAGTGCCGGGATTAAAGGTGTGTGTTTCCACACTTGGCTTATAAACATGTTTTTTAAAATTTTATTTTATGTGTATGCATGTTTTACCTGCATGTGTTTTTGTGCGGTGCCTACAGAAGCCAGAAGATGGTGTCTGATCCTCTGGAATAGGAGTTTCAGATGGTTGTTAGCTGCAATGTGGGCGCTGAGAACTGAACCTGGATCCTCTGAAAGAGCAGCCAGTGCTCTTAACCAATGAGCCATTCCTCTAGAACTATAAATTTGTTTTTTAAAGGGAGAAAATATGTTAACAATTTTGATATATAGTGACTTTCAAAGATAAAGAATGTTTGGCCTTTATTACCATTTAAATCCTGGACTCTAAATTGTTTCTTTAAGCTGCAGGTTACCATCCTGATGGAACTGTTCAAGTAAGCAATGGCAGCCTTGCCTTTTACCCTGCACACACGAGTATGTTTCCTAGACCTGCTCAGCCATTTGTCAGTAGCCGGGGGTCTGTGAGAGGATGTCCGCGAGGAGGGAGGTTACTGACAAATCCCTTTAGGTCCCCTGGTGGCTACAAAGGTATGCTCTGAATCTACTGTAGTACTTATTTATTTTATCTATATATTTAGCTGACTCAAACCTAACTCAAATAATCTTTACCTTACTTTGTACCCTTTGTTACTGCCATTTATAATTGTCTATTAGTGAATAGTAGAACACTTCAATATGTCTGTTCTCTGCAACAGAACTAACTTGCTGTGCAGAGCAGATGAGTGAACCCTGAGTCTGAACTGAAGAAAGTCAGATTGGCCTTGATTTTCAGAGAGGGTTTTAGTTTTCATGTTTGAATGATTTCTTTCTTTCTTTTATTGATTTATTTAACTCTTAAAAATGTGTCATAATTAGCTGTGTGCGGTGGTGCACACCTTTAATGCCAGCAGCTGGGAGGCGGAGGCAGGTAGATCTCTGTGAGTTCAAGGCCAATCTGGTCTACAT
Source organism: Eospalax fontanierii (assembly GCA_035773235.1). NCBI lineage: Eukaryota > Metazoa > Chordata > Mammalia > Rodentia > Spalacidae > Eospalax > Eospalax fontanierii. Next base: position 12,944,845 of record CM069551.1, read on the forward strand.
ATAGAGTTCCAGGCCAGCAGGGTCTACAGGGAGTTGTGGTCTGAAAAAAACCCAAACCAAAACAAGCAAACCTGTCATAATCAGACAAAGCATGTTTCTAGCTACTTTCAAAATATATTGCAGATAAGAACATTGAGTTCTCTTACGTTTTAGTCCTGGCTCCAGGTAAGGTGGTAGCAGCTTAATATTAGGAAGCGTCCTTGAGGCTGAGGCTCTAAGTACTGAATTCCCTCCCCTTCCCCTGCTCTTTTATGTTCCAGAGGAATTAGACGCAGTGGTATCTGTGTTCAGCTGTGGAAGCACTGCATTATGTTTTTACTTAGAGAAGGCATAAATTTAATGGTGGCATTGTGAGATCAGTTCAACTTTTCTCTTCCAGTTTGATTTTTAAAATTTTTTTATTTTTGCTTTTTGATGTGTGTGTTTTGAGATAGGGTCTCCCTATAGCCCCAGCTGGCCTGGAACTCAGTATGTATCAGGCTAGGCTGGATCTTACTGAGGTCTGCCTTCTCTGCCTCCTGAGTACCAGCAACAAAGGTGTGTACCACCATGCCTGGTCAATTGTAACTTTTAAAGCCAAAGAGTTTAGTCAGCTTTTCCCATCATTTTATGGAAGTTGATTTGTTTATTCATTAGGTTTTGATAGCTACAGAGGACCTCCTTCAGTTTCCAATGGGAATTATAGCCAACTGCAGCTCCAAGCTAGAGAATATCCTGGAACACCTTACTCCCAAAAGGTAAGTGGGGAGAGCCAGCACCACTCAGTCATGACACAGTTGTGGGTTTTAAACTGATGAACATTTTTCCTATCATATGGGGGTGGAATTTAAAAGACATAAAAGAGGAGGGTTGTGGTGGCATGTACCTTTATTCCAGCACTTGAGAGGTAGAAGCCAGTCTGTTTACATAGTGTATTCTGGGCTGGCTGGGGCTGCAGGGACACCCTGTCTCAGGAAAAAAAAAAAAAAAAGGCATAAAGGATTTTAATCATATTGCTCACAATAATTCATTCATACTGCCATCTTATAAGAAAAACTAGGATTCAGAAGGCTAAATACCTTGTATGAAGTTACTCAACATGTAAATGGTGTAATACAGATTGGATTGCAAGATGTTGATTTAAACTCGAGCATGAGCTCTTAGCTTTACTGAATTGTCTTTAGTTTAACTTGTCAGTTATATGTAGCATAGCTCTTCTGTATAAGTTTAGGGCCTTGTTTCCTTTGATTTGAAATGTCAGATTTTCTTCCCTACGTAGAGTAAGGCTGATGAGTTTTGATAGACTCTTTAACAAGCCTTTGGAACTTTCTGTTGCTGTCATATCCACATACAAATTTATACTGTGCCAGCATTTTTTCTTTTCAAACTTTGTGTGTGTGAGTGTGTGTGTGTGTGTGTGTGTGCGCACGCACATAACCACATGTGGGTCATGGTGCATGTGTGGAAGTCGGAAGTCAGAGAACAACTTTGTGAAGTCAGTTTTTTTCCACCTCTGTGAAAGCCCCATTAGGCTTCATGGGAAGTGTCTTTATCTGCTGAGCTGTTTTGATGTTCCCAGACTGTTGTTCCCCTCCCCTCCCCTCCCCTCCCCTCCCCTCCCCTCCCCTCCCCTCCCCTCCCCTCCCCTCCCCTCCCCTCCCCTCCCCTCCCCTCCCCTCCCCTCCCCTCCCCTCCCCTCCCCTCCCCTCCCCTCCCCTCCCCTTTTTCCTTTTTTTTCTTTCCTCTGATCTCCTTCCCCTTCCTTTTCTTCTTTCTTTTCCCTTTTATTTCATCAAGTTGCTGGGAATCAAATCTAGGACCTCCTGCACACAGGTGGTCATTCTGCCAGCTGAGCTGTGCTCCTAGCACCGTTATCAGCATTTTCAACTCTGGAGTTTTACAACCTTTTGAATATATGTAGATATGGCTTGATTTAAGATTTTTTTTTGTGGCTTTATTGGTATGAAAGTGATACCCATTTAGAAGGAATTCTACTTCAGGTTTTGATGATGGTCTTCTGGGCTAGTGACATATGGTATGGTACTTGGTTATGGTCTCAGATTGTGGCCTGGAGTGGTGGTTCCCAGTCGTTGGTACAGTCATGAAGGTAGACAGAGCATACTGTTTTGTGTTGTGTTTGTCAGCTATGCTCTTCACTAGGTTGGGTATTCAATGCTTTTTGACTTGGCTGTTTATGTGTGTAAAGGAGGATGCTGGGGAATAAACCAGGGCCTTGTGCATGCCAGGCCAGCGTTCTACCACTGAGCTCCACCCCAGTTCAGTTCATGGTGTTTTTAATTCATGAAGGGTTATCAGGACATAGCTCCACTACAGGTTATGGTAGTGTGCTGAGCTTTGTTGCTAACGTGTGTAAAAGTCCGTGTGCTTGAAGAGTTCACTGGTACTTGAGGAAGGAGCACTGAGGAAGAGTAAAGAACATGCACCGGGCTCCAAGTGACTGGGGTTGGACCCTGATTTTACCAGTTCCGCTTTGTGACCTTGGACATGTTACTTTAACCTTCTGAACTTAGTCACCTGTAGGCTTTGGTTCATCTGTCAGTTTCAGGGTAAATATACTCACTGAGACACTGTTGATCAGGTGAAATGATAAACCCAGGGTACACCAAGTAGGAAATACCAGCTGCAAGTACAGGATGCTCCAGTGCCGTGAGGAAGGAAGCCATTGATTAGTACAGACTAGGTAATAGAACTGTTTGTTCTTAGCCTAGTGTATTCATGTTAAATTTTTCTGAGGCACCATAAACCAATGACCTGGGCTGGGGTTGAGGAAGGGGTGGGGCTGAAAAGAGCTGCAGTTACTTAGTGTTCCTTCTCTGCTTACGTTTGTTACTGCATGTATTATTCACATCACCACTGATGGTTTGTGTGGAGACTGGCTTCCTCCCTCTTTGGGGAACCTTGACCATTTCTTCTGAATGTTGCAGACCACATTTTCAGGTGGGTTCATTACACAGTTCAGTTCCTTTCAATTCACATATCCAAAACAAAAAGGAAACAAAATCAGAAATCCTGACACGCTCATCCTGATGTAGTTTGTATTAGTATTCACAGGTTGGCTTGTAAAACATTTTAGTTAGTGTGTATGTGTCTGTGTGTGTGCCTTCCTGTGTGCACAGAAGCACGTGTGTTGTGGCACGTGTGGAGGTCAGAGGGCAGTTTACAGGACTTGGATGTATCTCCATCTGTGGCTGTCAGACTTGGTGGCGAGTGTCTCTCTGCTCAGACTTCCTGGTGGCCTGGGCTGCACGTTTGATTGCAGACTGCATCATCTTGAAGAACACCATGTCCTTCTTGCCTTGCTGTGCCCTTGTACAACTCATATCCCTGTATTCCACCCTTAGTCAGCACTGTCTCTTTACATGGTGATCCCTAAATGCTAATTCTGGATTTTGGTGCCAAGCTAAATATTCATGTATTCATTTTAGGAGAACTTCCAGCCATGTTATAAACGATCAGGGCTGTCTGGTGGTCCTCAAGCAAGTTCAAGAGGTAAGGGGTAGTGCCTGTGTGAATTCTCTACCTAAAGCATACTTGAAAATTTCCAAATCCTGTCAACTTCCCCAAAAAGCACATGCTTTCAGCATTATCTGTGGGGTGTTCAGTTTTCTCTAATGTAATTCTGAAGGGAGAAGAAGGCTGTAGACTACAAGAAAGGATGTGGAGTTTGTCAATTTAATTGTGTTATATTTTCCAGAAAATTTTTTTTGCTTGATAGTGGAGCATAATTTAGCCTTAGACATAATTCCCCATGTTGACTTTGAGTCCCATGATCCTTTAAGATGATTGCTTTTATAATAAATATGACTGATGTCTGTACATTAATTAGACTAAACAACAGTTAAAATGCAGGGCAGCATAGCTTCATGCTTGCTGAAATGAGAAGGAACCATTCAGAGTTTCAGTATTACTGAGAAAATGCATAGTAACGACAACGTTGTCAAAGGAAAGCAGTGTTTTAAGAAAATGACCAGAACCTGTTAATGCCTTTATATACCACCTTTTAAAAGATTACAGTTTTAGGGCTGGGGAGAAAGCTTGGTAGAGCATGAAGACCTAAGTTTAGATCCCCAGCACCCATGTAAAAAGCTGGGTGCTGTGGCAGTCACTTGTAACCCCAATGCTAGGAGGCAGGTCTAGGGGACTTGCCAGGCTAGTCACTCTCACCAGTTGGTAAAGTCCAGGTTCAGTGAGATTCTCTTCCAAAATATGGTGCAAAGGGCCTGCAGAAGATACCAGCCTCAGGACTCCACATGCATATGGGCATGCACATGTTTATACACATAACATACACACACACACACAGAAAATTAAGAAATATTAAAACATCTTGGAAATTTAAGCATTAACTTGTAAATTAGAAATAAGTGTTTATGCTTGGGCTTAGTCCCTGTCAGAATATCTGAGTGGCTAGATAGTACTTTTAGTAGTTCTAAAAGCCAGTGTCTTCTCCCTAATCTTAAATTTTACTTGAGTCCTTCTGATTGAACACTGAAGAATTAACTGACTGAGAGTTAGGAAAGAGATAGATAAACAGCGCTCAAATCTGGGTTTCTGTTTTTGCTAATGTTAATTAGTTTTGATACATTATCCAGGTGCGGAGGAGGGAACATTTTCTTGATCTTTAGAAACAAAACGCAGTTAACACAAGATTCTCTAGGTCTTTCTGGCTTTAATAGTAAAAACTTTTTGCCAGGAAAAGTAAAGTCAGCCCTTTTGTATTGCTCTTGTTTTGTAATCCCTAGCAGCTAACTAATTTTACATGTGTTGGATGGCTTCCCTTTGAGAAACTCACTGTTGCTAATACACCGCAGGGTGGAGCGACTCCTCTCAGGTGAGCAGCCCAGAGAGGGACAGCGAGACCTTTAACAGCGGAGATTCTGGGCAGGGGGACTCTCGGAGCATGACCCCCGTGGATGTGCCAGTGACAAGCCCAGCGGCTGCCATCTTGCCAGTACATGTCTACCCTCTGCCTCAGCAAATGCGAGTTGCCTTCTCAGCAGCCAGAACATCCAACCTGGCTCCTGGCACTTTAGACCAACCTATTGTGTTTGATCTTCTCCTGAACAACTTGGGAGAGACCTTTGATCTTCAGCTTGGCAGATTCAATTGCCCGGTGAACGGTACCTACGTGTTCATTTTCCACATGTTAAAGCTGGCGATGAATGTGCCACTGTATGTCAACCTCATGAAGAATGAGGAGGTCTTGGTGTCTGCCTACGCCAATGATGGTGCTCCAGACCATGAGACCGCAAGCAACCACGCTATTCTCCAGCTCCTGCAGGGAGACCAGATATGGTTACGTTTGCACAGGGGAGCGATTTATGGGAGTAGCTGGAAATACTCGACGTTTTCAGGCTATCTTCTTTATCAGGATTGAAAGGTGGCTCTGCATTGGCAGTTAAAGGGTGGTTTTCTCAACAGTGGGATCCAGGGGAAGTGGTCATTGTCCTGGTGACTGCTGGGTTTGGGAAAATGTTTTGTTCCTAGAGGAAGGTGAGTTCCTTTACTTTTCCTTTACTTTTTAGGTGAAAACTTTCAAGCAAAATGACAATTAGCACTAATCTGGCACTTTATAAATTCTGATAGAGCCTAGCTAGCCATGCAGTGAATGTATATTGTTTGCACTTAACCCTTAACTGTGCTAACCGTCAGTTTATTGAGCTGACTGCCTCAACTTCAGATGTTACAATGCCTTGTTGTGCCTCAATAAAAAACTTAACTGCACCTCCAGTTGTTTCTGTTTGCTTAAATGTTTGATTGAGAGGTGAGGATCCATTACTGATAACTCTGTTTATGTTTTTTCTGTTGTTGTTTTTGTCTTTTTGAGACTGGGTCTCCCTGTAGCCCAGCTGGCCAGGAACTCACTATGTAGACCAGGCTGGCCTCAGACTCACAGAGAGATATGCCTGCCTCTGACTCTTGGGTGTTGAGCTTAAAAGTGTCAGCCATGGGGCTGGAGAGATGGCTTAGTGGTTTAGAGCACTGGCTGCTCTTGTAGAACACCTGGGTTCAGTTCCTAGCACCCACATGATGGCTAACATATATGTAATCCCAGGCATTGCATGCATGGGTGCAACTGCATACATACAGGCAAAGCACTCATACACATGATATGTATATATTAAAATATGACTTTTGTATGTAATAGGTTCTTCTGTGGTCACTTTTCTCTGATACACATCTCATTGATTAGAAGACTGATGTTTTCCACAGGCCAAAGTGTGCATTCTCCCTGAAGGCACTCTTGTTTCCTTGCTCTGGGATATATTCTCCCTCTAGCTAGCTCTCTTTTAGTGCCTTCTATGTTCATGTTAATACAAGATGGAGTAGAGGATGAACATGTAATACTCTGGTTTGCTCTCAGATTTCTTGATTTAATCTGAGTAGGCAAGATGCTAGGTAATCACAAAGTTTAGGCCTTGTGGTCAGGCAGTGTTCTAAAACTTCATTTATTGGGAGATTTCCTTGATGTTGGCTTTTTACCATTGTATGGCATTTAAAAATTCTGCTCATATTTAGAAATATTTTTCTATTTTGTTTATGATTTTCCCAGCACAGACATGGTAACTGACAACTGTCCAACTATGTAGCCCTGGTGGCTGGAACTTGCTATAGAGACCAGGCTGTCCTGGAACTCACAGACTTCTGCCTGCTTCTGCCTCCTGAGTGCTGGAATTAGAGGTGTGCACCCCAATGACCCACATTTAGAATTTCTAAGTGTACCTGCTGCCTGGTTGTTCGTTATACATGTGTGCCCTGGTTTCCTGATTGCATTTTCTCAGTATTCAAGAGCAAAGTGTTTTCTTTCTGGATCATGCTTGTTCAGTCTTGATAGTTTGCTCGCTGTTCAGTGAAGAGTAAAGAGTGAGGTAGTAGAAAGATATTAATAGCTCTGAATGCAGAGGTGTGGGACTCATAATTTGGACTGAATTGGACTTTGTTTCTCCAGGCAAAGAGGAAGAAACCAAAGTATAGGGGTCTGGAAGAGTTTTTCTTTTTAAATTTTTATTATTTTTTGTTAGGTTTTTTTGAGACAGGGTCTCCCTCTAGCCCCAGGTAGCCTGGAACTTGCTATGTTGACAGGGCTAGCCTAGTGTGGTTCCCAGCATTCACCTGGTGACTGACAACCGTCTATAACTCCGGTTCTATGGGGTCTGACTCTTTTCTGGCCTCCACAGGCATGGGCACACTTACATACATGCTGGTAAAACACTCATACATTAAAAAAAAAAAATCAAAGAAATTAAGAAAGAACCTCTTTGAAAGTAAATTTGTCTTTGATCCTACTAGGCTGGGTTATTTATCCTGTTATACCGTCAGTACCATGGTAGTTCATATGTGGCCATGATTGTTTGAAGTTTTTCTGTGTATAATGTATGCACGTGTATAGGGAGGCCAGAGATTGACATTAAGTGTCTTATTCTGTTATTTTCCACTTTAATTTTTAAGACAGTCTCACTGAACCCAGAGCTCACTGATTTGGCTAGGCTGTGTACCCTGAGCTTATTTGCCTGTCTCCCCTGGGTGCTGGGGATCCAAACTTGGGTCCTCATGATTGAGCAGCAAGTACTCTATCCACTGAGCCATCTCCGTAGCCCAGATGTGGGGTCTTAAAAAGCCCTCTTTAAAAAAATGTTTATTTTTTAATTTTATGTGTACGAACATAGTGTGTGCATGTGTGTAAGTGCACCTTTGCATGCAATGCCTGCAGACATCAGGTGTTGGATTCCCCTGGAACTGGAGTTGCCATGTGGGTCTAGGGAATTGAACCCAGGTCCTCTGCAAGGACAGCTGGTGCTTTTAACTGCTGAGCCATCTCTCTAGCTCCCTAAAAAACTCTTTTTATTAAGTGTATTTGTGTTATGCCTGTATGTGTATAAGTGCACCTGTGTCCTGCAATGCCCACGGATGTCAGAAGAAGGCGTCAGATCTCCTGGACCTGGAGTTACAAACAGTTGTTAGCCACCATGTGGGTACTGGCAATCCAACCCAGGTCCTCTGCTAGAGCAGTCAGTGCTCTTAATTACTGAGCCGTCTCTTTAGTCCCTAAAATGTCCTCTTTAACAAGGAAGTCTATCACATTCTTTGGGAATCTACTCAGGGTTTCTGATTACTGGTGCTATTTTGAGGGATATTGTCAGTGACATTTATTAACAAGATGCTGAAGTTTTTACTTTACAAGCCATATATTTATGCCCTTGCCAGTATGTCATGATGCACACCCCTGCCAAGGTAGGCCATTTTGGAATAGAAATTTTTGAGCCCAAGCTGAACAGCATTCACTGACAGGTTACTTAGCATGGTCTGGAACACTATTAAACTGACAAGATTTATTTGCTCTTGTTTTATGAGGCAGGGTCTCATATCCCAAACTGGTCTCAAATTTGCTATGTAGCTGAGGCTGGCCTTGAACTCCTGATCCCCCTGCTTCTACCCTCCTCCCCCTCTCTGGGGTTCTGGGATTACAGGCTTGCACCGCCACGCCTGGCTCTGAGCAGGGTTTACAGATGAGCTGTTAGCTCTAGTTTTCTCCTTACTTACATGGACTCTGTCCAGTCTACTGACAGACTAGTGGACAGCTGTGTGATACTCCATTTCATGGCTACAGAGTTACATCTCAAACAATGCCACAGTGCCTGGAATAAAAATAATTCTAGTTCAAGCTGTAGCCTTGCCAGTTATTCCCACTCTGGGCCAGGGGCCATGGCAATACCGTTCTGTTTGGTGACATCCCTGGGTGCACAGCTGACTGGTTCTCTCATTCTACCCTTTGATTCTTTTCTCCCCTGCTGTCTTCCTCCTCTTCTGTCTGATCTTGTGAGTATGGGTGTGAGTTTTTTAGTTGCTCACTGGAAGTCTCTCCCAATAGAAACTGCATTCAGCTCACATGTGCAAAGGTAGCTTTGTCTTTGCTCCAAAATCCTGGCCACATTGGCCTGGGCAGTTACTTTGTGCATGGCTATCAAAGCTTGAAATTTACATCTGTTCTTGTCTTCCCATAGTTCCTGTTTGACCCTCCCTGATCCCTTTGGTTCTACCATTACATGATGTAGACTCTTCTTTCCGTGTTCCTGCTGTGGCTGCCCTGCTTCAGATCCTATCACTCTTGTGTTCATTGAAGTTTTTCCACTCAGCTCTTACTGTCTGCATATGCACAGTGGGGTGTACACACACTACATCTATTATTACTATTATTATTTTATTTTTTTGAGACAGGGTCTCACTATGTAGATCAAGCTGGGCCTCGAACTCACAGACATCTGCCTGCCTCTGCCAGAGTGCTGGGATTAAAGGTGTGTGCTACCATGCCTGGCTTCAGACTATGTTTATTGTAGTTAACACATATTGAGCATGTCTCATGGACAACTAATTTCTCATTAAGTCTTCATGACAGCTCTTGGAATTGGATGGAGGAAGCAGGCTCAGAGGTGAGGTATTATATAAGCAAACCATGACAGTGTAAGGCAGGATAGTCTGGTCAGCAAAGCAAGGGTTTCTGTAAAGATAGAAATCCTGTATGTAAAGTTACAGAAGAAGAAAGGGCTCATAACGACCCCTAGGTAAGCTAAATTATGGTTTAGGGCAAGCCACTGAAAATGTAAGGGAGTTTGAGAGCTCATGGTTTTCCAGTTGTCCTAGTCACCTCTAATTTAATAGCATTGGTTTTTCAGTAACAGTAACTTGTCTGAGTCTGCCTGAATTATAAAAAAAATTCCTTGTTTATTTAAAAATTTTTTAAAAAATTCCTTTGATTTTTATATGTATGAGTGTTTTGCCAATAAGTACACTAAGTGTGTGTGATGCTTTTGGAGGCCAGAAGAGGGTGTTGGAGCCCCTGGAACTGGAGTATAGGTAAGTTTTCTAGCTGCCATGTAGGTGCTGGGAACTGAACCTGGGTCCTCTGTGAGAGCAGCCAGTGCTTTTAACTGCTGAGCCATCTCTCCAGCCCTACTTTTATTTTTTAAAAGAAACTTGAAAAATTATTTCCTACAGTGGCTGCGCTGGGCTGCGTGCCGGTGTAACCAGCCTGACCGGTTGCTTCTCCAGGGTGTTGCTGCTATTCTCTTTTTTTGCACTGAAATAACTCCATCAGGTCTTCCCTACTGAAAACATTTTCTTTAATGAGAGAAGGTGCTTCTTGATAGCCATGTAGACATTGGAATACATCCCATTCCTGGCAAGAGAATGTGGTTAGAACTTTGGTCAGTTGTCCCTGTTAGGTTGATAGAGTTAGGGAAGTGTTGAAGTGAGTCACCAGAATGGGCAGAAGAGAACAAGAAAAGGGCTGAGGGCTGGCCTTGAACTTGTGATCATTCCCCTTGTCTCAGCCTCCCAGTGATGGGATTACAGGTCGAGCTGCCACACTCAGCAGGAGGTTTGTTTGTTTTATAAACTAATTTAATATGAAGACTAAAGAAACATCTGTGTTTGTTTCCCAGTTTGTTAGCTTTGCTTAGCAGTTTCAGTAGAAAGGCCAGAAGTCAGAGGCCATGCTTCCTGTCTGAGGCATGACTGGAAGAAGAAGAAACTGGATGAAGAGCATTCTTTGCAACTAAAGATGAGAAAGCATGAGCAACAGTTGGCATCGTGGAAGTCCTTTTTACTTTTTATTTTCCTTGAGATAAGGTCTCACTATGTTGTTGAGGCTGGTGATCCTTCCACATTGCCTCCAGAGTGCTGTGACTACAGGGCCACCTCCGGAATCCAGTTAGGATGTATTCTGCTTTAGGCTGAAGTTGAATTGGGAGAAAGGCTGAAAATAAAAGTCTCTTACAAATTGTCAACAAAGGTCATGTAACAAACACCTCAGATTTACTAAAATACTCCAGATTTACTGTAATGAAAAATATACAAAAGATCAGGGAAATAGGAGGAACCAGGATCTGGAGGAGTTGGAAAGGCTCAGTTCAGGCCGAGGGAAGGTCAGTGGCACAGAGATGAACTTGGGGCTGGCTGAACTCTGCAAGGATCTTTGCTCATCCCTGTAAGACTAAGATGGAGTTGGAAACCTGAGAAGACTGGGCCTGAACCACTGCTGAGTGAATTAAACACAGTGCTGGTTAAAGACAAGGAACTGAGCTGGAGAGATGACTTGGAGATTAAGGCTGCTCTTGCAGAGGACCTGGGTTCAGTACCCAGCAGCTCACACTGTCTGTCACTCCAGTTCCAGGGGATCTGACACTCTCTTCTGGACTGCACAGGCACCTGCATGTACTCAGTACACATAGAGACAAGCAGCCCCCCCTACACAAAATTTAAAAGATAAATAAGGAACAGGATGTGAAGAAAGCACCTCTACAAACTTCCCTCATTCAGAGTGGTGTGAGTGCACAGTGGGTCAAGGAGAGCCTTGAGTGGTTGAATTGGGAGTTGAACAGCAGAAAGGCATGTATAGTCAGGAATGGGGAGGCTAATGAGAACTGGGGAAGGGTTGGGTTGCAGAACAGGTGTCTATTAAGAAGGGGGTTAAGTAGAAAAGAATTGAGCTCGGCTTGGTGGTTCATGTTTGTAACACTAGCACTGGGGAGGCTGAAATAGGATCACTACAAGTTTCAGGCCAGCCAGGACTACAAAGGGGGCCCTTGTCTCAAAACAGTGGGGAGAAAACACTATTAAAGACTAGAGAAGTAAAGGAGATCAGGGTGGAAGATGGGGGTGGGGGAAGGGAATGGAAACCATGATTTACTGGAATGCATTTTCCACTATGACGGTAGCATGGTGATGGATGAAAAGCAGCAATGCTGGAAGCTCCTGGCCAGCGGAAGGTGTGGGTTCAGGCAGCCAAGCTTTCTGTCACGGTTTCTATCTTCTTAAAATCATGTTAATAGAAGCAATACGTTTCGATTATCTGCTCCTGGAAAGGCCACACTCCCTCAGCTGCATCTGCCCATGGTCACGTTTACTGCGTGTAGTTAGAGCCTCTTCTGAGTTCCCTTCAGGAAGATTTGCTGACACCATCGTCGGGCCATTTGCAGTTGTGGGGTCAGAGGCAGTGCAGAGCATGGAAACGGTGAGGGTCTGGCCCAGTTTTCACATTCCCAGAGAGCTTATTTGATCTCTGCACTTCTACACTTTAAGAACATTTTTTTCCTCTGTATTTGTCTGTCACATTATGAGTTCCTGGTGGAGCTGCGCTGAGTTCATTTTGTGGTACCTAAAAATCAGTGTTCTGATTTTAAAAACGAAAATACACGTTTAACAAATGTTCAGGGAGTGAAAGGCAGGAAGATTAGTGGATTTCACACATGGAAAGAATCCCTCTTCCACCAGATACAAAAGTTCAAGGTTCCAGCAAGTCTGTCTAGGAACAGGTTCTGTTGTGATGTCACAATAGTCTCGAACTAAGTACCACTCCGTTTAGGTATGGGAGACGCCGGAACAGCGCCTTCGTCCCTTGGTGGACCCGTGGGACACAGTTTCCGTACAGCATCATGGCAGCCGGCAGCAGGCGCGCAGCCGAACAGTTATCCTGAGGGAACAAGTTCTGAGCGCCTTCCATACAGCACCATGGCGGCCTCCTGCGGGAACGGCAACTCAATGCCCGCTCCTCCGCAGGCGTAGGGCGTTCTCCGTACAGCGTCATGGCATCCCCCGTGGGAGCCGGCCTGTGTGCCACGCTCAGGGGATGAGGCCGCCGTAAAGGAGGCGCCACTTCCTCCGGCTTCTCCGCCTCCCACCGCTGTCGTAAAGGGTGAATGGAGAGAGAGGTGTGGGGGGGAAGGCGGGCGGACGGGGGGCGCGGAGTCGGAGTGGCGCAGCAAGTGGTCGCAGGTGGCGGGGGGTAGGAGTGCGGTGGTCCCCCGCAGCGGGGCGCGTTCGAGAGGGAGCCGGATCACCCCAGCCGCGGCCCGGCCTGCCTGCCGGCCCGGAGGCCCGAGCCCCCGCCCGGGGCCATGGACCTCAACCGGATCATCCAGGCGCTGAAGGGCACCATCGACCCGAAACTGAGGCTGGCGGCCGAGTCGGAGCTGAACCAGGTGAGCGGCAGCGGGCCCCTCCACTCCTCCAGCGCCCTCGCTCCTCCCCCGCCGAGCCGGGCCCCGCGGGCCGGCTGGGGCACCTGTTGGCCGCCCGCACCTCCTTCCGGCGCTCCGCGGCGCCCCGCCCCGCGCGGGCCGGCACAAAGGCGCGGCACTGCTCCCGCTCCCGAGGCGGCTTCGGTTCCGCGCAGCGGAGGCTGCCGCGCGGGTCCGGGCCCTGGGTCGCGGCGGGCAGCCCTTGTCGCCTGCCCCAGCCCGCCAGTTCCCGCAGCCGCAGAGTTCGGCCCGAGCGCTGGGCAGGGTTACGGGACAGGGCTCTGCGGGAAGCAGGCCGTACCCACACGCGTTCTGCAGTACGTGACCCGTAGTACATGTGCGAGGCATGTCCACGCATGACCTCCACCTCAGCCCGCTGGTCTCTGCAGCCTTGCCAGCGTTTCCGCAGCATTTCTCTTTCCTCTGCCCTCTTTTTCTCTGTGCGTATCTGTCTGCCTTTCTGTCTGTCTCTCTTTTAAGGTAGAATCTCACTAGGTAGTCTTGGCCGGCCTGGAACTCCAGGAAAGCCGTCTGCTTCCGCCTCCCGGGTTCTGGGATTACAAATCTGTACTGCCACGCCTTGTCCTTCATGTTGAAATTTTAATAATCCCAAACTCTAGTTTCTTCTTCTGGACTTGTAAGAGGGGTCCACAGACCGCTTATCAAAAAACACAAATTAAAATCTCCGAGGTTGGGGCGAGAGCTGTTGGAGGTTGCTCAGGTGTGGAGGAATGTGCCCAAATTAGTGGATCTCACGGGGATGACAGGATCAGTGTCCCCTGTCTCTCAGAAAACTTGTTGGACATGCAAATTATGCCGCTTTCCCCCGGGTGTAGAGTGTGAAGTGCCTGAAGTTGGAACCAGTGTTGTTTCAACTAGCTCCTCATGTGATTCTGTGCCTCTTGGTATGATAAGGACACGCCTCAGTGTGTCTGCTGGCGTTGGTTTTAAAAAATGTGTTTTGAATCTTTGAAACAGATGGTGTTCGTGGGAAATCTGTGAAGTTTGAGATAGATGTGGGTCAGGATCCCAAAGATACAAAGGGACAGTGGAAACCCTGTCAAGGGGATGCAGCTCCTTAGAGTGCTCACCTGGCATGCTTGAGGCTGGATTTCCTGCAGGGCTCAAGCCTCTAGTACACACACATACACACAGACAAGCACACACACAGGGTGGTATTGAACGAAAGCCCAAAAGGGGTGCCTCGAAAAGAAAAGGACTGTCACCCCAGAACAGAGTGCATTTAAAGTCACTTTCTGTCCTGGGCTTTGTAGAGTACTCTTTGGAAGAGCAGGGATCCTGGGTCTGTTAGGAAGATCACAGTGAGGGGCCGGACTTGTGGTCTGTTGTGTGCATAGGTGAGTTGTTTGTACAACCTTGATGCCATGTTGACTTTCCTGGCCCTACCCTAACCTTTGTTACTGATAAATGCAGTTAATGGTATAGGAGCAGAAAAGGTTGGAAGCCTATAGATCAGGGAGATAATTAAGACTCAGCCCATGTTCTCTTGATATTTCAGTCTAAATTCTGTCTTCATTCTGTCCTGTGTCCTGTCTGTTCAGCTCACCAGAAACCATTTCCCCTGTCACATTTAAATGTAGTTTTTTGGGCAGGAGAGATGGCTTAGCAGTTAAGAGCCCTTGTTGCTTTCCAGAGGACCCAAGTTCAGATCTCAGCACCCACATTGGGTGGCTCACAACCCACCTGTAGCTCTCCTAGCTCCAGGGGATTGGGATTGGTGCCCTCATCTGGCATTTGTGGGCACCCAAACACACATGACAGACATACATAACACATACATAAAGAACCCTTTTTCAAAAACTAGGTGGAATTTGTTTTTATTTTATATGTATGTGTGTTTTGCCTGTATGTATGTAAGTGCCTGTGGAGGTCAGAAGAGGGCATGGATCCCTTGGAACTGGAGTTACAGATGGTTGTTAACTGCCATGTACATGCTGGAAACTGACCTGTGACCTCTGCAAGATCAGCCAGTGCTCTTAATCACTGAGCCTTCTCTCAAGCCCCTCCACCCTTTCCCCCATTTCTTAAGTGTGAGGCTCCCAGCTCATCCCCAGCACCACAAAAACCAAACCAAACCCAAACAAGGTAACATTGCTGTGTCACTCGTTTGGCATTTATATCTGGTGCAGTACTTTGGGTTGTAATATACTGTCAATAAGTTTTTGTACTTGAAGTAGAAGACTTAGATATAATGTCGTTTCACCTTTAATAAGATGTAATTTTGGTGTTGGGTCTTGCATGCTTGTCCCTAAGCACCACTGTGACAAATGCCTTGTGCACGAATGAGCCAGCACCTGCTGTAAGATATTAGGGTTCATCCAGCATCTACTGTAAAGGAAAAGGTTCAGCTCCTTCACATTTTTTTTTTTTCCAGACAAGGTCTCACATAGTCCAGGCTGGTTTCCAACCAAGAAGTCATTGAGGGTGACCTTGAACTTTTGATTCTCCTGTCTCTACCTTCTCGACTGCTACACTACCACAAGGTTTTGTGGCATTTTGGATTGAATCCAGGGCTTCATGCATTTGAGGCAAACACTGTACCACCTGAGCTACATTTCCAGCCCTCTTGTCACATTGTAAAATCTTTACTTATTTTTCCAGGGCCGAGCATCCTAGGGAAGTACTGTACCATTGGGCCACATGGCAGCTACTGGCACATGCTTGTAGTCTAGGTCTCTCTCCAGCAGATGTGTGGAATACAGGAAATGGTTGGTCTCTGCAGATGGACTGCCTGGGGCCTTTTGCGGGGTGGAGGCCATAGTAGCACAGAGGCTGTTTTGAAGACAGTGGGGCCATCTTCCCAGGCCAACATTTTTCTCTCACCAGTGACTGGTTCCCTGGTTGCAGATTGTAGTTTTGTTTCTATAGGAAATGGGTTTGCCTTTTTTCCCTCAGGGTGTCGGGCAGGAGTCCTGTGTGTCTTTGTTGGCCTTTTCTCAGGTGCTTTTGGGAGTGG
Source organism: Eospalax fontanierii (assembly GCA_035773235.1). Taxonomy (NCBI): domain Eukaryota; kingdom Metazoa; phylum Chordata; class Mammalia; order Rodentia; family Spalacidae; genus Eospalax; species Eospalax fontanierii. Next base: position 12,960,838 of record CM069551.1, read on the forward strand.
GAGTGGGTAGACCTAGAAAACTGGAAGGACCTAGAAAGGTGGCTGAAGCTGCCCCTCCCTTTACCTTCTCTCCCTCCTCCCCCTCTCCCCTTCCTCCCCATCTTCCTCTTCTGCCTCCTCCTCCTCTCTCCCTCCTCCCCATCTCCTTTCTTCCCCTTCCTCTCCCTCCTTCTTTCCCTCTACCTTTCCCATCTCTTCCTTTTCTTCCTCTCTTTTCTTGAAGACAGAGTGCCACTATATATTTTTTAGACAGGTGGGAGCCCAGGCCTCCTACTTCAGCCTCATAGTGTAGACTGGCTGCAAGCTTATTTTCTAACCAAGGTGGACTTTGAAGGCCTGTTCCCTTTGCCTCCACTTTCCAAAGGCTGGGATTACAGGTGTGTGTCATCAGACCTGGCTTTTAACTTTTTTGATAGTTCTGGCAATTGAACCGAGGATGTACATGCACTACTACCGAGCCATTATCTGTTGGGGTCTGAAAATCCAGAACAAACCCCACAACTCCACTGTGATGCAAAAAGGAAAATATATTTACATAATTCGGCAAACAAAGCAAATCTAGGGGCAGTCCCTAAAGCCAGATTGGGGAATGCAGCACCACCCAAGGTTGCAGCCAGCTTTTATAAGTTCAGTATCTGCGAGGCTCTGCAGGCTGGTCCAACCTTGGAATTGGTTGGTCCAAAACCTGTTTGTCCCACGGGGATTATTTGTCTTGGACCATTAGACCTTGTCGTTGTGGGGTCTTGACTTGGCGCCAGAATGAGCGCTGAAATGTTAGCGCCCATCATGTAGCAGAGTGGGGAGATTAAAACTTAACCTTAAGAGGTCTGAGTGGAAATGGCCTCTGCTTTGTCCCTACATCATCCATAACTGTAGGACTGAGCCAATATCTGTAGCTATGGGACATTCACTTTCATTGCTGAGCTCTGGAATCCCTATTTTTTTTTTTTCTTTTTATTTGTTTATTTTTATTTTATGTGAATGGGTGTTTTGCCTGCATTTAAGTGCACTCATACTGTACAATGCTGCTGGACACCAGAAGAGACTGTCAGATGTCAGATTCTTTGGAACTGTTCCAGACAGTTGTTAGCTGAAGGAGTGCTTGGAACTGAAAAGGAGTCCTCTGCAAGAACAGCCAATGCTCTTAACCACTGAGCCATCTCTCTAGCCCCCTACTTTCTATTGAGAAATTTCTTCTTGTGGTGCTGGATGTCAGACCCAGGGTCACACATGAGAGCAAGCACTCTACCACCAAACTGTATCTTCAGCCTTCACTGCTGCCCTTTAAGGAAATTTGTTGACAGCGGGTGAGTTTTCTGAGTTGTGTCTGAGTTTGTTTTATGTGTTGGTGTGAGATTCCGTGCTCATGGAGTTCTTGAGCTAGTGGGGAGAAGACAGGCTTTGGGTGGGTGGGTAGAGAGGAGAGTCTGGGAGCATGCTGGGATCTAGAAATGGAAAGTTGTTCTAGAGTGACACTGACTGGAGACCTGGATGTTGGAATAAACAGGACAGGCCGAACATGGGTCAGGAGTGGAGGGAACAGCAAGCTCAGAAAAGGCTTCACCTATCCATCCACTGGGGACCAGAGGACCAGACAGTCTGAGGTCTCAGCTTTTACATGTTCTTGTAAAACACTGGAATTAGTTAGAGGCACAGGAGTTTATTTCAGAAATCTTCATAGATACAATGCACATATGCCCAAGTGTCACTGAGAAATACGTAGAGTAGCTTATTGGTTAGAAACTTGAAGCCCAGAGCAAGCAACAAAGTGGAATACCATGTAAGGGAGGTGGTATGTGCATATATCTGCATTTGCTCTAATTTTTAAAAGTATTTATGTCCGTGAGGCTTAGTCTAACCCAAAGAAGGTTAGGGAAAGGGAACATGGAGACCAGGTGTCAAGGTCTAACAGCTCTTTTTTGTTGATTAAACAAATTAAAACAAATTCATTCACACACACAGCCATTTGATACCTGTACCAGAATAAAGGTAGTTGTGGGCACCAACTCCATTTCCTATGACAGGCCGGTCCTGTGATGCAAAGCCTGTCCGGAGCTTGTGGTGGGTTCTACAGCTGGTCCAGCAGGTGGTGCTGTGGCTCCAGTAGTCCCAGCAATGGCTCCAACTTGCAGGGCTGGTCTGGCTGGTTCTGCTGCGCAGTTTGGCCTAGCAGGTGGTCCAATGGCAGGCACGAAAGTCCGGCTTAAGAACTTGCCTCATACCTGAGCTGTGCGGGCCTCAAGGCGTGGCCCTTTCCATGGCATCCTAGGCTAGACTGACGGGACTTCAGACAAGGGGAATGCAGTCTCGGGATTCTTGTGAATTAGCGTTTGCCATCTAGCCCTTGGCCTTAGGCTTTATAGGGAATTTGGCAGTGTGGCCCCACTAGCCAATCAACTTACAGATGACTTCCCTCACTGTCCTGCTTTCATCAGAACTTCACAGCATGTGTAAGGGCGGGGGTGTCTGATGAAAGGGAGCAGGGGGGGTCCATCTGCAAGATCCGACACTAGGGAAGCCCCGGGCTCTGAGTGACTGGAAGGTCTGATGCTATGGGCTCTCTGTCCGCTGGGCGCTTGGCCGGAGTTTTTCCAAGAAAAGGGCATTCTAAGTCGATCTGCAGGCGCCTGACTGCTAAGAAAGTGCTCTGGTCCCATCGCCTAGAGCTTGACCAGAGGCCTTCCCAAGAAACTGAGGCACTTCTGGCCTTTATCCGCCCAGCACTCGCTGGAGGCTTTGAACTTAGCTTCGATAAAGAGAGTGCTCTGAGGGGCCCACTTAGTTTCAGGCTTCTAACTTATGAAACTGGGCTCTAACTTCTAACTTATAGAATCCTAACTTATGAGATTATATTATGGGTTTACAATGTCACTACTTATATGCTAATTGTCTATTACTTATATGCTATATTGTCTATTATGAACTTTATACTTTATAACACTATGGGCTTACATTGTTATAACTTACAAACTAATAAACTTATAAAACTATGGGCTTACAACTTATAGACTTAATTACTTAGCACATGCTTCTTATACTTATAAATTTAAACTATCTAATACATAAAATTATCCTTATAAACTCATGGGGTTTACATCATTACAACTTACAAACAAATTATTTAATTCATGCTCCTTAAAATTTATTATTTTTATAACTACACTCATGTTGTACAGTGCCTGAGGAGGTCAGAAGAGGGTTTTGGATGCCCTGGAACTGGATCCCCTGGAATCGGAGCTGCCATGTGGGTGCTGGGAACTGAACCCAGGACCTCTGGAAGAGCAGCTAATACTCTTAACTGAGCCATTTCTCTGGCCTCATTTGTCCCTGCCTTTTTTAGCGGGCCAGATTAAAGTAGGCCAAATCAAAAGCTGAAAGAAGACAGTTTCAGACGTTCCTTAAAACTGGTTAACAGTTGCAAAAGCAGGAGTTCTAAAGTGTGTACACCAGGAACAGTTTTAAAATACTTTTTATTTTGTGTGTATGAGTGTATTACCTGCATGTATGTAAGTGCAACTGTGTTGTGCAGTGCCCTTGGAGGTCAGAAGAGAATATCAGATCCCATGGAACTGGAGTTAGGACAGTTGTTAGCTGACATGTGGGTGCTGGGATCTGAACCTGGGTCTTCTGTAAGAGCAGCCAGTGCTCTTGACCGCTGAGCATCTCTCCAGTCCCGGTGGCACTTTTAATAAGTAGCATTAATCCAAGTGTTGAGGTTATTTTGTGTTTATATAGTAATGTTCTTAAAGAACTGAAGCCAATTTTTATGATTAGAATAAACTATATAAATGTTTCAGTCTTTCATTTACTACAAGTTCTTTCACTATGCAAAAATTTGTAAACAATTAATTTTTATATTATAAATGTTGACAGTTGCCAGGTATGGTGGTGCATGCCTTTAATCTCAACAGTTGAGAGGCATTGGATCCCCTGGAGCTGGAGTTACAGTTGATTGTGAGCCACCAGAAGCAGGTTGTAGATGCTGAACTCTGGTTCTCTGGAAGAGCAGCAAGCTCTCCTAACCCTGTGGTATTTCTTCTCCTTCCCTCATCTGCTTTTTTTTTTTTTTTTTTTTTTTTTTGAGACAGGGTCTCCCTGTAGCCCCAGCTGTCCTGAAACTCACTATGTAGACCAGGCTGGCCTAGAACTCAGAGATAGCATAGCCACCTGCCTCTGCCTCCCCAGTGCTGGCATTAAAGGCGTGCGCCGCCATGCCCAGCTTCATCTGCTTTTTAAAACCTATGTTAGGGGCTGGAGAGATGACTCTGCAGTTAAGATCACTGATTGTTCTTGTTGAGGATGGAGGTTCAGTTTCCAACACCCATATGGCAGCTGAAAACCTTTGATCACTCCAGTTCTGGTAAGTCCGATGCCTTCTGATTTCCACAGGCATTGCATGACATAGGAACAGTTATATACTTGGAGGCGAAAGACACATACTCATAAAATAAAAGTAGATAAATAGTAAAAAAAGTACTTAAAACTTTGTGGTTTCAGTTATGGATGAAAAGGAATTTACCTTTTAACCCTATATTTCCCACTAAGGAAAATGTAATAGATTGAAATTCTCTAGACTATAAAGAAAAAGGAAGGGTCATTGTCAAGTAGCAGAAAAGGCCTGTTTTGGAAAAGTCCTATTTGATTGAGAGAATAGAATCCTTGGCTGGGGTGGAGACCTAACGTTCCACGTAGACAAGGTCCGAAGCTTGGCTAAGGCGCCACCCGCAGGAAGGCAGGACCACTCCTGGGAGGGTGGGTTTGCCTTGAGTCCTTCTGAAGAGGTGGTTGGAGTAATTATCCCTTTTCCTGCCCAGAAGTCCTGCTCCGCAGTGCAGTCTCAGGAACACTGCATCTCCATGAGGCTCAGCTGGTCTGCCCACCTTTCTTTTTCCTTTTCTGTCTCTCTTTCGTTTGCTGGTGGGAACCTGAGTCTGTCCTTTCTGGTACTTTGAGCTTCTTGACTTTCTCGAAGGCCCTCCTGCCCACTCTGTATTTGACCTCCGTGTCCATGACTCACAGCTTGACTTTTTTCCCTTTTCTCAGCCATTCTCAGCTGCTGAGATGTACAGCACACCCGCCCTGGGGTTCTTTGCTGTGATGCTTTAAGCTTGTCCATATGAAGGTCTTTTGTTAATGAGACTAAGAACCCTAGAGGGACCCTGCTTTACCTGGTAGTGTAGTGATAATTCAGACTCCATGGAAGGTACATAGTGATTGAAGGGCACGTTGTGGAGCGAGAGGCTCAGTACTCCAAAGATGCCGCTTTCCTCCGGGTTAACTTTGCGATCAAACACTTACCTTAACCAACTGCAGTTATAAATAAATTAATAGGAAAAGTGGTTAAAAAATTGAGTTGGGACTGCAGAGATGGTTCAGTGGTTAAGAGCACTGGCTGCTCTTGCAGACTACCTGGGTGCAACTCCCAGCCCCCACATGGAGGCTAACAACCATTTGTAATTCTAGTTTCAGAGGATCTGACGCCCTCTTCTGACCTCTGAGGGCACTGCACATGCAGGCAATACACTCATACACATAAAATAAAAAATAAAATTTTTATTAAAATTGAGTGGGGATGACAGGAGAGTTCAGTAGGTAAAGGTTCCGTCTGTCAAGCATGGTGACCGGAGTTTGAGCCCTGAAAAGTACATAAAGGTGGAACGAAAGAACCAGCTCCACTCAGTTGTCCTTTGACCTACATAGACACCATTAAAACATACTTTTAGAAAAATTTATACCCCGTGCTAGCTGTGTCTTCTGGGGAGGACGTTGCTTATCTGGGCCCCCAGGAGAAGCTAAGTTGAATGAACCCAATGGAGTGTTTGGGATCTGGTTTCCCTCCCTGAAAATTTATTAGTCATCTGGGAATGTCACTGGGCAAGGCTTGGGGAAGGGCTGTGGATACAGTACCAGACATCCTTGATGGTCAGAAGGAACAGTGTTCTCTGTTGTTTGTATCTAAGGTGACTATGGCCAAACTCAGAAGCAGATCAGAGTCAACAGCCTATGGGTGAAATGGCCCAGCATCAGGCCGAGGCAGGAAGTCAGCACAGGCTCCTGAGACACTGTGATCCTGAGAAGACAGAGCAGCATAGTGTCTGGGGATGCCTACCCTCCGCACTGCCCACTGCACTGTTTGTCTCTCTAACTTATTTGCTTTTAAACATGGTCCTGTCTGTTTCATAGTGTTGTGGTTTCTGATTTCTTTCTTTTTGTTTGTTTATGTTTTTTGACAGGGTCTCCCTAGTCCTAGACCACCTGGAAGTCACCTTGTAGACCAGGCTGGCCTCGATCTCACAGAGATCTGCTTGCCCTGAGGGGTGGGATTAAAGGCAGGTTTACCGTCTTTAGTGTGGAGTTTCTGTTTTGTATAGCTGACATTTATGTTTGTTTTCTGTTTGTCAAAGATATATATCAAGAAGATTAAAGCCCCAATAATTTGGGAAGAAACACCTTGCTTTTCTTGTTGTAATAAAATCTTTGATAAAAGCTACTTAAGAAAGAAAGGTTTATTTGGCTCATAGTGTGAGGGCACCTCACCCCCACCGTCCATCCTGGTGGGGAAGGCATTAAGAGCTTGAGGCAGCTGACTGGCTTGTGTCCATAGTCAGGAAGCAGAGACAGTCTCCTTTTTATTCAGTCCAGGGCTCCTGCCCATGGGATGGTCAGCCCACATCAGGCGTGGGTCTTCCCCAGCTCAGTTACCCCAACTAGATACTCTCTCACGGATAGGCCCAGAGGCTTGTCTCTTAGGTGATTCTAGATCCTGTCAAGGTGACAGACAGTATTGACCATTACTGAAGTCACATGAAAGGGTGAGTTTATAAGTCCTTCGGTAGCAGCTAGGGTTTATTAACAAAAAATGGAATATCCTTTTTCAAAGAATAGAGTATAAGAGATTTGTTGAAGAAACAAATGGCCAACAGAAAGGAAAAAAGTGACTCTGACCTCTTTAGTAACAGAGGACATAACATATAAAGGAACTATAACAAAATAGAAATGAGGGTTAAAAGTCTCACAGGCACGGTAACTGCTGTGGCGGGCAGGCGGACGGGTGCTGCTGTCTTGAGTATCCCCTGGCTGGCTCTTTCTGGAGAGCATGTTTGGGATATATGTCAAAAAGCATAAAAGTCTTCACATTTTTATTCATTGTATTGATTCTTGTTCTAGGAATTTGTTCACCTGAAATAGTTTTGTAATCCTCATTTCTTTCTGGAGAATTTCTCTTATGTTAAAATTTCTTCTTAATTTGGACAGTAGCATGTTCAGTAGTGAGTGCCAGCTGCTGTTCATGTAGACTTCCTGTTTTTACAAGCTTGTCTTTGTAATTGCAGTCCTACAAGATCATCAACTTTGCCCCCAGTTTGCTTCGGATTATAGTCTCTGACCACGTGGAGTTCCCGGTACGTCAGGCGGGTGAGTTTCATTTTCTCCTGCATGATTCATTTATAGCTGAAGGTAGAATGAGATTTCTACTTTAAACCTAAGGACCTCCAGTGTACCTGCCCAAGCCCTGTGTGGTATCAAACCAATTAGAATCCCAGCTTGAACAGGAGAGGCCCCCCAGAGCTGCTGGTAGTTGATGGTTGAGGGGGCAGTCGCTGTCCTTTGGGGCTGGGGCTGCTAGTGGGGTGATGCTGTAGTCGATAGCTGCACACCCATGTGCACACAGGCAGCACTGATTGGACTCAGGGTTGTTAACAAGGTGACAAAGTAAGTGAAATGAGAGAAGACCTGAAGTTCGTAGGAGACAGGCCGGGGACACCCAGGAAGCTGGGTGTTATCAGTCTATATTGTATACATGTATAGAAGAACTTCCAAAGAATAGAGATGCTATTTAGGAAACAAATAGCTCAGTGTCTTAAAAATTAAGACACTGCTCCTTCCTCCTGGAAGCTGAGTGGCTGTGTGAGTCCTCGCCTCCTGCACTTGTCTGCCTGTTTTAAGCTCTCCTTGCTTTAACTCAGTTGCTTGCCTTCGACTCTGCTGCTTTTCCCTTTGCTTCCCCAGTTTTATTAATCTATCTCTCTGATTTCTTATGCTTCTAGTTGCTTCCTGATTGGTACCTTGATTAAGACCACAAATTGTGTATGAGTTCTAGTGCCACAGTGCCAATCATGTGTCATGTCCCAGAGGGAATGTCTCACGGATGTTCCGCCAGGGAGCAGGACTTCTTTCTCTTTATTGTTTGTGGTGGTGGAAATTGGACATTTTATCTTTTTTGTGTGTGTTTTTGAGACTGGGTCTGCCCGAAGCCCCAGCTAGCTGGAACTCTCTATGTAGATCAGACTGGCCTCAAACTCATAGATATCTGCCTGCCTCTGCCTCTCAAGTGTTGGGATTATAGGCATGTGTTACCATGTCCAGCTTGGACATTTTATCTTAAATATTAAAATTTATCTTTCTATCTGTGGGATCTCATATAGCTCCATCATGTGCATGCCCTCCACCCACCTCCCCCTGTGTAGCCTAGGGTGGTCCTGAATTCATGATCCTCCTGCCTCAGCCTTCCAAGTGTTGGAATTATAGGCTTGTGTTACCATGTCCAGCCTTTTCATCATCTCTTCTCCTTCCCTCCATTTTCTGCCTCTCTCTTCCTTTCTTTTTAATATTTTACTTACTTTTAATTTATATGGGTATGAGTGTATTGTCTGAACATGTGTACGTTTACCTGTGTGGTGCGATGCTTGTGGAGGTCAGAAGAGGGCATCAGATTCCCTAGAACTAGAGTGACAGACAGTTGTTAGCTACCATGTGGGTGCTGGGAATGTCTCTGAGTCCTCTGCAAGAGCAGCCAGTGCTCTTAACTGCAGAGCCATCTCTGCAGCCTCTCTTTCTTTGTTATTGACTTGAGAAGATTAAAAATTGACAAAGTCTTGAGATATTTTAAGTCATTATAAGAAAGTAATTTTGAATCTAGCGTGGTTACAATGACAGTACCTAACTTAGATACAAATAGACTAAACGATGTGTTAGTGGCCTGCACTCAACGTTGCCTCCCTGTAACATACATTGGAGATTTGGTTGAGAATGTCATAATTTGGAAATGCACTCAGGGCAGCTGAGCTGCAGAGCATCTTGGGGTGCACAGTGCTGCAGGCTGTGGACGCCAGATGTTCCTGTTCACCACCTCCTGTCTGTTGGAGGTGGAATCTTTCTCTCCCTCACTCTCGCCCTCCTTCCCTCTCTCCTCTGCATAAAGAGAAAAGCAACTTTCTTATTCTTTCAAGAGAATGGGATTTGTATAACATTTTTACAGCATTAATCTCAGCTGTTCCATGTTCATTTTTATAAATGGAACCTGTTTACATAATGTGTTTATATTGCTGTTATAACGTTCCTATTTTTTTTTAGAAGCCAAATGTTTAAAGTGTTTCAGTCTCAACAAATTGCTAATATCTCGTTTACTTGATACATAAACATTATAAAAACACAGAATCCATACATGAGATTGCTTTTGTGCTTAATTGTAGACAAAAGACCGAGAAGAGATGAGGTTGCTTCTAATACCCTGCTCAAGGGTAGTCACATTTTCTGATATCCCACTTGAGAGTAGCTTTTTATCTTTTTGAGACAGGGTGTCCCTGTAGCCCCAGCTGGCCTGGAACTCAGTGATCCACCTGCCTCTGCTTCCTGAGTGCTGGGATTAAAGTTGTGTGCCAGCACACCTGGCCCACCTTTGCTGTTCTATGATTTTCTTTTTTCTTTGAACCTTGTAGCCTTGGAGATTGTCCGTGTCAGTGGAAACTGTGTGAATTCTCTATAGTAGCTGCTTACGTGTCTGTGTAGAGCGGTCCCACCTAGTTGAGCAATTTGATGGTGGTTTCCCTTACTTCCTTTTTTGTTCAGTGTGTGTTTATGTAGTGTATGTACATGTTCATGTTGATGTGTGCATGTGTGCAAATATATATGCACATGGATGTGGAGGCTAGAGGTGGATGTTGGGTGTTCTCCATCATGCTCAGTCCCCTTCAGACAGGGTCTCTCACTGAACCTGGAGCTCTCTAATTTGGCAAGCCTAGCTGTCCAGTGAGCCCCTTTGACCTGCCTGTGCCCACCTCCCTAGCCCTGGGATGTGTACTGCTCTGTTTGGTGTGTGTGTGCTGGGGACCTGTGCTCAGGTCCGAGCACTTACTGACTGAGCCATCTATTTTGTTCTTGTTCTTTTTCCCTCCTGTGGTATGTGTGTGTGGTATATGCTGGTTCATGCACAGGTGTGTGCAGGTGTACACACCCATACACAAGTGTGGAGGCCAGAGGAGGACACTGAATATCTTGCTCTGTCACTTTTTGCCTTATTCTCTTGAGACAGGGTCTTTCACTTAACCTGTAACTAGGCTGGTCTCTATTAGGCCCCACAGTACTGGGGTTATTGGTGAGCGGCCATGCCAGTTTTTTTATGTGGCTGCTGGGGATTTGAACACAGGTCTTTGTGCTTGTATGACAAGTGCTCTCACCAGCTGAGTCAGTTCCCCAGCCCCCAGTTTTTGTTCTAGATAGAACCACTGCTAGGGGCCTGGAAAGGTGGCTCAGTAGTTTGGAGCTATTGCCGCTCATCTGGAGGACAGGAGTTTGGTTCCCAACACCCGTGTCAGACAGCTCATAACCTCCTGTAATGCCACCCACAGGCAATCCATGGTGTAACATTCTATGTTTTTAATACCGTAAAGTGCTGTGTATGAATTTTATACTGTGTTTATTAAAAATAGAGAATGTCCCAAGAACTTCATGACATTCGCTAGCAGACAACTTATTAGCATGGTGTTTAAAAAGAATGGTGTGATCTTTGCTTTAAAGAAAAAGAAATATGATAACATCAAGTAGAAAGCACTCTGTGTGACTGTTTATAGTGAAATTACTTTCTATATGAACTGAATCAAAATGTATTTTTTAGGTCTGACAAATGATTTCTTTACTTTTTTTTTTTTTAAAGATCAGGTCTTTATGTCCCAGTCTGGCCTTGAACTTGTTATGTAGCTGAGGCTAACCTTGAGTTCTGAACCCTCCTGTTCCTACCTCCCTAGTTCTGGCATTGTAGGTGTGCATCATGTCAGGCTTCTGTTGGTAATTCCAGCCTATTCTTACTGCTCACAAAGCAGGCACATTAGTAAGTGTTTGTTTTTGCCCTGCTGTGGATTTTTTTGTTGTTTTTTTGAGACAGGGTGTCCTGGTAGCCACAGCTGGCCTGGAACTTGATATGTAGACTAGGTTCGCTTTGAACTTACAGATATCCACCTGTCCCTGCCTCCTGAGTGCTGGGATTAAAGACATGCACCACCATGCCAGGCATAGCCCTGCTGTGAATTTTAAGGAACAGTGGTTTCTGGTGATGCTGAGCATTCTGCACCCTGAATTTTCAAGTGCTTAGGAAACGATTGTTTTGATGTTGACAAGGTAAAATAAATTTGGTCATTGCTGAGGCCTTTCTTTCAGGGTATTGAGTAGCACAGTGACATTATTCCTATTTTGTAGTGTGAAGAGAAGGGAGCCTTTTCTTTTCTTTCCATTTTAAGCAGGTTTTTACATCAGACTGGCCTGGAATTCGTTATCTTCCTTTCTTAGTCTCCCAACTGGAGTGCTGGGGTCATAGGAATGTTCTACCACATCCTGTTTGTAAGCCCATCGTTCATTCATTTGTGTGCATTTGTGTATATGCATGTGCATGTTTGTGTACATGTGCATATGTGAGCATGTATATGTAAAGACCAAGGGCCAATATCAGGTGTCATTCCTTAGGAGATGCCCACCTCCTATCACTCAACCAAGTAAACTCACAGGATCTGCCTGTGTCCATCTCCCCAGCACTGGGATTACAAGAAGGATCCACCAAGTCTGACTTTTTAATGTGGATTTGGGGGTTGCATGACAAGCACTTTGATTATTACTGAGCCCTAATCCAGTTTCTGACTGTGAATATATCATATAAGCAGAAGACTTGCCATGAGTTTGGGGCCAGCCTGGTATGCAGAGCGAGACTGTGTTTCAAAAAAACAAAAACACCCAGGAAAAACAACAACCAGCAAAAAGAGTCAGGAGTTACCCAGAGTTAGCCAGGAGTTTTCCAGGAATTTACCACAGGGTGGGGTAGCGAGCAGGGAGAGGCGGCCACCTACAGTGCAGGACACCCAGGCTTGAAAGACCAGCTCAGAAGCACATCTTTCTTCTTCACTGGGTTTAAATTTTAGGAAGTTACACTCATGTGTGTTGGTGTATGCTGTGTGTATGTAGTGCTTTCTGAGACCAGAAGAGGGCATTGGATCCCATGGAGCCAGAGTTCCAGATGGCTGAGAGCTGCCCCACTTGGGTTCTGGGAACTGAGGGTCCTCTGGAAGAGCAGCAAGCATTCAACCACCAAGCCATCTCTTAGCCCTTCTCACCAGGTTTATAGCATTTCCTGGTGCCTTTGAGGTCGTGGAACCGTTTCTTTCTGTAGTTGTATTTTTGGGTTCAGACGGGGCCTGAGGTGATGAATTTCTGTCTGGGAGAAGGAGAGAGGGTGTGTGTTTCAGAAAGTTTATTTTATGCAAATCAAAACCAAGTGTGATATGTCATCTAGGTAGAGTGGCTGTCATCCAGAAGATAAGTAGTTACAAATGTTGGTGAGGTATACTCTTGGTACAAATGTAAATTGGTGCAGCCAGTGTGGAAATCATTGTGTGTATGTGTGTGTGCGTACATACCTGTGCATACATGTATACACATGTGATGGAATGTTAGTCCATGGATGAAATTTGAGGCCATCAATGTTAAGAGAAATTAGCCAGGCACAGATGGACAAGTGCCACACATTCTCTCTGGAAACTTAACAAGTCAGGCTTGTGGCGGAGCCCAACACAGCAGTGATCATTAGAGATGGGAGGGCCCGGGAAGTGGGAAAAGGAACTGATTAGGCACCAAAGTACTGGCAGGATTGGCTCTTAGCACAACAGGGTGAGCCTGACATATCTCAACATGGTTGAAGGACGATGGGGAACCCCCCCGCCCAATGGTTTAGATATGAGGAGATGGCAGTGCTGTTACCTGGATTTCCTTATGCACTTGTGCAGTGCTGTGGTGTGGTGCTATAGTATACTGCACAAGAGTCTGTACCCGTGATGTCGTTAAGAACCCTGAAAAGCTCATTTTAAACTCTGGGTGCATAAAATGGCAAGAGGGTTTTTATAGGAAAAGTGAAGTATAATCCTTCACGAATTAGATTAGGGTGATAGTAGTGTTTTGTTTCCTAGCTCTGGGTAATTGGTTAGATAAGAGCTTGTATTGAATAATTAAAAAGAAAAGTTTAGATTATTCATGTGGTTTTAGCTTTCTTTCCTTCATTATCCTCAGTAATCCACAGTTATCTGTAAGAGAAATCAGTGTTCTCTTTAGATTATTACAAGTAAGTTCCATTTTATGTTAACTGATTGTGCACATTTAACTGTGTACAAATCACTGTGCCTTTTCTACAAGCTGCCTTGTGTGTGGCCCCATATTAGAATTATTTTTTTTAGTTATAAGATTAGCAGCATTTAGGATGCAGGCAGCCACTCTAGTTACTGCCACACCCACTTTCCCTGCAGGAGTTCTGGACTGTTGTTAGCATCATTGTGGGTGCTGGGAATCAAACCCAGGTCCTCCACAAGAGCAGCCAATGCTTTTAACCACTGAGCCATCTCTCCAGTCCCCAATGGTGAAATGCTTTTATCAGCCATTTTGGTTTACGTTAAAAGTTGAGTGAAGGAAGCGCTGAGGGTAAGAAGGGAAAAGCTGTGGCCGCTGGCAGTGGGGAATCATGTGTCTGCACGTACCTGGATAGGAGAATATATGTTTACATTCGGGTTAGGAAGTTTTTCGTTCTTTTCTCTCCCTCTTTCTCCTGACATACCTTCCTTTCCTGTTTTCCTTTTGTTTTTCTTTTCAAATAGGATCTCACACTGTAACCCAGTCTATTTTTGAACTCAGTATAAACCTCAGACTGGCCTTGGACTTGCAACAGTTTTCCTGCCTCAGACTCTCATGTACTGGGCTTATAAGTACAAGCCACCCAGCCCAGCCACATTCCTTGAAGAGAGACTGGGGAGATGGGTTGGTGGATAAAATTTCTGACCTGCAAGTCAAAACCCATGTAAAAGCCAGGCAGGTATGGTGGCTGTCTGTAATCCCAGCACGTGGGAGGTGGAGATTTGATCCCTGGGGCAAGCTGACTAGCCAGAGCCGGTGGGCTCGCTGTAGTAAATGAGTGGCAGGGAGGAAGATACTCAGTCCAACGTTGGGTCTCTACGTGCACACATGTGCATGCACATTTCTCCATGCACCAGCACACATGTGAATATGCATACCCTTGAATACTGCAAACACATCCCAGGAAAAGTAGTCTTAGATCAGTAATTTCGTTCAAATGCTAAGAATAGAAACAGCCATTGGTGTATATTTTTTGATAGAAGTAATCACATAAAATTTCCCGAGATTTTCCAAGCATTTTGAAGGCCAATGCCAAGTTCTTTATGAGTAATAAACGATAAGGACGTCAGTAGGTTGGATGTAAATGACGAGTGCTGGAAGATGGACGAGCACAGGTGTTCCTGGATGCCAGTGTGGGGTGACCGGCAGGGTCAGCAGCAGCGTGACTGCTCAGGAAGTGGAGTCTCAGCCTGGCACTGTGAGCCCGAGGAAAGGGAGCTTTTCGGATCTCACTGTGCTCTGTAACCTGGCGCTTTGCCTTCAGTGTCAGGACATGTACTTGTCCTGTGTGTTTCCACCTTTGTCCGGCCTTGTGTTCAGCTCTTCAGCTTTTGAGCTCTGTGAGACTGTGTTGGAGTCACCCTCCTGTGTTAACACGTCTGTCTTCCTCTCACACTCAGCTGCCATCTACCTGAAGAACATGGTGACACAGTACTGGCCGGACCGGGAGCCTCCCCCCGGAGAGGCCATCTTCCCATTCAACATCCATGAGAATGACCGGCAGCAGATCCGAGACAGCATTGTGGAAGGGATCATTCGGTCTCCGGATCTGGTGAGGTAGGCTGGGCTTCTGTGTGTGATATGAGGAAGCAGTGTCAAGGGCTAAGACAGGCTGTTGGATGCAATCTTCAGCCTTGTTTGTGTGTTTGTATTTTTTAGTTTTCATTTTTACTTACATTTGTTTTTTGGTTTTTATGAGACAGGGTCTCCTTGTAACCCCTAGATGGCTTAGAACTCCCTATATAGACCAGGCTGGCCTTGATCTGCCTGCCTCTGCCTCCTGAGTGCTGGAATTAAATGCCTGGCTGTTTTTTATTTTTAAGAGACAGGGTCTCATGTAGCCCAGGTTAGCCTCAGCCTGCTTTGTAACTGAAGATGACGTGAACTTCTGTTCCTCCTGCCCCCACCTTCCAGGGACTGAGATTACAAGGTGTACTGCCGTGCTTCGTTTATGTGGTGCTGGAAATTGAACCTAGGGCTCCGTGTATGCCGAACAAGCACTGTACCAGCTGAGCCCGGTCTCCAGCCCAGGAGCTGCTTGGTTTCAGTTCATGGCTAGTGGTGACTATTAGACAGTGTAGCTTGGGTCATAAATTTTGCAGACTTAAAATAGAAACAGATTTACTTCTATATGAGCCAGTAATGAGGTTTCCTCTGCAAATGGGGGAGGATTTGCAGATGAAGTGGTGGGGGCTGAGATCGTTTAATTCCGATGTTAGGTGTGACTTCAGCCTTGAGTGTCTAGTAGACTATGATGAAGATAGTTAGTGAGGAGGGGGCAGTGTGAGGGGAAACAAAGGACACCATTGAACTGGTGTGCAGTTCCAGGGTTGGTATGCTCACTGAAGAAAAGCATGTGCAAATCATGGTCCTGACACTCCTCAGGACTGTCATATTCCCATCTGTCAAAAGGCTTCTTTGAAGTTTCCTGAATCTCCTGGTGTCTGTACACAGTAACGCACAGGGTGGTTTCTCCTGCCTTCTGCTGGGCTTGAAGTTAGAAAGGACTGGGAGGTTCACCTCAAGATGAAATTCTAAGCTTTAATTTTTATTTATGTGTATGTCTGTGGCTTTGCTCTGCCTATGTCTTAAGACCCCCAAAGACACATGCTTTTTATTCTCCATTTTGTTTAAAAATATTGCAGAGAAACCTTGATTTGGTACCATAAGGAAGGGCTATTATGATTTTAACAGTTTCTGTGGAGCCTAGTTGTTGGTTATTCAACTAAACACTAGTTTATTCTTTTACAGTTTGGAACCCTAGGATTAGAGATGTTGCAAACTTGGTAGTTTGCTTGCCTAGCCACCTAAGAGGCCTTGGGTTCATTCCTCAGTGCAACATCCTCTGGACATCCTCAGTGCTACCTTTAATCCTAGCACTTGTGAGGTGGAGGCAGGAGGATCAGTTCAAGGTCATCCTCAGTTACATATTGAGTTGGTAATCAGGATTAGTGTGGGCTACATAAGACCTTATCACAAACCAGTCAACCAACCAACCACCAGAAACTACAATTTAGAACCCTAATTTTGCCAGGTTAATTTTCTGGTGACTTGCAAATGACTTCATGACATAATTTGGTGATAATAGTGGTCACGCGTAGAAGGGACATTTCCCCCGTTTTCTTTGCAGTCTTGGTTACGGGGAGATCCCAATAGGAGGCCAGGGCCGCTCTGAGTCCCGGGATAACACCTTGTGTCATGTAACTTTGTCTTTCTGCTGAGGGGATTTTTTTTTTTTTCTGTTTTATTTCTCTTGTTGCTTTTTTCCCACTTTTTTCTTTGGAAATAGTTCCAGGCTCTCCTCTCCAGAAATTACCTAGCTAATCCATTTCTTCCTTATATTTAAAAAACAAAAATTAGTGTCTTTGTCTGTTCTCACTGGTACAGCACAGTGTGCTGGCTCTTAACTAATGAGGGCTAGGTTTGTCCATTTGATAGATGTTATGTGTGTGTGAGTGCTTCACCTTATACACACCAGGCAGGTAATCTACCACTGGACTACACCCAGCCCTAGGCTTATTGGTATCTATTCTGTGTGTCTCTGTGTGCATATCTCTCAGCTGCCTGTCAATCATTATGTATCATCTGTGTCCCCCCTGTGTGTGTCTGTGTGTCTATATTTCCACCTATCTCTATACCTCTTTCTCTCTGTATGTCTGTGTATCTCTGTCTCTCTCTGTGTGGTGTGTTTGTATTTGTGTGTGTGGATGCATATGTCTGTCTGTGTGTCTGTCTGTGTATCTGTGTTTTATTATCTTTATCTTCTCTGTCTTCTGCTCCCCACCACCTTGTATGTGTGTCTGTGTGTTATTGTATCTCCATCTCTTTCTGTTCTCTGTGTGTGTATCTTTATCTTGAGTGTGTATGGTGTATGTGTGCATGTGTATTTTTGTCTCTCTGTGTGTCTATCCATCTGTCATCTATGTGTGTATGCATCTCTCTGTTTACATCTATCCTCTCTCTCTCCTCTGCCTATCTCTGTCTCTGTGTGTCCTTCCTGTGTGTCTGTGTGTGTGCTTCTCTCTATCCCTCTCTGTGTGTGCATGTTTATGTTTGTATGTATCTCCATCTATCCTCTGTTCTTCCCTCCTCTCTCCCTCCCCCTCCCTCTTTCCCTCCTTATTCTGTCCTATTCCCCCTCCCCCTGCCCCCGAGCCTATGCTAGAGAGCAAACCCAAGGTCTTACTCATGCTACTTCTTTTGGATATGAAGACCGTAATAATAATGACAAGAAAATTCCTAGAATTGAGGCAGATTTACTATCTGCTTTGAAATATTTTGAAAAATCTTTAAAAATTTATTTTTAAGCTCATTAAATAAAAACCAAAAACTTCTTTAGGATAAAACTGTATGAAAGTTTCATTCATTTTGGGGTACATCCCTCATTCTGTTCATTTTCAGTAAGTGGAGTCACTGAGAAGATTTCTTAATAGGGTCACCTTTCCCCCACCCCCTACTTATATACTGTGATTTGGAACATAAAAATGTTTCAGTTAACAATGTATAAAACGGTGTCCCAAATGATCTCATCCCTTTCATGCAATTAGATTAGCATCCTAGTTACGAAGGTCCATCTTGTGTTCACACAGCTTCTAACTTGGTGATGACATGTTTCTCTGTGTTGTCCATGGTCACTGGCGGGAAACTGACTATGTGCCATAGGCAGAGGGAGTTAGAGAACTTGTATGTCAAATCAGTTGGTCTTTGGTGCATGACATCATCACTCCTTGGATTTTGGTCTTTTCTCTCCACCTTACAGAGTCCAGTTAACCATGTGTCTCCGAGTCATCATTAAACATGATTTTCCTGGTCACTGGCCTGCGGTGGTGGACAAGATAGACTACTACTTACAATCACAGAACACTGGGAGCTGGCTTGGCAGTTTGCTGTGCTTGTATCAGCTGGTGAAGACCTATGAGTAAGTTCATTTCCATTGGCCAAGGGGAGCCACCTGTGCCACTGTAGAAACAGGCTTATTGAGGGTCTGCTGTGGAAACAAACTCATTTATGTTTAAGTGTATGAGTGTGCCTGAGTGTATGTATGGACACCATGTGCGTGCAGTGTCTGCATTGTCAGAGGCCAGAAGATGGCATTGAACTGCCACGTGGGTGCTGGGAACTGAAACTGGGTCTTCTACAAGAATAGCCAGTGCTCTTACCCTCTGAGCATCTCTCCAGCTCCTAGTTCTCCTTCTTAGCTGGTACTTCAGAAACTTTTGCAGAATTTTTAGAGAATCTCTTAGATTGAGAGAAACAAGTGATCTGAGAGCACCTAGGTTTGTAAAGTGCATTTCTTCCAATGTAGGTGATAGAGGAGAATTTTATTCCTGTTATTGACATACAATGTGCGTTCTAAGCTAGCATAGCATTTTGCATTTTATTGGGTTAGTTATGGTTTGGTGAGAGTTAGCTTAAATACCTTGAAAAGTCACATATGAAACTTAACAAATAGTCTTGGATTTCTTCCTTCCTTCCTTCCTTCCTTCCTTCCTTCCTTCCTTCCTTCCTTCCTTCCTTCCTTCCAACAAACAAACAAACAAACCCAGGGCCCATGCATGCTAGATAAGCACGAGCCACATCCCCAGATCTTGGTATTTTGAGACAGAGTCTTGCTTTGTAACTTGGGCTCGCCTTTAACTTAGGATCATTCAGTCTTCTCTTCACACCTACTGGGATTACAGATGTTCGGCCTTGAATTCTTGAACTAGTTTTTAAAAATTTATTGATTTTCACTTTGTATGTATGAATATACTGCCTGCATGTGTGTAAGTGCATCCATGTTGTGCAGTGTCCACAGACAGCAGAAGACGGCATTGGATCTTCTAGACCTGGAGTTACACATGGTTATCAGCTGCCATGTGGGTCTTCTCCAAGAGCAGCCAGTGCTCTTAACTGCTGAGCCATCTCTCCAGCCTCTCTAATTAGTTTTTTAAAGAAAGATTTTAGGTAGCTGCCTAAATAAGGACGTAGTCTCAAAGGTCCTTCCAGGTTTATTCCAGCACTCCAAACAGAAAATAGAAGCTAAGCACTGGGTGTCTGTGCTTTCTCTTGAGGTCTAAAGTCCCAAGTCATCAATAACCAGGGTGTTTCATGACCTAATTTTGGATTTTATGTGGCAATTTTTTTTCACTCTTTGGGGAAAAGGGAGAAATGACCTTTACTGTGTGTCTTTGCTCACAGATACAAGAAAGCCGAGGAAAGAGAGCCTCTCATAGCTGCCATGCAGATATTTCTGCCTCGGATTCAGCAGCAAATTGTGCAGCTGCTTCCTGATGCCTCCCATCACTCTGTGTTGCTGCAGAAGCAGGTTCTGAAAATCTTCTATGCTCTTGTTCAGGTTGGTTCTACTACAAGAGACAGAACCAGAGTCTTGGGTTTATGCCTGCCCCATGGAAGGTGCTTAAGAAGTCTCAGTCATTATTAAGGTCACATGTTCTTACATTAGGGGAGTGGAGCTCACAGAAGTCAACTTCAATGGCTAGGAGGATCTTTGTGCTGTCTCTCGAGGTCTAAAGTCCCAAGTCATCAATAAACGGTGTTGCTTGACCTAAAACTTCTACTTACAATCAAAGCACCCTGTCAGCAGGTTGGAGAAGAGGTGGAAGAGAAAAGAGTCCCTCTTTGTGTGGAATTTATGAGCCTTCAGCTGAGTTTAAGCCAGCACAGGAAACAGTGGCTTGTTCTCCTTGTTTTAATTGACCTCCTCTCCTTGTGTGGGAAGTGTAAGGGTTACTAAAGTGGTAATTAAAAATAACTAGAAGATAGAGCTGGAGTATCTTTAAAACATAAGAATATTTAATGTTGAATCTATGAAAGACTTTGGTAATTTGTCTGTGGGCACTGCACAACAGGGGTGCACTTACACACATGCAGGCGGTGTATTCATACATATAAAGTGAAAATCAATATATTTTTTGAGAGTTCAAGGCTGTAATCCCAGTAGGTGGGAAGAGAAGACTGAATGATCCTGAGTTAAAGGCGAGCCCAAGTTACAGAGCAAGACTCTGTCTCAAAATACCAAGAATTTAGGCCTGGAAGGAAGAGTCAGGATTAGCCTGAATGAAAGGATCAAAATTCTGTGTGATTTCTGGGCACTTTCTTCTGACAGAAAGGCAGTCCACTGGAGCTGGGGAGCCATGAGAACTGGGATCTGCTCTGGCTTCATTTTAACGTGGGTGTCTTTGGTCTGCTTTCTCACATTTCATTTCAGTACAGAGTTAGAGATGTAATAAAGTCTCCTGACTCAAACTTTTAAAAAGTTAATTAATTAATTAATTAGAGACAGAATTTCACTGTGTAGTGCTGGCTGGCTTGTAACTCACTATGTAGATCAGGCTGTCCTTGAACTCACAGAGCTCTGCCTGCCTCTGCTCCCAAGTGCTGGGATTAGGGGTGTGTCCACACCACCATGATGTCTATCCCTCTTTTAAGCTTTTAGAGGCAATTGGAGGCAGATTTTTTTTCAATACATATTTTCAGGGCAGATGATTTAAGAGAAGGAGAGGAGAGGAGGAAGGAGGCAGATCTCAGCAAGTAGAAGATTAGGCAAATACAGTTCTCCATGTTTTGAAAAAGTAACTGGGAAGAAAGATGCAAGGCATCTCTTCAGTCTCTGTGTAGGATTTCCTCAGGAGGTCGCTTCTGCCTGCATCTGCCTGTGAATGCTGGGAATCCTGGGATTAAAGGTGTGTACCACCACGCCTGGCTTCAGCCAGCTGGCTTGCTTGGTTGCTTTTAAAAAATATGTATTATTTTTATTTTACGTGTATGTGTGTACTGCCTGCATGTGTATAAGTGCACCATGTATGTGCAGTGCCCTCAGGGATCCAAAGAGGGTGTCGGATCCATGTGGGGCTGGGAATCAAATCTGGATCTTCTGCAAAAGCAGTCAGTGCTCTCAGTGCTCTGAACTGCGGAGCCATCTCTCTAGCACCCCAGCCTGTGTTCTTATACAACTTAGGACCACCTGCCTAGCCGTAGCACGACTTACATATAGCCATGTCTCCAGTCCCTGGATGCTTCAGCTCTCCCCACTGTCTCTCCTTTATTCTTTGCCATTCCTTCTCGTAAACTTACATATAGGCTTCCCTTGGAGTGCAAGCTTTGGGGAACAGCAGAGATAATCCCTCAGCACTGTGTCCTTAGCATGTAGCTAAGCACCTCCTTTTCAGCAGCTCATGGTATAGCAAGGCAGATGGATACCTGCAAAACAGTCACCGGGGGTGCCACAGCCCAGAGGACAGGAACTGAAGAGCTTCATGCGCGGTTAGTGAGGGGAAGGTTTTCATCAAAGTGTTTCAAATTAAAAGTTTGACACCCAGGGGGTAAGTGGTAAAAGTTGTCCAAAATGTTACCTGAAATAAACAAGACCTTAATGATATTAAATCTTTTTTAAAAAGTGGCTCAGAGAAACAACTAATGCCATGCATGTTTCCAAGTTGGAAAGATTTGTATGCAAGGACTGGAGAGATGGCTCAGTGGTAAGAGCACTGGCTGTTCTTACAAAAGACCTGGATTTGAAACCCACCACCCACATGGCAGCTATCAACAGTCCATAACTCTAGTTCCAGGGGATCTGATGCCATCTTCTGTCCTCCAAGGGCACTACATGACAGGATGCACTTACACACATAATAAAGTGGGGAAAAAAAGATTTGTATGTAAAAGGCAGGTGTGGTAGTGCGGGCCTGGAGCCCTAGCGCTTGGGAGGTAGAAGGGGAGGGCTGGGAGTTCAGGGCAGCCTTAGCTGCATGGCAAGTTTGAGGCCAGCCTGAACTATGTGAAAGCGTGTTTTTTATAAAACAGCTAAATAGGCAAAAAGAAGGCTAGGGATATAGCCCAGGAGTCATCGCTCAGGTGGGGAATGTTTGCCTAGTCCGAATGAAGTTCTGGTTCAGTCCATAGCATGCAGCTAGGTTCGGTGATGCACTCAGGTTGTTGCAGGAGGATCAGGAATAAAAGGTCATTTTTGGCTGTCTAGTAACTTTGAAGCTAGCTTGGAATATCTGAGGCTCTCATACAAAAGAAAGTACGTACATGATTATGGGCCTTTTGAAGTTAAATTTTAGGTGGAATCATGAATTGCTGGTTTTTGCTCAAATATTAGTCATTTTATATGTTTTAACCTCCCTATATAAAGTGCTGATTGTTAAGGGCAGAAGGACTCACTGTCTGCATTGCTCTGTTTTCCAGTATGCATTGCCTCTTCAGCTAGTGAATCACCAGACCATGACAACATGGATGGAGATCTTCCGGACCATCATCGACAGGCCAGTCCCTCCTGTAAGGCAGGGCTCTGAGGGAAACCTAGAAATGGGTTAGAATAATTGGGTTAACTCACTCCCTAACCTGCTCTTTGAAAAAAACCTACTATGATAATTAATGAAATGATAAATAAAAAAACAATAACTGTGTTTAGGCCGGGCGTGATGGTGCACGCCTTTAATCCCAGCAGGGGCAGAGGCAGGCGGATCTCTGATTTCAAGGTCAGTCTGGTCTACATAGCAAATTCAAGACTAACTGCTGTCTCCCTGTGTCTCATAAAGACCAAAAGCATCAAAAACAAAGAACAGTATGTTTCATCCTATTCAGAGTTGTTAAAAGCTCTTCAAAATCTTGACAGCATCTCCCTCTCTGGTCTTTTCCTCTTGCATCCATAGTTGGTAAAAAATGGTACATGTAGTGTAGCCTTTAAATTTGTGTTTCACTGGAAAATGAAATATAAATATTTTTTATTTTTATTTATGTGTATGAGTGTTATGCTTGCATGTATGTATATGTACCCATGTCGTTCAGTGCTTTTGGAGACTAGAAGAGGGCCTCACTTCCCTAGAACTGGAGTTATAGATAGATGGTTGTTAGCTGCCATATGGATGCTGGGATTTGAACTCGGGTCTTCTACAAGAACATCCAGTGCTCTTAACCACTGAGCCGTTTCTCTAGCCTGAAATATGATTAGTTTTTTAAAAATTATTATTTTAAATTATATATATGTATGTGTGTCTCCCTGTGGGTAGGTATGTGCACATGAGTGCAGGTGCCAGTGGAGGCCAGAGGCATTGGATGCCCTGTAGCTGGACTTATATGCAGTTGGGAACCACCTAATACAATTGCTGGGTCCTCTGCAAGAGCAGTGCTTGCTGAGCCATCACTCCAACTTGAAGTATAAATATTCTTACAGTTTTCATGATTGTAACTTTTGAATTTTCTTTTACGTTATTTATTGTGTGTGTGCACGTGTACTTGGGGTGGAGACGTAGAGGTGTGTGCCATGGTGGATGTGTGGAAGTCAGAGGACAACTTGTGGTTCTCTCCTTTCACCATGCGGGTCCCAGAGATCAGACTCAGGTCGTCAGACTTGGTGGCCAGCACCCTAGCCCACTGAGCCATCTTGCCGGCCCTTATGACTGTTTTTATACTGTCACTTTTAGTTAAAATTTTTAATTTTATGTGCACAGGTATTTTGTCTACATGTATGTAAGTGCACTACATTTGTGCAGTGCCCATGGAGATCAGAAGAGGACATCAGGTACCCTGGAACTGGAGTTATGAATGGAATTGTTAGCCCCCATGTGGGTGCTGGGAACTGAACTGGGGTCTTCTACAAGAACAGCCAATGCTCTTAACTGCTGAGCATCTCTCTAGCCCCTGGACTGTCATTTTTATGAAATGCTTCATTGTTGGATAATTTGGTAGTTTTAATGTTTTAGGTTTTAACTGTAAGAACATAGTTTAGGGCTAGGCTGGGCTGTGTATAGCTCAGTCAGTGGAGGAGTGTTTGTCTCTTGGAAGTGTTGGGTTTCTGGCAGATCTTGCAAAGTGATCTCCAGAAACGGTGCTCAGGTGTGTACTTGGGATGCACGGTGGCTGAACATGTCTGGCGATAGTGCTTGATTCTAAGGTTGCCTGTCTGAAGTCAAAGATAGATAGTATCATCTCATTTTGATCTGTGGTAGCAACTCTGGTTTTTCACCCTCAAATTTGCTTCTGTGACTTTGAAACTTGAATTGTCCTGAAAATGTGCACATTTCCTTCTGTTATCCTGTCTTTTATTTACTTATATGTTTGGGTGTCGGGAATGAGCCTGGGGCCTCACGTGCTGAGCATACGTTCTTGGGATGTCCGTGTCCTCTCTGTTGTCTGTGTTTTGAAGCACATTATTCTGTTTTGGTGTGCCCATATAAACAGTAAAAGGCTCAGAGAATTTTGCCAACAGTGTTAATTCCCATCGCATAGCTCTGA
The DNA here is from genome assembly GCA_035773235.1 of Eospalax fontanierii. Lineage (NCBI taxonomy): Eukaryota > Metazoa > Chordata > Mammalia > Rodentia > Spalacidae > Eospalax > Eospalax fontanierii. Next base: position 12,985,516 of record CM069551.1, read on the forward strand.
ACATAGAACCTTCTCTCATCTCAGTGCTTGTGTTCTGTTTTTGCTCCCTTGGTTCCCCAGAAGGTAGAGGTAGGTCCGAGCACCAGCACTGATCAGGAGCAGTTGGCTTTGCTTGTTTCATTCATAACTGGCTGTGTGGAGACAAGAGCTTACATGCGTAGCAGTAGAGCTATGACTCGATCTGCTCCCAAATGTTTGCTGTTTTTGTAAGTCCTTTTTGGCAAAAAAATTGATTTGGGTGTTTTTCTCTCTTAGGAGACTCTTCAAATTGATGAGGATGACCGACCAGAGTTGGTGTGGTGGAAGTGTAAGAAATGGGCCTTACATGTCGTCGCACGCCTCTTTGAAAGGTCTGCTCTACTTCCTGTGATGGTGACTACTACAGTCGGCAGCTCCATATGGGATGCTATAGGACTGGTGGCCTCCTAAAGTTCTGTGGGATATGATTATTTGTCTTTAAAGTCACAGAGAGTAGCTCAATATGGTGATGAATGCCTGGATTCTCCGAACACTAGGAAGGTGGAGGCAGGAGGACCAGAAGTTCAAGGTCTTTCTAAGCTACATAGTGAGTTGGAGGCCAGCCTGGTCTACGGGAGACCCTGTCTCAAATAACCAAAAAAAAAAAAAAAGAAAAAAACCACAGAGGGCAAAGTCTCATTCACTGTTTAAAGCGGGCTGTGCCCACTGTGTAAAAACAGGGTGAGCTGCCTTTTCTGGCGCTTTTCTGCTCTGCAAAACATGAAAAATTCACATAATTTTGTCCATTATAAATGTCCAGAAATTATGCAAAAATGTGTGTGTGGACATTGGTCTCCATAAGAAGGTCAGGTTTAATTCTAAGAACTTTTATTGAAAAATAAGTCAGCTGTCATGTTTTTAAGCCTTCTAGGAACTATCGGTTTAAAAGTTAAAAGTTCTGTCCAGGTGTTAAGTATGACCTAGAGGCTAAGTACAGTTCCTCCTGATTTTTACATATCTTGAGAAAAGAGAAAGTACTAGTTTTCTGGCCCTATAGAATACATCTTTCCATAACTGTTTGAACTAGACAGCATGCTTTGTCTTTAAACTTCACAGTGCTTAAGATGTTTCCTCTTTGAATTCTAAGGTATGGAAGCCCAGGAAATGTCACAAAAGAATACTTTGAATTTTCTGAATTTTTTTTGAAAACCTATGCAGTGGGAATTCAACAGGTAATAAACTTATGCTTTTTAAATGACTTTAAAAATAGAAGAATGGTTATTACCCAGCTATTTCTGTCTGTACTTAGGTAGCTTACCAACATATTAATTCATAACTGTACATACAAGAGGATGAAATGGCAGCTGTGGGATCCAGTGTGGGCCAGCTCTATTGAGAAATCCAGTTGCTGATGTCTGCCTTCCACATATCTGCTGTTCTCACCCCTACTCAGGCTGGAAGCCCTCACCAGTGTTCAAAAGACTGGGTTCTGTTAACTCTGACTTCTTAGGAGTTTATTTCCTTGAGATTTTCCTCTTTGTCTTGAGCTTTTTTCTTGAAAGTTTGTACACCACAAATCACTCCATTTCAAAAGTAGGCAAGCTTTGATGTTAATGAGAACTCCAGGGTCAGAACTTACACAGTTCGGTAGAAGCTGGGGTGACCATCCCTCACAAGGAAGACTGGGAACGTTCGAGAAGCCGTTGATGTTGATGCTAATGTTTAAACCTTGATATAAAGGACAGGTGGGTTCTGATGATTGGTCCATCAGTGTTGCCAGCTGAATCACATCTTTGCTATTTTTCAAAAAATGAAAGACAGTAATTACTTCTGACTGTGTCAGGACCTTGTAGGGAGCCAAGACTGCTTAGTCAGACTTGGCCAGGGCCTTAGTGACACAGACCGGGTGGTTTGGATTTTTCTAAATCTGTGGTGTGATGTGAATGAAGAGCAAAAGCTTGACACCCTGAGATGAAAGGCTTTCCTTGGTGGGTTACTGCTCTGCCTGATGGAGTGCTTTCTGAGAGTATTTTGCCACAGTTCAAGAATGCCGTAGCCTTGATTTTCTCACAATTACTCTGTGTGGCCCATACCTACAGTAATCTGTAGGGAGGATTAGTAAGTGGTAAGTAAAATAGTCTGCCTGGCAATTCAGAGTGGATTCAAGGCTGCTTGGGAGGCTGCTCACTTGTGTCTTTGGCTCTTTCTATAGTTGTTAAAGTCCATGAAGCACCTTAAAAGTTACTGTCCACTTAAGTATGTCCAGAATTCCCAGTGCTATTTAAGCATGCATTTTAAGATAAATGTTATGTCTGTGTGTCCTTGTCAAAAATGTTCCATAAGACATAGGTCCAGGTAAGTAGAGGTAGTTTCTTCCCTAGGAACTATCCTGGTATTCCCTTGTCTCAGCCCGCCTTGTATGAGCCCAGCCGTGTCAGAACGGGCTTGTTCAGTGTCGTCCTTTTAGCTGCTGTTGTAGAAGTTGTAGCAGGACTTCTGACGGATTTTGTGCAACCTGAATAGAATCCATATTCTGACTTGCAAGTTCTGTATGCATCTTCAACAGCTCACTAATAAGCTTGATATAATGGGGTGCTCGTGACCAGGGACTGGGAGGCCGGGCCTTATGTTCAGTCTAAAAGCCTTTGAGCCAATCACAACTGCTCTACGATGTCCTTCCTTATAAAGGTTGCAATAAGTCCTTAAGAAAAGTCAGCCTTTCAGGCTGGAGAGATGGGACTGCTCTTGCAGAGGACCCGGGTTCTATTCCCAGCACCCACATGGTGGCCGAGAACTGTCCTTAATTCCCGTTCCAGGGGATCCGACACCTTCTTCTAACTTCTGTGGGCATTGCATGATATGGGTGCACTTATATACATGCAGGAGATGCATGAGTACACATAAAATAAGACAAATTTATGTTTGCAAAGGTCTCTTGTCTGAATTTAAGATAAAAATTCCCCACATTTTCTAGGAATTGATTACTTTTGTTTCATTTTTCCTCTGTTAAAGTTTTCCTCATGTGGAGTTTATTTTGCTATGAAGTTTAGTTAGGGATCTACTTTAAGTTTTTTAAAGGGTAGTTGGTTGTACACTTCTATTTTTTGGAATAATGTTTATCTTCTAAGTAGATGAGTCTTTTAAAAGTAGCAGTCTGTCAGTGCTGCCCTTGCTGTATGGTTTTCTTTCTTTTTCCTTCCTGTGTATTGCTAGCATAGTTTGCTTTATTTTGAATGTACTTATCATTTGCTTTACCTCTGTATTTGAGGGATAGAGGTGGAGATGGAAACAGGTAAAATGAGTAACAAAAAGCTGCTGAGGTCTGGAGAGAGGGCTTAGTGGTTAAGAGCACTGACTGTTTTTGCAGAGGACCCGAGTTCTATTCCCAGCACCCACATGTTGGCTTACAGCTGTCCTTAACTATAGTTTAGTTAACTATAGTTTCAGGGGATCTGATGCCCTCTTTGGGTCTCTGTGGGCACTGCACAGATGGGTGCACTTACACACATACAAGAATGCACTCATGCATAAAAGCTGCTGGTATTCAGGTTGTATAGAGGTTTTGAAATGTTTACTCAGTCAAATCTGTGTTCTTATGAAAACTAGGAGAAGACAGTTGCAGAAGAGAAGGCAGTCTTACCCCGAGCAGCTCACAGACCTGCCAAAAGCAAAATCTTCCCCAAGAACCCCTTCAGGAACTTATGTCATGCTTCAGACTTCCTTCCTCTTTAACCTTCTGATTGGGTTGTGTTCTCTTTCTAGGTACTCCTGAAAATTTTAGACCAATACAGACAGAAAGAGTACATAGCTCCCCGTGTTCTTCAGCAGGTGTTCAACTATCTCAACCAAGGGGTCGTCCACTCTGTGACCTGGAAGCAGATGAAGCCTCACGTGCAGGTCAGTGGCAGTGGTGGCTTTCCAGCCATTGTTGATGGAGTTTGGTTTTCTGGAGAAAGTTGGTGTTAGTTCTGTGCTTTTCACTTGACCCCTGTTTATCCTGATTATAGTTGTAAGCTATGAATGGCTTGGAAAGTCTCAACATTATGAGGTCTTCATGTTTGTGAGCTGGGAGGCTTGGATTCAGTTGCTCTAATTTGAAGTCTTGGTTTCTGTTCTGGTAAGGCTGAGAGAAATGTGCTTTGACCCTTGTCTGAAAGTAGTTTGAAAGCTGCCAGCAGAACTTTATGAAGGAGGTGCTGTTTTACAGATGGTGAAGTCTGGTAAGTGATTGTTTCTTTTGTGGGTATGAGCCAAAAAAGGTCTCCTTGTAACCTCAGCTGGCCCGGAGCTTGCTGTGTAGACCAGGCTGGCCTTGAACTCACAGAGCTCTGTGCTGGGATCTAAGGTGTGCACCAGCACACCCAATTGTTCCTTTTCATAGGAACTGAATCTCTACCTCCAACAAACTGAATTCTTGAATTTTTTGTTTTTTGAGACAGAGTCTCATGTAGTCCAGACTTCCAACTTCCTATGTAGTGGAGGATGACCTTGAACTTCTGATCATCCTGCTTCTATGTGTCTACCTCTTAAAGGGTGGGATCATAGACGTGAGCTACCACACCTGGTTTGTGGGGTGCTGGGGATTAAGGCAGGGGCCTCAAGAACCTTTTGCATGCGAGGGCAAGCATTGTACTAACTGAGCTACATTCCCTGCCCCAAGTTCTAAATTCTCTGAGGTGTGATAAGAAAAGAAGTGATTTCACTGTGCTTATTATGTCTAGGGAGGGACTTGGTTGTTGTTCTCTTCTTTTTTATTTTCTAACTCTTTGGAGTCTTGCTAAAGTCCAGACTGGCCTCTGTCTGTTGTCTTTCTTTCCTCATCATCTGTGTGCTGGATTCCAGGTATTCACCACTGTTTCCAGCTTTGGGTAGCATTATCTGAACACAAGTCTTACACATAGAATGTCCTTTAAATTTGTGTGCTGTGGCCTCCTCGCTTTGATCTAGGAGAGTTCGTTTCTTCACAGTTAATAAAGGTTCTGCCTTCATTTGTCCACTTTGTTCCTGTGACATAAAGGTGAGCTGTGATAGTCTTTTCTACCCAGTGCTTTTGGCCGTCACAAAGATGTTTCCAAGAAAATGCCAACTTAAGCTGAGTGTTTTCTCTTAGAATCATCGCATTTGGATTAAGTGATGAGAAATCCTGTTTTGATGTGAGTGTTAGGTACACAGGGATGTCTGAGCTCAGTGGCTGCTCACAGGTGCTTTGGAAATGGAAGAAGAAAAGAAGCACTATTTGATTCTGCTGATCCATTGATACTTTGGACTGACATGTCATGTCAGGCATTTTCAAAATAGGGTCTATAACGATAAATATAACTCTGGTAACGTTTTTCTTCCACAAGGAAATTGAGGCATGCCTGGGGTTGACCTGTTAGTGCAAGTCTGTCGTCTTGTCAGTGTCTCAAGGGCGGCATTTGCACGTTTTTCTTCTGTGTGCTTATGGCCATTCGAGTTCAGTCTGTCTGGCTCTTTGGAGCCTGCCATCCTCTCCTGCTGTGAATGCAGGCTGAGAAGGATCACTGTAACTTTGGAAAACTAACGTCACAAGTCCTCCCTGACCGGCTTGTGCCCACTTGTCTTGTCTCTTCTCACCTTAGAGCATCTTCGAGGATGTGATTTTTTCAGTGATGTGCTATAAAGACGAAGATGAAGAGCTGTGGCAGGAAGACCCTCACGAGTACATACGGATGAAATTTGGTAATTGACACAGTTCCCTTACCAGCTCCCAGATGTGGAAATGGGACTCTGCTTGTATTTTTCAGCAACCTTTATTGCTCTGCTAAATTCTCAAAGTTCTGCTCTGCACGGTGAGCTCTGAACTCAGGAGAGTTTGACATTCTTTTAAACTAGAGCTTGATGCCTCTGGCTGGGGGAGATGCAAACAGCTGCTTCATCTCTTCCACTGGAGCTCAAGCCCTTGTGAGGTGGTGTGTTACCTAGGCTGTGTGGCTGATTTGCAGGGTCTGCCCTCTCTGTGCTGTGTGGCATGTCCACCATTCATAGACAGGGAGAGCTTTGGGTAGATCTGCACATTTCAGAAGCACTTCAGCCTGGTTTGCCGCCTTCTTTGGATTACATCATCCTCCAAGGAGTGGGATTCCCTTTAGTGGCTTTGCTGTGGGTGGCCTGATTCATGGGATCCTCTGACTTGGATCTTTCTGGAAACTGTTGCACTGAGTAGGTTGCCCCTTGATGGCCACCTTTTCCCTAAATCAAGCCCTTATGACAGATGTTAACATGTATGTAGGTCTCTATCCCACAGCTGAGGTGAGCAGGGGCAGGCGAGTGCTGTGCTCATTGCTTTGTTTTGCACTTTTTTTCCTTTCTCTTTTTCCACACCCCTCTAGTCCTACTTGGCACTAGTGTGCCTTCAGTGCTGTTGAAGCAAAGATTGCTAGAGTAAAACTAAGGTCTGTTGAAGGAGTTGTGAGAGGTGATGCTTCCCTTTGTTGGGTCAGGTGTCCACAACTACCTGCGTTCAGCTTAAACTCCTGCCATGGACCCAGGGCTTCTGTCCGTTGATCAGGGAGGAGACACCACTGTCAGGAAAGGCAAGGGAAAGAGGGATGTTGTCTCTCTTCTTCCTGCTTTTGCCTTTGAAAATCATCGTCCTCTGAGGGTTTATTTTCCCTCCTTCTGCCTTCCTGTTCTCATTTGTTTTGCTAGCAGAATTAGCCATTCTTCTCTTTGATGCTTTCTAGAGAGGGTCTCCCTCTGTAGCCCAGGCTGGCCTAGAACTTGCTGTATATCCCAGGCTGACTTCAAACTCTTGACAGTCCTCCTCCCTCAGCCTTCTGAGTGCTGGGATTAAAGGTACATGCCAGCATGCCTGGCAAGGTGAGCTGCGTCTTTTGTGTGTCTGGTGCTGGCGATTGAAACAAGGATCTCGTGCATGTAGACAAGTGCCCGACTTCTGCGCCACCCTCCTGCCCTTAGGCGTTACCATTTTTCCTTTTCTTTTTTTTCTTTATATATGTGTGTGTGGGGAGCACATGTGTGTGGGTGCTCATAGAGGTCAAAAGAGGATGTTGGATTTTCTGGAGGTAGAATTAGAGATGGCTGTGAGCTGCCTGACATGGGTGCTTAGAACTGAGCTTAGGTCCTCTGCAAGAGCAGCAGCTGTAATTAGCGGCTGAGCCATGTTTCCAGCTCTTTTTCCTTTTGGCCTTTTGAGTAAGGGTTTTGTTGTATTTCCCAGGCTTGTCTGAGTTTGATCCAACTACAGCCTCTCTACCACCAGGGTTACAAACACGAGCCACTGTGCTGGCTCCAGCCTGTGCTTCTGAAAAATTCACAGTGTGTTTATTTAGCTCTCAGAAGCCTTCTGTTACCGTAACCCTCACTCTGGTCAGATAATGTCTTAGTTCTTTGAGGTGAGGTGCCGTGGTTCTTCAGATCACTTGACACAGCATACTGTTTATAAGTGACAGTATTGCTGTTTAAATGTATGGATTAGTATTAATAATGATCTTATGTTTTATAATACCCTTTAATCAAATTCATATCATTCCCCCAAGAATGATGTTTTTGCATTTGATAAATGCTTCATCTGAGCTCTGGTTTCAGTGTCTGGGGACTGAAGGTGCTGCCTCCTTATGTCACTTGCACTTGTGACTCAGCCTCTTTAAGATGCAGGAAATGGTGACAATGCTGCAAGGACCAAAAAGACACAGGAGCTAGAATTCTGGTGTAAAGTTTAGTGCAGTGCTTAGCACAGAGTCATTATTCAAAACAATGGTAGTTATTATTATACCTATATTTGTATTCTATATAATATTTATTTGTTTATTTATTTATTTTTTGAGACAGGGTCTCACAGTATAGCCCTATTTGGTCTGAAACTCACTATGTAGACCAGTCTGACCTCAAACTCACAGAGATCCATCTGCCTCTGCTTCCCAAGTACTGGGAGTGAAGCCATGCTGCGTCTCTCCTGACTGTAGTGTCTATATTTTGATGTAAAGACAGATTTGGTTTATTTTATTATATTTAGACAAGAGTATACCAGATATGCGCTGAGGATATAATTTAGTTTGTAGAATCCTTGCCCAGCGTGCATAAAGTCCTGGAATTAATCCCCAGCACTGCATGTTGGTACGCTCTTGCAAACATAGCATTCAGGAGATGAAGTCAGGAATTCCAGGTCAGCTTGGGCTTATGTAGCTTATGTAGCTCTTACGTAGAGCCTACCTCAAAAACCAAAGCAACAACAAAACCGATACCAGATACTTCTAAAGTTTTCAAATTCTGTTTTTTTAAAAATTATGATTTATTTTTATGTGTATGTGTTTTCCTTGAATGTATATAAGTGCACCATATGCGTTCAGTGCTTGAAGAGGCCAGAAGAGGGTGTTGGATCCCAGGGAACTGGAGGTATGGATGGTTGTTAGCCGCCAGTGTGTACTGGGAATCAAATCCAGGTCCTCTGCAGAGCAGTCAGTGCTCTTAGCCACTGAGTCATCTCTCCAGCCAGTTTTCAAATTCTTAATGAAACCTGATGTGAAATCATGGAAGTTCTCATGATATTAATTAGTATTTAAGTACTCAGCATGTAGCTAGTAACCCTTTGAACACCTCTGAGAGTCAGGCCCTCTGCAGTGCTCTTCACCTGCTCCCCTGTCCCAGCTCTGTTTTCAGAGTCCTGTGGATGATGCCATGTCTCCTTCACTCATTTGTTTGCTATGTATCTGATTCTTATAGAGAGGAGGCGGGTTTTTCCTGTTTGTCACTGTCTCCTAACCCTTTACACTCGCTCTTATCCTGATCTGCAAGCATGTATTTGTAAACCACGTGTTTCTTATTTTTACTATGTAAACTTCTGTGTTTGATCGTTGCATTCCCAGAGCCCAGTGCACTGCCAGGCACAGAGGCCTCTGGATATGTTTTTGTTGTGTTTTGATAGTGATGAAGCACTTTTCGTGTGTTCAGGGAAATAGATAACTGCCTGTGTATTGCTTTTCCTTAATCTGATCCTTTGAAGGGGCAGCATGTGGTGTTTTCTAAATAGTGTGTGCATGAGTCCTGGGCTGGGCCTTGGTGTCTTTGTGCTGTAAACCAGTGTCACGGGACTTTGTACTTCTTCATCTGTCCTAGTGGCTGGTCAGATTGCAGATCTGTGTAATAAGGACTTGTGTTTTTACTAACAAGATTTAACTTTTTGAAATCTTAGATATTTTTGAAGATTATGCTTCTCCCACCACAGCAGCCCAGACCCTCTTGTATACAGCTGCGAAGAAACGGAAAGAGGTATATAGTTGTTTTTAAGTCCAAAACTGAAAAGTGGCCTGAAGTGATTTGACATTCTAATGTGTCTTCAGTGTTTGAAAAATTATATTATTAGTTACAGCCTGTTGTTTTAAAGAGGCTTTTTTTTTTTGGTCTGAGTAAAACATTTAAGTAGCTTTGATTCCTTTCTTATCGATCTGATAATTGCTTGATAAAACAATAAATAAAGTGGCTTTAATTTTGAAAATTTGTGCATTATATTTAATAATAGTAACATAATGTAGGTTTATGCAGACTGAAGCCGATCCCTTTCTTTCTTTAGGTGTTGCCCAAAATGATGACGTTCTGTTATCAAATCCTAACAGATCCGAACTTTGATCCTAGGAAGAAAGACGGAGCCCTGCATGTGATCGGTTCTCTAGCTGAGATCTTGTTGAAGGTTAAGATTCTTTTTTTATGTGTGTGGAGGGTTATCTGTATAGTGAACATGTGAGTGTATGTGTGTATTATTTTTATTACATTTTATTTTGGGTGTGTTTTTAAACCAAAAAGAAAGTTTACTTCATTAGTTTGTCAGTGTGAAACTTACTTTATAAAGATCTGAAATGACTTTAGAATTATTTCTTCTTTCTGTAAAAATCAATCAATATTAAATTGATCTAAGATACTATTTTTGAGTTGTTTTAAACAAGCAATGTGTAGGTCAAGTAATTTCACAAAATCATATGATAAATACACATACTTTTTGGGAGGTGACTCGAGTGAAAAAATAGTTACTGACACATTGAACTTGAATTTCTGTCCCTAACAGAAGAGTTTATTCAAGGACCAAATTGAGCTTTTCCTGCAGAATCATGTATTTCCGTTATTACTGTCTAACCTGGGATATCTTCGAGCTAGAGTAAGTTCTTAGGTCTGTTCCAAATCCTAAAATCCCTGCCTGGAGGGTAGCTTCTGAAGTGATGTGATGCTGTGCGACTGACCCAGACCCCTGCCCTTACGTTGCAGTCCTGCTGGGTGCTGCACGCCTTTAGTTCCTTGAAGTTTCATAATGAGCTCAACCTCAGGAACGCGGTCGAGTTGGCGAAGAAGAGCCTGATTGAAGATGAGGAAATGCCTGTCAAGGTCGAAGCTGCCCTGGCGCTACAGTCCCTGATCTCTAACCAGATGCAAGGTGACGCCACACATGCCCTTTAAAGGGTTATTTCAACAACGGTCTTCTGAGGACTGGAGCGAGGGCTCAGGGGTTAAGAGCACTGGCTGCTCTTGCAGAGGTCCTGGGTTCACTTCCCAGCACCCACATGTCAGCTAACAGCAGTCAGTAACTAGTTCCAGGGAATCTGATGCCCTCTTCTGACCTCATTGCACCCATGTAATGTGCTTACATATATGTGGGCAGTATATTCATACACATAAATAAAAATAATAAATGAAAAATTTTAAAAATGCTCTTCTTAATCTCACTTCTTCCTTGAAGGAGGAGATCTCTAACTCTGAGGGTCAGAGTTTTAGATTCCTGGACTTTTGCCAACTCTCTGAATTTTATAGGTAAAGTTCTGTTAATTGTGGTTTACAGAAAAATTTTAGATTAGGAAGTGAGTTAATAAGGGCAGGGCATTAAGAGACCTGGACTAGCTCCTCTCTAGCCAGTTACATGAAGCTGGGTGTGGTGTCAAAAAAGCAGATCCAGCTTCAGTTCCTCTCTATAGCCTCACAAAGCCTGGCAAGGCTCCCTAACCACCTATCATGCTTGCGTGTATCCTGCTGTTTAAGGGGTTAGACAAGGCAGCACCAAGGTTCAACTCCAGAGTGCTGTGGTTCTGCCATTTGTGTGAAGAGCAAGTGGTATTTCCAGTGAGTGATAACAAGACATCTTTGTTCAGAACATTTTCTGTTCAAGGTCCAAATAAACCTTAGCCTTGTGTCTGTTTCAGTGAGGGGACTGGACCAAGTGTGAGGGATGATGAGGGGCTAGGGGGTGAGACGGGCAGGACAGTGCCAGCCCTGTCAGTGCTGGGCAGACTCTGTGGGCAAGCCTTTTTACACTTGTCATTGGGACCCACATTCTTCAAGGCATGCTGATGACAGAGAGTTGTATAGCTAGAGTTTCTGGGGGTGAGAGGCAGAGCTCATCTTGATGCTGTGTAACTTGATGCAGCTTTGTAACTTGCTTATGGAGCACAGATGCGTCTAGAGCAGCATCAGGGGGTTAGCAAGTGAGGGCCTTTTCATTGTGCATGCTAATTCTTGCTGGCTTCATCTGTCTGACGGCTTTAGCCAAGGAGCACATGAAGCCACACGTGAGGGCCATCATGCAGGAGCTGCTTCACATCGTCAGGGAGACAGAGAATGATGATGTTACCAATGTCATCCAGAAGGTGATCTGTGAGTATAGTCAGGAGGTGGCCTCCATCGCTGTTGACACCACTCAGCACTTGGTAAGTGTCTGTGACTTTTACTGGGGAGATGTAAACGAGCATCTCTTTACCCCAGATAGGGCACCTGTGACAGACTCAAGAAATGATTGCTTGGGTTCTAGCTCAGAAAACATGTGAGTTGACAGGGATTTAGTCACAGCAGTGTGGGGAGGAGCCTGTTACCAGAGAGTGGTTCACTCAGGGCAGCGGCATCACTGCAAAGCCTGCCCCACGTGAGCTTAGGAGAGCTTCCTTCCTGGAGTATCCTGCAAGACTTGCAGGAAGTTCAGACTCCCTCAGCGATTTCCTTAATAACCCTGGAGAGGAACCTGTGTCTTGTGAACTTTTTGAGCTTTCTTTTGTGAGCCTCATAGATTTTGTTTACTTGGGAGTCATACAAGACTTCTCCTTCCCTTCCTCAGGAGGGAGTATCTCTATAACAACAGCAAGACTTAGTTTGTGCTGGTTTGGTAAAGAAGCTTTGAGGATTCTAAATAAGTTAAACTCCTGAATTTGGAGTTGACTTTTAGTGTACACAAACTATTAACATAATTATTTACCTTGATCGTTCAGATACTCAGGTATTAGCTGTAAATCCAGTCCCATTCAGGATAATCCCTGAGATTTTGTAATGACCCCGATTGATGTGAGCTTTCTGAACGTTTACTTTCTGGACTTGGAATCTGTAATCTTGCCCTTTACTTTGGAGAATTAAAAGTTATTAGTATTATTTGTGTGTACATGATAAGTGTTTGGGGTGGGCATGCATGCTATGGTGCTTAAGTGGAGATCAGAGGACAACTGTATGGAGTTGGTTCTTTCCTTCTGCCTTCATGTGTGTTCTAGAGATTGAACTCAGGTCACCAGGCTTGTGGCAAGAGCCTTTACCCATGGAGCCATATTGCCAGCCCAGGAGAATTTTTATTGCCTCTGATAAAAATTTTAATACTATTCCCTCCCACCCGTATGTCCTAGTATGGAATATCAGACTGGAACAGAATCCTGTTGCTTTACTTTCCCTTCTCCTTTTGTCTTTGTTCTTATTTCATTTCCCGGGTGTTCAGTGACTATCTTTTAAACCTTCTGTCCCATCTTTCTTCTAGAAACACTTGATTTTAGTGTTTCTAGATTTTGATTTTACTTGCCTCATGATGACCTTCTGGTTAAGTAACAGCTAATGGTTCCAATAGCCAACATATATTGCACTCCAGTGACTTTAAAGGTTAAGGAAGAATGTTACATTTAAAGCACAACAGGTTCTGTTATTGTAAGAAAAAAGGTGATTCTGTCAGCAAGACACGGAACTCAGAACGACGACGTTTGTGTGTGGCATTTCCGTCTGCTGGGGTGATGGTGCCAGTTACTGCATATTTTAACGTGATTTTCACAGGCTGAGATATTTGGAAAGGTTCTTCAAAGTGATGAATATGAGGAAGTTGAAGACAAAACAGTTATGGCGATGGGCATCTTACACACCATCGATACTGTCCTGACAGTTGTGGAGGACCATCAGGAGGTAGGGTTTCTCTGTGCTTTATTATATTGGTAATGTTATCTGACCCATTGTGAACCTTTGTCTTGTTTGTCTGTTCTACGTGTGTGTGGGAACGTGTTGCATGTGTCATGGTGTGTATAGGGAAGCCAGAGGACAACCTTCAGGAACTGCTTGTTCCTCCTGTGGGTTCTGGGGCCTGAGATAAGGTGCCCAGGCTGTCATGGCAAATGCTTTTACTTGCTGAATTATCTTGCCAGCCCAAAGTCTTGGTGTTTAAATTTTTACTTTGTTTTGTTGGAAGGTGTTGCGTGTCATCCCTACACAGGGGTCTTGCTAATCTCTATATTGTTTCAGTTTGAGTGTATGTGCTACCGAGGTAAGCACACATGTTGGTAAGTTATAAAAAAAATTCTCCTTACCTTAGCACTCATGCAAGAGGATTATGAGTCCACCGGCAGCCTGGGCTAGCTAGTCAGACCCTTTCTATGAACAAGCACATTGAACTGCCCTAAAAAACAAAAACAATTTTTTTATCTTTTTGGAGACAGGGTCTCCCTGTAACCTCAACTGACCTGAAACTCACAATGTAGGCCACACTGATCTTGATCTCACAGAAATCTGCCTGCCTCTGTCTCCTGAGTGCTGGAATTAAAGGTGTATGCCACTACACCTGGCTCTGCTCTCAAATTTTTAAGAAATGTATTAAAATGAGGGAGAACAATTCATATGTATTTAAAGTATTCAGTGTAGACTTTGTATCAGTCTGAGCTCAGATCATCACATTTGCAGTGTGCCAGGCTAGGGTTCTGGGAATGCACAATCTTATTTCAGTGCCAAGGGACAGCCGGCTTTCAGAGTGGCAGGTGTTAGGTAGTGTTCTGATGTAAAAGGTGCTGTAGGAATGGGAGGAAGTAAGCGAGAGCTTGAAGACATTCAGATCTCAGAAGAATATGGAGACAAGAATAGTATTTTGAGACAGACTGACCCCAACTTACCCTGTAGCCCAAGGGTGGCCTTGAACTCCAGATCCTCCTTCCTCTGCTTCCCAGTTGTTGGGATTACAGGTGCTCATTGCCACACCTGTTTAATGCAGTGCTGTGCTTGGAGCTCTTAAGCAGGCATTCTACTGATGGAGCTACGGCCCTGGCCCCAGAGTTAGAAGTTTAGATAGATTCTGTCCAGGGCTTATCCCTTAGCTGTTGTGAGAACGTTGGCAGGTCATGCAGAGGTAGAAGCAAGGCTTTGGAGGCTCAGGCTCATGTTCCTGGTCACAGCTTGTCAGTTGTGCGTCTGGGTTTGTTATCAGGCCTTTCCAGTCACACATCAGCTTTCCTCATGGAAGCCCATTTCTCCTTCTCGAGTATCACATGGCTTTTCTTAATGCAGACTGGCTGTGTGCTCATTCTGCCACTTTGACATGCTTGGCAATGACAGTGGCTTATTCTGTAGGTAAGGACTTAAGAAGCGGGTGCCAGTTGTGGTGTTGTGAGCTCTGTTGCGGCGGATTCAGACTGTATTTATCAGATGCCTATGGGAGATGCCAGTTTCTTAAAGTAGGTGTGCTACTCTCCTGGACCTTTCTCCCTTCACCTCATGAGCTTAGTGGTAATCTTTGATTTTCATATTCAGTGCTACATTTTTGTGTCTTTTCATATTGAAACTCTGGGGTCTTCTTGGTTACCTTATTTACTTAAACACGGTACTTATGGGTGGTTGTTTCAGCTGTGTTTTAAATTTTATGAGCGAGACCTTAGAAATCACTTAGCCTAGTTTTGTTCACGTGAGGGTAGGGAAGGGGGACAAACTGTGGGATACCATTTATCTTTCGGTTTAAATTTTTTTGCTCATGATGTTAAAACTTCTTTGAACTTCAAATAGTGTTAAAGGAGCACTTGAAGGTACTGCAATTATCAGGGGAGGCCTGAATTAGGATCAAGACACCCTAAGCTAGTCATGTCTCTCTTCTTTGCTTAGAAGTGAGAACTTAAAGCTTTCAGCTGTGGTCTGGTCTCCTGGTCACCCATCCTTTCCCTTGTTTAAAGATTTATTTTTATCATTTTTAGTTTATGTGTTTGAGTGTGGGTATGTACATTGTGGATGCCAGAGGTGATGAATCCCCTAGGTCTGGAGTTACAGGCAGTTGTGAGCTACCAAACATGGGTGCTGGGAACTGAACTCCAGTCCTCTGCAAGAGCAGCAAGACCATCTCTCTAGTTCCTGGTCTTTAATTTTGAACTTCAATGTAGTAAAAGCAAACTCTAGAAGAGTACTTCTTTAGAAGGAAAACCCACCTGTGGTTAATATGTGAAAGGCAGAATTAGAGATCTAAAATTGTGCTCAAACAGGTGCATTTTTATTTAATGTTTCAAGTGTATTAGCAGAGTCCCTAAACTGGGAAGTTTTGTATCATTCTTCAGAATAATAGTTTAACAGGTATCAAATTATCAAACCATAACTATGCATGATTATTAAGTCAATTAAATGAAAAAAAATACAAAATCAAATTTCAGTATTAGAATCTGCTCTAAGGTTGTGTGTTTACATGAAAAGTATAGCCCTTGATAAATTTCAACTTTTACTCAGCTAAAAAATACACGGTACGAACATGTTGAGTAATTCAGAAGGCATGAAAAGGTCCTGGTGTGGTGGCACGTGCCTTTAGTTCCTTCAAAGGCAGGAGGATTTCTATGAGATGGAGGCCAGTCTGGTCTATACAGTGAGTTCCTAGCCAGCCGGCGCTACCGGGGGACCCTGTCTCAAACAGAACAAACAGTAACAAAAGGCATGAAAAGATATCCAGAGAGACTCATTTCTAACTCGATTCTCTAGTTACTGAATTCTCCTCTTGGAAAGTGGTGGTTTTTATCAATTTTTTTTTTCTTCCTAAGATTTTTACATTACCATTAACAGAAAGTGAGTGCATGTGTCTGTCTTTTGTGAAGATAGAAACGTGTTGCTGAAATTCCTTCCCTGGAGGAGATATGAGCAAAGCACTCCACACTCAGGGTCCTAACCAACAAAACAAAGGTTCTACCACGGTTCCCGCTGGGGAACCAGTGAGTTTATCGAGTTCAGAGGAGCCTGATTGAAGAGTCACTGAGGAGCATGGGGTGACCTCAGAGCAGCCACACCCGGAGAGGCTTCGCCCGGTCTGGTGTGGTGGATGGAGCTCCTCTTCAGTGAACCTCCCCAAACTCTAGCCCCTCACTGAGACCACGAGGCTGTGTGTGTTAGGGCAGAATTGCCTACAAATGGCGGTGAGGGGTGGCTGGATACTCAGGTGAGGGTCCAGTGACCCTCCCCACACTCTCCCATCCATGAGAGAATGTCAGTGGTCAGCAGACCTGCTCCTGAGAGACCCTAGCAGCAGGCACAGCTGCTCTGTTGGAGGTGGTGCTGTACAGCAAGCTAAGCAGAGGTTGTAGCTGACATTTTTATGTCTCTATGATCCTTCATACTGGCCATTAAGTATATAGACATAATGGTTCTGTAGTATTCCCTTGTATGATGTGTTACATTTATATAACTAATCCCTAGGGAAAGGACAATAACTATCCTTTGTTTAAGCTGACACTTGGTTGCTAGTGTCACATGTTGCACAGAATGCCCTTTGAAATTTCATTGCATAGTAGAGAATGAGTCTGCAGGTGACTTTTGAGGAGATGTTGCTGGCCGATGGTGCACACCTGCACCAGTGTGCTCTCCAGGCATCAGAGCCCACAGTGTCTGTCTGTCCAGCTCCATACTTCCGATGCAAGTATGCTCAACCTGTAGTCCCACCGTACATGTATGTGAGTGTCTGAATAAGCGTAAGGCTGCTTGCTTTGGGTTTTTGTAGGCTTTGCCTGTTTTTCTGAGAGTTGTTGATTCTGTGAAAGGGGAATTTGATTTTTGTTCGTGATGCTATTTGACTGTTCTCTCCTGAGCTGAGTCTGCCCATGCAGTCAGAGGGTTGTGTTTTCAGTTCGTACTTGGCACTTTGCCTCCTTAGAGTTGTATGGGAATTCCTTTTACTTTTTCTAGTATTTTTTTTGTGTTTTAATTCTTTACATTGAATTCTTTGGTCTAGTAGGAACTTATTTTGGTGTAATATAAGTTAAGAAAATATCTAATTGTAATTTTCTTATATGGGTCTAACTACCTTCCCTGCTGTTGCTCTGCTTTTCAGAATTTTCTTGTATTTCATTTTCACATGAAAATTACAATGAGTTTATTAAACTCCTCTTTCAAAATTATCTTGTAGCTGTTTTGTTGGGATAATACTAATCTGTGTATTAAGAGTTGTCACAGTAAATTCTAGACTATTAAAATCTATATTTAGATTACACAGCAGTTGGAGAACATCTGTCTACGGATCATTGATCTCGTTTTGCAGAAACATGTGATTGGTAAGTTCAGAGTTTGAATACCATGGTAAATTGAGATTTTCATTTTAACTTATATTTATACGTGTGAGTGTTTTGCCTGCATGTGTGTAAATGCATTATGTGTGTGCTATGCCCATAGAAACCAGAAGTGGGTGTAGGATCCCCTGGAACTGGGGTTACTGGCAGTTGTTAGCTGCCATGTGGGTCCCGGGGAAGAGCAGCCAGTGTTCTTAACAGCTGAACCATCTCTTTAGCCCTGGATTTCATATTTATTTGTAATTAAAATTAATTAATTTTTGTGTGTATGAGTGTTTTGCTTGCTTGTATGTAAGTGCACCCGTGTGTGCAATGCCTCAGAAGAGGGTGTTGGGTCCTCTAGAACTGGAGTTACAGAGAGCTGTTAGCCGCTGTGTGGATACTGGGACTTGAACCCAGGTCCTTTGCAGGAGCAGCCAGTGTTCTTGACCACTGAGCCATCTTTCCAGCCCAAGATTTAATTTTTAATATTATGAACTCAAAGTGTATTTTTAGCCCTTTAAATTAGTAAGATAGTTTTGAGAAAGAGAAGCTTGCACTCTCTTAAACTTGGGATTTGCTCTCTGATATTAGATATCTATGTTGTCACTCAGAGAAACACTCTGAGTGACAACACTCAGAGATAAACTCTGTGTATCCAGTGAAGAATTTTTGGCCTTGGAAAATTTAAAGGACAGAATGTAAAAAAATCTATATTTTTTAGAGATGAACTGAGATGGGGCCAGGGATATAGCTCGGTTGGTAGAGGGCTTGCCTAGCACCCACAAAGCCCTGGGTCAGCCCCAGCACTGCACACACCAGCATGGGTATAGAGGTGCCTTCACCTCTACTTGGGAGGTAAGGCAGGAAAATCAGAAGTTCAAGGTCATCCATACTTGGCTACATAGTGACTTTGAAACTAGCCTGAGCTTCACCCAACCCTGGAGGAAGGGAAGAAGTGGGGAGGGGAAGGAGGAAGGAGGGAGGGAGAGAGGGAGGGAGGGGAAAAGGAAAGTGGGATGAAGTTTAGGTGAGATTATATTAATTCAAAATGTATAACAGTAGACAAGCCTCTCAACAGAAGTGGGAATTCAAAAAAGAGAGGCCTGCTAAAGTCTCCAAGGTATGTGTTAGCTTCTTTCATGAGATTAATAAAACAGAGCTTAGAGCTAGAGACTTTATAGGTGTTACTTGAAGTTTTCATGCTGGGATGTGTTTTCTGATGGCACTGAGGGTAATGATAACATGTATGTGTGTAGAACATATTTATGGGGGGGCTTGATTGTTTTGTGGTGAAAGTATTAAAACTGCTCAAACTTTTAAGCTCTGTAAAGAAAATTAGGCTGCCTGTAGTCACTGGTAAAACTGTAAATGAGGTAGATGGTCATATATGTTAGCCCTGTGTCCCTAAGCTCTCCAAAGAATATTACTAATTATTTATAAATTTAAAGTCTATATGATTAAGGTATACTAATCTGTTCCTCCTCCTATACATTTCTAATAAAATGTTATAGATAGAAATGGTGTTTTATGTTCTAAATGGAAAAGTAATATATTTTTTCAGCACTGTAATAGCAGACTTTTGCCTTGTTCATTGGCGCACAGTTCTTGGTAAGAGTGGCGGGTGGCAGTCTGAGCCTCAAGGATGGGGTACAGGCAACAAGGAGTGCAGGGAATTGTGGGATACAAGGAGGAATGTGTGTCTGAGTGAGTCCTCTGTGTGGTTTCCTTTAATCTTCCTGTATTCGTCATGCTCTAACTAGAGGCTTTCTTCCTTCTAGAATTCTATGAGGAAACCCTCTCCCTGGCGTACAGTCTAACCTGCCGCACCGTCTCCCCGCAGATGTGGCAGCTCCTGGGCATTTTATACCAAGTTTTCCAGCATGATTGCTTTGAATACTTTACAGGCATGTGTTAACCTAACAGCAGCTTTGCTTTTCTGGGTCTAGGTAGATCTCTCTTGACAATTGAAATAAAAACCCAGGTGATTCCATATTAATCCAAAAACGTTCTCATTTCCTGTCAGATAAGGGGTAGAATGGTGATAGCAGTCTCAGCCCTACATGGACAGTCAGAGGGGCAGGCTGTATGTTCAGTGTCTTAGGTTAGTTTGCAACCAGAGCATTTATCTGTATGTTAATTGAGTAAATACTTCTGAATAAAACTCAGTTGTAAGCACTATTCTAAGCCTGGCAACCCAGTAGTAGTGAACTGCAGCCCTTCTGTGCCTTGTGGGAGATGGGGACAGTGAGGGAGAACTGAGGGCAGCAGTCCAGTGCGTTGGCAGTGTGCCAGGTAGTACTGCGTGCAGTGAGGGCATGGGAAAGTGTGGCAGGTTCACCCCTGCGAACCACCAGCGTCTTCACCTTTCTGGTCTGCATTTTCTTCAGGTATATCACATTTATTTCAAGTGTGTGGTTGCTAGGAAAGACAGTGTGTGGGTGCCACAGGATAATTTATTTCAGCTCCTGTTGCTCACGTCTCAATAGGATTTTGAATCTTTTCCCAGATATGATGCCTCTTCTGCATAATTATGTGACAGTGGACACCAACACTCTGCTGTCAAATCCAAAACACTTAGAAGTCCTGTTCACAATGTGCAGGAAGGTAAGTGCATCCTGTCCATGTTCGTGTGATTGTTCCTAATGTTTGAGTGTGTTACTTTAGTGGAATAGGTTTGTCATTGTGCATTAAAAAATGAGTTTGGGATTGCTGTAATTTGAAAGTTTTACAGTATGTGTTGTGTTTACAACTGTTTAACGCTTCATAGGGCTGGAAAGACGGCTCAGTGGTTGAGAATGTTGGGCGGCTCTTGTACCCAACATGGTGGCTG
This sequence comes from Eospalax fontanierii, assembly GCA_035773235.1. Taxonomy (NCBI): domain Eukaryota; kingdom Metazoa; phylum Chordata; class Mammalia; order Rodentia; family Spalacidae; genus Eospalax; species Eospalax fontanierii. Next base: position 13,005,829 of record CM069551.1, read on the forward strand.
ACAACTGTCTGTAACTCCAGTTCCAGGGGAATCCAACAACTTCTTCTGACTCCTGGGGCATTGCACATCATGGGTGCACTTAGACATATGCAGGCAATACACTATAATACACATAAAATAAATAAATAAACTTAAAAAATAAAAATTTTAAAACTTTAAAGGATAAAAACAAAACAAAAACACCTATGTACTTTGAAATTTTCAAAGTCAATACAATCATCTCTCTGTATCTATAGGAATTGTTCCACGAGTGCTCAAGTCCCTCTAGTAAATAACACGTATTTGCCTGTGACCTGCATACATCCTGCCATATTAAAACTCCCCTCTGGATGACTTACAGTACCTGAAGCAATATAAATGTTATGTAAATAGTTTTTAAATCATGATGTTGAGGGAGAAACAATGGGAGAAAGAGTCCATGCGCAGTCCACATAGAGCCAAGTTTGAAGCAGTGTTTTGATCCATTTTGTGGGTGGGAGTCCGTGAGTATGGAGGCAGCTCTCCCCTTCCCATTTTTTTCTTTCAAAAATGTAACTTTCAAAAAAAAACTTGTGACTTGATTAAAGGCAAGTGCTGGGAAAGCTAGCTGTACTGTTCGACGGCCTGTGACAGGGCGACTCCAGTCTTTGCACTTTTAGTTGGATCTGAAGGTTGGAAGCCACTCTGTGTAGGCAATTTGAACATAAGCAGAACACCAAACAATGAGCTAGAAAGAACTTCGCTTAGCTCAGCACACAGTAACTCATTGATGTATGGTGCACAGATCTGATTACTCGATGTGGTACCCTAGCGCAGATCAGAACTGCCACTCTCTCGTGGAATTTTTTATATTTTGAATTACAAAGACTTCTTACTAAGCTGAAGAGACTTCTCTGTGCCTGTGATAGCCCCCTTGTTGAATCAACCTCCTCCTAAGTTATAGAGATGGTGAGGGAAAAGGAGAAAGGAGGAAAGAAAGCCACAGGAGAGAGCGTAACTGTCCTGTGTGTCCCATCAGTAACTCACCTGTAGCGTAACACGTTAGGAATTGATGTTTACAGTGGTATTCTTGTAAGAAGTTAAAATAGAGTTCATATTCTTGGTTTTAATACTAGCTCATATTTATTGAATTCTTATAGCATATCAGGTATTTCCTGAGTACTTTAAAAAAAGTATTTTTTAGTTATGTATATATGTGTGTGTTGTACACAAGAGTGCAGTGCCGTCAGACCAGAGGAGGGTGCTAGATCCTTATGGAGTTGGAATTATAGGTGGTTGTGAGTCATCTGATGTGGGTGCTGGGAACCCAACTTGGGTCCTCTCCAAGAGCAGTACTCTTCTGAGCCATCTTTCCAGTACCCCCACCCCGCACCCTGTACTTTTTTCTTGTTGTTTGTTTATTTGAGACAGGGTTTTCACTGTATAGCCCTGGCTGGCCTGTAACTCACTATGTAGACAAGGCTGATGTTGAACTCACAGAGACCTGCCTGCTTTTACCTCATGTGTATAGGGATTAAAGGTGTGGGCCGTCATGCCCAGCTTCATGTGTTTATTAGCATATATTATACATAATAATGAGTTTCATTATGCCGTTTTCATCCATGAATATAATGGATTTGGGTCATATTACTCTGTTACCCTCTCCCCTTACTAGTCTCCTTTCTCTTCCTAACTAGCCCCTCTTCTGCTTTCATGCCCCCTCTGGAGGGAACTCAGTGAGTTTCATTAGAGTTTGTTTATAGGAACATAGGCACCTTGTCAGTGGCTACATTACTGAAGAAAATATCTGTTGTCACCAATGACCATTCTGATTCTGAGCTCTCCTCCATAGTAATTTATTTAATCCTTAGAGCGTGAGGAATGTGTCACACTGTTACCAGTGAGGAAGCAGGCATAATTCCTTTCACTGGCCTGAAGCTCAGTAAATTGTTCCAGTCACAGAGCTCTTGTGTTTTGGGCTGTATTTGAACCCAGGTGTCACAGTCCATTTGTAAATTATAAGCTGTATCTTGTTTTTCTGCTCTTTGGCCAGGTGGGTGCAGTCTGGGCAAAGGGGGTGATTTTTTTTCTGTTATTTCCTGAAGTAGGTGTCCACTGCCTTTCTCTGAAGATAGAGACACTAAGGCGCAGGCTAAATAGCTTTTCTAAAAACAGTGATTCCTGTTTCTAGGCACACACCTTTAGTCCCAGCACTCAGGAGGCAGAGGCAGGCAGATCTCTGCAAGTTGCAGGCCTGCCTGATCTGCATATCGAGACCCTATCTCAAACACACAAACACATAAACTGCCAGTGATTCCGGGACAGAATTCACTGGGGCGTTTGCTTCCTCTCGGCTTGATTGACTTCCCTCAATGCTGAGATGACCTGTGTCACACCAGGTACTGTGTGGAGATGCGGGAGAGGACGCGGAGTGCCATGCTGCCAAACTGTTGGAAGTTATCATTCTTCAGTGCCGAGGACGGGGGATTGACCAGGTGATGCGAGCTGGGAATCCCTACCAAACATTGACCCGGAACACGTCCATGCCTGGCCACCATTCTGTCTACGTTTTGATGGATTATTAAGAAGGCAGCCTGATGTTTGTGCTTGCTAGTGCAAATGCCATTTAGACGAAAGGGAACAAGCCACACAGAACACTCATAACAGCAGCAGTAGCAAAAAGCCATCAGGTCTGAGTGCAGTGGCTCGTAAAGTGAAAACCCTATTTGCTCTCTGGCTGCTCATATAAGAAGCTGCCAACCCTGTTGGAAGCTGTGACACTGAGGTCCCGAGAACAAACAGAGAAATGATGAGATCTCAGGCCAGGGTATGAACAGGTTCTCTGCTAAAGAGCATCAGGAGACTGTCATTGGTGGAGGTGTGAGGTACCTGTTTTGCTCTAGGCACGGAGCAATGGGAAGGGGAGGTGCGGGGAGCAGGATTTATAGCAGGGAACTAGGTAGGAAGCATAAGAAAAAGGAAGACGTTAGATGAGAGGGCTGGGAAAGGCTGGGAGCCTGCTTGCCTTGGGAGGTATGGGCACCACTGTGCGGGAGCAGAAGTGCCACTCACACCACACCCAGGGTGTCACTAAGCAAAGAACATGCCAGGGTCTAATCCAGGAGAAACAGGGCAAAACTCCGCACAACGGAACCCATTGCTGATGCCTTTATCTGACCATGTCTAAGAGAATGTGTTCATCCGTATCGTTTTCCATGTTAACTGTGAAAGTGTTTTGCTTCCCAAACCACGGGCCAACTACTAATTGTCTGAAAATGCTCTTGGACAGTGTTGATTCAGAGGCACGTCTTGACAGAAAGAGGGGATACGGAAACTTAAGTTTGATGGTTTGGCCTTATTGGTGACTTGAGGAGAGTTGTAGGAGGTGGACTTTTTGGTGTGGAGGGATATGTCATAGGTAGGAAGGAGGTGAGCAGTTGTCTTATCTAGATTGGTCGTGTAAAGTCAGTAACGATCTGTCTTGGAATTGGGGTTTGTACTAGACTCGAGTGGCAAGGGCATTGAGAAGTTCAAGACAAAGCACCAAAGGACCATAGGCGATCTAACGGTGGTGTGCACACCATGTTGGCACCCGCAGGTAGAACATGGGCTTTGTGCTCATCTGTGTTTCCTGTCAGTCATTATGGCGAGAGGCTGGATGAGGCTCAGGTTTGACTTTTTAGGCGATACTCCAAAGGTGAGGGTCAGTCATTTTTCCTGGAGGGTTGATGTGGCTCATCTGAGATATTATTGGCAACCTTTCGTTATTCCTGCATTTATTAAGTGAAATATTTCTATGTTCTCGTAAGTCAGACAGGTTAATGTAGAGATATTCTTTACAGCTTTGGGCTTTATGCCAGTTGTCCAGACAGCACCCATATTCTGTCTTGTTTTAGTATAGTAGAAGGGAGTAGTTTTTGTGTTACTAATTTATAAAGACTTGATGGTTCTGTAATTCTTGGTTGCTTTACATGTGATAGTGGCTATTTGTTTACTTAGTTTTAACCAAGTCCAAAGTCTTTTTCCAAAGTTAGTTTACTCTTCTTGTGGTTTTGCTGATCCTTAACATTATTTCACCATGATGGTGATTTTTCATGTAGTTGATAGCACATACGCATGATGCAGTCCAGTTGGAACCAGGAACGCCAAGTGTCTAAATGAGAAAAGATGCAGAGTTAGGCAGCACTGCAGTCATGTGACAGTCATGTGACAGGGCCCCGCTTCTTCTTCAGGGACAAACTGACGGTGTCCTGTTCATTTCCTTCCCATTTGAATTAACCGTCATCATTCACCTCCACCATGGACGTGGCCAAGTAGGTGGGCTGGTTTTGAGCCTGGAGCTTAAAGGGCAGTCCCCGACCAGCTCCAGTATGAATGTAAGAGGGAACAAGACTTCCTGGACTTCGAGGGGCTTCTTTTTGTCCACTTAGTCTCTCTGGGCTTGATGATAATGTAGGCCTTTTAAATAGTTCCTGCACACAGTTTAAATAAGCAGCACTTTCTTGTCATGAAGACCTGTTTGTGGGTGATCTTTGCCAGTATGGGCTTTCTGCTGCCGTGATAATGTGACTTTGCTTCCGTCTTATCCTTTAGTGCATCCCGCTCTTTGTTCAACTTGTCCTGGAGAGGCTGACCCGTGGGGTCAAGACCAGTGAGCTGCGCACTATGTGTCTTCAGGTGGCGATCGCTGCCCTGTACTACAACCCTGAGCTGCTGCTGCACACACTGGAGCAGGTCCAGCTGCCGCACAACCCTGGGCCGGTCACTGCACAGTTCATAAACCAGTGGATGAACGATACTGATTACTTTCTTGGGTATGGTCTTTGGGTTTAACACTGCTTCGCTGTTGCTGGGCTTATTTATTTGTTTATTATTATTATTATTATTATCTTTTTTTTTTTTAGTCTTTTTGAGACAGGGTCTCCTGTAGCTCCAGCTGTCCTGGAACTTGTTATGTAGACCACACTGGCCTCAATCTCACAGAGATCCTCCTGCCTTTGCCTCTCAAGTGCTGAGATTCAAGGTATGCTCCACCATGCACAGCTGAGTTTATTTTTTAATATCTTCATAGAGTGGCATGTTCAGATATAATCTTCATATCTTGGGAACTGTTTTTAATGAATTGTTACTTAGTGTTTTGGGAATTAGATCTATGCCTTAGCTATATAACCTGATGGAAAGAAGGGTGGCCCTGGAAATTAGCCAGAGCCCTTCTCCATCAAATCGGACTTTTGTGTGTCCATGTAGCTCTAGGCAACTTTGGGTTGTATCGTTTATGTCTGTGTAAATGTTATACATGGAGACAAGTGTCGAGGGAAGGTTTCATTCTGGCGGAACAGCCCAGGCTGTTCAGTTCTTTGCTGATCTGAAAGGAAGTCTGTTTTCAAATTGCCCCAGAAGGAGGAGAGTGGCTTTATGTGAACCTGTCTCTCTCCCTTTCTGTTTTCCCCTCTCCCCTCCTTCCCTCCTTTTGTCCCTTCATGCCTCCCTCGTCTCCTTCCTTCCCCCTTTCCCCTCCAACAGTACTTCTCAAGTCACTCAGTAGATAATAATGGCCATGTTCTGGTACAACTTGAGCTTCACTGTTGTCTCGTTTGTCTTAAAGAAAGAAAATAAGTGTTCTGTGTGTGTATGTGTGTGTGTGTACATGTGCATTATGGTGGCCTGAGATCGACCTTGGATGTCTTCTTAGTCGAGCTTCACTTTATTTATTGAGGCAGGGTTTCTCAGTTGAACCCAGAGATTGCTGAAGTGGTTGATCTGGCCAGCCAGCTTGCTCTAGGGATTCTGTCCCAAGTTTCCAAGCCCTGGGTTTCCAGGTGGGCCACCACACCTACCCGGAATTTGTGTGGGCACTGGTCTGCATACTCTTCATGCCAAGCACTCTGTCCCTGTTGCACCTGAGTGTTGTGGGATATCACCGAGGAACATTTTCAGAAACCTCCCACTGAACTAATTAGGACATCATGATGTAGGCAGGAGATGGTGGAAGTCTGGTTAGGATTGTGTGAATGGGAGTGCAGGAAGTAAGTGTATTCTAGCTTTTTTTCTTGGAGGGGCCTTGAGTTTGTCCTTGAGGTTTTTTTTTTCTTTTTTGAGACAGGGTCTTCCTGTAGCCCCACCTGTTCTGGAGCTTGCTATGTAGACCAGGCTGACCTTGAATTTACAGAGATCTGAGCCTCTGCCTCCCAAGTGCTGGGATTAAAGACATGCACTACCATGTCTAGCTCTTATTCTTGATATTTTAAAACAAAGGAAACATTTCATAGAAAGTATGTCTGTTATAAATTAGCCAAACATTTTTCCTTTAGTTTTAGATTTTCCTTATTTTTGTTACGTTGGAGGCTGCTGGTAGATGTGTAGCCAGTAATGTGAGCGTGCTGCATTTGAAATAGCTTCTGTCACCTGGGGCTGCCAAGAAGTCTTGAGGACCCAGCTAAGAGAGAAAAACCTGGGTCTGGGTACCCTCCATTTTTCACATGGTGTAGGAATTGCATGCTGTCAAGTGGATATTTCTGCTTTAACAAAGTCATTATACCAGTGCTCAGATATAGTCCTTGCATTAGTCATAAACTACTATTACAGTAGGATTCACTGCATTAATTGAAGACTCTTGTAGGCAGCCTTGCAATGTAGCCCAGGCTGGTCTTAATCTTGCTCTGTAGTCCAGGTTCACCTTGAATTTACAGTCCTCCTGTCTTAGCCTCCTCAATGCTGGGATGACAGGTGTGAGCCTCCACATTTGGCTCCCCTCACAGCTCTTTACAGTAACAAAATTCCAGATTTATGGAATTTGATTTACACAGGCTTGACTTGCTTTTGTGGTTCTCGGGAATCGGTTCCTTGTGGCTACTGTGTTGTTTTCAACATTTCCAGGCATCATGACCGGAAGATGTGCATCATAGGACTGAGCATCCTCTTGGAACTGCAGAACCGACCTCCTGCGGTGGATGCTGTGGTGGCACAGATCCTCCCGTCCATCCTCTTCCTTTTCCTTGGCTTGAAGCAGGTCTGTGCTACTCGGCAACTGGTAAACCGTGAAGATCACTCAGAAGCAGAGAAGGCTGACACAGAGGAAAATGGTAAAGTTGTCTGATTATGATGAGTGCTGCAGTTGATTTTGTTTTTTTTGTTGTTGAGACAGGATCTTGCTGTGTAGCTCAGGCTGGCCTTGACCTCATGCTTCCCTGCTTTAGCATCTTGAGTGCTTTGAAATTATGTGCATGCACTCTCATGCCTGGCTTGGGTTTTGACAAGCCTGTTTTCTTTGCATTTTAATCTGTTTGGAGTCATTAAGTAGATTAACATTCTTTGGCTTGTGGCACATTTAACAAATATCTGGGGCTTGCCTCACTTACAAAGTATACTGTGGTGTACATTTATGTTTCTGCCCTTCGTGACCCTTAGAACCCTCTGGGATTGCTAAGTGGGGCCTGGTGGGTCTGGGTTATGCAATGGGAAGCGGTCTGGCAGAGTCAGGTAGTGTTGACTGACTGACTACTCAAGATTTCCTTTCTTGTTGGTACTCACAGGCTCGGGGAAGGCAACTTCCACAAACTGAATGTTCTAGTTAACAGCTCAGTTGGAGGGTTGGTAGAGACTTACTTATTTTAAAATTTTAATGGCTCTTAGGTGATTCATTTTCAGAAAGTATAATTGTGAGATGTGTTTAAGGTTTAAATGTAAATTCAGAGTAAAATGTATGAATGAAGCTAATTTATTTGATCAAGAATCAGGAAGCTGGCAAGATGCCTCAGTGAGTTAATGACACTTGCTGCCAGGCCAGACATCCTTAGTTTAAGACCCTGTACGTGGTAGAAGGAGAGAACTGATGCCTGCAAGTTGCCGTCTGACCTCCACATGTACTCCGTGGCACCTGCAGACACGCACGCCTGCGTGCACACATGTGTTTAGAAATCTCTAAAAAGAATTGGAGTGTGCTCATATTGGGCTCACTCAGTAGAGCACTTGCTTAGCATGTGTGACTCCTGGGGTTTGATTCTTAGCACCTTGAAAGTAATTGTTAGCATCAGGAATATCAGATGGTTATTTATCCAGTAACAAGACTTATTGACACAAAAGCATATCTCTCTTCTCAAAAGGTGTATGAGATGGTTTATTCTGGAGCCAAATATGAGTGACCATGACCTGGGCACAGAGGTTACCCCAAATTCCATGTTCTAACGTGGTAGCAGTTTCTTAAGGTTTTTATAGTAACAGAACAAAGAAGTCATGAGTCAAGGCACTTTTCAGATATGTTGGTAGAAATATTAAGTAGATGGATACAGCAAAAGAGAAATCTCAGCTCTAGGCTGCAGACTCTCCTGATGGCACTCAGCCTTTTGGTTGGTGGAAGCTGGTGGTCTGCTAAGTTAATACATTCCAAAAGATTGTAATCTATTAGTCACAGGATGTTAAGTCAAAAACAAAGGTGGGTAAGGAGTGGCTATTGTTTTCTGAGACAGGGTCTTCCTGTAACCCCAGCTGGCCTGAAACTTGCTACATAGACCAGGCAGGCCTGGTCTCACAGAGATCCACCTGCCTCTGCCTTTGAGTGTTAGGATTAAAGGTGTGCACCATCATGCCTGGTTAATCAATGGAGTTATCTGTTTGAGACAGCTTCTTACCTGTAGTCCTGGCTGGCTTGGAAACGAGTAGGCTAGACTCCCACAGAAATCTGTTTGCCCCCTGGGTATGCATCACCATATCCAGCTCATTGTATGTTTTAAAAAATATTTATTATCTTTCTTTTGTGTGTATGAGTGTATTGCCTGCATGTATGTAAATGCACCTGTGTTGTGCAGTGCCCTCGGAGGTCAGAAGAGGGCGCTGGATCCCCTGGAGCTGGAGTTGTTGGCTGGTTTCACCAGCCCGGATCCTCTGCAAGAACAGCCACTGCTCTTCACAGCTGAGCCAGTTTATTTATTATTTTACATAGATCGTGTGATGGCTTTACATTTCCAGAATATTTTATAATCCTTGTTTCATTCTTTTAAATGATTAAAATTGACAGAGGAGATTTCCAGTGAGGAGGAGGAGACGAATGTGGCTGCTCAAGCCATGCAGTCGCAGAATGGCAGGAGCGAGGAGGAGGAGGAGGATGACAACTGGGATGAAGAGGTGCTAGAGGAGACAGCCCTTGAGGGCTTCAGCACCCTGCTCGACCTGGACAACAGTGTGGACGAGTACCAGTTTTTCACACAAGCCCTGCTAAGTACGTCTGCACTCAAACCCGAAGACAGTTTGTAAATGTACTTAACTTCTTCCTGTTAGCAGTTGTTTGGGGATCTGCTCCTAGAAGGGTGTAGGCTTTGTAAAGATTTTTACCTGTCACTGTAAGAAACCCAAGTGTATTAACTGAGAAAGGACAGCACAACAGCACGCCATGGGCAGGCAGTCCTGAACCTCCATCACTGTAGCGGCAGCATCAGGCCCCAGGGTGACCGTGCCTGTCATGTCACGAAGGAATTCCAGGCTAGAGTGCCTGCATGTCTCGCTCAGCTTCAGGCACCACTAGGCAAGCATTCTACAGAAAAGAGCTTTTCTAGTTTGCTTACAATTGCTGTGATAAAAACACTGACCGAAACCAACTTGGGGCAGAAAGGGTTTTTTTGGCTTACAACACACTACATCATCAAGGGAAGCCAAGGCAGGAACCGGAAGCACAGACTGTGGAGGAGTGCTGCTTCTTGACATGCTTCCTTAGTCCTTGCTCAGCCTATTTTCTTACGCAACACAGGAACACCCACCTAGGGGTGGCACCATCCACAGCTGGGCCCTCCGCATTACTCCACAACCAAGAAAATGCTCCACAGACATGGCCACAGGGCAGTCCAATGGAGGCAATTCATCCACTGAGGCTCCCTCCACCCAGGGTGTGCTGTTGACAGCTAAGGCTGTCCAGCAAAAGAGCCATTTGGTGCTTAAAAACTGTGGCCATATGTCTGTTGATCGTTGCCCATCCCTATGGGAAGGAACAGAGGGCAAGACAGAGTGAAAATGATGCTGCTTTTCTATGTGAGCAGATTTTGCCCAGAAAGTAACACTATAACTATAGTAATGGGACTTTTTAAAGCCATGTGAGTCCACAGGCCTTCTGCAAATGAGTGAGAGCTATAGCATAGTCCTGTCTAAAAGTAAAAAATGTAAAACTTCACCAAATAAAGAAGAGGCCTGTGAAAAACTTAGACATTTATTAATCAGAGCTAGGTGTGGCAATGCATGCCTTTAATCCCAACAGAGGCAGGCCGTTCTCTGTCAGATCAAAGCCAGCCTGGTCTACATAGTTCCAGGCCAGCTGGGGCTTCCAGGAGACCCTGTCTCAAAAAGGGGAAAAAAAAATCCATTTTGATGAAAAAAATCTTACTAATGTCTTATTTGTTATATAGTTAGATAGTCTTGTGGTTGTGTTGTGATTTATTTCTACTCTTAGATGTTTAAGGTTCTCAGGTTTTTGCTCTGAGCACACTAAGGCGAACACATTGTTGTATGTATAATATTCTTGCTGACTAGGCAAGCCAGCGTAACGCACAGCTGCGCTTCATTTCCTCACAAGGACAGGAGTGTTGTCCAGAGCACAAGGGAGAAAGCCAGCTGTAGACAGGCAGGCTCCAAGATGATCTACAGATGTGGCTCACGCCCTGACCACCTGAGCACAGTCTCAGCAAGTCTGCAATTTAGAAATGCTCCTCAGGTGGCATTGGGCTGCCTTTGTGGAAGGACCATTGGGAAGGAGGCCTCTGAGAAGTTCCTGGAAGGAGGCTGTAGAACTGAGGGTGGCTGCCATGAATATGGACCTTGTTGTCCAGTGTAGAGTTGCTGAGTGTTTTTCTGAAAGGATGGGGCAGTTTACTTCTGGAGAGTCGTTAGGTGTGAAGTACATGGCCATCCGGAGGCCAGGCAATATGAGATTGCAAACTTAGGAGCGACAGGACCCAGAGTACACGATGGAGTCTGATGGGTAGAGGCCATTAAGAAATAGGTAGAGGCTCGGATCTGAGGAGAACATGGTCGCAGATGTGTAGGGTCTGCAGTGGTTGCCTGGGAGAGCAGTAGAGCTAGTGATGGAAACAGGAGATAGGAAATGTTTGAGAGGGACATATTAAACTTGGTTTCATTTGTGCTGAGTTTGAAGTATTTGGGTGGAAAAGTTTGGAGAAGGCGAGGATTCTGTGCAGGCCCGGGTGCTGGTGTTGGAGGCACTGGGAAGATTCCGAGGGGGTGGTAACAAGGGAGCCCAGATGTCTCCCATTGGGGTTTTAGGGAATAATAGCTGGGAGAGTCCAGTAGAAGAAGACAGTAAAGGAGACAGAACGAGGCTAAGCAAAGGGTTAGGGAGGTGGGCGTCCTCGAAGCCCCACATAGCTGGGTGACCAGGTACGCCCTCGGAGCGATCCTCTGTTGGGATGCGTTCTGTAACTTTGTCTCTTACTGTCTGAGGCACTTTGATTGTGACTGTGTCATGCTTGTCCTGAGATAGTAATAGTCACTAGCTCTTCATTTTCTCCTTCACAAAACTCTTAAATGCTACAGCTGTGCAGAATCGAGATGCCGCCTGGTACCAGCTGCTGGTGGCACCCCTCAGCGAGGATCAGAAAAGGATGCTGCAGGAGGTGTACACGTTGGCGGAGCATCGAAGGACAGTGGCCGGTCAGCCAGTCCTTTCCACGCTGGAGTCTGGTGTCAGGGCCACAGCCAGCCTCACTTGATGACTAAAGTTGCTGGAGACCAGCCCTTCATGGTGATGAGGAATTGCCACTATCCTCTGGAGGTTCTCGATAGCCCAGGCTGGCCGGGGACTTAGGGTCTTCTTAATTGTAGTCTGCGAGTGTTGGGATCACTGATGTGTACAGATGCTCCTGTGCAACATGGTTGTTCTTTTTCTCTCTCTTCTTGAGTAGCTGGGATTTGAACTCAGAGTTTTGTACATCTCAGGCAAACAGTGTACCACTAAGTTATAACCCTAACCCTCCTCAAGCCTCCCACCCATTTTTTGGTGACAGGGTTTTACTTTGTAGCTTATTGTGTAGTCCAGGCTAGAATTTACTGTTAAGCCCAGGCTGGCTTCAAACTAGTTATCCTCCTGCCTCCCTTCCTTGTGCAGAGATGTATGTATGTACCATCATGAGTACCTCCCCAGCCTTCTTTTTTTAAAGAGACAGGATGTTACTAAGTTGGCCAGATTAGCCTCAAACTTGTGATTTTTAGACTTCTAATAATCCTGCTTCAGCCTTCTGATTAGCTGGGACTATCAGCATGAGCTGCCAGGCCCAGCTTGGCGGTTCTCTTTAGTTATGATACCCTAGCTCTATCAACACCTTTCCATTAACAGGGCTCTGTTAGCATTTTCCCCATTCAAACCCCTAGGACATAAGGGTTGGGACAGATGTTGCTGAGGAAGACTAACTCAGCCCATTACCTTCTTAATATCTCACTCACAGATGGGCCAGAAGCACTTGATGAGTTCTTACAGAAAATTTAGTGTTCTTGGAAATGAAATGCCATATTGCTCAGCTTTCAGCCAATATTACAAAATGCCTAAGGAGATCAACTTAGAAGCAGGGAGGTTTAATTTGGGCTTCTGACCAGTTCCAGGTCACTTGGCCCCATTGCCTTGGGGCCTTTGGTGAACTAGGTTCTTCATGATGGGAGCTTGAGGTAGAGGAAGCCTGCTCATTTCAAGACTCCTGGGAAGCGAGGGGGGCGGGGACTGGGGTCCTTGTATCCTTGTAACCACTTGAGAGTAGACCTATCAGGCTGGAGAGATGACTCCGTGCTCAAGAGTGCTTAGTGCTCTTCCCGAGACCTAGATCTGGTTCTCAGAGCCCATGTCTGCTGGTTGACAGTCAGCTGTGACACTAGCACCAGTGGGTCTGATTCCCCTGTTGGCTTCCAAGGGAACCCCACAAAGCACACACTCCAGCACGTACTCAGATGTACAAAAATAAATGTAAAGAAAGCACGCCCCAGTGGCCTCGATTCTTCCTGCCTCTTAAAGGCCCCACCGCCTCCCAGTGGTGCCCCAGCTGGAGGCCAAGCATTCAGCATGTGGACTTAATGTCTACGATGTAGCCAGTGCTCATTTATATCTGTTGGGCTTTGTGTGCTGGCGACTTACAGATTTTCAGTTTTTTGATGGGAAACTTTGATATTGGGGTTACAAGCTCACTTGTGGGTTGTCAGTGGGAAAGATCTGTGGTTACAAAGTGTTTCAGTGGGTGACATAGGGAGTTTTAGGTGAGGACTGTTCTGCAGGGGGAGATGCAGGCCTGTCCATGTCCTGTGAGGAGTGGAGCTTGCTTATTGGCTTCACCTGTGTTAGCCAACAGTTTTCCCAAGTTGAGCATATCTGATTGTTGACATGGGTCTGTTGAAGTCTGACATTCAGTTTAGTGGAGCAGCTAACACCATGAATTGCATTCCTTCTCAGTTTTAACTATGTAAGGAGCCAGGCGTGGGGAGCACACCTGTTATCCCAGCACTTGGAAGATGAAGGCAGGAGGGTCAGGAGTTCAAGGTTACCCTTGGTTACATAGTAAGAAACCAGCCTGGGCTACAGGAGACTCTCAGACAGAAAAAGACAAAGCCAGGTATCTAAGGAGTGTGGCTCTTCTTGAGGGTATCTCCACCTCCCTCCCTTAAGCATCTTTCCTGTCCCTTCCTTTCCATCACCTTAAGCATGATTCTTTTCTACCTTTCCTCCTCTTTTGAAAACACTAGAAGCGAAGAAGACTGAGCAGCGCGGAGGCTTCACGTTTGGGGACAAGGGCGTTCTCTCCACGCTTAACTTGGGGATGGCGCCCAGCCACAACTGAAGAGAGGAGCGGCCGCTGAGTGCCATCGCTGCTGCTCATCACGGGGTGTGCGAGGGTCAGGGGACACATGGGGCTGCCTCTCAGGAACCCCTGCTCTCCAGTTGCCCCCATTGTTAGGCAGCCATGGACCCACCCTACCTTCCCCTTGACCCTTCCTACCCGGGAATATATATTTTTCAACAGCTACTGTAATGTATGAAATGAAAGAAAAGCAGAGTCATCGCTGGGGAAGGACAAAGCACACGATGAGCGCCGAGAGGTCAGAGTGGTGTACCGATGCTCGCGTCTCAGGTTTTGGTGCACTGACGCATGTCTCAGGTTTTTGCCATGCAGAATCAGTGGATTTATGTGGAAAACAGTGCCTTCTGTTGTACATGAATTATCAGAAACATTTTTTTTGGAGTGCATTGCAATTTTTTTAAAGCATAAAACATATTTCTAGATATCCTGTAAACCTTGGTTGTACATTCTGCATTTTACCCCGAATTTGCCATCAGGCAGTTAGTGCATGTCACTCTGGTTTCAGAACCTCCCTGCTCCCTTGACTACCAGTGCAGGGGCTTTCTTCAGGCCTGCACAGTGAGCACTGGCTCTCCTTCCCAGATGTCTGTGCTTTCTTAAGACTCATCTTACTCTCTTTTCTGTCACATCTTCCTGCCTTGAACGGGGTGGTTTTTTCAGAATCAAAAATGTGTCACCTGGATGGTCACCTGCTACGTTGAAGACTCACCATCTCTCAGCACCCAGCAAGGTTTAATCATGCAAGGCCCAGGGCTAAGAATTGTGCTTCAACCATGGGCCATCTGCTCCTAGCACACACTGACCTTCTAAGAGGAAGGTGCTACAACCCCCACCCTGGCTTCTGGATGGGGACCCATGTTGGCAGTTACTCACCATTCCAGCTGTGTTGGATCAGGGCCCGGAGCATTTTATAATTTTTAAAATTTCGTTTTTAATAGAATTTTGCTATGTCTGCAACCCAGACTGGCCTCGCGCTTGCAGTCCTCCCTGCAAGTCTGCAAGTCCTCTTGCCTCAGATGCTGCAAGTCTGCATCTCGCCCTCAGATGCTGAGTATACACATCCAGCTGATTAAAAAAATTTTTTTCAAGTCATGGTCTTGCTTGTAGTTCTGACTGGATTGGAACTCACTATGTAACTTGTGCTAGCCTCAGACCTGTGGCACTCCCCTGCCTCAGTCCCCCTGCCTCGGTCTCCCAAGTGCTGGGATTAAAGCCACCACACAGTTGATATTTTTTAATATAGCAAAAAAGACCTAATATATCTGCTTTCTCACAATCTGGAATTTCTCTGACCTGCTTTTTCCGAGTGTTGCTTCTTGAATTCTCCAAGAGTGATCTCTTGGTCAGCTGGGTGTGTAGGTAGGTAATATGTCCATATTACAAATGAAATGTTTCCCTGAATTAGTCAAGAGTAGAACAGGAACCACAAAGTGAAAATGTGCTCTTAGGATTTGACCCCTGTTCCTGGGTATGATCCAAATTTTCATTTTTGTGGAATATCTTCAGCTTAAATTTTCATCAGCAACTGCCAGAATGTTTTCCAGGTGCTTCCTGTATTACCAGCCCTTAACCATATGATCTCTTTTTAAAAATTTAGGTTATTTAAGCTGGGAGAGGTAGTACATGCTTTTAATCCCAGCACTCAGGAAGCAGAGACAGGCAGATGGCTGTGAGATCAAGGCCAGCCTGGTCTACATAGTGAATTCCAGACCAGATGGGGCTATAGGAAGACCCTGCTTCAAAAAGTCCAAAAAATAAAAATTAAGAGATTATTTACTTTTTCCAGAAGTGGCCTGAGAGCCGCACATCTGAGTCAGACGGCCCCATGTTTCCCACCCTCACACCCGCACATCTCAGAGTGAGACGGCCCCGTGTTTCCCGCCCTCACACCCGCACATCTCAGAGTGAGACGGCCCCATGTTTCCCACCCTCACACCCGCACATCTCAGAGTCAGACGGCCCCCATGTTTCCCACCCTCACACCCGCACATCTGAGTCAGACGGCCCCGTGTTTCCGCCCTCACACCCGCACATCTGAGTCAGACGGCCCCGTGTTTCCCACCTTCACACCCGCACGTCTGAGTCAGACGGCCCCGTGTTTCCCACCTTCACACCCGCACGTCTGAGTCAGACGGCCCCGTGTTTCCCACGTTCACACTCGCCCATCTCAGAGTCAGACGGCCCCGTGTTTCCCACCTTCACACCCGCACGTCTGAGTCAGACGGCCCCGTGTTTCCGCCCTCACACCCGCACGTCTGAGTCAGACGGCCCCATGTGTGTTTCCGCCCTCACACCCGCACATCTGAGTCAGACGGCCCCATGTTTCCCGCCCTCACACCCGCACGTCTGAGTCAGACGGCCCCATGTGTGTTTCCGCCCTCACACCCGCACATCTGAGTCAGACGGCCCCATGTTTCCCACCTTCACACCCGCACGTCTGAGTTAGACGGCCCCGTGTTTCCGCCCTCACACCCGCACGTCTGAGTCAGACGGCCCCGTGTTTCCGCCCTCACACCTGGAGCACCACAGGCGGAGGGGAGTGCATTGTGGGGGTGTTAGACCTCGGAAATGCTTTGGTTTTGCCATGCGTCCCATGGTTGAATTTTAACCTAGGTGATATGCCTTCACCCTGGATGGCAGGGGAATGCGGCTTTAGAGACGGTATTTTGTGGTGAACTGTTGTCTGCAGAATTAAAGGGAAGAAAATCCCTTTGCATTACCCTCTCCAGTTTTTGAATCCAGAGTTACCAGCTGCACTAGCTGGATGTGATCTGGTTGCCTTGGAAGTGCAGGAACTTACATGAATGTACTGTAAAAATAAACTGTGATCTGAGCCCTGCTGTGTGGACTGTTTTCCGGGATGTGGAGGTGGTGACTCTTCAGCATGTTCTCCTGGAGGAAGCAGGCTGTTGGCACAAGAGCTACCAGGATTACATCAGGAGTGCACCGCAAAAGCACCTTTACCGCTCAGCTGGCTTGCTGGCCCAGCGTAGTCTGGAATGTTGAAAACTCTAAAGACCTCAGTAGAAACCTGTCAGAACTCTTAAAGAAGTTCAGTGAAGTTGTAGGATACTTCCATGTGATGGCGTTTCCTTTCTGGCTCTTTCATGATCCCACAACTCCATTAGTCCTCACCATTGGTCATCCTTTAGCTGGTGACGGCTGTGGTAAAAGCAGGAGAGTAACCCTTCCCCAAGATGTCGTGTGACCAACCTCAAACGGCAGGAGAGAGCAGGGGTCCAGATAGACTTCAATCTCCTAATCACCTGTCGAGTTAGGGAGTGTACTCCTGGGCTACACAGCTGGACCCCATGTAGACTAGGTTTGTTCAGAGTGTGGGAGGGAGGGAAAAGTGCCTGAGAGTCAACACAGGATGACAGCCTCTACGGACGACGACGAGGTTTCTCTCCTGGAGCCTCCGGACGGAAGGAAGTCCTCCGGATTTTAGCCATCTAAGACTCTGGGACTTCTGACTTCTAGAATGTAAGGTTAGTTTGTGAACTGTTCGTCAGTCGGTGGTCACTGCTGCAGCAGTGTTAGAAAACCAGCTCAGGTGAGCACAGGTACAGGATGCTCAACTGGAGGCTCAAATATGTATTAATATTGTGGCCTATATCCTCTATCAAATCAAGATCAAGTGGTTTTGTTTTGTGGGGAGGGTTGAGACAGGGTCCTATGTAGCAGACCAGGATGCCATCAGATTCTTAAATGCCGGGCCCAAGATCAAGTTTTGCAGTATGAAGCGATCGTGAGGCCTGTTTAAGCACAGGAATACTGACTGGGTTTGCCAGAGGTTTCCATTCAAACGCAGAGAAAAACTTGCTTCAGTAAGTAAAACATAAAAATACTGAAGATAAATGCGCATTTTGATTTGGTCCCATGAGTGTGTTTAATGTACTTGTGAGCACAGTACCTACATGAATACAAAAAATTACATTTTAATTTTATTCATCCAAAAATATCCTGACATCGAACTGTGTTTCTTAGCTTTTCTGTTCTTTGAGAAACTTAAGATTCATCCATTAAATTTCTTTGTACTTAGTAAGTTATTAATAACTGAACCTGGAAGCTGTTTCTCCCAATTAAGAAAGCCAGCTAATGTAGGGAATCAAGGAGTACTTTGCATCCAGAGAGGTGTGTGACTTTGGATGGATGATGAGTCTTTGACTCCAAGATGACCTCATGACTCTGAGGTGACTGCTGTTGGCCTTCCTGTCCCCTGAAAACTTGTCTTACACATCTCTTTGTGCTAGTGATAACAGTGAGTAGGAGATGTGGTACATAATTTCCGGGCTTCTGTTATAAAACTGTGTGGCTCTCATCGGATGACACCTTTTCTTCCTGTCATCTGCTCGTGCGGGAGCCAGGTCACCAGCAGCCCTATGGAGAGGCCCATTGGGTTTGAATCTTTAGCTTTCTGCCACTGGATGAGTCAGGTAGATGCTTTGACCCTAATCAGTTCTTCAGAAACTGATCATGAGAGGTAGTGGGTCATGATCATCAACTCTGCCACTCCTGGATTCCTGGTCCTCAGAACCTGTGTGAGAAGCATAATGACTGACGAGGACAGTTTATTAGATGAGGACCGTGTTATAGATGATGAATACACTGTGTATATGCCCACTTTGAGAGGAGATAAGGCAGGGAAGAGGATGGAACCATTTCTTTATTCTAAAGAATAATTTTTATTAATGACTGCAGAGATTTGGGGATTAGTCTTCTGAATATTTAAACAGGATTTAGCTAGATATCAATTATAAAAGCAGGCATCTTTTCATAACACTGCTTCGGTCAGTTTCTTGTGTAACAAAACCACCCCCAAACTTGATGGCTTAGAAAGTAACGTTTTCCACTTTCCCTGCTGTTCTGTGGATTGGTTATGTTGTTCTTTTGCCTTATTAGGGATCATGCATGCAGCAGCTTTTAGCTGCTTGGGTGGAGGGAGGGTGCTCAGCAGGGTCAGCTGTGGGAATATCAAACATTTTCCCCTGTTTTGAGACAGGGTCTTTCTGTGTAGCCCATGCTGTCCTGGATAGCCCAGGCTGGCTTGGAACTCAAGTGCCTTCGTCTCCCACGTGTTGGGATTACAGGCATGTACCATCACACCTGCTAGACCGAACTTCACAGGACGACTGGCGCTTCTAAGGAAGCGTAAATGTATGGTGCTGCAGGCCAACCTCTGAAGTCAAAGTATCACCTACACGGTGGTCCATCTCAGACTGAAGAGAGAGAACGGTCCAGATCTTGATTGGTGGATAGGAAAGTCACATTGCTAGAGTGTGGACACAGAATGTTGTAAATTTTGGGGAGCCATTGTAAATCACCACTGTCTGCATCTGCATGTACTTCTACACGCAAAGTACATTTACCCCTTTCCAAGATCCCTGGAGTCTGATCAAGTCAACGGCTCAAGGCCCAAAAATGGTTCAGGGTCCTTGGGTGTTGATGCTTTTGTTGCAGAGACCTGAGAACTAAGAGAGAGGGTTTCTGCACCCCTCCCCTACCTCTGTGTAACACGAAGGTGAGGCCACATGCTTGGCAGAGTGGCACAGTTGAACCTTGCTGGACCGGTAACCCAGAGATTGATGGATGGACAAAGGTCAGGCAGAGTGGAAAGTAACTCAGTTGCTTTTGAAGATACTTTGATTTGATTTTAGGCTTCCGTGTCTTCTAGTATCATAAAAATCGGCCTGTTCCTTAAAAATTATTTTTTCCAGAAAAGAGAAGCTACCCCTGTATTTATATTAAATGTTCTACAACTATGTGAAAAAAAAAATGCTAGCTTGTTTGTAAAAGCTACTGAGTTCATTGTGACATCTGTCCAAATCTTTTGCCTAATACCTACCTTATTATTTTATTTTTTTAGTCTTTTTGAGACAGTCTCACTGTAGCCTCAGCTGGCTTGGAACTCATTATGTAGACCAGGCTGGCCTTGAACTCACAGAGATCCACCTGCCTCTGCATCCCGAGTGCTGGGATTAGAGGTGTGCACCACCTCGCCCGGCATCTTTTTTTAACCATGTTGTCGTATGGATTGTTTTTTTCCTATTGAGTCAGCATTAAGACTTTACATATTATAGCTGCAAATTCATGATCAGATATGTGTCTGTTGGTGACTTACCTTTAGTTTTTTTTCTGTAGTTTTGTTTGCTTGGTTTTGTTTTGAGACAGGTCTCGTGTAGCCCAGGTTGGCCTTGAACTCACTGTGCAGATGAGGATGAACTTGATCCTCTCGCCTCTACTTCAACTCCCCGCCCCCCAAAGTCCTAGGGTTACAAGTGTGTAACTCCCACGTCTGACTCAGTAGTACCTTTTGAGCAACAGGATTTTGATGGCCTCCAGTTTGCCAGCTAGCTGTTTTCTACCCCTAACACAAGGACACTATCATGGGTTGCATTTGGCTCCCCTAGTACATCCAGGCCCCACACTGGTATTTTGGGAAGTGATGTCATTTGGAGACAAAGAGTATTTAAAGAGGAAATCAAGTTCCAGGTTACTGGGGTTCATCCTAATCCATATGGCTGACATCCTTACATAAAAGGGAAATTTGAGGACATGCAGACAGAAAGAATGTCATGCACTCATAAAGGTAGACTGAGGGTCACATACCAGCAAGACAAAAATTGCCCAAATGACAGAAAAGCTCCAAAAGGGGACACAGGGAACCGGAAGGAGCCCGCCAACCGACACCAGGTCTGACACTTCCACCTCCAAACCGTGAGACTCTACAGTTTCTGTTTCTAAGATTCAACTGGGCTGGAGGAATGGCTCAGTCAGTGAAGTGCTTACTGTGCAAGGGTGAGAACCCAACATTAATTCCCAGAGTCCATGTAGAAAGGATGGATGTGGTTGTGTGCGCTTATAATCCCAGTGCTGGGGGCAAGGAGGAGAGGCCTGTGGGTCCCTGGGGTTCACTTGCCAGTCCTTCCAGCCTAATTGGTGAGCTTCCAGCCAACAAGAGACCCTACCTCAAAGGAGGTGGATTGCATGTCTGAAGATGGCACCCAAGGTTGTCCTCCACAAACATGCACATACACGTGCCCCTGTGCATCTGCATGAGCATGTACACACACAACAAGGCTCGCATGTGTGTGTACTTAAAAAAAGAAAAAAATCATTCACTCTGTGAAACGTTGTAACAGCAATCCCAGTGACAGGCATGAGGATTTTCTCTCCCCACCCCCACGAAGTCTTGTGGCATTTTATAAACTTAATCTGGAAAAGATACGGAACAGAGCTCCTGAGATCAAAGTGATTTAAGAGTGCCCTAAGAAGCCAGAGGATGCGTGTAACAGTTTTTTTTTTTTTGTTGTTGTTGTTGGAATAAAGAGTCTTCCTTTTCTTCACCACAACGTGTGTGGAGTTCTCTATATCCACCAGGTGAGTTCTGGGGATTGAACTCCGGTAGTCAGGCTTGGCAGCAGGTGCCTTTACCTGCTGCGCCATCTTACTGGTCCTTGTTTGATTCGTGTTTCCTTCTTTGTGACTCTGAGCATCTTTTCAAGGACTTGTCATGAGAGAAATGCCTACTCTGGCTCTTTCCTTCTTTGAATTAGGTTGTGCACTGTTTTGAGAAGTTTACTGTGTATTTTGGGTGTTAACTCCATATTGGATGTGTCATTTGACATACATTCTTCTGTTCTGTGGGCTTCATTTTGCTCCATTGATGGTGTCTTTTGATACACAAATTTAAAAACAATTATATATTTTTTATTTATGTGTGAGTATGTTGCATGCATAGGTGTAAGTACTTACACCTGTGCATGCAATGCCTGCGGAGGTCAGAAGAGGGTGTTGGGTTCCCTGGAACTGGAGTTAAGGACAGTTGTTAGCTGCCCTGTGGGTGCTGGGAATCAAACCCAGGTCCTCTGCCAGAGCAGCCAGTGCTCTTAACTATTGAGCCATCTCCTCAGCCCTGATACACGAATGGTTCTAACTTTCATGAAGTTCAATCTGTCTCTGCTGGGGGATTCCAGGTTGTCTCCACCTCACGTTCCACGGCAACATCTCTGCTAAGGATTCAGCATCAGTCTGATTTTGCTAGTGTTTTTGTACCTTCTTGTCAATAATGTTTAAAGTCCTTTGTTTATTTTCAAGCAAAATTCTATCACTTAGAATTCTATGAAAAAGTTTAATTGGCATGTTCTTAGACATCACCAGATCCAGCCAGTGTCCTGTCAGATTTGAGGAATGTGCGGAATACTTGTTTGCCACTGTTTATCACTGAGCATGCTGAGCATGCTTTGTCTTTGGATGGCATGTAAACGAACCTGCTGTGTGCGTGTGAGACACAGCGCGGCACACAGAGTCTCTCCCGAGACTGTCCCATCTGTGGTGGTTCACGTGTGAAAAGTCCTGTCCTGTTTCCAGCACTCGGCCCCAGCTGGTAGTGCTGCTTTGGCCGGTTGTGGAACCTTTAGGAGATGGGGTCTACCTGGAGGACGTGGGTCACAGGGGCGGGGGTGAACGTTGGCGGTTTTTGGTCATCAACTAGAAAAGTAACAAATACACAAACCGTTATGTGATGGAGCACTAGTTTCAGAGAGACCTGACCACAGTTCAGCAGACTGTGATTTTGGTAACAGTCTCGGGGGTGCTGAGGGCAGAGTTGCTGGGTAGTCAGGACAGAGTCTCAAGAAAGGAGTGCAGGTGCATCTCCCAGGTGCTGGATACTCAAGTCAGGGTGGGTGGGCTGGTCCAGGAATATGTGGAGGTAAGGTAGCTATGTCCAAAGCATTGGAGGAAGGATATTTCAGGCAAACAGAAAAAAAAAAAAAGACCAGAACCCAAAACAAAAGCCCTGAAAATAACTCACACGTATTATGGGAACCAATAAAAAAAATGAAGGTTCAGATGTACAAACAAAAACTTTATGTCATTTAACCATTGGTAAACATCCTATTGATATTGGATTTTATTGTGTCTGCCTAAAGATTAAAGAAGTATTAATATAGGCCAAGTATGGTGGCACTTGCCTTTAATCCCAGCACTCGGGAGGTAGAGGTAGGTGGATCTTTGTGAGTTCGAGATCAGCCTGGTCTATGTATCGAGTTCCAGGCCAGCCAGGGCTGCATAGTGAGACTCTTTCTCAAGAAACAAAAAAGCTGAAATATGATGTTAGGGTCCTTGTATCTCAGGCTGGAGATTCAGCAGAGGAAAGCAGATCTGTTAACCCAATAACGTTCTTGCTTCTCCCTGCTTGGTGTGTCAGGTAGTGAACTTCTCACGTTCTGACTTTCTCACTGACAACACAGTGCATCCCTGACAAGTTCCCCTTTGCTCTACACATTCCCACTTGTAAAGAGTGAAAATAAAATGATCCTGCTCACTCCGCAGAAACACTACATGACACCTGGCAAAGAACACAAGACTTTAGGGCTATTCTGGCCCCATCTGGACCTCTTAGGTTCCTGGTGCCTGGTCCATCCTGACACCCACTGCCCCTGCCACAGCCAGGGAGCCCTTCAGAGCACAGACCTGTCTGCATTTCTTTTCCATCGAAAGCCCTAAACCTTCCTTCGGGATAAGGAGCAAAATCCTCGGCCAGTTCTCTTTTGGGGTCTAGCCCTCACTGACCTCGGTCCCCACATTTCGCTCCTTACCGCTGTTCCCCCGTGCCCAGTGCTGGTGGAGCACACGTCCCTGCCACAGGGCCTGTGCATATGCTGTTCATTGCCTTCCTTTAGCCCTTCAACTCTCCATCTCCCAGTGCTTACCTCCACATCCCTTCCCAGGAACTGACCTGCCAGCCACTCAGGGCCTCACACTACTGATGTATTTAGGGACCCTGTTACTATTTATAAGACAGCTAAGATTCTCTGCTTAATATCTGCCTGAGGACAAACACTTTATCTTATTTTATCACTATCATTTAAAAATTAGTTGGTTTAAAAATTTTTACGAATGCTGAGTTGTGTGCTGAGCATACTTCCTCCCGTGCGCCTGCCCTTCCTCCTGTTGTGTCCCCCCCCCCCGCCCCCCGTTAGTCCCATTTTGCCCCCAGGCAGTCTTTTTTTATTTTATTATGGATTGATTGCTTTTTATTGTATATGGATGTAAGTGCGCCACATACCTGCAATGTCCGTGGAGGCCAGAAGAGGGCATAGGATTCCTGGAACTGGAGTTACTGACAGTTGTCAGCTGCCATGTGGATGCTGGGAACCAAACCAGAGCCCTCCAAGGAGTTGCCACTGTGACAGCATGTGTGGACCTGGAGGACATCACACCTAGTAAAATAAGCCTGACTCAGACCAGGCTGCACAACGTCAAGTGTGGAGCCTGAACACACGGTCTAGTAGAGCGGATTGGTGTTTCCAGGGATGCTCAGAAGGGCTCCTAAAGGCTGAGCATCTCTTCACTCCCCAGACGGGCTTACGTCCATTCATCTCATGCATAGATATGTGCTTCTATGTGTCTAGCAAAATCTAGGAAACATACAGCACTTATCTTTCTAGATTGCCTTAGTTATAATTATCTCCAGTTGCATCCATTTCTTGCAAATGACGTGACTTCGTTCATTTTTTGGTTTTTTGGAACAGGGTCTCCCCCTGTAACTCCACCTGGTCTGGAACTCACTATGTAGACCAGGCTGGCCTGACTTTGAACTCACAGAGATTCACCTGCCTTTGCCTCCCAAAACCTGGGATTAAAGGAGTGTGCCACCACACCCAGCCCACTTCATTCTTTTTTAGAAAAATATTTTATTCTTTTTAATTTATGTGTATGAGTATATTGCCTGCATGTGTGGAAGTACACCCGTGTTGTGCAATGCCTGCGGAGGTCAGAAGAGAGCATCAGATCCCCTGGAACTGGAGGTATGGACTGTTGTGAGCCGCCATGTGGGTGCTGGGAATGGAACCTGGGTTCTCTGGAAGAGCAGTCAGTGCTTTTCTCCACTGAGCCATCTCTCCAGCTCCGATCTGACTCCATCCTTATGACTGAAAAAATCCCACGTGTAGGTGTCCACGTTTCCCTATCCACTCCTCTGCAGCTGGTTCCATAGCTTGTGTGTGGGGAATAGAGTTGCATCAAACACACACTCATGAGCATCTCCATGTCTGGCCATACCTTTGATTATCTCACCTTTTGATTCCTGGTACCCATCTAGTGAACAAGACACTCAAATGTGTTTATTGAGTTGACTCGCAGATCTCCCAGGTGCTTGGCGTTTGCAACAGAAGTGAGTAAGGGCAGTGTCAGCTGAAGCCTACCATGTTCAGAGGCCTGCTGTCATGATCCAATGTTGCTGGTCCTTATTACAGAGATTGCCAAGAACAGGATGCAGTAACCTCTCATAAATCCCCAGCTTGGAGGAAAGCTGAACATATCTTGGAAAGCCAAGACTGAACGTCTCTGATAGTTCCCCAGTGAGGAGTACACAGCTGGCTGCTCAGGGTGCAAATGGATGAATTATTTACCTGCACATCTTTGTCTACTTTCGAGTGCAAATGTGCACAGAATAGCCTCTTTTCTGCAGTGTCCCTCACTGTCCGGCGTTCCCTACACACACACACACACACACACAGAGAGAGAGAGAGAGAGAGAGAGACAGAGACAGAGACAGAGAGACACGCAGAGAGAACATGCTTGTTCTGGCAAAATCTTTCACTATCTATATAGTGACATCTAGCTAGGACTGCATGTAGAGTAGTTTACAGGAGCTGTGTGTGTTCATGTGTATGTCTGTGTGTTTGTGTACACATGCAAGTGTGGTTAGTAAGGCTGACCACAAGAAACCCACAGAGGTAATCTCTGCTTTAATACGCAGTTGACTGAACCTGTCAGAGCATCAGCGTTGTTTCAGCTCACAGCACATTGGTAAAGACACTTTCTAGATTTTATTTCTAAGGCTATTTGGGGCTAGTGAGCTAGTGCTGCAGGCAAAAGCTCTTGTCATCAAGTCAGGCTTGATGACTTAAATCCCCAGAATCCAACAATGGAAGGAGCGAGCCAATTCTGAAAGTAGTCCCCTGACCTCCACATGAGCACCCACAACACCAAAAATAATAAATGAAGGAAGGAATGCAGGAAGGAAGGAAGGAAGGAAGGAAGGAAAGGAGGCTATTTTGGAACAGTCATAAGTGTTGTTAGCAAGAATGCAAGAAAATGGAATCCTTGTACCCGCTAGTGGGAATGTAAATTGGTACTCTGGAAAATATAACGAAGGTTCCTCAAAGAAAGATAAACTAGAATGATTTATGATGCAGCAATCCCATTTATGGGCCACATCAAAGGAAAAAGAAACCACTGTCTTGAAGCAGTCTGTAATCATTTGTTTAGTGGGCATCCTTAACCAGAGGCAAGATTCGGAAACAGACCAGCTGTGTCTTGATGGATGGAGACATAAAGAAAATGTGGTGTGTGTTCTATATCATGGAGTATCACAAGCCCTGCCACTTGTGACAGTACATGTAGACCTGGAAGACATACTGAGTGAAATAAATCTGACTCAGACCAGGCTGCACAATGTCACATGTGGAGCCTGAATGCGGATCGGCGTTTCCAGGGATACTCAGAAGGCCTAGCTGTCAGTTAACAGTCACAAAGGTTCAGTTATGCAGGGTGCATGCTTTCTGGAGACTTCATCATGTTGTTAGTGGCTAAGGCAGTAAATATGCTGTGTACTTGAAATTTGCAAACCTCTTGCATTTTTAGCACAGAGCCCAGAACACTAGTAACTACTGAAGGTAATGGACATGATGATTAGCTTGGTTAAAGTGGTGGCTTTACAGTGCACATGTGCAGTAAGTCCTTGTGCAGAATACTTTAAATATCCATAACTGTTGTCAGGCACTGCCCTGTAAAGCATGCATCTGGGGAGGTTCTGCATGTGCATGCATGCATGCGTGTGTGTGTGTGTGCATGTGTGTGTCTGTCTCATGAAGGTTCTGAGTGTGTCTCGTGAAAGTTCCATGTATGGGGGACTCAGGTTCATAAAGATGATGATGGGGGTTTTCATTTGCCTTTTTTTTTTTTACTTTATTATTTATTTTTAAAATTTTATTTATTTTTATTTTATGTATATGAGTGTTTTGCCTGCATGTGTATAAGTGTGCCTATGTTGTGCAAAGGCTTAGGAGGCCAGAAGAGGGCATCAGATCTCCTGAAACTGGAGTCACAGATGGTTGTTAGCCACCATGGAGGTGCTGGGAACTGAGCAGGTCCTCTGGAAGAGCAGCCAGTGCTTTTTACCACTGAGCCGTCTCTTTAGTCCTAACTTGTCTTTTTCTGACTTAGAACATTTCCACAGCCCAAGGCTGGCATCTTACTTATTAAACATTGTCTGCTTGAAATGGCCAACCTGTCATTCCCCACTATGACTGGGACATAGGCACCTAACAGGCCTCTCTGTACTGGATTACTGGCTCTCCAGACCCTGCACCTCCAGCACAGTCACTGTCTAGTTTCGGTGACAGATATTGATGTGTATCTCTCCAGGGAGGCCAGAGGATGCATGTAAATGCACACACCATGTTTAATCCGGCTTGCAAAGTGAATTAACATTTTAAAAGTAGTTGCAAACATTTTAAAATGTGCATTGAATTAGCTTTCTGGGTCCTTTTGAAAAGCTGGAAGGTTTAGCATCTCAGGACTCACAGTCCTTTAGGAGACACAGTGAGGAGGAGTTGACCCCTCTCAGACAAGGCAATGAGCTTCAGGTCAGTTAACTACTGGGCTGTGGTTGTTGTGCCCAGGTTATAGAATCCTCTCAAAAGACCACCATGGAGGTCAAATCTGATGCAAGAACAAAGGGTCTTTATTTACAAGCTCGAGCTCGGTCCACAGTCTGACACACCGCCGCAGCGGGTGATAAGACAGTGGCCCCCGAGTGGAGAGTGAGGTGATGTTTTATAGGGTTAAAACAAAGAGAGGAGGGACAAGGGTTGGGATTGGTTAAGGAAGCCCACTTGGCGCCAAAAAGCATCTTACTCATATTAAGGTAACAGGGCCCATGGAATGTGCTTACCAGAGTATACTTCAAGGTCTTGTTTATGTCTCTGATTTTAGCCTTGGTCAACCTCACCAGATCTCATGTAGTCCTAAGTAGGGTGTTTTTACAAAACCGTCTGATATTTGAAGGCTATGTCCTTGCAAATGTTTAACTAGGGGGGTGGGAAAGAGTTTCTGAAGCCAGGAAGCCAAGCTTATGTGGCTGAGGCTTTTTCTAACAAGATGGAGTCAGATTTGCTGTAGCCTTCATTTTCCATTTCTGGGGGGGTCCTTACAGGGTCACTTCAGGGTGAGACTGCTTCAGTCAGGCTATGTACCATGTGCCACAAACTTGCGGTTGAAGGAACCACACACACAATCAGCAAAGTGGGCTTGTCTTGCTCACAGCACCATCTTCTTCTCAAGACCCGTCTCCTTCCTCAGGACTCTTGCACAGCCGGGACAGACACAGGGCAACACTTAGTCTCTTTCATGTCCAGTTTGGTTCCTTACTGAGACCTCCACACCACAAGCAGAGAACATGCCTGGTTACTCGCTCATTCTGGTCACAGTCCAGTGGTGATCTAGAGCTGCCTATCAACTTTCACAGTTGTTTAACCACAGCTTGGGGAATTCTCTGCTCATTAACTTGTATGTGAGTGTGAGTGTGAGTGTGTGTGTCTGTGTGAGTGACTGAGTCTATGTGTTTGTGACTGTGAGCGTGTGTGTATGTGTATGAATATGTGAGTATGTGTATATGTGTGTGAGTGTGTGTACATGTGTGTGGTTAAGAGTGTGAGTGTGCACATGTGTGAGTGTGTGTGTGCATGTGCATGTGTGTGTGGTTGAGAGTGTGAGTGCATGCTTGTGAGTGTGTGTATGTGTGTGTGTGCATGTGTGTGTACATGTGTATGTGTACTGCACATGTGTGTGATCAAGAGTGTGAGTGCATGTTTGTGAGTGTGTGTGAATGTGTGAGTTTGTGTGTGTGAGTGTGTGCGTGGGTGTGTCTGTATGTGT
Source organism: Eospalax fontanierii (assembly GCA_035773235.1). NCBI lineage: Eukaryota > Metazoa > Chordata > Mammalia > Rodentia > Spalacidae > Eospalax > Eospalax fontanierii. The sequence continues at coordinate 13,034,571 of CM069551.1, forward strand.
GTTTGTACATGCATGTGTGTGATTGAGAGTGTGAGTGCATGTTTGTGAGTGCATATGTGTGTGTGAGTATGTGCATGTGTGTGTACAAGTGTGTGTGATTGAGAGTGTGAGTGCATATGTGTGTGTGAGTATGTGCATGTGTGTGTACATGTGTGTGTGATTGAGAGTGTGAGTGCATTGTGTGAGCGTGTGTACATGTGTGAGTGTGTGTTGTGAGTGGGTGTACGTGCATGTGTGTGTGAGTGTGAGTGTGTATGTTTGTGAGAGTGTGTGAGTGTGTGTATTGGGTCTTTGTTTTAGTTATTTTTCTCGTTGCTGCACCCACATTCCTGACAAGAAGTAGCTTACTGAAGAAGAGCCTGCCTTTGCTTGCGCCGTGAGAGGAGCGCTCCATCCTGTCAGGGAAGGCAAAGGCTCTAGGGCAGCTGGGGTGTGAGGCTGGGATTCCTCACATCCTGGTGGAACAGGAAATAGAGGGAATAAATAAATGCCAGCACTCCCTGGCTTTCCTCCTTTTATCTTCTTAGTCTGGGACTCCAGCCTATAGGATGTACTACCATGTCAGGGTGGGTGTTTCCCCCCTCAGTTAGCCCTCTCTGGAAACTCCCCCAAAGACACACCCAAAGGTGTGTCTCTTAGGGGATTCCAAATCCAATCAAGTTGACAATGACAATGAACTGTAATAGGACTGAAATAGGACCTTCCTTTCACATGATGAATCTGCTTTTTAGAGAATTTAGAGAAACATTTAGAGAATGTTTTGTGTCTATTTAAGGGAGGCCTTCTGCTTAGCTATGACTTAGCTAGGTGCCTGTAATCTTGTCCATATGCTTCTGTCTTGAGATAGGACAGTGTGCCCCAAGAGGCTGGCTGGGGCCAGAAAGCCAGGGCTCCATGTTATGAGTCACTTAAGACCTCCATTTGCCGGTACAACCCAGATCAGAGTGAAACCCAGCTACTTTATTCCTCAAAAGAAACTCCGCTCTGCAGAAGAGGGCTGTGGAGACTGGTATCTATACCTGACCCTTGTGTACAGTAAAAATGATTACTGTATCAGCTTTTAGATTTCAAACTACACATTTCTAATAACTATAATCACCTCACCAGGTCTTGTTTGTACCTTTTCATTACAGTTGGTGGAAGGGAGTTCATAATTTTAAACTTTTGTGGTTCCACCTTGATTCACTAATTCCACTACTTCTTGGTGTGTCTCTGAGGGTCAAGTTCAGGCCAGTGATGCAGCGTAGTCCCCAGCAATGCTTTTTCATTATGCTTTGAGAATGGATGTTTTTCATTACAATGGGACAACTGGCTACTGTGGGGTATTCAACCAGAAAACTGGAAAGGGAATGTGTAATGAAAATTAAATTAACACCTTCCTGGAGATAACATCTTTAGCTTGTGAGTAAAAATGTGTTAGAAATTCACATCAGGTGCCATCAAGAGCCACCCATCACCACACCTTCTGCACCTGTAATCATTAATTCCACCTCTTCAAAGAAGTGCTTAAAAAGAACCTGAACAGACCTGGGGTTTCAGGAGCCTGGTTTCTAACAAGTTCTGAGACTGGAAGCATTTTTTTCTTGAAAAGATACATTAAACTCCCTCATAGTGCAGCTTTCAGAACTACAATAGCAGCTCAAAGTGAAATTACCAAATTTGATTTTGCTTTCCCCCAAGATCATCATGTTTTCATATAAAAAATTTTGCTCAGTTTCTGGATATCTAAGCTGGTTTTCATTTTGAAGTCTCAAAGATAAGCAAGGACTCCAAGTGACCATGTGCTTTAAGACTGACTTCTAATGACTTCTGTTTCAAGAATGGCCTTAAAATTATGGTGCAGGGACAAGTGCTCCCAGTAACTGGCCATCTTCTCTTCTCTTGCCTGTCTAAGCTAAGTGAGTGAGGCTCTACTAAAGATCTATAAGAAACACTCTTCATCTCCTGCTCTGTGGCTCACCCTTCATGAAGACGAGCCAAACTCTAGACCAGCCTTCCCAGCAAACTTCTCTCCTCTATCTCCTCGTATGGGGCTTTCTCGGTGACTGGCATGATCTGAGCAATGAAGCAGTATAAGCAGGAAAGAGATGCCAGCGTGCACAGGGTCAAAACACCCAGAGTATTGCATGTGTGGGAGGAACCAGCCTTACATTCTATATTCTAGGCCCCTGTGGCAAGCTTAGATCTCTTCTACCCAGTGTTCTTTTTAACCCTAGGTGAGGTGAAGAAGATATTCACCCAAATGCATTCAAGGAAAATACTCAGCTGTGTTGTTAATTGAGCCACTTCTTGAGAGTTCGTAGACTTGGGGTGGGCAGGCAGGCATCGTCACAGAAGAGCTTGGTTATTACGTTTTTTATTGTTTGAGATTAACCTGGAGCAAAGGAGGTAGCTTGTAATGTTTGTGGGCTTGTAAAGTCTATGTCTCTATGAAGTTGGTTATGGCCAGTTCTCGGAGCTGAAGGAGCCCCAGAGGACGGTCTGAGAGGAAACACCCCTTCCAAGCCTTCTTTCTTAGACTGTTTTTGGAAGAGGAGGGGCTGTCTGTTGCTTTGCACAGTGGACGGTCTCTTCCGTTGGAATGTGTTTCAGTGTTCTGTGTGTGTGGAGCTGCACTTTTATTGTTGTTTCCCACTCCCCCTATCTTTTCCTCCCCGTCCCAGTCTCCTCACCTGGAGTTTAATAAGAACCAGAAGAACCCACAGAACCGGGTGCACCTCACCTACAAACCAAGAAGGCAAAATACTCTTCAAGTTTCATCTGTCAACGTTATTTTTCCATTTCTGTGCAACTCCTTGGGGAATTTGCCTGTTTACTTAGCATCTAGGTATTAAAAAGTCCTCTGTGTGTATTTCTAGCTCAATTTCTCTCATTTCAAACCATTCAGATGTCATTACCATGTAAAGAGTTCCATTAATATTCTGACTTAAATGCTGAGCACTGCAAGTAAGGGTGGAAATTGGTACCATTTTCTGGAAACAATAACATAGAGTCATGGAATACATTCATACCATTCACTGAGGCATTCTAATTCCAGGAATCTGTCATAAGAAATTAATTCAGAATATACTTTGGGGAAACTCAAAGCATAAACATGACCGCCAAACTAAAAGGAATCTAAATGACTAATAGCAAGGGGTGTAAATAACTCATGGTTAATGGCTTTGATAACTACTAATTGATTCTACATAACAGCATGTGAGCTGTACACCAGCTTCTGAATGAAACACACTGGAACAATGCTGCAGTGTGAGAGTGGCTTGATGTGCTGTGTGAGTGGCCGATTTGGTGTGTGAGTGACCTAGCCAACATGCTGTATAAGTGGCTGATGTAGTGTGAAAGTGGCCGGCACAGTGTGTGAGTGGCAGACTGTCCCGACCAGCAGGACAAATAACAACACAGGAGGACGATGTTACTTCAGGCTGCAGCCGCTTCCTCTTTATTTTTCCACCTTATATACCCACACATTACATAAACAAGCTATGGGCCAACCAATCAGCCAAAGGTCATCCTTCAACCAATCACATTAAAGGTCAGGTATTACACCCTAGGGATCACATGCTGCTCACGTGCTGATCATGCACCCGCACCCAGAACTTTCTCTGGGCCTATTGTTCTGTACTTCCTCTTCCTGCTGTACCACCTCCTGGCTACAGGCCAGCTGCTTAGGTGCACATGTTGGAGCTGGCCGGCCCCCAACAGCAGACTGTGTCTGAGTTGTGGTCTTGTTTTCTCTTTTCCTAACCTCAGTTTTCTCTCAGTGCCATGTGTGTAATTTGGAAAGATCAGGGCTGAAAGCATATCTGATTTTCTTCTTTCTTCCACTTTGCCTGTTTGTGTTTTCCCTGTGCCCACAAGGATCTTCTCAGAACTCTAGAAGAACTCTTTGCTTCAGAGCTGGTGATGGTTTCTTGTCGCTCTCTCTGGTGTCAGAGTGACAGACACCGGCCGGTGTAACCCCTCACCAAGTTTCCTGTCTCCCGCCCAGCGGGAGAGAATGGCAAGGGGATCAGGCTCACTTCTCTTGGATTGCCCCAGCCCCCTCCCCACAGTAGGAGAGGGCTTTTAAGGGGAGCAAAGGGAGGTCGGGTGCGACGGCCTGCGCGTTCCCTGCCTCCTGGCTCGCTCCAGGAGACTTTCAGACATGACTAGGGCCCCCGTCTGACAAAGAAGAGTGCAGCTAGCCAGCTCTTTTGATGATACAGCTTTAATGATGTAACTTCTTCAATGGTACCGCAAGGAGCCGTCCGTATTGGCCAGAAGAGGGTGTTGTATCCCTTGAAGTTGGAGTTATAGGCGATTGTGCACTGCCCCATGTGGGTGCTGGGGACCAAACTCTGGTCCTCATGATCGAGCAGCAAGTACTCCTAACCACTGAGCCACCTCTCCAGACACTGTTTTCTCTTTTTACAGCTGATACTCCAGTAATCCCAAGGTCAGTGGGATTCTCTACTTATGGTTACGCTCTGTCCAAATCTGAGCTCTCAGCCTCTGTGACCAGTATGTATTGATTAACCCCAAACACCCTAAACATTCCTTTTCCTGTAAACTCACCTTCCCTCTCTATTATCTGCCAATTTTGAATTTTGGCTCCAGTGTGGGCCTTGCCAGCTCTGCTTTCAGTCTCATTACACTGGGTCTACCTCTTGGCCAGGAAGCCCTTCAGGATTCCTTGTCCATACTCTGTGTCCTTGTCTTCTCAGTCCCTCTCAAAACCCACTCTCAACTTTATGTTAATGCTCAGCTCCACATTTGAGTGTGTGTGGCCATGTCTCCTGAATCTTCATTTGCATGGAGCTCAATGCAAAGCGCAGGCCACACTGCAGTCAGACCTCGTGTTCCTGTAAGGACACCAGAGCAGTCTGACACCAGGTTCATCAGAGCTACTTCATGGTGTCCCAAGGCAAGAAAGGGCTGTCCACCCTTGTTGGGAGCCATTTGCCTGCCTTGAATTATGCCCTAGTTTAGGGCTGAGCAGAGGTCAGTCACAGAAGTGCTGTGGGAGCAGGATGCTTTGCTATGCAAATACTTTGTGACTCCTGAATGGAGGTCTGCCTTGGGCTCAAGGCTGAGGAGCTTTTGTTAGCAGATGTAGGTGGCTTGAATGTTCTGCCTATGTAAATGCATGTTTTTTTTTGCTTGGAGCTCTTGACTTGTTTTGCTCCTCATGCAGCTGTAAATGTAGAAATACACTGAGCAAAATAAAGTCTGGGCATCAGTATTGACTGACAGCCCTCCCGAATCTATCTTTCTCTCTCTCTTTATTTCTCAATCTTCACTTCCCCCTTCAGGTACGGTTAGATTTCAGCCGCCGGCTGGCTCCGGCACACCCTGATGCACCTTGGAGGATGTCTACAGAGGGAACCTTTTCATTTTGACTCCACCCATTCCTATGATGATGTGTCCAGGACAGCTTGTTCCCAGGCCACTTTACCCAGAGAGTGGTTTGCTAACACACACCTTTGTGAAAAAATTTGCATTTTGCAATGACTTTACATTTAACACATAGAATTTACTAAACAGTTGTAGCTGTCCTGTGCAGTGCTGTGTGAGTGCAGGTCTTTAGCTGTGCTTACTGTGAGTCGGCCTGTTTCCAGTTTTAAAGCATTCTGTATGATTGTATGATTGTTGACTGAAGTCAGTCCTCCCGAGAAAGGGTCTGAGGTCTGCCAAAGTGCGCTTCATGTTGGTGGATTTCTTCCTGTGTCATCAGGAGCCTCTATTTACCACTCTTAACTCTGCCATCTGTGGGCCCGGCAGGCTCTCCCACCCTCCTGAGACTCCCCAGGTTGCCCTTCCTGTGGTGGTAAACATTCTAGCTGTGGAGTGTCTCAGCGTGCTGGGAGTGAGCGCTGAGATTGATACAGATGTCTGAGCTGACTTTCAAGACTTTGGTATGAATCAGCCTGTGGGAGGGAAGCATCAGGGAAGGGCGAGACCTGGGCTGAAGTTTCAGTGTTCTCCACAGCAGCCAGCCTCTCAAGCAGACCACTGTCTTCAGAGTTGATCCACTCGCTGGCCTCAGGCCCAGGGCAGTCACACCCCAGGGTTGTTCTTAGTTGATAGGTCAGCTCCCAGACCTGAGGGTGGGGATCTGGTTTCCTGTGCTCTTCACTGCCTGGGCGAGCCTCCACCTACACTGTTTGACTTGCTAGTGTCTGGCCCTCTCTCTCTCTGCAGCTGTTTCCAGGCTTGTGGTAGGTTGAACTTGGTTTCCTGACTTGTGATTGTTCCTTATTCTTAGGCCCCAGAGCAGCTCAGGTATAAACCACAGTTGCTCTCAAGATGGTGCCATGGGGATTCTTCCCTACCGCTGACCTGGAGGGAGTCACCACCCACCCAGGAAGACCCACAACTGGGTGCAAGGCCATGAGCACTGGGGACTGTCTCTGAGTCCACGCGGCTCACTGTTTGCTTGAACCTTTTCTCATTTTTGCCCCAGCTTTCGTAGTTTGGTGCTTTGTTCTGTTTCTCTGCAATTTTCAGCTGTCCCATCACTTCTTTTGTGACTTTCTGAAGCTCCTCCTCTTTTCCTCATTTCAGAATAAAATATATTTTGTCTTAAAAAAATTAGATTTATTATTGTTTTTACTAAAATTGTGATTGTTCCTTGTCCTCAGCCCTGGATGCCCCTGATACCCCTCCGTGTGTATGTGTGTGTGTGTGTGTGTGTGTATGTGTGTGTGTGTGTGTGTCTGCCACTTGTGTGCAAGGTCTTTGATCCCTTGGAGTTATAGATGGTTGTGAGCTGGTTGATGTAGGTGTGGAAACCAAACTGGTCTCTGGAAGAGTAGTAAATAATCGTAACTGATGAACCATTTCTCCAGCCCCTAGAATCTATTTTTTCTTATGTTGACATGTCTCTTTCCCTGGGTTACACAGAGGCAGTGTGTTTCCCTCAGGTTCCTTAAGTCTTTATCAACAATATATTGGGAGTTATCTCTAGGAAACATGATGTCAACTTGACCAGGAAAGATGTCAACTTAGGAAGCCAAGGTGGAGGTTATGCCCCTCAGGACATGGTATCTCTGTCATGATTAGACTTAGGTGTTTTTCCAAACCTGCTAAGGAGGTGTATTTCCAATATTTATTATTTTTGTTTCAAATGATGCTCTGTATGTCTCTTTGTATTAAGTCTCAAAGAGCAATTTTGCACTTTCTAGTCTGTGATTTTAAATGCTTGGAATCCTCTTTTAATGCCAAAGTCTCAAATTATTCCTCTAAAGAATTACCAAATGATGTCATAGTCCCAGAAAAAATATCATGGGGTAATTTAATTTTACATGGGAATGTTAAAACCTGTCAAGTGTTCATGGATAAGGCTTTGGAGCTTGCTCTCAAGGATAATATGGCTTTGGGGAGAAGTTGTTTGGGGATAATTCCTCACTTAGGGCTCAGACTAACTGTTCTCTTGTTTGTTTAAAGATGGTTGAAACATATAAAATTAATTAAATTTGGTTTTGGAGGCAGCATCTCAGGTAGCTCTGACCACTCTCTATGTAGCCTGAAGATGATCTTGAACTCCTGGGGTCACAGAGATGCGTCAGTACACCTAGCAGTACTTTTAAAGTTGTCTGCCTGTAATTCTATTTGTCCCGTGACTGTCAGGTGATGACCAGTCCTCTCTGGTGGATGGTCCTAAAGTTTAAACATTGGGAATACCTGGAGTGCTGAAAAAAAAAATTCGTTGACCAGGTCAAACCTTGATACTAACCATTTAGACTGTCCAGAGGAGGCTAGGCCTCAAAGATATCCAAAAGGACCCCTAAATTGCCTTTTTTCATAGCTGAGCATGGTAGCTGCTGTGACTGACTGATTTCCCTCATGAGAGGCTTTGTGTATGTATACGTTTGTGTTTATATGCAGGTACATGTGCATATCTGTGTTTGTGTTATGTGGAGGCCAGAGGACAATCTCAGTTAATCTTCCTCAGACATCCATTGTTTTTAGAGAGAGGGTCTCACTGTGTAGCCCCAGCTGGCCAGGAACTTGCTGTGTAGACCATCCCAGTTTGGCCTCTGTCTCCCAGTCATCCGTCCTTGTCTGCATCCCAAGTGCTGGGATTAAAGTGTGTGCCACCATACTAGCCCATCTTGATTTTTTTTTTTTGAAGCAGGGTCTCTCATTGGCCTGGATCTCACCAAGTAGGCAAGGCTGACTGGCCAGCAAGCTCCAAGGGTCCATTTCTCTCCCTCCCAGTGCTGGGGTTTTAAGTCAAGGCCACCAAACCTGACTTTTTATTTTTTAACATGGACTCTGGTGATCAAACTCAGGTCCTCATGCTTGCAGGGCACATACACTTTACTATCTCCCCAGTCTCACAAGAGGCCCTGAAAAAGAATAAGAAAGACCTATTTTGGTAGAATTAAAAGGATCTCACAACCACTTGGTGGCAGTCGGCTCCCTGCAACCGGAGAGAGGATGGGAACTGCTGGGCGGGTGTGGCCTTCCTGCGCCTTAGGGGAGTCTTCCCCAGACTTATTTTTTTGATCCTCGAAGTCTCAAATGAGCAAATTTTTCTTTTTTTTCTTCTGGTGGAATTATGGAGGATGATTAGACAACTGTGACCGCTCATAAGAAATTGATTTTTAAGAGTTAAGATCTAAAATGTCTGAACTAGAGGGTTGTTTTTAGAGTGTCACACTTTTTTTTTAAGGCTCCCTCATCTGGTCTGAATAAGCACAGCTCTGAGAGAAGACAGCCAGATCATCGCTCATCCTTTAAAATGAATAAAAATTAAGCAAGTACTTAACTGTTTGAGGAAAATCAGGAGACATTTCTACAGAACAGCAGGTATTTTTGAAGGTTGTTGTAACACTGAGCATGTAAAGGACACACAGAATATGATCTGGCTTTCTTCTCTCAGGGTAGTGGTCTCTTTAGAAGAGATGTTATATGCTCCATCTGTAAGAACTCTCTGAAGGTTATAAATTCATACTATGTGGTACTGATGAAAGAAACTTTATCCTGTTCTAAATCAGAGAGGAAGACAGTCATTTCTCCTGTGCCTGGAAAGTCAGGCTCTCCCTCAGTCTCAGGCCATTCTTGTTGTCCTGTGAGGTAGCCTGGGGGCCCATCTTGTACAGTGCGATTAGACAGTATGATTATTTGACACAGAGGGTCACTCTTGCCTATGGGTCTTGGAGAAATAACATTGCTCAGAAGCTTTGACTATGTGTGTGGAGGAGCAGACACAGAGATGACTTCATACAGTACCTGGCAGTGATTTTAGTCTCTTTCAGATTTGTAAAGGGGCAAAAGAGGTGAATATGATTGAACTACATTATATACATGTCTGCAAATATCCCAATTAAACTCATTATTATGTGTAAATTAATATACTGTAGCAAAACTTTAATAATGTACATAAACACTGATACTAGAGCATTCTATGACTGGTCGGAAAGCCTTGAAACCTCAGCTTCTGCAACCTGACAGAAAAACTGTGATGGAAACAATCCTCTGTGCTTGCTAAACAGTGTTCCTTCCAAATCCACATGCTGAAACTCCCAAAGGGAGGGATCAGAGGAGGGGCCCTTAGGTGATTAGATCAGGAGGAAGAGGTTTTATGAAGGAGATGAGCGCTTTTACAGATGAAGTCCTAGGGAGTTTGTTTGCCTCTTCCACCACGTGAAGACACTGCAAGAAAGAGCCATCTGTGAACCAGTGTCCGGTCCCCGCACTAGGTACCAGTCCGAGAGGGACTGAAGGGGCCTCTGCCGTGGAGGGGGGCGAGCAGGCACGGAATCAAAACACCAACTCTGGGAGTTCAGCAAGAAGCCAGCAGTGGTAATCTGCTGCAAACTCAATTTATTCAGGAAATACACGGTATCTTATACGTTTGGTTAGCCAATCAACTTATTGGATGGGGTCCCGATTACAGCCAATTGTAATTTGTTCCCAGATGGAGCAGGTTCTTTCCAGGTGCTGGGCAGAAGCTGGCTTCATAACTAACCAGTTTGGAGTGCCACGCCCACAGGAGCCATAGCTCCATTCCTCCTGGCAGGTGCCTGGCTAGGCCACCCTGCACTATGTCCAACATATCCTCCTTTTTGTTTTTATTGTTTTATTAATTAGCCAAAAAAAAAAAAAAAAGAAAGAAAGAAAGAAAGAAAGAAAGAAACTGGCTACTTTTCCTTGGGGTCTTTTTACCCTAATCTGCCTAGCCAAATTCTACCTCCTGTTCTTACCACATCATCCTCTGAAGAGGTCACCCCAATTGCCAAAAGGCTGAACAGGGGCGTAGACTGTAGCAATTGGAGTACCCCATTAGTGAGTCTACCTAAAAGATCCCTGAATTGCATAACTGTTAGCTGTAGGGGGAAAAGAAAGTCCTTAACTGGTGCCTGGGAGACGTGAAGAAGTAAAGGCTAGAGTAGTCAGCGTTGTACGTTCTGGACAGGAAACCAGGAAAGTCAGAACAGGAAATTTTCAAATGTCCATTTTAAAGTCTATTAGAATTTCTTGCTCAGGACTTTCAAGAACAACCACTTATTGGGTCCCACCTTGTTTTTCTTTTGACTGCCAAGGCTGGGCTTGAGAGTCAGGATTTGTTTTCAGGCACTTTGTTTGATAGCTTGTTGGAGTGGCTAGAATTAATGTGAATTCCCTCCCAAATGGCTTCTAGACAGGGAAAGAAAAGAAGATCTGAGTCGATATATTTGGATGCCAAGTCCAGCCTAGCTACTCTGGCCTTTTATTCCCTCCTTTCTCTCTGTCCCACTATCATTCTTGCTCTTGGTCTCTGTCCCTCTGTTGATCACATTCACATTCCCGGTATCTTTCTCTCTTTCAGTTCTGAGGTGGCTTAGTGGCAGAGGGAACATAATCCCCAATATCTTCAAAAATGTTCATGTCTGCTTCAGGAGATCCAAGACCCTCACTAGACCCTATGACCCTCACTGAATCCCAAAACCCTCACTAGATCCTGAGACCCTCAGTGAATCCCGTGATCCACACTAGACCCCGAATCTGCCTTAGACTAAGACAATGGCAATAAAGCAAGTGTGTTTATTCTTATCACTGCAACTTGACATTTCACTGGAGGTCCTGGACGGGATAATAGGAGAGGAAAAAAACTAAAGCAGTACATATTAGACAAGAGGAAGTAAAGTGGTTCCTATTCATAGATGACTTAAGTATATACATAGAATCCCAAGTATTATATAAAAGATAGAATAAAGCCAAAGGCATCTACAAATAGTCAGTTTAGCAAGATTTCCAAGCAAAAGGCCAATACACAATGATCATCTTCCTATATATCAGCAATAAAAAACCAGGAAATGAATTTTAAAGCAGATAATGTACGGTATAAGGGAATGTTAAAAGATATTTTTAGCATCTCTGTTGAAACTCTTTAAACATCACCGAGAGAATAAGAACAAGCTCATAAACTGTAAAACTCTTAGAGTTCAGCTGCACCCAAATTAATGCACAGCATCAAGGGAGCCCAAACAGCATCTCAGGAAGGTTTTCGTAGAAACTGATAAATTCACTCAAAAATCCACATGAAAATACAGAGCACAGAAAAGGGTCAAAACAGTTTTGGAGGATTTGACTTTTAGACTTAATGTAAGATCCCAGTAATGAAGACATTGTAGTCGTGCCATAAAGATAAATATTGAGATCAATGAACAGAGAAGAGTCTGAAAGTGAATCACTCAAACAGAACCCATTGATTTTTGACAAAGGTTCAAAGGCAGTTCAATTGAATTCGGAGACTGTCCATATGTGGTACTGGAACAATTGGAACAGCATGCCCCAAACTAAAAATCTCAACCTGCCCTCACCCCTCAGGCAAAAATTAACCAAAAAATGAGTCATAGAGATAAAGTGTGACACTAGAAAACGTTTAGAAGAAAACACAGAAAAATCGTCACTCTCTGGGATTAGGAAAGAATTCTTAGATGTAACATCGAAAGTATGGACGGCAAGGAAAGGGGAATGGAAAGATTTGGAAAATTGAATTTCATCAAACTTTAAATTCTTGTGCTTCAAAGGACGCATCAAGAAAGTGAAAAGAGAACCTATAAAATGTTCGTTTCAGGAGAGTATTCACAAGTCAGATATCTGATAAAGGACTTAACGTTCAAAATACAAAAAGACTTCTTCAAATGCAGCACAAAAGTAAGTCATTTAAAGGAGCAAAAAAAGAGGTGGTAATTCATCAAAAAAGAAGCCCAGACGGACAGAGTGCTTATGAACAAATGCTCAGTGTCGTCACTCAGATAAGCACATGGGTATGGGAGAGGAAGGATCCCACGGGGCCCCAGGAGTGTTCACAACACACAGCTGTCTTGAAGACAGTTCTGTGCTCCTAAAAAAGCCAAACTCAGCAATTCTATTTCTAGATGTTTACACAAGAGACATGAACATTTGACACGACACCACAGCAGCGTTAGTCACAGCGCCCAAGCAGTGCAAGCAACCCAAGCCCATTACAAGAAGGCAGATGGAGAAAGCGGTTTATCCGCACCATGGGATATTATTTGGCTCTAACCAGAAATGAAGGACTGAATGGGTGAACCTAGAAAATGCGCTAAGAAAAAGGAACCAGCCACACATTGTATATTTCAGAGTATGAAATGTTCAGGGTAGACCCACCACAGGGACAGAAAGATCAGTGTACATAGAGGCTGATGAGAGAACAGACAGCAGTGGGGGAGGGGGAGGAAGGGTGAGGAGGGTGGGTCGGGGTGCAGAGGGGTCAGGGGAAGGGAGGCGACTGGTACTGGGCACAGGAATTATCTGACACAAATGTTCTAATGTAAAATTGTGGAAACACAATGATGGAGGCATCATTGTGTAAATATACCAACAGCTACTGAATTGCACTCTTTAAATAGAAGAAAAATACTTGTGAAAAAAACCTACATGTGCACAGCCCTGAGTGGCTTCTGGGGAGACACATGGAACACAGTGGAATGTGTTATAAATGAGTGCTTTGCAAGTGGAGAATATATATATAAAATAAAATAGGAGTAGACCCAGAACCACAGACACAGAATACATTCTTGTTGGGCAGTGGGTGGTGTCTAATCACAGAAGGAGGATTTTGTCCAGTCATGGGGTTGTTCTGTATCTATTGTGATTTCACCTCCTTCATATGTTAAAAATGCACAGCAGAGTGCATACAAATGATTTTCTCTGAATGCAGAGTTTAAACTAAACCATATCAAGGCACCAGTGTCTTTTTCCTTGTCATTTCCACTAGCCTCTATTCTTTCAGGGGGTTGGGCCACCCTTGTCTGTGTGGGCAACCTCCATTTCTTTCTCTTACTAAGTCATACATTTGCCGGTTGCTTGCTTCTCAGTTGAGTGCATGAATTTGTGCCGCATGGATGTTGTTCCGGCTTTTGTAAGCAGAATTTGTTGCCATGGAGGCATTGTTCTAGGTTCTCAAGCTTTGTTTTACTCTTTTCTGACTGTATAGTATTAAATTTCTCATTTGTGTCAGTCAGGATTTGATGTCCTGACTTATTCAAAGTGTTTCCTGATTCTGTTGTGACTTTGTTGACTCATGAGCTCTTTAGTGAACACCACTTTATTTCTACTATGGTTTAGATGTTAAATGTCCTCCTAATGCCCTTGTGTTAAAGGCCTGGTTCCCAGGGTCTGTGGGGCTCTGCATCCTCACTAGCAAAAAGACAATGCAGAGGCAGGAGGCCAGGGGCCAGCTTTCTTTATCCTAAAGCCAAATCAGCACAGTGAAGTAATTGAGATGTCTCTGCTGCACACAGTAGATACATCTGACAGCCTAGCAGGCTCCCTCCATCTCTGTCCTCTGAGGAACAAAGTCAAGAACTTTTCATGTGGGAAGCTGAGCTTGTGTCCAAGGAGTGGAAACAGAACCTGAGCCTGTCCCTTCCCCAGGTGACTGCTGCCTGGTTGGCTCTACTCTACCCCAGATGAGGGGGTCAGTTGAAAACAGGAGAAGTTCCTGCTGAGGAAGGCCAGCTGCAGAAGCTGAACAGGCCCAGGTGGCCATGAGGCAGCTGTTTGGAGAGATGGTCACTGGAGGCAGCTGGAAGAGATGTGGCTGTAATATGTCTTGCTGTGTGAAAACCTGCCGATACCTTTAATCAGCAAAAATAGTTGTGGGGCCTTCTGTGTCCAGCAGCACACTGTGAGCAGTAACCCAGGAACAGCGTATCCTGAAAGGTATGATTATGAGGAGACCCTCTGTGTCCCTCCCGAGTCTGAGAAAGCCTGATTTCCCAGACCCAGGCACTGCACAGTTCCTCCCTGCCTGTGACTACCAAGGTGTTCACTGTCTAGGATAATTAATTTAAGCAAGACTCTTTGGCCTCTGAGATTGACGGTTGCTCAGCCCTCTGCTTCCGGCATGACAAGCAGAAATAGAAAGTACACAGGGGACATACTGTTCATCAGGAGAGGAGCTTGCTTAAAACCTTATTTTCTCTCATTTCCTTGGATTTGGGGCTTTTGGAAATGCACATCTTTGGGGATCGTTCTCAGTGGGAAGCGATGGATGCATAGGCACCTCCCTCCATGTGTTCTCAGCGGCAGAACAAGGCCCTTTTCTGCTCTGCCAAACAGGTGACCCAGGCCCACCTTGACCTTCATCACCTCTTAGGATCCTGTTACTTGCAAATACAGAACGGCTTCTTGTTTTTTTTTTTTTTTTTTTAAGATTAGAAATAGAAAGTAAATTCACTCTGAGTGCTCAAAACCTGAAACAAACACCAAGAAAGAAAAAAATATATATATATGTGTGTGTGTGTATGTGTGTGTATATGTGTACATCCTAAATATTTGTCTTTATGCTTATTGTAAAGGTAAATATTTAGGCCTTTATTATACATGGTGCTCGAAGTTGAGTAGAGGCGTGGCGGTAACGAATGGTCCTGATTGTCTGGTTTACAGGAACTTACTGTTTTGATTACCAAACACTATCCTTCCTGTATAATGTATAGAAGCGTTTTTTCCCTTTGGTAATCCTGAAATCACAAGTAACACCCTTTGTATCTCTAGTAAGAGTTTCTGTAGTGTCTCCTAACCACAGGCCAGCAGTGCCTTATTTATGAAATAAGGTTGAATTTTACTAAGACTATTCAATGACAGTCAACAACGATAATTTGAATTTTCATTGTTTAGTTTTTATAAACTGAGTGGTTGAAGACATACATTTTTTTTCTTACCCATGAAAGAATAAGATCTTTTCATTCATCCTCTTTAATTAAACACGTATTTGGATTGCATTGGAACTTGAGGTCTTCAGAAAAGCCAAGTGATGATTATGTCTACTGGAAACACGAATACTTTAAGAGGTGCCGTGATTTCCTGTCAGTCGTCAGCACAAACTTAAGCATATCTTAAGCTACCATGTATGTTATACTAAAGTTCTGTTCCTTGTGTTTTCTTATCTTGTCTAAAGAAACTTGGAGTCCCCATAGTATAAAAAATAAAAACGCCACCAGGCGTGGTGGCGCACGTCTTTAATCCCAGCACTTGGGAAACAGAGGTGGATGGATCTCTGTGAGATGGGTGAGTTTTAGCCTACTTTTGAAAACCTGTGCAAACAGCAGTTAGTTGCTAGGTCATTTTTTTAAACATTTATTTTATTGTGTGTGTGTATATGTGTGTGTTTGTGTGTGTGTATGCACTCGTGTAGAGGTCAGACGACCATTTGCAGGAGTCGTCTCTCCTTCTGCTGCGTGGATCCTGGAGTTAGACTCAGCTTGTCAGGCTTGGTAGCATCTCACTAGTCTCTCTGCTATTTTTCCTTTTGAAACACAGTAAAGGTAGCCCAGGCTGGCCCTGAGCTCACTGTGTAGTCGAGGACTGACACTGAGCTTTTGATTCTCCTGCCTCTGCTTCCCTAGTGGTAGGATTTGGGTGTGCATTAGCACATCTGGCACTGTCTCCAAGTAAGGTGAATTAAAATGTGTTATAAAAGCATGTGTAACACATTTACTAGACAAGCCTTATATTCACTTTTAAAGGCGAATGTAACAAGACACCTATAGATTAGTACACCTCTCAGCTCTCACCAGAGAAACTTCTTGAAGCAGAGGGAGATTAACACAGAGACCCCCAGAGACCCCCAACTGGTCAACGTGGAAAGAATAAAAGACTGGGGTGCTCAGCTCTAAATGGGACACCCTTATCACATCCTCTCTTCCTAAGGCTCAGGGGTCATTGGGGAACAGGGAGCAGAAAGACTGTAACAGCCAGAGGTGGTAGATGACTACAAGGAAATCTTGTTTTCCAGACACAATAAGGCAGGTGCATATATGAACCCACAGCACGAGACCCATGCAAGCCTAAATCAGACAAAATCCCAGCATGAAGGGGAGGTGGGCAAGAAGCTCCAGCCTTCGCTGAGGAACCTTTGTCGATTGACAGCTGCTGGGAGAGGGAGAGTCAGTTTTCATCAAGGATGTGATGCTGGTTACGCCGTCCATTCTCCAGGGGAAGAATCCACACTGAAAAATAGACTCAGTAGACCTTAAAAAAATAATAGAGGTCATTAAATAATGGGGTTAGGAGATGGGCCTGGATCTGGGAGGAAATTGGGGAGGGGTCTGAATATGATCAATATACATTGTATGAAATTCTCAAATAATCAATCAAATATTATTTTTGAAAGGGAAATATAAATACATACAGAGATAAATAGTTTGCCCAGATGCATGAGAAAGACGGAGAGAGACTGACACACAAAAAATTATTGAAATTTTTGTTCAAATATTGGAAGGTATAAATGTTTGATAAAAACAACGTATACTGAAATATTTAAGAGACTCTTTTTAAAGCAAAAGTAAAGAAGACGGAGAAGAAAACATTTCATTTCCTTTTAAGCTGTTGTATTTGTGGAAGAGAATGCAGGACAAAAGAGAACAAATCCCAGATCTAGAACAAAGAGATGGCGATTTTCCTGTTCTTGTCCTTTGTAGCTGAGAAAGTAGTTTTCCAGATAGAATCTGTATTAGTTACTTTTTGTTGCTGTGATGCAATGCCATGACCAGAAGGGACTAATGGAAGAGCGTTTATTGGACTTCTGGCTCTGGAGGGAGAGCCCACAGTGGCTGGGGAGGCGTGGTGGCCGGCAGTGGGAACGGGGAGCATAGGGCTCACATCTTCAACTGCGAACTAGCAGAGAGAGCAAATGGGAAATGGGGGGAGGCCAAGAGTTCTCAAAGCCAGTGATGTGCTTCCTCCAGCATGGCTGTGCCTCCTAAAGGGGCCAGATATAAATGGCCCCATCACCTGGGTACCAAGTACTCAAATACTTAGGCTCATGAGGGATGTTTCTCGCTCAAACCACCACATTATCCCATCTAAGACCCCCAACTTCTTAGGTTATTTTAAAAATAAATTTATTGTGTATATTTAAGAAGCGCAAGATGATGCCATAATACACATGCTTTTATTTTGTAAAATGCTTGTTATAACAGGTCAAAGCATATGCCAATCATCTGGAAGGAGCCCATTTCCCTGTGACAAAAGAAAGGCTGTCATAGATTCATCTGGCAAAAATCTTGAAGATAAATCACAATTATACTATATTAAAAATTATTTATTTTTGCATATGAGCATTTTGCCTGCATGTATATGAGTGTACCCATGTTGTGCAATGCCTGCAGAGACCAGAACAGGGCATTGGATCTCCTGGAAATAGAATTTCACACAGTCATTAGCTGCCATGTGGGTTCTGGGACCTGAAACCCCATCCTCTGGAAGAGCTATTTCTCCATCTCCACAAGTCAAAGTCATTAAGCACAGTGCTCGATGTGCGCATTGGTCTTTCTAATGCTTCATCCTTTATACTTGCTGTATGTGCATTCTCTGGATCTCCCATCACCACATCCCTCGCTTAGAACTCCCCTCCCACCATTGTTTTACTTATAGCTCTATTTTTTCTTCCTCCCTCCCTCCCTCCCTCCCTCCCTCCTTCCTTCCTTCCTTCCTTCTTTCCTGTATACATGTGCTGATGTCCTCCATGTTTGTATGTTTGTGTGTGTGTGTGTGTGTGTGTGTGCCTGTGGAAGCCTGAATTTGATGCTGGGAGTCCTCCTTAACTACCCCCATATCATAAGCTGAGACTCGGTCTCACTGAACCTGGAGCTCTCCAGTCAGGCTGGTCTAGCTAGTCACCTTGTCCTGGGATCTCCATCTCTGTCTCCCACATGCTGGGATTACAGGCATCAACCACATCAGCTAAGTTACTCAACTGAGAGTAACTTAGCTTCAGTACCTCAGCAAATGCAGCCCCAGGAGCTATCTTCACACAGCTCTGCAGTCAAGTGCAGACTGTATGCAAATGTACTATCAGCACCTGATTTTCAGTGTGTTTTTCCCCCTAAATGAATCCACTTGGCTGTAGCTTTTTTTTTTTTTTTTTTGCTTTGTTACTCAGAGAAATAAAATATTTCTAAAGACACTGAACCAACTAGACCTCTATAACTGGAAAAAAAAATAGTTTCTTATAATAGAAAATGACAAGGAAAGCCCGTACAGAGTCAGTGACAGTGACAGGACGTGGCTCACCAGGTCTCATACAAATTTAACTGAGAAGGCTTTTGGTGTTGATATTTCTTTCTTTCTGCAGTGCTGGGGATTTAAAACCAGAAACTCTTGCCTGCCAGTGATCTCCCACTGAGCTGCGTCCTCAGCCCAGGTGTGGCAATTTAAAACAATTTGAACAAAGTACTACAGATTTGAGTTAAAAAAATAATAAAATAAACAGAACACTAACAAATGGTCACATCCCAGGCTACCAACTGATGAAATTTGTATCATTGAAGTTTGGATGTATTTTTATTTTATATATAAGTGTTTTGCCTGTGTGTGTCTGTATGTGCATGTGTACGTATGTGTGTTAGTGCCCTCAGAGGCCAGAAGAGGGTGACAGAGTCTCCATGTGGATGTTCTTGTGCATACGTCTTGCTTTACTGGCCTGATTTTCATTTTTCTTTACTGGAGGTTAACTATGTGGAAGTGCAGGTACTTATTCTCTATGTCTATATCTATGTATCTTACTGAGAAAAAAGCCAAAGAGAAAGACATAGTTCAGAAGAAAACCCAGTAGTAATCTAGTTTCTCAGCACTAAAAATGGCCATGGGAACAGAAGCTCAGGGCATGTCACCCCCTTTCTGGGTCCTGGGCTCTTCTTCCCAGAAGGGATGTCCACCAGCCTAGGCCAAACTCGGCTAACATAAACTGGGGTGACCCAGGAAACCTCCCTCCTGTTTATCTGGCAACTTATTGAACTAAAACCCAGGCTGGGGCTGGGTGACGGGGGGGGGAGAGGTGAAGGGTGCGGGTGGGGTGGGGGGGTGGGGTGGGGTGTCTGTAAACACTGTCTGAAGCACTGTCTGAAGCTGAGCCTTAACCCTGTGAGTGCCGCAAAGTAGAGATTAAGTGAAATTACTTCCTTTTCTTTTCTTCTTTCCTCTCTGTCTCTCCTTTCCCTCCTTCCCTCCCTCCTTCCTTCGGTCCCTCCCTTCCTCCTTCCTCTCTTTCCTTCCTTTTTTTCCTCCCATTCTTTTTCTTGTTCTTCCTTTCTGAGATGGGGGGTCTCACTTCATAGCTTAGGCTGTCCTAGAACTTATAGCAATCCTCCTGCCTCTCAGCCTCCTGAGTTCTAGGGTTACAGATATGAGCCACTATGCCCTGGTTGAATTCTTTTCCCCCTCAATGTATATTTTTATGTTTTCGTGGATTTCATACAATACATTTTAATCATATGTAGACCTCCTCATCTGCACTCCCCACAGCCTGCGCACAGGGTTTTGCCTATCCTGTCTTATATGTTAAAAACTATTGAGTCAAGTTTTTGTGTCCAGATGTCTCTCAGTGTGAGTTCATCCACTAGAGCCTGGTCAGCCCATCTAGTGTCATTCCCTTAAAGAAGACCAACTCTCCCCACCCAGCAGGGATCAGTTACCAATAGTTCCTCTGTCTTCTGTTGCAAAAGAAGCTTCTTTGATGAATGGTGACTGGCATACTTGTCTGTAAATATAAGGGTATTTAGCATATAGTAATAAATTGTATTTGTTTAGGCATGTGACAGGGCTTTCTCTAGGATCTATGGCCTCTTCAGCCATGTGTATTTGGCTATGTTTGCACACACACATGAGTCTTCTCTTGTTGAGCAGCCTCTAAGTTCACTTAGCTATTGAGTACTAATATAGTTTGCTGTGCTAGTCATTGTTGTGGTTATTAGGCTTTAAAGTTGGGGTTGGACTACTGACCGACTTTCTCCCTTAGCAGCTTGCATAGTGCCCTCCCCACGTTTAAGAGCTTGTCTTAAAGGAGAAGGCTTCCAGGTCAGTTCCAGCTTCATTGCTCCAAGTCCTGTGTCCAAAATATGTCCTGTCTTCAGCAATAGGGTCTCACTTTCAAGTTCTGGGTAATCAAGGGCTGTGGCAAGAGCCTGTGTCATTTTTGGAGTCTTTTGATCTACCCTGGCCAACAACTCAAAGGGAGGTCTGGCTCTGTGTCCCTTGTTACATAGCCTTCAGCTGTACACATGCACTCATGTACAGGTATTATATGCATCTTTTCAGTGGGATTTGAGTTAGTTTTTTAAAGGTACTTCTTCCCAGGAAGAGGAAGCCAGAACAGAAGAGCAAAGAGGAAAGTAGACATCTAGGTCATGGGCTAGAAAACTTGCTGTGAAGCCACTGTGGCTGTGGAGGCCACACTCTCTGGTGTCTGTCTGCCATTGCTGCAGGAGGGCAGCCACAGAAGGTCTTCCAGCCCAGGGGTTGTGACCCATCGTTTTCTCCACCAATTAAATAATTAAAAGGCAGGAAAAAACCCTTGGACACAGAGGAAAGCAAAACCAGGTCACAAACTTCATTAATGATGAAGCGTCACAGCCATTCACCCGCTCACCCAGAGAGAGAGGCTTCACCCGCTCACTCAGAAGCAAGTCCCCCTCCCCTAATTTTGGATTGATCAACTGAAACAAAGAAGAGAGCGTCCACTGGTCACAGCTCCAAACTTCCAGGACCAGCCTTGGTCTTATCTAAACTAGTCTGGACTGGTCAGCCAGAAAAGGAGTCTTACTAGTGGGAGAAAAGCCTGCCAGGTTTGTCTCTGCCAAGAAACTGCAGGAAGCACACTGTCTTTATCACTAATAAGTGGCCCTGGCTCATCAGGGGTTTAGTTCCTAGCAGAAGCACATATGCAAAGGACATGCCCCATAAAATGACTCACAAACACAAGCCTAGACCCGGCCTCACCCAAAGGTTTGTGGTTGGTTGACCTCTGACCTAAAGCATTTTTTTTGTACTTAAATTATCCTGAGGCCAGCTCCATCAGGAGTTCATGATATCTTTCTTAGTGAATGAACAAATGGGTACACTGAGAACCGAGAACTAGTGCCCTCAATCTTGGTGTTTACCCTACTGGAGACCACAAGTTCCTAATGGTGGTCCACAGTCATTTCCCAGCAAGTTTCAGAGAGTCTGCTGACTGGATATAGAGGAAAGACACATGACTTCATGCTGGTCTTTGTATTTTGAAGCCTGGGGAGGTCAAATTGGTCAGTTTGTGTAAATTCCTAAATTGATTCAATACAAGAAATGGAAGGTATGCTATGGCTATCAGATGTCCCCCACATGTGGTCTCCAGTAAGTGGTGCTGTTTTGGGAGCTGTGGAACCTTGGGGAAGGGGGACCTCACTGAAGGATGTAGCTTGCTTGTGGGGGTCAGACCTTGGTGTTTACAGCACAGCTCTGTTTCCAGCCTTCTCTGTTTCTTCTGCTTTTTGACCTGCTTGATGAGAGGAAGCTCCCACTACCATGGCTGTAGTCACTCGTTCCTCAGAACGAGAGACTGCAGTCCTTAAATCATGAGCCAAACAAATCTGTCCCCCTCCTGGTACTTGGTCATGGTGGTGAGTGGGTGTGTAGTCACCACCCTCTCCAGGTCAGGGTGTCAGGTAGCTTCTTGTAAATTAAATCAATCAAAGATGATTCCTTGAAGCTTTATCCTGACTATGAATATATCCCTTTGCTTATACTGGGTTTAGACTGAGAAGCATAAAAACAAATATTTTTGTGTTTGGCTTTTAAATCAATGTTTGCTCAAATTTTGGCTCCTCTCCTTGCCAATAATATGAACTTGTACTTGCTTGTGCCAAGCCCCCCTGACTCCTCATGTGTAAAATGGGATTCTAAAGACTGAATTGAAGGGTAAGGATCATTGGGCATAGCATCCTGATAGATGGATGCCCTTGTCATTGGTGTCAGGACACCTGGGGAGATTGGAGAGGTTGTAGTCTTTATGTGTAAGGTTCTTGCCAGCAAAGCCTGTGGGAACCTGTCTCTCCTCAAAGGGAATCAGATGGTGACATCTCTTTGGTGTAAAGAAGCATATTTGAAAAAGGCTGTAACTTGACCAGAACTTGGATTTTTTTTTCCCAAGACAAAGGCCCATGCTATGGTATTTGTTTATTCATAGTACCAAGACAACCCATCCTATCCCACATAACCAGAGAAGCCCTGTGTTGCAGGAACGGTCGAGTAGGTTTATGGTTAGGAACAGAGGGGAACACAGAGGACTTCTGCCAAATGTTGTCTTTATACAGATGGGTGATGTTGTTGCTGCTTTTGAAGCAGATCGGGAAGAAATTGGCAGTTAGGCCTTTGGCTCACGAGTGAATGAAATTATCGACACAGCTCATCACAGCCGGATCTTGGCTAACTGGAGAATTCCTCATTCCTCAGAGCCTAATATAGGTCCCAAAGGAGTCTCCGAAGGTCTGGCTTTGTACCCTGTCTACGAAATGCCTGTGCAATTTCAGTGTGTTCTAGGCTTGTTTCATGAACTGCCAGCCCATGCCTGGGTCTCGTGTGGTCACTTCTTGGAGCTTAGCTCACAGTAGTGGCACCAGCGCCTGCTGGTTTCCCGTGTGCCTGTGCGCCGTGCGCCCTCAGGCCATCTGCATGTCTGCTGGTTTTCAGACAGGGATGGACGCTATGCCATTGCGGTAGGCTGGGAGGTGGAGACAGACAGGAACACCAAAGGCTTGTTTTCAGCACACTGTTCAGTGAACTAAAAATCAGGCAGTTGGTGGCAAAGCAAGCTTTATATTCTATCAAAAATAAATTAAGTGTGAAATTAGATAAATATATTTAAAATGATTTCCTGTTTTTTTTTTTTGTTTTCAAAGACAGGGTCTCCCTGTAGCCCCAGGTGGCTCGGAACTCCCTATGTGGCCTAGATCTCGTGGAGATACTCTAGCCCCTGCCTCCTGAGATTAAAAGTGTATGTCACCATGCCAGAGTGATGTCCCTGTTTTTATTGTCCTAGATCTGTTCCTCCATCCTTGAATTACTAGAGCCTACTGGAAGCTTCTCTCCCTACCACTGTGTACAGATTGTGTCATCTTTACCATGGACTCTAAACTGGAAGGCGGGGGAGTAACTGATCTGAGTTCAAGGCCGTTTGGTGGAATTCTCTTTTCTGGGGTTAACTTTTTTTGATTTAGTTTTTATTTTATGTGTTTACATGTCTTGTCTGCATGTGTGTAAGGCACCTATTTGTGCTATGCTCACAGATGCCAGAAAAGGGCACCAGATTCCCTGGAACTGGAGTTACAGGTGGTTGTTAGCCATCATGTGGGTACTGGGATGTGAACCCAGGTCTTCTGGGAGAGAAGCCAGTGCTCTTACCTGCTGAACCATCTCTCCAGCCCTTTTCCTAGGATTTTGGTGTGTGGTGGTGTTTGCTGTCCCTGAGGTGTCTCTCCTTGGCTGCTGCATAGGTACTGTGCTGTGTCTTCATGTGAGTTTCTGCGGAGCAGGCTCATACCTGGTATCATCTCTGTGTCCAGATTTATTCTTCCCATCATAACAGCACCTGGATTTTGTTTTTATTTGTGTTGTCATAAAACATTCCTACCAGATCAGCTTAGGGTAAGAAAAGGTTTATTGGGACTTAGAATTTTATGTCACAGTCACCACTGAGAGCCATTAAGGAAGGAGCTCAAGGCAGGAACCTGAAGGCCTTCTTACCATTCCACATATATCACCTATGCCCAAAGAACTCACTTCACAGGCAAATAAATACAGTTGGATCCATGAAGACTTGCAGCTTGACTTAGATTCAGCCAGCTTTCTTATATAATCCAGGATCACCTGTGTAGGGAGTGTTACCCCTTGCAGTGGGCTGGACCCTCCTCAGTCAATTAACATTCAAGATGATCCCCACATTCAAGATGGGCCAATATGACCTGGGAATTCCTCAACTGAGACTCTCCTCTCAGATGACTCTAGACTGTGCCAAGTTGACAGTTGAAGCTAACCAGGACAGCTCCATCCTAATATGTAGCGTTCCCCGCTGCGGCTCTCACAGGGTGTTGCCGCCACAGAGGAACAGGAGCGCTCTCGTGAGGCCGTTTTCTCCATACTCGACTACCTCGCTTCAGACCAACCGGCAGGAGAGGAACCGGGGGAAGTCAGGCGTGCAGCCTGCCCCGGGCAAGCCTGAGTTTGCTGAGATACAGCGAGGACCCGGGGTGCACTAGGGTGCCCCTCAGGCGAAGCCCGGGTCCCCATCAAGCCGAGAAGAGTCAGTTAGCAGCCGGAGTCTTCAGAAGTTATAACTCTTAATTATGTTGCAGTTCTAACAGATGATACAACCCTTCTCAAGTGCAGGTTCTGCTTTGCAAAGTTCGAGCATGCTCTTTTAAGCCTCCCTCCCCCAATCAGAATATACTTCCCCATTTCTTTAGCATCTAATCATATTTGCACATTTTCAAGCCTTGCTTTTCCAGCATAAGGGGCTGTTACAAGGGGGTTGCAAAGGGTGTTTACGAAAGGCATCAATAAGCCTATCAGTAAATAGCAAGCATAAAGCTTAATTATCATACCGGGGGGTTTTGATTTTTCCATAGCTCACTCAATTTCTTGGAACTGCTTGTTTATCTCTCCAGCCAGGCGGGGGCTGCTTTACTTTCCCTTAATGCCATCTTGGCTGTCCATTTACCATCCCCAGGCATTTAATGAGACCCCACACTAATAAACTGATTTTATCTTAATTACACTTTTAAAGTCTCCATCTTCAAATAAAGCCAGATTTTGAAGCCTTAGGGCTTCCAATCCGCCCGTGAATTTTGAAAGACATGCTTCTGCCCACTACCCCATTTCCTCTTTGCTACAGCCCGCTTCCTAGGTGTTCACTTCAGTTCTGTGAGCCTTCTCCATGCTGGTAACAGTATTCTTATTTAGATGATCTACATTCCCCTCTTGTGAGTTGCTTCTAACACATAGCCGGTTCCTGTCAATTCTGGAAACCCTTACATGGTGCAGCAGTTTGATACAGAAAAGTCCAGTGGTTAAGGAAATTTTTTTCTTGTCTGAAGATTGAAAGGAATTACACACACAAGTAAATGGAAAGATGTTTTGTGTTCATGGGTTTGGAGTATTGATATTATTAAAAAGGTCCAACTCTCTGAAGTAACCTATAGATTTAGTGCAGCTTTGTAACATTTCAGTGACATTTTTCATGGACGTGGACTCAATAATCCCAAGAGGTATGGAGCCACAAAACAGTCAGAAAAACAAAGAATCTTTAGGAAAAACGAAGTGAGAGGCATCACATTTCTTGATTTCAAATTTTATTAAAAACTACAATAATTATAACAGTATTATACCACATAAAACCCGACACACAGACTAATGATCTGAATAGAGAAATAAACCCAGGCAGAATATACAACCGGGAAGGGTCACATGTTCCATGTGTAGCATTGGGAGAACTGGAGTGCCACACACAAAGGAGTGAAATGACTTTATTTTAAATCACCCACAAGAAGCTTGAAATGGACTGAAGATTTAAAATGTAATCCCTGAAACGAAGTCATGGAAAGCAGTTGAGGCTTGGCACCATGAGAGGCTAGGACAGGCCATTGGTGAGGGCTGAGGATGTTGGAGATGCCAGAACCATGGGGTGGCTGCCATGGAAAGCAGCAGATATGGAGTAGTGCCAGCCTGAGCCTATGAGACAAGCTGTGTGTGTGTTGCAGGCAGAGAAGTGGGACTGCCCAAGCCCTTTTGGAGCCCAGAAGATTATGAGTGAGTTCCAGATGTTCGACACTGAACTTTTATACTGTTGGGTTTTGGTTTTGCTTTGAGTGTAACTGTGTCCTGGTTTCTTTCTTTTGAAATAAGAAAGTATATAACTTATTTTGGAGTTTACAGAAACCCAATTAAGAGACTTTGGATTTTTAAGAGAGAATTTGGACTTTTGAAGTGTTGAACTTTTTAAAGACTGTGAGACTTTTAAAGTAAGACTATATTTTGTATTGTGATATTAATGGAGATCTTGGGGACAAACAAGAAGGGAAAGAGTATAGCTTAAAGTGATGTGTTTGTGTGTCAAAGCTGATAAGGAGGTGGAATGTCCTAGTTTTTGTCAGCTTGATGCAAACTAGGGACACCTGGAAAGAGGGAGTCTCAGCTACGGAACTGCGCCAGACTGACCTGTGGCTATGTCTGCCTGATGTCTTCCTGACTGCTCATTGATGTAGGAGGGCCCAGCCCACTGGGAACAATTCCATCGCTGGGCACGTGGGCTGTGGAAGAAAGGTAATTGAACAGACCAGGGAGGAAGGCAGGGGGAGATAGGTCGGGAGAAGGCAGGCCGAGGGGGAGGCAGGCAGTAAGCAGCACTTCTCCACAGTATCCACTTCAGTTCCCGCCTTGACTTCCCTCAGTGATGGACTGAAATTGTGAACCAAATAAACCCTTTCCTCCCCAAGCTGTTTTTGGTCATGATGTTTATCAAGGCAACACAAAAGCAAACCAGAACAAAATAAAGAAGGATGAAGGCCCTTGCTTGTGGCTGCATGGATGGTCCCCATCACCCGCTACCACTCTACCACTCTGGGCAGTGCCAGATGGGCCGTGTGGCCACATGTCCCATTTTCCTTTAGTGCTGGACAACTGCTGCTTCTCCACTCTCCCATGGGTGTGGGACAGTTCCTCTAGTAGCAACAGCGTGCACTTACTCAGAATCTTGCACAGATCCTGGGGGTAGGCTCTGGGTCATCCAGGCCAGAGTTCCAGGTGCCTAGTCTAGGAAGCAGGAAATGAGCTTCAAGCACCCACCTCTCTCTTCTCACCCGCTTCACCCGCCCTGAGAGAGGTGTTTACTGAGAAGAGTCCCAACCCTCAGATGCCCAGAGCTCAGAAAATGCATACAGGATTAAAATTAGAGTACAGTGTAATAGAGTGTAGCCAGACCCCCAAAAGTGCTTGCTATGCTCTAATCTTTCATGGATGAGGACTTAGAGACTCTGAGCAGATGGATTTCCATGAAGGTGAACCGACTTATTGCTGACCCCCTAACATGGTCTCTTTTAACACCTTGCCTTTCAATAAATGTGGCTGCTACAGGTGTTATGTTAGGCTCCTCAAGAACCACCATGGAGTCCGGAGTGTATGCAAAAAAAAACCAAAAAAACAAAGAGCCTTTATTCAAGCTTAAGCTTGGTCTCCCAGACCTCACCAACACAGTGGATCCGTTCTGGGAGCCCCGAATAGAGAGGTTAGGAGACTTTTATAAGTTTGAGTGTTACATTCTGTTTGGTTACAGGAGCCTGTGTGCCAAGCATATTTTAAATTAATTGGTTGTAATAAATTATATGCCAAAATTGGTTAATAGAGGTTTGGAGGTCTCTTATTGGTGGGTGCTGCCTTTAGGGCAAAGGAATGTGTTGACTATTATTCAAACCTTTTGCTAGTTTTTGTTTTAGCCTTATTTAATCTTGTGGCCTTGTGACTGCTTAGAAGGAACAAAGAACAAGACGGAGTTATATTTATCCATTTTCTGACATCCTATAGCCAAGCGTTTTACAGAAGCAAGGAGAGCAGTTATTGGGTTGAAAAGGGGTTCCAGGGGTCCCACACAGGCATCTGAATAAAGTAGAGTCAAGATCCCCCCCACCAATCATTGTATCAAGATAGCTTAAAGAAGTCAGAGCCCAGATAAAACAACAAGACTGAGGTTGAGAGTTCTTGGCAAATATCCCGTTACTTAAAAACCTGATGTGAAGGTCTCAGAGGCAACATGCCTCTCCATCTGAAAAGCTCATTTTCAGTGACTGCTCTGCCCACAGCCAGGGCTGGGTGTTCTGAGACGTGTGCTCACCCTGGGGATTTGCACATTGGAATTTTCCTTTGAAAGTGGTAAATCAAGAGAACGAGACCAAGCATTTTTCTGGTTTCCATGGAGGTCAAGTCAGAGGCTGGCTTGCTCCAGTTCCATGAAAGAACTGACTACTGAGGGGAGACTATACAGAGAGTCCATTTGAACCCATGACACTGGACCGCACCAAAACCTGAAGAGCCACAGGCTGGACTCCAGGTTGGCTCAGTAGGAGAACCAAGCTTGCACAGCTGAAGTGCAGACCAGGTGTACCGTGTGTCTCATTTACAGGCTGTGATCAACTAGATCACAAGCCCGACATGCCCTACTCACTGCCAAAGACATTGTGTCTCTTCTGCTTCTATGATGTGTGACCAGAGGGAGTGTCAGGAGATGTGAATCAGCTGTGTGTAATGAAGCTTGAAAGCTGTCTTTTAAAGCCTGGGATGGTGCCCACCCCAACTCACGACTGAGAGTCAGGGGTTGCCTGAGCAACAAGATCCTGTTTCAAGCAAGCAAGCAAACAAAGGAACACCCCAAACTAAACCAAGCTGACCAACCAACCAGAGTAACTGACTCAGTTGGCTTTGAGAGCATCAAACATGTGGCTTTTCCCTGTGAACCAGGTGCAGGACCATCGCACCAAAATACCATCCTTTGGAACAGAGGGCGTCACTTGCCGCTCGTTCCTCTTTTCTGAAGTACGTGAAACTAGGAAGGCAGCCTCTAGCAATCTCCTGAAGACCCTCATATGACAGATACTTTGCCCATATCTGCCAGAACTAGAAGGTCCAAACAGGCCTTGCTAAGTGTCCCCAACCCTGGTTGATTACCATTAAATTAAATCCTTTATGTCTCCTATATTCCTGCAGAGTGGTCCATAAAAACACAGAACTCTTGGGTCTTCAGTTCCTTGTGATGCATACAAATGCATGGAACTCATGTCTGTCAGTTGATGAATAAAGTACAGAATATTCATATACCAGAATATCATTTAACTGTCAAAAAGGAGGAAGTATTGATTCATGGTACAATAAGAAGGACTCTTGAAACTCGATAAGAAGGGACTGGAGAGATGCTCAGTGGTTAAGAGCACTGCCTGCTCTTGCCAAGGACCTGGGTTTGGTTCCCAGCACCTACATGGAGGCTAACAACCATCTATAACTCCAGTTTCAGGGGATTCAGTGCTTTCTTCTGCCCTCTGTGGGCACTGCAGGTAGATGGCACACTTACATATATTCAGAAAACACTCATATACATAAAATAAAATAAAACACACTAAGTGAAAGAAGTCAGTTCTAGCCCTGGGTGTGGTGGTACACTGGAGAGGCACAGGCAGATGGATCTCTGTGAGTTCAAGTCCAGCCTGGTATACATAGTGAGTTCTAGGCCAGCTGGGGTTACAAGGAGACCCTGTCTCAAAAAGACCCCCCTCCAAAAAAAAGACCTTGTCTGGTACATGCTACAGTGAGGATGAACCCCAAGGACGATGTACAGAGTGAAACAAGCTCCCACACCAAAGGATGAATAAATGCCGAATGACTCCCCTTGTGAGAAGCACTCAGAGGCATGAAACTCACTGGCATCAGGATCATGTCTGGGCTGTGATACTGTCTGTGGGGGGCACAGAGCTTCAGGTATGCAAAATGAAGCCTTCTGTGGATCAGCATCAGTGACGGTCTCAAAACCATGTGGATGTTTCATGTATCATCAGAGAGACGAGGGCAGACTGTATGTCTTTGCATTTTATCAAAGTGAAAATTTAAAAGCTTATATTCAGAGTTGACAGTCCTGTTAGTGACTGGAGAACAGACTTTGGATCAGGGAATTCAGTGACCCATGTTTCTGCCTTGTTTATGGCTGTGGTGGGTCACTCAGGCCTCTGAGGCTGTTTCTCAACAGGACACAGTATTTTTAGCCACATACATCTTGAAGGTCACAGTTGGAGCTCTGGAAATGAACAAATATCAGGCAGCTGTATCAGGTGAGAGGGACTTCATGTGAACATGTGAACTCAGGTGGAACTACATGTGAACTCTGGTGGAACTGCGTGTGAACATGGGAATTCAGGTGGAATTTCATGTGAACATGTGAACTCAAGTGGAACTGCACGTGAACATGTGAGCCCAGGTAGAACCTCATGTGTACATGTGAACTTGGGGCACCCTCCTAGCTGAACATCCATGATGCATGGCACAAGTTCTGGGAACATGCTTTAAGTGCTTCTGAAAGTCAGATTTACCTAGTCTGTATAATTTAGACAAAAGTCATTTGCTTTATGTCATTTTCCATAAAGCATAAAACAGCAGCATCTCTGTTAGGGTATTATTTATTTCAAAGAGCTTCCATTTGTGTAATTGTCGGGATGCAGGCCAGCTCTGGCGCCCCCCTTTGACATCCGGTGAGCTTATAGACTTCGACCCATTTTCACCATGCGGGTTCCGTCTTGATAAGCCCTTGGGCCCTGGCTCTGGCAGCATTACCTGGCCCTCGTGGCTGGCTGGGGCTCTGTGAGCCAATGGCACACATTCTCCTTTGTTCTTGCCCAGATGGACTTCTAGGCCTCACTGGACTGTATGCTGACCAGAACACCCGTTACCCGGTGTGGCGCACACCTTGGCCTCCTGCACGCCTCTTCCTGCCAACACCGACTCTTCAGGGAGCAGCATGGCGCACGGTCCCCTCCTCTCCTGCCTCACCCCTGTTGGAAGTCAGGACTAAGAACAGGAAAACCTTTGTACAAAGTCTGTGAGAGGGGCCATTCCCTTAATGTTCTATTGAATGACAAACAACTGAACTTTAGAGGAAGATGTACTCTTAGAGATCGTACAACCTGCACCAGATTTCCAGATGAAACCCTCCCCAGGCCCCACAAAACATGGCTAGGTGAGGCTGCTACTCCATGGAGAGCTTGTTTACAGTCTTTCAGATTATATATCATTTCAAAAGTACATAACCATGTTTTGTGGGGGTTTGGGGGAGGGTTTCATCTGGAAATCTGGTACAGGTTGTAATCCAAGCACCTGGGAGGCTGAGGCTGCAGGGTTGGGAGTTGGAAGCCAGACTGGGATACGTGGTAGATACTGTGTCAAAAACAAAGAGGAGGACAAGGAAGAGGGGAGGAGGAAGAGGAGGAGGGAGAAGAGAAAGGAGAGAGAGAGGAGCCAGAGAAGGAGGAGGAGGAGCAGAAGGAGACATGAAGGAGGGGAGGCGTGATTGTCCGAGGGTTGTCAAGTAAAGGTATTAATGATAATGCTACGAATAATAACTTAGTATCTTAATTTTTCCGGGTAAGGATGTTAATAAAGAAAGCAGTCATATCGTTTGTCTTTGCTAACATTTCATAAGAGAAGGCCATTCTAATAGCAGTAAATTGAGACAGACATAATCTCATAATTTAGAAACTGCGTGAATTTAGCTTTATGAAAAATTCATAACACTGTCTTCTTTTAATTTCCATTTGGACACCGATCAGCAGAACTTTGTCAAGGACCAACAGTCCGTAATTCTCTGTTGCTTCAAACAACGTGGGGCGGGAGGCCAGCCCTCTCATTTTGTAGATGAGAACATGGCAGTGGGCCAAATTCCAATTATTTTCCCAAGGTAACCAGTGAGTTTGGTGTTGGCGGCATCTGCTAAATCAGGTCTCCGATATCACGAGAGGCCATCCCTGTTGATTATAATGTTGGCAAAAACTGGGCCCAGTCCTGCTTTACTGTATTTTTTCTTCCAGCAACCCCAAAACATCGGAGATTCTAATGCAGGCACAGAAAGGGCCCCGCAGAGCACGTGTGACATCTTTTCGTATTGTGTCTCAAGAAACAAACCCCAGGGCTGCTGCTCCATGGAGAGCATTGTGTACAGTTCTTCGTCTTATACGATGCATATCACTCCAAAGTTTACCTCAAATAGAAAATAACAGAGTGACTTTGCAAACACCCCTGCAAATACCTGCAAGATTTAGAGCTGTATGGTAGAACTCAGTCTTTTATAAGTTAACAGAAACTTTTGGTGTTTGCTCTTTTCCTAGATATTTTTCTAAGATCTCTGTTGCATTCTGTTCTTCTGAGTCCTACCCTACATCGTAATTTCTGTTTTTGCAAGTCTGACTTTCTCCCTGTTCCAACCCACACATGTTTTCTTATTCAAATTTTCTCTTTTATTAATTTTATTTTAAATTATGTGCATGCCTGTGGGTGCCCACATGAGTGCAGGTGCACACAGACGAAATGCATCAGATCCTCTGGAGATGGAATTATAGCTGGTTGCGAATTACATGATGTGGGTGCCAAGGAGTGAACCTGGGTCTTCTGCAAGTGTGGCTGCTGAGCCATCTCTCCAGCCCTAAATTTTCTCTTTAATACTAAATTTAGTGAACTCTGTGATTGATCAGATTGATTTACTACTTATTTTGGCAGTTATTACTATTTCAACTTCTTCTGTTAATAAGATATTTTAGTCATTTGGAACACGGCTAAGCCATGGGGAAAGGAACCATAAATTTGTGTGTCTCCTTTGGAATAAAAATAAGGGCATCAGCTTGTGGCACAAACAAGCCGCAGGCCTGCCTGTTTATAAAGGGCACATGCAGACTGGCCCATTTCACCAGAATGGATTATTCTCATACATTTTGCCGGTAAATATTCTGACCCTAGAACTCCACAGTGGTGTCTTAGCCCATTTTCTGGGACTATAACAGAGCATGGCAGACTGGATAATATAGAAAGAAAATAATTTTTCAAGGTCTTGGAGGCTGAGAGGACAGATATCAAGGAGCCAGCATCACTCCAGGGCCATGTTTCATAACTCCTGGCCTCAAGCTGAAAATCCTCTAGCCTCAGCCACTAGAGAACTGGGATTACAGGCTTATGTCAACGTGCTCTGCTCACAAGGACCTTCTGGCTGCTTCACAATATGGCAGAAAGCGGGTTGGAAGATAGCTTAGTGATCAGAGCGCTCCAGGTTTAGGGGAATCTGATGCCCTTTTCTGACCTCTGAGGGCATTGCATGACACAGATGCACTTATATACAAGGAAGCAATACACTCACACACAGAAACGTTTATTATTTTTACTTTACATGTATGAGCATATTGCCTGCATGTGTGTAGGTGTACCTGTGTCATGAAATGCCTGTAAATGGTCAGAAGATAGTGTTGGATTCTTCTGGAACTGGAGTTACAGATGGTTGTTAGCTGCCATATGGGTGCTAGGAATCGAACCTGAGTCTTCTGTAGGAGCAGCCAGTGCTCTTAACCACTGAGCCATCTGTCTAGCCCCTGGCTTTATAGAATCTTAAATACAGGTATGGCTTTTTTCCTGGGACCATCAGTTTACAGCCCTGCCCCCAGGAGAAGCAGAGCTTAGCAAAAAAGAAATATTTATGGTAAAGATTTAGAAACCATTAAGGGGATCATGTGAGCTCAAGAATTTTTTTTTAGCATCTCAAATTAATTCAGTGAATGAGTATTTATTATACGAAAAATTTTCTGTGATTAAAAAAAATTGAGTCAAGTGTGGTGGCCCACACCTTTATTCCCAGCACTCAGGAGGCAGAAGCAGGCAGTTCTCTGTGAGATGGAGGTCAGCCTGATCTACATAGCAAGTTCCAGGAACCTGGGGTACATCATACAGAATACCCTTCTTAGAATCCTATGTCACCAGGGCAGGGATTTCTCCCTAAAACTGAATGTCCACCTCAGAGTGAGTGTCTTCTGCCTCTTCATAACCCTGAGCCTATACTGACTAGCTTGAGAATATTCTTTTTATGCATTTTTATTTCATAGAGATAGTTGACTACTGCTTCCAACTCTTCAAAACTGGAAGCACTTGTTGGAACAGTATTTACATGTCTTCCTGATGAGCTTTCTAAAAGGAATGTACCACTCCCTGTTGATTCACCTTAAGAAGTAATGAAGACCACAGGTACAAACTGTCTAGGGTCCAGCCGTCATCCATGTTCCTGGATGGTGTTTTCTCTGTGAGCTGCCTCTTACCCCTCATCTCAGTGTTTAGAGAGCAGCTGCCATGGCACTCTGAGAGTTGCCCGTCTTCCCATCCTAGTCTCCCACCTTCTGTCCAAGAGCCCCTTTCTGCTGGACCAGCCCTTTACCTGCTTCTTCCATAGAACTCAGCCCCTGAGCATCCATCCGGTGGGTGAGGCCAGGTGGCATCGAGGCTCGTCTCCCTGCTTTCTTTTCCCTCAGGAGCGCCACGCTCATGCTGCTGGGGATATAGAGATGGGGGAGAGCGTGGGACACCAGTCTCCCCCAAAGACTGATGTGCAAACTGGGAAGTCCAAGTGTGTGTGTAGGTGCATGGGTGACTCTAGGCAGTCACTGTTCTTTCCCGTCCTGACGGTCCTCCCAGCCCTGCTCTGTGTGGCTGTGTCTTGAGTGTCTGTCCTCCCAGCAGACCATGAGCTCGAGGACGGCAGGTCCACTGATACCACCCTTCTGATCCCCCGAGTGCCGGGTGGTTAGCAGATGCTCAGGAATGTTGAATAAACCAATGAAATGTGCTGGGAAAGAGAAAACTGTGTGGGAGACTGTGTTTGGATAATAGAGAGCTTCCTGGTGGAGGCGCAGTCTGGGTTTGGTTTTTTAAAAACGATTTTATTTTATGTGTATGAGTGTGTTGCCTGCCTGTGTGTAATGTGCTGTGCAATGCCTGCAGAGGTCAGAAGAGGGTGTCGGGTCCCCTGGAACTGGAGTTAAGGACAGTTGTTAGCTGCCCTGTGGGTGCTGGGAATCAAACCCAGGTCCTCTGCCGGAGCAGCCAGTGCTCTTAACCACTGAGCCATCTCCTCAGCCCTGATACACGAATGGTTCTAACTTTCGTGAAGTTCAATCTGTCTCTGCTGGGGGATTCCAGGTTGTCTCCATCTCATGTTCCACGGCAACATCTCTGCTAAGGATTCAGCATCAGTCTGATTTCGCTAGTGTTTTTGTACCTTCTTGTCAATAATGTTTAAAGTCCTTTGTTTATTTTCAAGCAAAATTCTATCACTTAGAATTCTATGAAAAAATATAATTGGCATGTTCTTAAACATCACCAGATTCAGCCAGTGTCCTGTCAGATTTGAGGAATGTTCGGAATACTTGTTTGCCACTGTTTATCACTGAGCATGCTGAGCATGCTTTGTCTTTGGATGTCATGTAAACCAACCTGCTGTGTGCGTGTGAGACACAGCGTGGCACACAGAGTCTCTCTCCGAGACTGTCCCATCTGCAGGAGCAGCCAGTGCTCTTAACCCCTGGTTAAGACATGTAAATGTACTGCCAGCTCTCCAGCCCTGGGTTTTACTCATTTATTTATTGTTTGATCTTTTTTTTATTTTTCAAGTCAAGTTTTCTCTGTAGCCTCAGCTGCCCTGGAACTCACTCTGTAGATCAGCCTTGATTTCAGAGATCTGCCTGCCTCTGCCTCCTTAGGGCTGGGGTGGAAGGCGTGCACCACTCCACTCAACTCTTTTGTTGTTATTTGACAGCCTGGGTTTGAAACTGAGTAGATGTTTATGTAGCAGAGATCGTCAAGAAAGAGGCTTTCCAGGCAGGAAGTATAAATACACAAGGCAGGAATCTGTCACATGCCACAAGTGATGAGAGACATCTTGTACATCAGGAGTACGAAATACAAGAGAATAATGGCAAGGATAAGACTCCCCGTCTCCCCAGTCTTCTCACCAGACTTCTGTGCTGCAGAGTGCATGTCCACCAGAGGCATTGTGGAGCCACATGGTCATGGAAGAAAAGCCTCGTGTCAACATTCCATATGTGTCTGTGACACTAACATGCCTGTGGCTATCTGGGAACACATAGGAAGCCATCTTGGAGCATGCTGTGGCCATCTTGGAGCACGCCGTGGCCATCTTGGAACACTGTGGCCATCTTGGAGCACACTGTGGTCGTTTTGGAGCATACTGGTGGCTCATCAACATGGGGTGTTGCTGTGACCTAGCACCGCAAACCTGTGAAACCTATGGATGGTGTCCTAGTTAGCTGTAACTGTCAATTAGACACAGTCTAGAGTCATGGAGAAGGGAGTCTCAGTTAAGGAATTTCCCAGATTAGATTGGCCTGTGGATGTGTCTGTGGAAGGTTGATGTAGGCGGGCTCAGTCTACTGTGGGTGGCCCCTTGACAGGTGGGTGGCTGTGGGCTGTATCAGAAAATGAGCTGGACCTGAGCCTGAGAGTGATCCAGCAAGGAGCCTTTCTCCATGGTCTCTGCTTCAAGTTCCTGTCCTGACTTCCATCAGTGATGGCCGGTAACCTGTAAACTGAAATAAACCTTTCCTTCTCTGAGCTACTTTTGGTGAGTGTTTAGTCACAGCTACGTAATGTTATGAGGAAAGATGAATGCTAACCCCCCTGTGACTGGAGTGCTGGCCTTGACTTTTCCTTCCTAGAAAAGCATCGTCCAGAGCCACAAGGAGCTGACCTCCTCCCCTAGCACTCCTGCTCCAGTCCTCACGTGTGAGCCACACAGGGCGGTGTGTTTCAGGCTCAGGATTACCACAGATGAGTCCTAGCTCCAGGCCCAGGTGTCCTGCTGTTTTTCCCTCTTCTCTCAGCTCAGCTTCCAGAACTTGGCACATAGCCAAGAAAGCAAGGACTAGCACCAGGTAACAGGCAGATGCAGACAGATAAACAGAAAAACCCAGACTGCCACACAGACACAAGGATCCCAGGCCCAATTTGGGGACTGAAGACCTACAAGTTTCTTCTAAGAAGCCAGGTCATTTGTGCTGTGACAGAGGGTTCCTGCTTTCACCAGAGCCCGGGTTTATGGCTAAATGTCCATAGTGCCAGGCTGTGGGGGTTTAGAGGAACACACCCTGACAAGAGCACAGGCCTCACTGTGTCTCAAATACAGAGATGTATGGTGAATGCTGTAACATTTTCTCTCTTCCCAAAGCGTCAGGATGACGATGCTGAGCTGGACTGGAACAGCTGCCAGGTTTTGACACCAGGGCACTATGCCTGAGCATCATTGCCTGACTTTGTTAACCTCAAGCTTTACTGACAAAACTTAATAAAGACCTTAGACACCTGGAGGCAAAAATAAACCTGTGCACTACAGATGAGCTTAGACAGCTCCAAACCTGGTTTTTCTAAGCCAACCTTCCTTTTCTAAGAAGCAGCAATGACAGACTGGTGAAAGCAGATTGTTTATATTTTAGAATACACCTTTTTTTTTTTGTAATTTATTGTTGATGATCACATAGAAGACAGTGAATTTGCTTTGCAAACTACTCAAGACAATTTAGAATTTTGCTTTCTTGATAAAGGTCCAAATACTTGAAAACCACACTTCCTGAAGAGAGCCAAATGTTCATGCCTTATCAAGCAAATGTGCCGGAAATTCCTGGCTTCTTTCAAGGCCGATGAAAGAAATAATAAATCCAGAAAGTTTCTATTTTAGCAATTAGAGAGGAAGATAAAGGTTTATTTGGGTAACAGCTAAAGGTGGATTTGATTCTGCTACCATAAAGTATTCCTACAAAGAAAAATATCTTCTGTAATCAAAATACATTGTAATTTGGACAATTCCAATTTCTTATCTCTGAGACATGTGGCATAAAAGTGTGATGGGCTATTTTATATCTGAGGTGTTTAAAAAGCACTCATTTGGTAGAGCACTTGTCTAGCATGTAGAAAGTCTTGAGTTCAATCCCCAGATCCACGTAAGATAGGCGTGATGGAAAGTGGAGGTGGGAGGACAAGAAGTTCAAGATTTGCCTCACTACAGAGTGTCCGAAGGCAGCCTGGACCTCAGAGAACCTATAAAAAGGAGCAGGTAGGCAAGCTGCCTTTATCGATATGCTACTCGAGGAACTCACTTTCCCCATAGCTAAACACCCATGGGAACAGCCTCCCTCCATCACTTAAGAGGACAACTGTAATTGACTATAACATGTGGCAAAGGACACATGGCATCAAGATGGGGAAGATGTCCAAGAAAGAAACAGCTTTCCGTAAAAAGGTATCTATCATACCTTTTTTTTTTAAAGATCATTTTTTAAAAGATATTTAAAAATTTTTTAATGTTAATTTTTATTGAGACAGGGTCTCACTATGTAGTTCTAGTTGGCCTAGAACTCAATATGTAGATCAGTCTGGCCTTGAACTTGCAGAGATCCTCCTGCCTCTGCCTAGGATTAAAGACATGTGCTACCATGCCCAGCAAAAAGCTTAAAAATATATGTATACCTGTGTGTTTGTGTGTGTGGGCATGTGCATATGTGAGTACAGTGGCCTGAGGAGGCCAGAGAGGGCATAGGAGCCTCTGGAACTGGTGGTAAGCTGTCTGATGTGGGTTTCTGGGAACTCAACCCAGGTCCTCTGCAAGAGCAGTGGGTGCTCTGACGCCCTGAGCCACCTCTCCAGCCCTCTACGAAAAGCTATCAAGCTTAGTGTTATACATTAATAGAGGAAGGGTTACCTGCTCTCCACGAGGTTGAAGACACGGAACAGGCAGGGAGAGTGGAATAGGGTCATCACGAGAGGAAGGCTCCCCCTGCCCCGTTTTTTCCTCATTGAAAAGTCTTTCAAGACGATAGAAACAAAGATGCAAAAGCAGAGAATAAACTGATTTTCTTGCAACACTTGGCTGGTATTAAATTGTTACAGAGAAAGAAGAAAAGAAAGACAGAAGAAAAACTCGCTTTGTCAAGTGAGGTCCATATCTTTCCTTGTATCATGTCTGTCTATATCTGTAGATATAGATGATCAGAATCCCCTGGGCAAAGTTCCTGTTGCTAAAAGGAATTGTGGTAGAAATGAATGACCAGAATTTTCCAGAAGTTCCTGGAAGGCTGATTTACAAAATAGTCCTGTCATTAGGTCATTGTAAACCCCAAATACCAGAATCCTGATGTTGGAAATTCACCTCAGCCAGCCTGTCAGCTTCAGGACAGACAGCATGTCCTTTGTAAACACTGCTGATCTGTGGTGTTCAGAGCCAGATGGGCTGTAACACCCAGAGTAAGTTGTGAGTAAAATGCAGTTGGAAATACAAATATTTATTAGCAAACAAATACAAAGTGAGTTTTGCACCATCTGTTCTTGCAACCTAGGGAGTTCCCATTCCACCTCGTTCCTGTCCTCCCCAGCCTGTCTGAGGGAGGGACAGCACATTTTCCACACTGGGACCAGAGCCTTTGGGAAGCATGGGGATCAAATAACGTTAGGATTAGCTCTGTGAAGAAGCTGGCCTTTGCCCTCTTCCGGTCAAGGATGGTGATGTCTGCAATCTTTCTAGATAATTCTCCAACCTGGCCACCAGGTCCAAATCTACCTTCTAACACCTTCATCTTGCAGAATAAACCTCTGGCATTGATATTTTGACAGTGTTGGAAATGTTGTAAAGGCTCCTCAAGAGAGATACTTTTACAGCAACCAATCTGCTCTAGATGTGGTTCAAATTTAACCATGCATGGATGTACAGAAAGCTGGCACTGATGTGGAAATTTAAATTTCCACACGGATAATATATAATGCCTCATTCTGTAGCTCTGTTCTTTTCTATTTACTTTTGTGCCTCCTCTTTTCTTCCCAAGCCATCTGTCAAATATGTGGCGTCTACTCCCCAAAGAGTCACTGTGGAAAACTTATGAGAGAAACCAAGAGAACTATGAATTATGTAAGATGTCACTTTGGTTTTACGTGGGCAGAAACCATCACTTAACACAATGAATAAGCTCGTGTAGGTGAAATGCTGTCTCCATGTGCTTTGTGTCCTGCAGTGTGTTTCATTCCATGTCAAGATGTAGCTATTACTGAGACAAAAACCAACATGTACAGTTCTAATTACACCCTCTGCCATTGGGACCGACAAGTACTGTTTCTGCCCCCTAGAAACTGGAACGCAGAGGAAGAGATCGAGGGATCTCTCTCAGGCTCTTACCTTACTGTTGATGAGATAGCAATTCCATCTCACCCATGAAATCTCAACAATGTGATTGCCTCACGCCCAGCAAAATGACACTGTCAGTAAACAAGGCAGCATGGATGGAGAAAGTTCCACGGGGTCCCACCCTGGATGAGGAGCTACAGACATCAGTGCCACGGAGGGAGGGAGGCTCAGCTTCCCGGGGTTTACTTCCTGACAGGTTATCCGATTCCAGGTGTCAACACTAAACACACATACACACGAGAAATACTAAATGGACTCTGTTTTATAAAACACACACATACCACACATGTGCTCATATGTGCATGGGTGTGTGTGACAATAATAATCATAGAAGAATTCGAGAGGTCATGAATTCGAGAGTGTGGAGTGGATGGGAGGAGTTGGAGGGGAGAGGAGGGGGTGGAAATGCTGTAAACCCTACACCCATTAATGAAGTTCTCAAGGAAATAGAAATTTAAACTAAAAAATACATGGGCTGAAGAGATGGCTGCCTAGGTTTGGGTTCCAGCACCCACATGGCGATTAACAAGGGTCCATAATTCCAGTTCCACTGGATCAGACACCTTCTTCTGGCCTTTGTGGGCACTGTACAACACGGATACACTTACCTGCAGGCAAAATGCTCATATACAAAAACAATAAATAAAAATAAGGAATTCTGTTAGAGTGAATTGTTGAAAATGATTCTATGAAGATTTCGCTGGCTGTTACTCTTGAAGGCGGGCACAGAAAGTTGACAGGTTATCAGTAGTGGGCAGTCACTTTCCTTTGTCTTAGTCCACACTTTCCAGGTAGTTCTGAAGTACATTTGATGACAGAATTCCTGCTTTGTGTAAACTCTCTGGCTAACCTTCAGTGTTACCCTGACCCTGAGTGTCAACGCTGAGAGACCCCCAGGAGATTATTAAGGCATACTTCTGGGTATGTCTGTGAGGATGCTTCAGAACGGGAGGTCTCTGACCTAAGGAATGGTTTAATCTATTAGTGGATTCAAAATTTGAGTAGACTATCAGGAGGTGGAGGTAGAAGGTAGGTCCTGGGGTGTGACCCTCAGGGTTCTATCCCTCCCTCCTGTTGCGGGTTCTCTGCTTCCTGTTTGCTGTGAGGTGAATATCTTGTCCTCCCGATGATGTTGTGCCTTACCAGGGACTCAGCATCCACAGAGCCACCTTCTCTGAAACTGTGAGTGAAGGAAAAGTCTTGCTCTTTGTATCGCTGTGCTTCCAGAGGACCGGGGTTTGGTTCCCAGCGTGGCAGCTAACAACCCTCTGTAACTTCAGTTCTAAGTGACCCAGTGCCCTCTTCTGGCCCACACATGTGGGCCTCTTCTGGCACACACATGGCACATTTACATACATGGAGACCCAACACTCATACACAAAAATTAAAAATATATTTTAAAAAGCCAGCACAATGGCGCATGCCTGTAATCCCAGGGCTGGGGAGACACAGACAGGTAGATCCCTGGAACTCCCTGGACAGACAGCTTAGCCGAATCAATGACCTTAGGTTCAGTGGGAGGCTCGGACTAAAAAAGAAGGTAGAGAGCAAGTTATGAAGACACCAGGTGCCTCACCTTCAGACACCTTTGGCAGTATCTTTAGGGCCACACGGAGCACTAAGTATCTGGTGACTGGTCATGCTGGTCCTGGTGCATTAAGTACTTTCCAGCAGACTTTCTGTGCGGTGAGCTGGCGCAGCTGCTTCTGTTCCTAATTACAAGCTCCATGATTTCCTTAGGGCAGAAAACGATGTTTCCTTTAAACAGGTATTTCAGATTCCATGTAGAAACAGGAAGGACCGAATGGCTCTGGTGTTATAAAAGCATCTTTTGACCTTTGTAACAGTTTTCAAAAATCCAGAAGTAAGATTAAATGGTAATACATTCCTTTTATAAGAACACAAAGCATTTAAGAGAAATAACACTGACTTGAAAAATCAACTTTATCTTCAAAATGAAGCAATTATTTCTTGACACAATGAAATAATAGTAAAAATCATGAAATCTTGAGTCACAAAGAGTAAAACAACATTTTTATGAGAGCAGAATTCAAGAAAATGGGAAAAAGAAAAGCCATTGGTCGTCTCTCATCTTCCCACAGGGTCACCAGATCTCCTCACAGTAACCATAGTGATTGTTCAAGAGACAGGACAACACAGGAGGGCGGTCAACACAAGCCACTTTGTTATTGGATACTTTGACCTTTTAAAATATGTCTACGAAGGCAAATATAAAAGGTTAGATTATTAAATGTTATGGAAAATTCTGCCAGACCTAGCAAAAGGGGCAAGTCGAGGTGATGTGCCAGGTACTAGAATGTCACCTTAGGTTCAGCAGAGGAATTTGCCCAAGACTGAGCCCAGAACAGAATAATGATCTCACAGGTGACGTATGGATGGAAAGGACAGCTTTTACAAAGAAGACTGAATCCAGGTCTCTGACTTTTAGGTAGCGGCGGTCTAAAACCTGTATTCCTTGTCACGGTTCACTCTGTTTGAAGTCTGACACCGAGAGGCTGAGGAAACGCAGAGCAGGGGGTTTATGAAAAAATCCCCAAACCATTCATTCCCCTTTCATGGTTATTTTCTTGATTTCTACCATCCTTTAAAAATACCCACAATGTTCCCCTGAACATGCTCTGTGTGCTCTTTGTTTCCCTTGATAAACATCAGCTGTTTCATTCTGGCTTTGGTTCTGGGGGTGGGACCCAGGGCCTGTATGTACTGAGCACTTACTCTGCTAAACATCA
This sequence comes from Eospalax fontanierii, assembly GCA_035773235.1. NCBI lineage: Eukaryota > Metazoa > Chordata > Mammalia > Rodentia > Spalacidae > Eospalax > Eospalax fontanierii. The sequence continues at coordinate 13,077,366 of CM069551.1, forward strand.
GTTCTAACCAGACAGCTGGATGCTGTCATTCTGCCCTTCTGTCTTCTCAAATTAAGCTTAAGTATGCTGTTAGTATTGATTTTTAGAAGAAGAATTTATGTCACTGGAAATGTAGGATGAGGGGAGGGGAGGGCAGAGGTGGACGAGGGTGGCCGTGGGCTAATTTTCATGATCATGTATAGACTTTGATTCTGTCTGGACCTTGAAATTCATAGGTTCAAATAAGAAGAGTCAACTGGGCTTCCTTCCTTCATCTTTCCCTCCCTCCCTCGTATTTGTTCAAAGTGAATATAGTGTCACCATGTAGGAGTCTTGAATGTGCCCCCCCCGAATTAAAGGACTGAAAGACAGGAAAAGTCTCAGACACAGCAGAAAGCAACAAGAAACAAACTATTAAAAGTGAAGAATCACAGGACTGGAGAGATGATTTAGCGGTTCAGAGCACTGGCTTCTCTTGCAGAGGACCGGGGTTCTATTCCCAGCACCCACATGGCAGCCAACAATGGTTTGTAACTTCAGTTCCAGGGGTTCTTCTGATCTCCCAGACCCCTCACACACAGCAGAGTTGATCTCTCCACTGCCCAGTCTCCCTTCCTCTCAGCCTCAGGACGCTTGATCCAGAGCTTGAGTTAAGGAAGCTCTCCCCTCTCTCCCCTCACGCTCACACCAGGGCTCACCAAAGAACAAGGGATCTTCTTTGCCAAATTAAAAAAATCTCTTAGAGGTTTAGGGTTGTCTGCAATTTCCAGATAGTGTTTTGAGGAATGTCTCCCAGCGTCATAGCTCTTTCCATGCAGACTGTCTTCTCTGCCACCTCCAGGGTCTGTGCATGCCTCTTTTGCTTCCACATCCAGGCCTGGAATTTTCTTATGGCGCTCCCCTAGCCCTCTCCCTAATCCTCCCATCGGACCTGCCTGAGAGTTACCTGTACACCTGAACACCCCACAGCTGTGCTGGTTAACTGTCAACTTGACACAGCCTAGAATCACCCGGGCAGAGGGGCTCTGTGAAGTACCATCTAGACAGTGTTGGCCTGTGGGCATGTGTGCCAGGGATTGCCTTAATGACCTTAACTACATGGGACGACTCAGTCAGGAAGTGGGTGGCTCCATCCCGCAGTGTGAGGCCCTGGACTGTGTGAGAGTGGAGGAAGCTGGCTGAGAATCAGGTTTGCAAGCATTGGCTCTCTGCTCTTGGATGCGATGTGACCAGCTGCTTTAAATTCTTGACTTTGAGGAAAGGATGGATGGTGACCTTGAATTGCAAGCCGAAATAAACCCTTTCTCTCCTAAGCTGTCATGTGTCATCACAGCAGCAGAAATGAAACTAGGATGGTGGCCATAGCTGAGCTCTGCAAAGAGAGAATTGAAAAGTGACCTACTAGACTGTGGACTGGGTAGAGGGGAGGTTTCTAGAATTTTTTTTAGGAATGTGCATCCCTTCCCCTCTGTAGAAAAAAGGAGGAGAAAAGCAGAGGTAATTGAATTACACTAAGCATTCCAAGGCAGCATCTAGAAGGGGTAAGGATGGTTTCCAGGGAAAACCACAGAACACGAAGGCTGCAGCAGGGACTCTGAGGTAACATACACGTGTATGCTACAGATCACTGGAAAGAAAGATCAAGTGTGGAAGGGAAAGATTGTCTCCTGGGTTGAGGAGTTATTGAGTATCTGAACCAGGCAGCAGGGTTTTTGTGGGAAGGCAATTTCCTGGGCATGCTCACACTGACAATGAATCACCACCGAAAATAGCAGCTCCATGGCAGGAGGCCAGAGGGGGATGTGTATCCAGAAACCTTAATGTGGTCCACAAACACTTGCCCAAGAGCCCCATGTCAGCATGTAGCTCAGGACTGAGTGAAGGGTGGCCCGCCATGGCCCACCCCACCCTGGCTTGCCAGCAGGTTCTCAGCCTACCTGCCACATTCACAGCTAACAACCCCGCTCCATCCTGCTCCTTGGGACTGTCCCCCTTTCAGAGGCTTCTTCCTAAATCCCATTCTCTTCGCACTTAAGGAGCAGAAGCAGAAGCCCCAGCTGCCACCCATGTGGGTGATTAGTATTCATTTAAAAAATTAATTGTTTTGAGACAGGGTCTTTCTATGTAGCTCAAGCTGGCCTTGAACTCATGGTAATCCTCCTGCCTTGGTCTCCCAGGTGCAGAGATAACAGATGTGAGCACCATACCTGGCTGTTAGTGTTAGTTGTTAAGTCTCCTCGGTGGAAGCTCAGCTTTCAGGTACAGGGGTCAGCTGGTGGAGGTAAACGACACACATCCTCCCAGGGATGGTGTCCAGGCACCATATCCTGGCCTGGCCTAATCAAGGGTCTGTGCTATAGGGCCAGGGGAGCTGAAACGGGTAGAGAAATTCCTGGCCCATGCTCGCTTTTTCTTCCTCATTTCCCACAGTGGACAGTTACAGTGCAGTGTAAGCAGGGAGGTGTGGGGGTGGGGCGGGCTGATGACCATTCTAACGCTTTCTGTACTCCCAGTAAGAAGGAAGCCAAGCCATCAGCTGAGAGCAACTGGGAAAGAGACGTTGGAGGTGTTTGCTGAGGTATGGCAGAGCTGTCAGAGCGAGAGGGGAGGGCAGGACGGAATGGCTGTGGCGAGGGCTCGCTTGCTACAGGCAGTTGTGAACTTCAAGTGCAACCACCAAATGAAGAAGAGGACCGGAAGCCAGGTCACAAGCCGTCACAGGAGGAAAGCACCAGTCAGAATATCTGAGATGTGAGGACACCGGCAACGAGTGGAGGAGCAATCCATATCACAGCAGCAGACGGTGTGAGAGCGCCGTCTGAAGGCCGTGTCCTTGTCTCGTTCTGTTGCTGTGATGAGACCTAACCCAAAGCAACTTGGCAGGAGGAAGGTCAGGTCACAGTCATCACTGATGGAGTCAGGGCAGGAACCTGAAGGCAGGACTGCTGGCTGTTTAAGGCAACCTTACCTCTGACCAGGGTACTCACAGTCAAAGGAGTACGGCAGGAACCAGGGATGATACCAGCTAGCTGGCTCTCTGGCTCATGCTCAGCTAATTTTCTTACAAAGTTCAGGACACCTGCCTGAGGCATGGTGCGGCCCACGGTGGGCTGAACCCTCTCACATCAATTAATAGTCAAGGTATGCCCAGACACCAATGTGATACAGTTCCTCAATTGAGGCTCCTCTCAGATGACTCTGGGCTGTGAGTTGACAAGCCTCAGCATGACCCGTTTTAAGGTAAACCTGCCTTGTACACATTCCAACACTGTCAAATCTAACTGTAAGCTCAGTTTTTAGTTCTCTTGATGTACTGGAGTCCTAATCCACCAGAAACTGCACATAATAGATAATTCATACTCTTTTTCACCTATTAAACTTGTGGTACTTTTTTCACACAACAGCACATAAAGTAACAGTGACCCACATTCTGTTTTCACGTTTGGGGATGTATTGGGATGGGGAAGCGAGATTTGCTGGATGATGTCTTTCTTTGTAGGAGAGTTGTGGGGTAGGCAGCTTGATGAAGAAGTTGGGATATGACACCAGATGCTTGAGCAAGAACCAGGGGCAGGAACAAACAGAGTTTAAGACCAGCCTGGTCTATATAGTGAGACCCTGCCTCAAGAAACAAAATGAAAAACAAAATAAGATGACAACAACAAAAGCCTGGTGAAGAATGGATATCTCAATTGAGATGGACGAGGCTGTCTCCGTGGGTGAGAACAGGCCACACCTCATCCCATCCCAATATTTCCTCCCTCTGTCACTGCTGCTCAGGCTCTAGAGCCATCCTCCAAAGATCCGATAATTCATTTTTTTCAGTCCCAGAGATAAAGTTTATGGCTCATGTTGGTTATGAGGTGACTAGTGCTGGAGGAGGTCTGGATGGATGAATGGGGACAAGGTTCACATCTACCAGGAAAACCAGAAAACAAAACCTCAAGTCATCCCACCAAGAGTGCACCATCGCTTTGATGGCTTTGTACCCACGCACAGACATCTCTGATTGAGTCATTGCTACACGAGTCAAATCTCCCTCCCTCCAACCCCACCCAAACCTCTGCATTTATAGACATGCCTTTTAATTGTAAAATTAAAAACAACTGTAGATATCAAGATGACCTGCCAGTATGTGAGGAAAAGTCATGAGCTAAGGAGCTGCTCATTGATGAAATTCAGTGATGCAGCATCTGGTGCAGGGCAGAGAAATGTCAGCAAACAGATCTGATGGCAGTAATTCTCTTAAACAATCAAAGCTGGACTGGCCATTTTCCTGATTGATTTATTGCAAACCAGCATGTTTCGTCCAACTGAAATCTGAGAGCCACAGGGCAGCTCAAGAGCATCCTCAACCTGTGCTGCTTTGGGGTGTAAACATCAGCCATTGACAAGAAAATAGAATAATCAGCCCTCATGCCTAAATCCCTTTTATTTCTGCTGTATCTACATCCAGCGGAGTGATTATCCTAATCATAAGTGTTGAGAGCAAATTAGTTAGTTTTAAAATTCATTATTGACAAAGGACTTAGCTTAATACTGAATTTCTAGACACCTCTCTGCCTCTGGGAGGTTAAAAGTGGCTCTCGTGTATCCAGAGTGTGAGTAGCTCAGGGTGGAGAGGCAGGCCCATGAAGGTGACGGTGCAGCCTTGATCCCTTAAGATGTTTTCATTAAGTTAAAGTTAGCCTATGGTGCAACAGGTTTCACTGTGGTATTTTCTTTTTTTTGGATGTATTTATTTTTATTTTATGTGTGCAAATGTATCGCCTGCATGTGTATAAATGCACCTGTGTCATGTAGTGCCCGTGGATGTCAGAAGATGGCATTGGATTCCCTGGAACTGGAGTTATGGATGGTTGTTTGTGGCCAAGTGGGTGCTGGGATTCGAACCTGGGTCCTTTGCAAGAACAGCTAGTGCTCAGAACCAGCCCCTCACTGTGGCATTTTCATATACATGGGCAGTTGTGCTTTGCTCCTGTTTACCTCCTCCCCTCATTGCCCCCTTCTTGCTGGTTCCTGTCTTCTCCCCAAATAGCTTCCCTTTCCACTTTCATGTCATGCGTAGTCCAGTCCCTCTTCCTCTCTCCTCAGACCCTTCTTCTCCTCACTTGTCCTTTCACGTCCTATGCGCACACGCCACACGCTCCCTCCTCCCCCATCTCCCTGACATCATCTCTTCTGCCCCCCCTGTCTCCCTGACGTCATCTCTTCTGCCCCCCCCCGTCTCCCTGACGTCATCTCTTCTGCCCCCCCCTCTCCCTGACGTCATCTCTTCTGCCCCCCCCCGTCTCCCTGACGTCATCTCTTCTGCCCCCCCGTCTCCCTGACGTCATCTCTTCTGCCCCCCGTCTCCCTGACGTCATCTCTTCTGCCCCCCCGTCTCCCTGATGTCATCTCTTCTGCCCCCCCGTCTCCCTGACGTCATCTCTTCTGCCCCCCCCCCCCCCGTCTCCCTGACATCATCTCTTCTGCCCCTCCCCCCCGTCTCCCTGACGTCATCTCTTCTGGGCCCCATGGCTCCTCTCAACAACGCTGACAGATTCTTGGCTATTCTGGACTTGTGTTTTAGCACTTCCTGCATCAGTGATTTGGCACTTGCATACATAACTATTTTGACTGTAGGTTCCATGAGGGTCAGTCCTTCCTCTTGTTTACCACCCAAGTTACGTGGATTGAAAAGTGTACAGCTCACTGTAAACACTTAGACCACACTGAGTGAATGAGGGATGAAGGGGACCAGAAGACAAGCACCCTCTGTGATTTAGTCAAGTGGACAGGCACAGCTGAGACTCAGCTCAAGCTAGGCATGGTTTCACCTGTCTGTAATCCCAGTCCTGGGGGATGTAAGTGGGAGGAGTTCAAGGCCAGCCTGGGCTAAGGTATGAGACCATGTCTCAGAAATAAATAACTGGAAGAAAAAAAACTTGAGAAGTTAAAAGAAGGAGTCCAAGTTATGGCTGGAACCATGTTGATTATACTCTTGTTCTGCTCATATGAAAGCATGCTTTTTTCCTTCTCCTAATGAACTGTACTTACATGCTCAGAATAAAGGACATACTGTAGCCGTGAACTCATTTCAAAGAGTCTCTCACCACAAAGTCCATGTATCACTTAGAAATCTTGGTCCGCAGAGAAGAGATCACCACTTTGGTAGTTACCTCATTGTTGACTTCCCAAGGAGTCCTCAAGCAAGACTTTTGTTTCCTTAAAAATTTTGTGATACGATTTATCATCTCAAAGTCAGAACATCATTGAAACACAGAGAAAGGTCAGATGTCCTCAACTCCTGAAGTGACAAAGGAGCTGACCTCTAAGATTCATTCTCATGTCCATTCCCATCTGGAACAAACCAAAAAGAGAGACCAGGACACAGAAATGTGAGATCACAGCTATCCTGTCTGCCCTCTCACGGGACAGAGTGCAGAGAGAGGAGTGTCGATGGACTGATGTTTCAAGGCATTCTCAGAATGAAGATCACTGCAGAAGGGCAGAAGGTTGCTGTGAGCCTCACTGGAATGTTTCAGCTTTGCACACACACATGCGTGCATGCACACACACACACACACACGCCAATGACCCTTCAAGGAGGAAGTTTTCATTTGCCCATCACACTGTCAGTGCCACTGGGAAGCCCAAGGCTTGTTGGTGTGCAAAGTTTGCTCTTCTGTGACAGTTCACATTAGCACAGCTGACCAGGATGGCAACCTAGGGACTTCCCACACCCTTAACTAGCTAGGAAGGAGTCAAGGGCACGCCAACTCAGGCTCCACTGAGTTTTCTCCCACAGATCAGTTACTATACAGCCACGTAGTTTAGAGTCTAATAATTCATTTTTACCTGCAATATTTTTGTGATATTACTGAGTTTGCTTCTTTTACAAGCTCCACAATTTAGTTTTAAAGAAAACTGGATAAAATACAATTGAACAGAATATGAAAAGGAATTAGTTTCCCAGTTGAAATAATGAATCTAGTGCAATGGTCATCAGTACCCTCTAAAAATATTATTCAAAGGTTATCATGATGGATTAGACCCATGACAACTTCTGTATACTCTCACCAAAGAGCATCAGTGAATAATGCACCAGGTCTAGAGCCTAGTCACAGCCAAATAGGAAGAAAAGTCCAAGTCAACAGATACCTGTGACTTGGGAACATGGGAAACTATAGAACAGAGGAGCCCAATTCGCCCCAAGATGCACCGCACAGAAAAGTAAGAGGAGCTACCAGGAATTGCAGATTTAGGATGACTAAAGAGACTGCTAGATAGGCTGGCAAGATGGCTCACCAGAGAAAGGTGCTTGTAATGCAAGCCTGGAAACCTGAATTCAATCCCTGGAACCCACATGAATGTGGAAGGAGAGAAGTGACCCCACAAAGTTGTTCTGACCTACACACACACACACACACACACACACACACACTAATAATAACAAATAAAATAAAAAAGAGAACTCTTAGTCAAATGAAAAGTGTGGGTTTTCTTTGGATCCTGATTTAAGCAAAACATCTAATCAAAACATTTATGAGGTAATCAGTGATGTAAACGTGACCTTAAGGAATCATTTTGATCTTTAAAATTATTTTTATTTTTTACATGTTAGTGTTTTGCCCATGTCTTGCAAAGCCCACAGAGGCCAGAAGAGGGTGTCAGAACCCCTAGAACTAGAGTTACAGATGACTTTTAGCTGCCATGTGTGTCGGGAGCCATTTTGTTGTTTACACCCAAAACCTAAGAGGAGATATGCTTTTAGCAAAAGGATGAGGTATGAACAGTTCCATGACCTTTGGGAGAGGATGTAGGTTTTACAAGATAACACTTGTTGTTTTGAGCAAATGTTAGCATTGTCTCTAATTTGACTTCCTGCCTGAATTCCTATGCTCTGGATAGGTATATAAATACACTGAGCAAAATAAAGCTGGGGCCTCAGTATTGACTGACAGCTCTCCCGAGTCTATTCTCTCTCTCTCTCTTCATTTCTTAATCCCCACTCCCCCCTTCAGGTATGGTCCTATTCTGCTGGAGGGCTCCGGCAAATGGCACCTGAACAGGGACCTGAAGACTGGGGATCAAGTGAAGGACACTGCAGGATGACTGAGCTCAAGTAAAGAATAACGGATGTGGTGAGTAACTACTGGGAGTAAGAATGGGTCAGGGCAAGCAGGTGACCTGCCAGCTCTTTGTTTCTTTCTTTCACCTGTAATCACTCTACCTTCTTTTGTACTTCCTTCTTTCTTCTCTCATTCTCTTCCTTTTCTTAATTGTTTCATTGTTTCTTTCTTACCTAATGTGGTGACCTAATGGAATGATAAGGATAAGATTTTTCCTAGCACTGGCAGCAGGAAGTGTGTTCATTAGATGTCTCTTGATGGAAGTTTTGGGATCTAGTGATGTTACTTCTCAGACTTATTTTAGAAAGAAACGACCAGATTCAGAGTAAATAACTCTTTTTGTTATAAGGTCCCATTTTTGGGAGGGAGAAGAAACTCTCTTAACGTATGTGCTGTTATTCATGTAAGAAGATTTCAGAACAAGATATGCAGGTTTTGTTTATGGGGAAAAAGCATTCTTAGAATATTGATCATCATAATTAAATTTTTCCTGAAGGATTCCTAGCTTCCAGTTACATGAGTTATTTCCATGATGTGTGTTATTGGCAGAATGAGTGCTCAGTGTAGCATATGTAGCACAGGGTGGCTTTCTTTGTCCTAGCCTGCAATGGTTTTCTTTATTATTACTCTATGAAGTCTATTCATCTTTTTAGTCTTAGTTGCATCTGGCTACCTCAGGGGAAGGATCAGGTAAATGGCATTTCTCCTCCTCAGACTTCATGTTCGAGGGGTTGGAGTAGGACAGCAGCAGCTCTGTAATTTTTTTGGACTTCATAGAAAAAGTCTGTCCTTGGTTCCCTGAAGTAGGGACTGTAAATTTAAAAAAATGGAAGAGAGCAGGAGAAAAATTTCAGGATTATTATGATGTTCATGAACCAAGTAAGGTCCCAGTGGATACCTTTAGTTTGTGGGTTTTAATCACAGATAGTTTAGATCCTCAACGAGATAGAAAAGGTACAAAAAAAAAAAAAAAAAAAAAGCAGTGAATGGGATTGAGCCAAAAGCAGCTCAAGCAGAGGAGGAAAGTGAAACTAAAGCTCGAGGAGCCAGCTTTTTAGGTTTTTGTAAAACCTAAAATCAAGCAGCTATTCAAGAGTGAGCCATTAGATCCCAAAGCAAAAGAGGAGAGAGAGGAGGAAACTGTAGGTATCAGAGAGAGGAGGATTTTCCACCATTTATTGCCCAGCAAAGCCTGAGGCTGAGCCAAAGGGAGAATATTTAGAAGAAATGTGGCATTTTACAGGGCATAGTTGAATCTCTTATCTTTACAAATGCATCATCCTACCACAGCTCATGGTCATGCAGGCTAGAGTCTCCAACATCAAAGAACCGTGGTCACAGACTTTTGTTAATTACTCTGGGTTTTCGGTTCCTTAATTACCAGGTGAATCTCAAAGATTCCACCAGCTCCTAAGGCGCCTTGCTTTCCACAGCAATTACTAAATAGGATTTCAGCCTTTTTTCACTTTGCAGTTTGCTGGGTTGAGGATATAGCTCACCAGTAGGGTGCTTGCCTAGCATACATAAGGCTGTGAGTTCAGTTCTCACCTACATTTCCCATGCATAGCTTTGAATAATGCAAGCACAACTGATCTTTTCCCAATCAGACAGTTGCGTCCTGTCCTAACAGCACCTGGTATTAGCTGTACTATTGTGTTTTGCTACTCAGCAGAGGTGATGGCAACAGAAATAGAACAGGTGTTTTAATTCCTGCTGGTAGTTACTGAACTCAACAGCTCTTCTGTACCATGTAAACTCTGAGTTAAAGAGAAACAAATGCTTCTGTCTCTCTCTCTCTCTCTCTGTGTGTGTGTGTGTGTGTGTAAATTATATTGATAACACTGAGAGGTTGACTCTGGAGCTGGGATTGGCCATCTTGCTTCAAACTCAAGCCTGTTGTCTCAGGATGTTCTTCAAGACTTATGCAGGCTCAGGCTGGCCACCTGGCCCTGTGACAAACAAAAAGGAGAACAAAACAGCCTCAGAGTAAGAACATTGTGCTGCTGAGAATAACTAAAGGATAAACTAATTTCAACAAAGGTTGTTATTCATCTTATGGTGTAAAATGTTTATTAAAAAGGTAGCTCCTAGAATTCTCTATTTTCTCACACCAATGTTAAGTCCCTAATACAATTAACAACAGCAACCTCAGCCTAAAATTCCTCAGTAATTCTACTAAAGATTGTAAACTTCAAATTGATAATGTGTTCCCAGGAAGCTGTTTTGGGTATGCACAACCAGGACATCAAGTGAAACAATGTCAAAATAAACAAAGTGCCAACGCTCCTAAAAAGGAGCCAGGCTTGTGTCTCAGATGTAAATGGGGAAAGCATTAGGCCAATGAATCTAGATCAAAGCAAGATCCCTTTCAGCAGGGAAACGGGAGGAGGGGCCAGCCCCAGGACCCACAACAATGTTGTGGGGTACTACAGAGTTTTGTCCCTCAGCAAGGAAATCCATTCAGGACCTCTTCAGGGCAACCCCAGACAGCGCAGGACTGGGCCTCAGTTCCTCCACCTACATAGCATTAACCATGGAGATGGGAATCCAAGCTCTTCCCACAGGGGTTTATGGTCCTTTGCCCGAGGGGATGATAGGACTATTGCTAGGAAGAAGCAGTGCTACTATGAAACGGATTATGGTAGCCCCAGGAATACTTGATGCAGATTTTGAAGGAGAGATAAAGATCATGACTCTTTTTCCTGTGGAATATAAGTAATTAAGGAAGGTCAAAGACCTGCTCAGTTAGCATTACTCCCTCAGGTTACTACAAAGAATACAGTAAAGAACCCTAGAAGAGGTAATGCAGGGTTTGGGTCTTCAGATGCTTATTGGACACAGGCTATAGATGCCAAAAGGCCTGAACTAACATTGTTCATCAGTGGGAAAAAAATTTTCAAGGCTTATTAGATACTGGAGCTGACCTTTCAGTGCTCACTGCTGATCAGTGGCTCTCGCATTGGCCAAAACAGTCATCTATGACATAGTTACAAGGAATCTATCAAAGTAAGAGTCCAGAGCAGAGTAGTAATATACTAATTTGGAGAGATGATGAAGGACATGAGGGAAATTTTCAATCATACATCATTCCAGGACTGCCAGTTAATCTGTGGGGGAGAGACATGATGAGCCACATGGGAGTATACTTTATAGTCCCAGTAATGTAGTTACTAATCAAATGCTCAAATGCTCAATCAGGGACTTTTGCCAGATCAGGGATTGGGAAAGAATAGTCAGGGATGGCAAATGCTGTTGTTACCTGTTTCTAGGCCTCACTTAATAATTGCTACAGGAGAATTGAAGCCTCTCTTTGGCATTTTAAAAGGTGATCCAGATCCTAAATGGGCCAGAAGCTTGACAGAGGAGGCCAAAAAGGCATTGTCTCAGGTAGAACAAGCTATTGAGAATCAGCAAATACCATATATAGATTATACCCAGGGATGGGCAGCATATATTTTAGCTACCATTCATACTCCAACTGCTGTTTTATGGCAGGAAAGACCTTTACTATGGTTGCATTTACTTGTATCACCTGCTAGAGGGCTGACCCCTTATTACGAGACTGTGGCATGTTTAGTTCAAATGGCTCAGGCTGAATCTCAAAAATATTTTGGAAAAGAACCTACTATAACAGGACTTCCATTTACAAAACTACAGATAGACTGGTTATTTCAAAATGTGGATTCCTGGGCCATAGCTTTGCCCATTATTCTGGCATTATATATAATCATTTCCAAAAATTATGAAACAGGAGCCTATTAAGGATGCTTCAGTGATATTTACAGATGGGTCTTCTAATGGTAGGGTCTAATGGTAGGGCTACTTATGTGCTACAAGGGCAATCCTATGTTTTTCAAACTTCTCTGGCCTTGGCTGAAGTAGTAGAACTTCGGGCTGTAGCTGCTGTATTTCACCTTATGATCTCTGCTCCTTTTAACTTGTATACTGATAGTCATTATATTTCTAGAGTCTTACAGGTGCTTGAAACTGTGTCTTACATCGAAACAACTAACACTCAAGTTAAGGAATTATTTGGTTAGATACAAAGGTGTTTATATGCCTGTTCTCATCCCTGTTTTGTAGGGCATATTAGAGCTCATTCAGAGCTCCCAGGTCCTTTGGCTTTATGGAATGATTTAGCAGATAAGGCCACGTGTCTCATAGATTTATCTCAATTGGAATTTGCACAAAAATCTCATGCTCTTCATCACCAAAACAGCCAAAGTTTATGAAAAGAGAGGCTGCCAGACAATTATTTGACAATGTCACTCCTGTCCTAAACATCATTCGGTGCCCAAATATGGAGTAAACGCTAGGGAATTAAAGCCTAATCAATTATGGTAAATGGATGTAACTCACATCCCTGAGTTTGGAAAGCTAAAATATGTTCATGTGTCCATTGATACTTATTCAGGATTTCTTATGGCTGCCACTCAAACTGGAGAAGCTACTAAACATGTAATAGCACACTGCATTAAATGTTTTGCTGTAGCTGGCTTACCATCTATCATAAAAACAGACAATGGCACAGGCTACGTTAGTCAAACTTTCCAACACGTCTGTGTTCAGTTATCCATTGCACATAAAACAGGCCTACCATACAACCCTCAGGGGCAAGGGATTGTTGAACGTGCCCATGGAGCTTTAAAAAAATCAATTACAAAAAATAAAAAAGGGCGAGGTATACCTCAGATCTCCACAGAACTCTTTGAATCATGCTCTTTTTGTTTTTTATTTTTTAAATGTGGATGCTCTTGGTCTTTCTGTTGCAGATAGGTTGTGGTATCCCAAGACATTGGATACCTATGCACAAGTGAGATGGAAGGATCCGATTGATAGGAAATGGCATGGCCCAGACCCGGTACTAATATGGGGAAGAGGGCATGTTTGTGTTTTTTCCACAGGACGCTGAGAATGCCTGGTGGCTGCCAGAAAGGCTGGTCCTGTTCTCAGGGAGGGAATGAGGGAAGAGTGACACGGCTGTTGCTGTTGCTGTGGAATCAGTTCCTGATGACACACGGAGAGCTGTATTGGGCTCATGTGCTGGATCCACCAATCCTGCATCCTGCAGTATGGGACAGGAGAGAGATTGTGGTGGTAATGAATGACACTCGGCTGTTAGATCAGTCAGCAATGGGTCACATGAGAATGCATCAAGCATCAGGGTTTAATTACTCTGATTCAGGAAGAGGTTTGCTTATATGTTTTTTTAAAACTCTTCTTGAGGTGGGTGTGGAACAGCTAAGCAATGTTAGGACAGGCTGTGTTAGTGGTGCATGCATCTGGCTGCCACAGCCAGAAGTGGAGTCCAAGACAGGCATCCCTCCTCAAGTGCTTCCCTCGTGCGGAATAGATCATAGCTGTAACAACAAAACCACACCCTGGAGAAAGTGTTATGCAGAAAAGTTTTTTCAAAATAACGTGTCTGGGACAAACAGATATGTTATTGACTGGTCTAGTAAGCAAGACAATAAATAGCCAGAACAACACTCAGGAATGGGAAAAAGGACTGGCTGCAGAACTTTGGTGGTCGGACACGGACTTTCAGCAAACATTAGCATGAAAACTTACAGCAGCGATGGATAAGATCAAGCCTTAGGGGGTCACTTCTGGCATGGAGGACCAGTGATTGCCTGTGTAAATCCACCTTATGTACTTTTGGTTGAGTCTTTACATCTTTCTGTGAGTCAGTCTATATTTATTGTTGCTTGTACTAACTGCAATTCGACAAATTGTATCTCCAAAGTTCCTTCGAAGAATACACAAGGTATGGTCATTCACCACCTTCTTTTGTTATGATTCCTGTTAATATCACAGGACCTTGGTATGTTGACCAGGGTCTTCAGGTATTGGTAGAGATGAGAAACCCCTTAAGTAGAACAAAAAGCATGGGAGGGTTGGTCATTGCAGGAGTCACAGCCCTAATCACTCTTAGAGCTACTGCCACCACTGCAGCAGTGACGCTAAAGTAAGAATTGCAAACTGCTCATTAGGTAAATAGCTTATCTAGAAATGTTACAATGGCTTTAGGAACACAAGAAAATATTGATTCAAAACTGGAACAAAAATTGAATGCGTCATATGACATAGTGAAGTTTTTAGGAGAGACAAGGTCCAAAAGTTGGAGATCATTTGGAATGTCATGCTGAGCACCAGTAAATTTGTGTTATGTCTAAAACTTTTAATAATAGTCAACATGGAAGGGATAGAGTCAAGAGACATTTACAAGGTGTGTGGCACAGCACGAATTTGTCTTTAGATTTAATTCAATTACATAAGGAAATCTTGAACCTACAAGATGCTGAGCTACTTAAGTTTGATGCTGCAAAGACAGGAAAGCTTATCCTAGAAAAATTGAGAGCTTCTTTACTGTCATGGTCTTCTTTTACCTCCTGGATTTGAGTCTTTCCAAACTACTTGCTTGCTCCCTCTGTTGGCAAGGTATGTTAATAGCTCGTTCTGGAACCTCAGAGCTGAGGTACATAGTGTTTGGCTCTGATCCCTACCATAGGTGGGGACCCCATTTGCAGAGGCTGATAATCAGAGATGGGTAAGATTCTGTCAAGTTGGGCCAACCTAAGACAGGGCATGAATCAATGGGATTCATGTACCAATGATGGGTAAGGCCTGTGCTTTGGACAGAACAACCTAAGACAGGCGCCTTAGTCCAGGGGGTTTTGGCAATTAAAAACTAGAAAAGGGAGAACTGTCGGGAGTCATTTTGTTGTTTACAAGCTCTCCTTCCTGCCAGGAGCCATTTTGTTGTTAAGGAGCTCTCCTTCCTGCCTTCCCGCCTGGGAGCCATTTTGTTGTTTATGCCCAAAATGTAAGAGGAGATATGTTTTTAGCACAAGGATGAGGTCTGAACAGTTCCATGACCTTTGGGAGAGGATGTAGGTTTTACAAGATAACACTTGTTGTTTTGAGCAAATGTCAGCATTGTCTCTAATTTGACTTCCTGCCTGAATTCCTATGTTCTGGATAGGCGTATAAATACATTGAGCAAAATAAAGTTGGGACCTCAGTATTGACTGACAGCTCTCCCGAGTCTATTTTCTCTCCCTCTCTTCATTTCTTAATCCTCACTCCCCCCTTCAGGTATGGTTCAATTCTGCCAGCGGGCTTTGGCACATGTGGGTACTTTGAATTGAACTGGGTCCTCTGGAGAATGGCAAGTGTTCTTAACCACTGAGCCATCTCCCCAGCCCCTAAGGAATCATTTTTAAAAACAGCAATAATTATGTTGAATTCTTGTTTCAAAAAACAGTTCTTGAGTTTTAGAAATATATACTAAAATTACAAAAAATGATATTATATGAAGAACTTCCTTCAAAAAGTCTTAGAACTGGGTATGATGGTGGTCACCTTTAATCACAGCACTCAGAAGGCAGAGGCAGTCAGATTCCTGTGATATCGAGGTCAGCCTGGTGGACAAAGTGAGTTCCAGATCAGCTGTGGCTGTAGGGAGACCGTCTCAGCCTTCTGAGTAGCTGGGATTACAGGTCTGTGCCACCAGGACTAGTATAAAAAGACCTGTTTTTAACTCATTGGCTCATGAACGTACTGTATTATTTTTAGACTATTCCTCTTTTTAAAATTCTGTAAAAGTTTCAGAAGCTCAGCAATCTGTTGAGAATCTGCCTTCCTTTTTACAGAGCAGTGGAAAAATCCCAACGAAACAATTTACCAACTTTCTACAAAGGTTTCTACCAATGGGAAGAAACATCTCAGTAGCAGGAGGAAACGATTGCACAACAGACTTCAATCATGGACTAATAACCTGGCTACCAAATTCTATTGTTTCACCAGCAAGAGAAAAAGCAGGGGAGTTGACACCCATCAGTTCCTGCAGTGACAGCTTATGGTTCTCTAAAGTGAAGCCCTCACTGTTACCAAGAAGACTAAAGATGGTTGCAAATTCTCTACGTGCAAAACATACTCAGAGCTCAACTCTCGAAGAACGAGGAGGGAGCTAAGACATTTTTCTCACCTGGGAGCGTGCCTGGTAGCGGCTGCTCCCCCGGTGCTGCTCTTCTCATGCCGATGCTGGTGGTGACTTGTAGATGTCAATCTTGGTTTGGGGCCATCCTGTGAGACCCTCTAAAGTGAGGCTCATTTTGATCATGGTGGACACTTTGGGGTTTCTGGTGTGGCCCTGGTTTCTGGGCAGTTCTGATTTGACCCTCCTGGGATTCTTGAGTGATAGATTTTGCATGGCTCACAGATATGTGGTGACTTCTGGTAGCAAGTTTGCTTAGTTCCCCCTGAAACCTTACTTTCAGAACTCATCCTTCTGCCCCCACAATCTGCCTCATCACATTCTTCAGTCACTGGTCATCTGAATTGCAGGGCTCAGGGGAATACATTCAGATTTGTTTGACTTTTGAATTCTTTCATATGGAAAGTATCTTGTCTTTTGAAATGTCTTGAACAAAACCAGATATTTCAGATGACAGTCATTCTGAGTAAGCAGGAATTTTCTGGAAAATTCCCATGTCACTGTAACTCTAAGGAGGTATTATGGGTAAAATGCCTTTAGATCATTCCTCCACTTCCCTGTTCTAATTTTTGCTCCATAGATCTGTCATGTTCTTGGGAAGAGAAAGGTCTGCTCTTCCCTGGCCCCAGCTCTAGCTGGTGTGCTGCTGAAGCCCAGCCCTTCCTTCTGTTCTCCAGGAGGGATGCAGGGAAAGCTGGAAACAGTAGACTTCTGATCCTGGGACTGGTGTCTTGCCTTTCTCAGTGATTTTGCTGCGCAGTTGACCTTGACATCATCGATGTCTCCTCAGGTCTTTCTCTGGGAAACCTCCCCAATGCAGTCTCCTCAGAGGAACCTTTCTTTCTTGCTCCCCTCTCTCTTTGCCTTCTGTTCATGCTTCAGGATGGCCTCCCCTTTCTATACTGACAGAAAGTCTCGCTGCGTTTCTTCTACTATCTCTGCAGAAACAAGTGGCGCTCTCCAGTTCATGGTGTCTGCCTGCTTGACACTGCAAAATGTGGTGTACATCATGTGAGTGTGCTGGATAGCTTTATTTGTCACTTGACACACCTGGGTGGAGGGAGCCTCAACCGGGGAATTGCCTCCATTGGACGGGCCTGTGGCCTCATCTGTGGGGTATTTTCTTGATGAGTGATGTGGGAGGGTCCGGCTCACTGTGGGTGATGCCAGCTCTGGGCAGGCTGTTCTCTATTGTATAAGGAAGCTGACTGAACACAGACCAGGGGAGTAAGCCAGTAAGCAGCGTGCCTCCATGACCTGTGCTTCAGCTCCTGCCTCCAGGTTCCTGCCCTGAGTTCCCACCTTGGGCTTCCTGAGTGATAAACTGTGTGACCCAGGAGATGTAAACCAAATAAACCCTTTCCTCCCCAAGTTGGTATGGGTCAGAGTGTTCTGTCACAGCGATTGAAGACAGATAAGAAGAGTGGGGCAGGACAAGAAATCATTATGATATACAGTGAAGTGGCCTGTTTTAATTGGAGGGACATGGTTCTTGCTCTGGCATAGGGATGTAAAGACTTAAATTGCTGGTTAGTGTCCAGAGATGGAAAATAGTTTATCTGCTAAATAGAAGTGCCACACATGAAACACACAGAGGAAAATTAGTAAGCAATGAACACTGTAGAAAAAAATTATGGGACAGAGTAGATGGCTCAGTTGGCAAAGTGCTTGCTGTGTTCCTCTAGCATATGTGAAAAGCCAGAAGTGGCAAGGGGCCACCTGTAATTGCAGCACCAGCAGGCAGAGACTGGTGGGCTGACCAGTTAGCCGAGCTGAATCAGTGAGCTCCAAGTTCAATGAAATTACTGTCTCAAAAAGTAGGGTGGAGAAGGGTTAAGGACTTCTAGCCTACACGCACACATATACACAGACATGTACATACACACATATACACAGACATGTACATACACACATATATATGTACATACACATAGACACATACACACAGACATATATACATACACACATACACATATAAACACATATACACATATACACAGACATGTACATGCACACATATATATGTACATACACATACACATAGACACATATACACAGACATATATACATACACACATATACACAGACATGTACATACACACATATACACAGACATGTACATACACACATATATACGTACATACACATAGACACATACACATAGACACATACACACAGACATATATACATACACATATATACACATATACACATACACACATAGACATACACATATACACACATGTACACACACAAATAGACAGAGATATGCCGGGGACCAAGTGACCTCTGTCTTGCCTTTCTGCAAATGTAACATCTTGTGACTCGGTGCAAAGAATCCTGACACTTGTTGACACCAATTGTTTTAACCTGGAGTCTCTTAAGTGCCTTTTAGAGTTTCTTATTGTCTAAACAGACAAGTTCCCCCACCTGTAGCTGCCCTTGGCTACACATGCCTTTGGCTCCTGGATCTTCCAGTGATTTGTCTCTTAGCAACCCTAGTCCACCACACCCCACCTAGCCCCTTGCAGCTGCAGTATATAAGAGCTCTGTAAAGAACAAAGATTTGTCAATTTGATCAGAGAAACTGTCTTGTCGGCCCTCCATGTTCCTTTTGTTCCCGTTCATTCCAGGTTTCTGAGGACTCGTGCTCCTGTTGATGCCCTGCCAGCTGGGGCACAGATATATACACATACACACATACACACACATATACATATACACATATACACATACACACATATACATACACACATATGCAAAGACATACATATACATGTGTATACATAAACATACATACATACATACACATACACACATATACACATACAGACACACATACATGGAAATAATTTGGCTGGAAGAAACTTTAGAAGTCATAAAAATCAATGACTTGTGGCCTTTTAGAGACTTTTTTGGAATTCTGATACACTAATATTGTGGAGGATCAGAGTAGGACTCTCAGAAGGCTGTAAATCCCCATAATCAACACCCTGATCTGGAATGTATACATGATGTCTGCCTAGGGTTAAAAGTGACATTTCCAGAGAGCCCCAGCTTGCCCAGTGGCTGTCCTCTGAAAGACCTGGTTTTGATCCAGAAATTTCAGAGACAAGATACTTTTGCATAGTACTTGAAAGCCAAACAAATTCAGAATGTATCTCTTGAGCTGGGGTGTACTGTGAGAGCCCTATTCAGAGGCAGTCGCAGTGCTCACGATGGCCAAACAAAAGGGTTTGGAATATTTGCAAGGCAAGTCAAAGCATAAGAGACAGTTCAACAAAACTACTCCGATTTTGCTCTGAGTGTCTTTCTGTTACCAACAGGAGCATAGGAATGAGACGGGTGGTTGTTTTGCTGAAAATATTTGCTTTCAGTTTAGTTCTGAAACTAAGAGAGAGGTTAATTTTTTAAAGTACATGGAACAAGTCTTAAAACTCATGGAAGGGAAATATTAAAATTTTTTTTTTCTGGTAACAGGATGAAGCTCTCTATAACACCTACAGTAAGCAAATTACATGTGTGAAGGAAGAAAGTAAATGACCATTTGAAGCATAATCTTAGACTTAGTGTGCTGTTTTAAGACCATAAGCTTTGGAGTCAAATAAGATGACTTCACCTCGTGCAACCCTGTGCACTGAACTCTTGAGCGCTCCTGTGAAACGGGGACAGAGTTACATGTAGAGTAAGCCAGAGATCCGTTCAATGTGCCTCAAACGTGGCCTGTCACATAGAGACTCAAAGAGTGTGAGGGAAGGAGAAAATACCAATGGCCTCAAAAGAGAGCGGGTGACGTTTCCATGTAAAAATAAAATATACTGGTGTGCTAACTCTGTTTTTATCGCTGCTGTGGCCAATTCCTGACAGTAGCAACTGAGAAAAGGAAGTGAGATGAAACTGTGACTCCAGTTCCATCGGATCCCCTGGAACTGGAGTCACAGACAGTTGTTAGCCACCACGTGGGTACTGGGAATTGAACTCAGGTCTTCTGTAAGAACAGCCAGTGCTCTTGATTGCTGAGCCATCTCTTCAGCCCCACACAGCTGGTTTTGTGCTGTCAACTAGAAGGGGAGAGTGTGGAGGTTTCCTACCACGTATGGATGAGAATTGGTCTTTTCAACCCTGTTTCTTCCTGTCAGCCATGGGTCCTCTCCCAGTCCCCAAACCTCAGTGGGGACTGCAGTAAAAACTCATGCTGGAGATAATGGAGCAGGGAGAGTCCCTGCTTTGAGCACAAGCACAGCAGAGAGAACTGTTGGAGACAACCCCTCCCCAGGAGTGAGACCGTCTCCCTGCATCCCCCTTCTCCATCAGCCGTTTCTCTTGCATTTTCAAAATACATGTGCCTCTTGGGGAATCCTGATTTTTTTCCCATGTTTTTGAGACAGGATCCTACTCTGTAGCCCAGGCTGGTCTCCAACTCACAATAATTCCTCAGCCCAGACTGGGATTGCAGGTATGAATTACCATGCTCAATAATTCTAAATTTAATGATAAGCTCCTAGCCTGGAGGTCAAAGACCGAAAGCAAAGAGACCCTACTAGGATTTCAGGGAAATGTATAACTTAGAACCCTGGTGCTTCTGGGCAGAGTCGAATAGCAGGTCTGCTGGAAAGTACCTTCCAAAAGCACAGGAAGTGAGGTTGCAGGTTTGAGACACTGGATACAAGGCACCCTGTGATCTCTGAGATTCGAGACAAAAGAGGTGGGCTCTGCACATGCTGTAGTCATGATCCTGGAGGAGTCTGTACTCTGCAGGGCAAGGAGGGTGAGCTGAGGTTGCTTCTGGTGGAGGAGATGCAGCAGTGTCCAGAAAGCCTAAGGCAGCTGGTGTTCACACAGCAGAGTAGACAGGGCTCCCTGGAGGAGAGCTCTCCTTGGCTCCTTGGAGACTTGTGCAGTGAGGAAGCGGGCCAGGAAAGAACCCTTCAAAGGACAAGGAGGAGGAAGGGCTGTTCAGCAGGGCTGGGAACAAAGCCTGCTTCCAGCAATCTGCTTGGAAAAAGACTCACAGGGCACTCAGCAACCTGCTCAGATGTTTCAATAGCAAGGAGTTATTACCTGGCCTGGGCACCGCTTCAGCATGCCTCACAAATCATGAAAGACCCAGAAACAGAAAAGTGTTTCAACCAACTTTACTGCAAAGTGGAACAAAGCCCAGGGAAATTGATAAGAATCCAGAATTTTCCATCACCCAGCAAGGTAACTTTCACAACGTCTGGCATCCAATCAGAGGCAACCAGCTATGCTAAGGAAGAAGACAGAAAAATCAGCTACTTTGTACAACACAGAAAAATCAGCTACTTTGTACAACACAGAAAAATCAGCTACTTTGAACCAGCTCAGAACTGGCCCGGGTGCTGGAATTAGCTGTCAACTTGGGATAAAAATCTGCAGAGGGATTTCCAACGCAGGATTTATCTGCGAATGATCCACATGAGGTTGAACTGTAATTCAGCACACGGACCAGGGCAGACTTCCGTGCTCACAAAACAAAGAAACAGTGTCTGGAGGACAAAGAGGTTAGGGGATAATTCGAAAGATGTTCACTGGCGCTGGCTGGTCTTACATGAGCTCAGTTGTTGCTAGGCAGGACTTGAAATCTTGGGGTTCCACTTAGGCCCAGTAACCAGATTGGGGGTGCTATCTGGGTTTTGAAACAGGAGAAAGCACCCCCAAATGTTCTTCTCAGGGCTCCCTGAGTCTGGTTGGGTGTGAGATTTTGTATTCTCAGCTTTCATAAAGCAGGGAAAAACATTGAAAGCCATTGTCAAAACTGAATATTGTGCTGAATGTTGCAAACTGTGGATGGCAGACAGCAGGAAAAGCAGTTCTCGAACTACCAGGGACTCAGAGCTCTCCCAGTAAGTGATAAAAGGCAAAATACGAAAAGCACACATCACTGGTGTGGCGGCTCATCCCAGCATTTGGGAGATGGAGGCAGGAGGATTACTATGAATGTGAAGCAGCTTGGACCACAAAGTGAGACCCCCTGTCTCAAAACCAAGAGCAAAACCAAACTCAAGAGTAAGATTTTATTTATTTGACATTCTCAGACAGGTGTAGAGATCAGTGGTTGTTTTCGGACTGTGGGAATCACAGGGGAGAAGAACACAAGGGAGGTGGAGGGAATGAGGGGTGCAAGTCACAGGAGTGTCTGCAGTTGCAACAAGGGATTGCACTGGACACCTCACAGAATAAAAATTCGTGTTAGCATTTCACTAACCAAGCAAGAAAATAGCATTTCATGTGAAGCAAATCCAACAGCAGTGAGGTGCGCATGAAAGCTCAGTCAGTACCTTAGGGAGGCATGCACACAAGCAGCCCCACAGCCAGGGACGGCAAACGAATGGTAACATGATAAGAAGGTGCAGTAATGCCAAATCTGTGACGGTATTCTGACACCTCGATCACATACCCTGCTAATGCAGGACGGTGTTGACTAGGAGTGACCACTTCAGGAAATATTCTCTTATCTGTGCCATGAAATGCCACTTCTAGGAATATTTTGTAAAAAAAAAAATCAATCTTTCTCATTAGAAACACATGGATCTTGTTCATAAAAGCCCCTGAATGTGTATGAGATCACAGGTAAGCAGTGGCATTTGACCCATTCATCAGAAATGGGATTTAGTGAATGTTAGTCATATAAATAACAGATGAATCTCAGGGGTGTAACACTGATTGAGAAAAGCTGGTCTCTAAAGAATACCTACATAATGAGTCACTCTGTCTATCATCTATCTATCATCTATCTATCTATCTATCTATCTATCTATCTATCATCTTCTGTATATATCTAGGAGTCTATTTAGCTATATATATCTATGTATCTACGAATCTATATCTATCATCTATGTATCTATCTATCTACCTACCTACCTATCATCTTTCTTCTATCATCTGTCATTATCTATCTATCTATCTATCTATCTATCTATCTATCTATCATCTATCTATCTATCTCTATCTCGCTATGTCTCTTATCCATCTAAAAACATTCAAAACTAAACTTACTGCATTTAGAGGCACAAAAGAATGGTAACGTGATAAGAAGGTGCAACAATGAACAGAATTCTAAGCCATGGAATTAGAGAAGGGACAAAAGGCCAAGTGTTTGTTGTCTCTTCCTTCCTTCCCTCCGTTTCTTCCTTCCCTCCCCTCTACCTGCTCCTCCCTCTCTTCATCCTCCTCCTCCTCCCCATCCTCCTTCTCCTTCACCCTGCTTTCCTTTGTTCTCTCCCCCCCCCCGTACCCCCAGGCTCTTCACAAGTAGTCCAGCTGACCTTGAAGTCATGATCTTCCTGTTTCCATCTTCCTAATACTATTGCTACTCTTTAAACTTTATATATGGTCTGCTCAAATTTTTTCTTGTCTGCTTAATGTTTCACATAAAATTTAGTTTAAAAAAACCAGAAAAATAATACAGAAAGGTTATAAGGTAAAATACTGTACAAGTAATTTTAAAAATTATCAATGATGACCTAAAAGTCTTTATAAAACTCAATTATACATCTGCCTTTTAAAAAATGTGGAACTTACTCCTGCAGAATAAGATTACCATGTCATAAAGGAAGACCAGAAAAGCCATGTGAGTAATGCTGTTTATGAAGTGATACTTGGGGTAAATGTCGAAGTGTTAGGAAAGTGCTGCTCCTTCCCAGCTCCTAATTAGCAGAGTGCCTGTGGTGGCGAGGTGCTGGGGTATGAAGGTCCTGTCATCTCTGTGAAGATGTGCATTCCGTAAAGATGTGCCCATTACACGTAGTAGTTCATTATGCACAGTGGAATTCATCTTCCCTGCAGAACATTCCAGCGTCATCAGAAGGGCACATGCTTTCTAGAGGGAAACTCAACACAGGTCCCATTTATGAAAACTTAATATTCAAGTTGAAAATGTTATTCTACCACTTCTGAAGACTGGTGTCTCCCCAGTGCATTAGTGTCCTTGCACATGACAGTGGTTCCTGGAAGAAATGACCTGAATCTGAAGGATTAGTTGCCTATGAAAGGAGGTAAATTTCATTCTGACTGTTTAGTCTGTGCAAGACCAACATTATGCACAGCTCTACTAGACTCAGGCATCCAGGTCTGACTGAGTATTGTCTTATAAGGAAGAGAAAAACCAGATTATATTCTGTTTTTTTTCTAAGGCTGCTCCATAGAAACACACAAATGCAAGGACTGGGGATATGGCTCAGTCGGTAGGGTGCTTGCCTAGCATATCTGAGGCCCTGGATTCCATCTCTGTCACCATATAAACTGGGCTGGAGACATACACCTATAACCCCAGCACTTGGAGGTGGAAGCAGCAGGCTCATGAGTTCAAGTCAGCTATATAACAAATTTAAGATCAGCTCTGGATACAGGAGACCTTGTAAGAAAGAAAGAAAGGAAGAAAGAAAGAAAGAAAGACAGGAAAGCAAGCAAGAAAAGACACACAGAGTATAGGCTCAGGGAATCTCCTAAGCTTCAAGCCTAAGTAAGCTGCTGCCTGGACTGGGAGGCTTTGAGGGAATGATGGAAAGAATGTGGGAGTTACGGACCCCGGGGCATGAACAGCTTGCAATGCCAAATTGGTCAGATTTTGGCCCTCAGCTCTGTCTGGTCACTAGATGCTTTAAAAAAATATTTACTATAGTTCAAAAACAACATAAAACTTCTTTCTGAGACAATCAGGCTAAACACAGCATCAACTGTGAGTGACTGGACCGCCATACTTATGACTTCATCTACAGACAGTTCCCTCTCACCTGCTGGTCCTGATTCTGTCAGAGGAAGGGATGAGGCCCAAAACAAGAACAAGTAAATAAGTGTGTGCTTCCCCTGGCCCCCCAAAACCTGGATCTGAGCTTTTTCATTGCCTTGGCCAAATACCTAGGGACAGCTTTAGGAGGAAGGGTTTATTCTGGCTCACAGTTGGAAGGGTTACAGTCCATCAAGTCAGGGCAGGTGTGGAAGAGCAGAGTGGCTGGTCATGTGGCATTCTGGTCAGGAAGTAAGACTGGGTTAAGAAAGCTTAAGGCCACTCCCCAGGGACTCCTTTCCACCAATGAGGTCATGCCTCCTGCTGGAGACATTTCACCTTTGGCTCACATGACCACTGCAGTTGGGACCCTCACTCTCTCTGCACATGCTACAGACTGTGAGGAGTTCTGAAACCATTTCATGCTTTTAGTCCTCAAAATCCTAAAGCCCTCATTCTGTGTAAGTGGTGGCATACTAACGTAGTGGCCGCAGGTGATGCTGAAATCATCGCTGTCAATAGCACATGAAGAAACTCCCTTGGGGTAGATATGAAAAGGGTTAGAAACCAGGTCACTTAAGGAGATATCCTCCATGAAGAGATGTTTAAAAAGAGAAAGCTTGTTCTTACTGAGAACTAAATGTAGACTTAGAAGATTAACCTTTTCCAAACCTACTTACTGTGTGGTTAGTACCGACTGTATTATGGACACTCAGGTGGGTAAAATGATAATGAGACAGCTAGCAAAGGTCGCCACCTTCTAGCATTCTCATGGAGCTGCTGGGATGTAATGTTGCTGCTGATTCCCATCAGGTGTAGATCATGGTTAAATGCCGCCAAAAGGTACAACATGTCAAGATAGAGGGAAGAGCCCCTAATTCACGTCACAGGAGCTCGGTGAAATCTGCCACCTTGTTTACTAAGCATGTGCTACTGCATTGTGGGAACAAAACAGAGGGAGGGAAGATCAGCACCGAGTCCCCCATGTTGAGTGTTTGCCATTGTACATGAAGCCAGTGACTGCAGTGAATCAGAAGCCACAGGCTGTGGTAGAAAGTTTGGGACTCTGGGGAGTGAGACAAAGAAACTAGGGGTGAAGCAGATCTTGTCATTTGTCGAGTTTTGTTCAAATTCAAAGCTTTAAGCACAGTATTGCCTGGCTACACAGAGTTAAATGGCTTCTAGTCCAGAGGAAAACCTGGTAAGAGGAGTTAGCTCTCCTTTGTCTAGTTTGCTGCCGGGGAGGGAGTCATCATGGTCTTACCCAGCGGCAGACCTTGTAAGCTACGGACTGTCCTGCTGCCAAGATGTGCCCACCAGGGCAAGCGTGGCGTGGCAGTTATGGGGTGACCAAGCACTTTATGGCTGGACTTGAGGCCCCATTCCATGAAGGGAAATGCTGTGCATAAAACTGCCAGCCTTGTCAAAAGCCTTTGCAGGGGAACTTACTACTGATGTTTTGCTAAATGGATGTTGTCAAACTATCCTCTAAATATTTATATTTATAGCTATAGATTACTGCTACTCTCAGCCATGGTCAGAGAAGCTTCTTTTGGCACTGTAATGTGAGTTAGGGGCTCTTCCTAATCAACAAAGTGACACTGGAGCCAGACTCAAGGGTTCCTACTGACTTCACCATCTGCCACAGGACCTTGATCAACTTATTGAACCTTTGAGTTAGTTTTTAGAATGTTTATTTTTATTTTGTGTATATTGGTATGTGCACCATGTGCATGCAGGTCCCCTGAGGGACTGGAAGAGGGCATCAGATCCCCTGGGACTGGATTTATGGCAGTTGTGGGTTGCCTGATGTGGGTGCTGCAAGCTGAACTCAGGTCCTCTGTGAGATCTGCAGCCACCTCTCCAGCTTTGGTTGGTGTTTAACAAACCTAGGAAACAGCAGCACCCAAACACACGCATTCTGGCGGGGAGTGAATGAGTATGTGCAGGAAAGGCGTGTTTGGCATAGATCATCATGCTCTAAAGCTGAGCAGACATCACCTCAGAGCTTCAGTTTCAGGGATATGGAGAGGAGCTGGCAATAAGCCATGACAGCACCAGTTAACCGTAGCCTCAGCGAGGCTTAGTCACCTGAGAAGGGTCTCAGCTGGGGTTTTCCCAGATCAGATTAGCCTGTGGACATGATTATCTTGATTGCTAACTGACATGGGAGGTCCCAGCTCACTGTGGGGGACGCCATTCCCTACGTCAGTGTCCTTGGCTCTATCAGGAAGCTAGCTGAGCATGAGCCTGCGGGAGCAAGTAAGCAGACTCCTCCATGGTCTCTGGTTCAAGTGCCTGCTGGAGTGCTGGTGTTCCTGCCCTAACTTCCCTCAGAGATAACTGTGACCGGGAGTGGGACCCAAACAGAAGCTTCCACCCCTAGAAGCTCATGGTCAGCATTTTATCACAGCAGCAGACAGGAAACCAGAACAGTGACTCTGAACATTTGGAAGTTTGAAAGTGGTGGAGGAGCCTCTCCAGCAGCAGTGCCTTGTGTGAAATGGGAGCATTTTCCAGTTCTGTATACCTGCACAGGTCAGAAGTTACCTTTTTCCCTGTCAAGAAGCTGTGAGTCTGTATTTGTTAATAATGTTCACCAAAAGTTCAAAGTCCAGGGGAGACTAATTAGTCAGGACGGTGGGCAATGTGGTTCTGGAAAGGTGCAAAGACCATTTCTGCAAAGACCATTGGGTAGAAAAAGTTGTGCTGGTTTTAGTTAAGAGTCAGTGATGAAGGTAGTTCCCAACAGACAGACACTTTACAGTGAAAAGTGTGAGTCAATAGCCTCCTTCTACGTTAATTAGATGGATTGTGGCAATCTGTTCACAGTGCATGTTTTTATCAGAACACCACACTGGTTGCCTTATAGACATATAGTTTTATCAATTATACCTCCATAATGCTGTGGAGGGTGGAGAGCGATGGCATCAGGTCAATTTCGTGACATTATGAACTGAAAGATCAATTTTAGTGTCATCTTTTTAAAAACTATTTTTTAATTTAAATTTTATTTTTGTAAGTTCTTAATTGAATTTTTGTGTATTTCACACAAAACATCCCAATCACCTCCCCCTCTTGGGGCCCTCCCATAGCGCCCCCAATGGCATTCATACATCTGTCAAAGCCTATCTTGTCAAGCTAGTGTCTCCAGATGTCCTTCAGTGCAAGTTCATCTACTGAGGTCTAGTCAGCCCATCTGAAGTCCTTCCCCTTAAGAAGAATGGCGGTTCCTCACCCAGGGGTAATCAGCTGCCAATGATTCTTCCACTAAGATTCGGGTCTGCTGCCCGTTTCCACAGTTCTGTGCTGCGTTTTTTTCTGCTTGAGTTTGCGTGGGTCTTGTGCATGCTGACACCATTGCTGTAGGTTCATGTGAGCAGGTCCCAGCAGCCTGTAGGACTCCTTTTCCATATGGTGATGCACCTCCCCCTGGCTCTTACAATCTTTCTGCCCCCTCCTTTAAAATGGTCCCTGAGCCCTGGGTGGGAGGATTTTAATACAAGTGTCCTGTCTCAGGACCTATATACTATGCAGACTCTTAGTTTCTATGCGTTGACCACTGGTGACTTTTTGTGTTCCTGTCCCTCTGTTGTATGAGGCGCTTCACTGATTAGAACTGAGAGATGCATTAGCGTCTGTTCTGCGAACCTTAGGTGTAGGGGTCACTGCAGATGTGCCACTTAGGCTTGGACAACTCACAGTCTCTGAGTGTGACCAGTTGTGGAACTCTGTAATAGTCTCTGACTGTTGAAAAAGAAGCTTCTTCGATGGGTGGTGCCTGGGATACTTGTCTGTTAATTTAAAGATTTATATTTTGCACATAGTAAGAAATTATATTTGTCTAGGGCTGTGTGACCTCTCCAGCTATGTGTGTTTAGTTGTGTTTACAGTACCACACACACGTTTCCTCCCATTTAGTAGGCTTTAAGTCCAATTAGGTAGATGTTGATCACCCCCAAGATCAGATCGCCCCTACTGCACCAGTGTTGTCTGCTGTGCTGTCATTGATGTGGGTATTAGGCTTTAAAGCTGGGGTTGGACCATCGATCAATGTTCTTTCTAGCAGCTTGCGTAGTGCTCTACAAAACTATGAGAGCTAGCTTTCAAGGGAGGCAACTTTTTACTAGAGCATTAATGATCATAATTAAACACCCCCCCACCTGTTGTTTTGAGGTAGGGTCTTATTCTGCAGTCCAAACTCAACTATGTAGCCTAGGCTGGCCTCAAACTCGTAGTAATCCTTCCATCCCAGACTCCTAAATCCTGGGATTATATGAATAAGCCACTAAGCAGAGCTTGAATATTTCATCTCTTGACAGTTATTACCCAAGAATTTGTTAATCTGGTGGAACTGTCTTAGTGTTAAGACAACCAGTGTACAAACTAATACACTAGAAAACATTAAATTGTAAGCAATTTTTAGTCTGGCTCGTGGTGCACACCTATGATCTCAGCAGTCAGGAGTGTGAAGTGGTGGTGGGGGGTGATGAGGGGCTGTGGTGGTAGACAGTGGTAGGTCGTGGGCATGGTGGAGGGGGTGGAGGGGGACTGGCAGGTCATGGTGGTGGGGTAGGGATGAGTTTGAGGACAGCTTGGGCTGCATAGTGAGACTTTGTGTTAAATAAAACAAAATGAAAATGAAGAATCAAAAATTCATGTGTAAATTTTTATAAACAAGTCTGAACTATTTCTAGGCTAAAGCATACTATTAACTTAAAAGTCACTGTGAAATATAGGAACTCAAAAAACCCACTAGAATAATTGTGGAGCTGTAAAATTTTACGATATTTTGTTAGAATTTAATATTACAATGATTAATCTCTTAAAAGATAAGTACTAATCACTTTTAAATAAAAACAAAACAACCCCTCCACCCTCTCGTTTCCCTTGAATCTGATTCCCTTGCTTTTTGCCAACTGTGAAATACTTGCCAGTGTGTCCCTCTTGGGAGTATGGAGTCTGAAATGCCTTTATAGCATGACATAGCAACTCCCCAGTGTCTCATATGCATAAACTAAAAGTAATAAATAAAAATATTAAAGACGTTTTATGGGTAAAATATAGTCGTATTTTGTAGGAAGGGTACGGGCACATCAAATGTCTTCTTAGTGATGTCTTTTTATTCATGTATTTTTGAGACAGCATCTCCTTGTAGCCCAGGCTGGCCTGGAACTTGCTATGGAGGCCAGCCTAGCCTCCATCACCCAGAGATGGGCCAGCTGGGATTACAGGTGTGCACAGCCATGGCCTGCTCTTAGTGATATCATGCTTGCAGTTATATAACTGTCAGGAAGATGTGTTTCTTGTGAGTGTACCATATAATTGTTTAACATGTTCTATCTACACATGGTGATCATTATTTATAAACAAGCTAGGAAATGTACATCAATTAAAAAATCACTGTAAGTGGCTACTGTCCACAAAGAAACTGACCCTGGAGTTTTCTTCTTAAAAAACTAATCTCTTCCAGGACAGCTGTGGCTACAGAGAGACCCTGTCTCAAAAAAGGATAAAACAATTAATCTCCAAGCCGAGCACCATAGCTCACACCTATAATCCCAACACTTGAGAAGCTACAGCTGGAGGATCCTAGGTTTGAAGCCAGCCTGTGCTACATGGTGCGTTCTGGACTAGCTTGGGCTACAGAGTGAAATAAATAAATACCCAAATATCTTTCTTTAATACTGGGTAAGTGGTTAATTCTTATAGATCAGAGGCAGTTAGAAATACTGGGTTTTTATCACTGTGTAATCTTGTGGCATCACTGGTCATTTGTAAATTATTGATTCACTGAGCTATGCAAATCCCATGAAAGACAAATCATTTCATTACATAATACGAAAAAATCATGTTCATTAACACCCAATCTGTGTTGTCAAAAAAGACTGTATGAATTGGGGAGTTCATGGTACAGCTGCAAATGTTCCAAGATTCTAATTTTCAGTTGAAAGTACTTAAAAAAATGTATTCTATTATTTTTATTTTATGTATGTGAGTGTGTTGCCTGCGTGTGTGCAAGTGCACCCGCGTTGTGTCGCACGGCGCCTATGGAGGTGAGAGGAGGGGCTGAATTCTCCTGGAACTGGAGTTAAGGGTGGTTGCAGCATGCCACGTGGGTGTTGGAAATCAAACCTGGACCCTCTGTAAGAGCACTCGTGCTCTTAACCACTGAGCCATCTCTTCAGCCCCTAAAAGTACTTAGAAAAAAAAAACTCTTGGCAATAAACACTATGGGTTATTTTCCTCAAAGTGAAAACTCCCTCGTTCATTCATTCTTCTCCAGGAAGACATTCCCGACTCTAAACCAGCATGAGCAGATCAAAACCCAAATACAGCACACAGCTAGTCTGCCTTCAGTCTTGCGACAGAGTATCTCCTGGCAGTGGGTGCAGTCTGCAACCTGAGCCATCCTCTGGAGGCCTTTCCTGAGGGTGCCATTAGCTTTGGAACACAGCCTCAGGGCTTTGTGCTTACATTCCAAGTCATCACTCGAAAGGCTGAAAAGAAATTTCCTCTATGGGCAGATCTTTAATAAAATCAAGGTTTCTTTTCCTGTGAATTTCCTGAAGGTAGAGAGGTGTCAATGCCTCGATTGGGCCAAGGACGGTTTCCCCATCTCTGCGTCTACCCAGCCACTGTGAGGTCAGTTCAGTGATAGAGGCAGACAGCCCCTTAGGCTTTTTGTTCTGTGGACTCATTTGTGATGGTCAATTTTGACTGCTAACTTGATTGGATTAAGAAACACTTAGGACATAGTGAAGTACTCCTTTGCGTGTTTTCAGAGACGTTTAATGAGGGGGAATCTTGACTCCATCTCAAATGTGGATGGTACCATCCATCCTGCTGTTTGGGATCCTGGATTGGAGAAAAAGGACAAGGCCAGCTGACCACCACATTCTGTTTTTCTGTTTCTTGATCCATTGAGATGTGAGCAAGCAGTCTCCTACCCAACCATGGACAGTGTCCCGCCTCCAGGTCCCAACCATGGACCAAAATAAGCCTCTCTTCCCTCTCTCACACTGTTTCTTGTCAGCTATTTAGTCAGAGCAATGAGAAGAGCAACTCATACACCATGTGAAGGGTCTTGGGGGATCCCCGCCCCAGGGGTCTGATGGACTACTTTTTAGAACTACTGGCTTGTTTTAGATTGGAAAGAGCTTGCCATCCGATAGTTGAGATTCCTAGGGAGGGCTGACGGTTGCTAAGCACCAGTTCTCAGTCAACACCAAGTGAAGTGATCCAAGGACAGCAGCCAAGATTGCCACTGACTGCCACACATGCATTGAAAGGAATTTGCTTCTTAGCATGTGATTTATTTGGATGAAGCTGTTAGTGATGAGTTCTCAAAGAAGCCAAGAAGAACTTTATTGCAGCGATCCATTTGAATATTGATCTCAGTTCAAGCACTTAAGCCATTTTCAGTAAGCTTTCAGAAAACACACTGAAGTGATTTCTCTTTTGCTGTGTGCTCTGGGACTGCTCCCGAAGGGAAACCAATGTTCTTTGCTAATGGTTAGGAAATACCAATGATGATTTGAAAACAAACTTCCTAAAATGTCTCTCAAGCTTTTTAACCTTGTAAAGGAATAACTGTCTGGTAAACTCTGCATTTCCATAAATCTATTTTAAAGGAAATTGAGACTCAGACTTGGGTAAATCAATTTACACACATAACATTACGGTCAGGAGAGCTTTGTAAGATAGAATCTGTTTTCTGATAGTTCTTCCCCAAGGAACACAAACCATCTTAAAGAAGCTAAAAAGGTCATGCAAATACAAATTGCCTTTAAAAGTTTGCAGTAGTCACAGCCTTTTGTCTTTCCTATAGCAAAATAAGAGAATCTGGTCCTTCTACCCAGAGAGCTTTTCCCATCATCCACCTCTTCCTACAGTACCTCAGCATGCACTGAGTGTGCTTATATTCCAGGCCATTGTCATTCCATTCTGTTGAACAGACATGTTTTGTGAAAGGTACAGGAGTACTGGATGCATATGGACCTACAGATCAGAAGGGCATGGGGAATTTGAGGTATACTCAGATGATAGAGCCACTTGTACAAACTGATATAAACTGGCTTTATGATAACAATGTCAATTGGTTTGATATTAAACATTCCTTGGAGGTTCCTGCTTCCTCAGGTCCCAAAACCATCACTTTCCTGTCTCCAAACAGTTCACTTGAAATAGCTGTAACCATGATGAGGCCCACCACGAAAGACCAAAGTATTCCTATAGCCCAAGAAAGTGAAGAATTCTGCATATCACGAAACAAAGAATATTCATACAAAAGAGAATGGAAGAGAATGAAGGTAAAGGAAGAGGGACATTTAAAAGGCGGAAATAACCTTTAAAGAAAAGGAGGGTGATCCAAGGACAGCAATAAATGGTAGGTAGAGCTCTTGCTTAGCAAGACTGAAGCTCAGGTTTAATCCCTCACACAGCTAAAAAGAAAGCCGTAAATAGTGGTTTCGCCCCTTCCCTGCCAATGACATCTGTTCATTTATTGGGTTTATTTTTCATCAAGATATTTAAAACAACGTGGGTGTAGAGGCATTAAAACATGGCCGCAGGTTCTTTGCTGTGTCTTCCATGGGGAGGCAGGGCTCTGTTTCCTTCCTGCGAGCCGTGGTGAGCTTGTGGCTGACAATGCACACTACAGGAGCCTTGGTGCTGTCGGATGCAGATGCAGCAGCTTCCGCCATGCTCACTGGGAACATTCACCCCTGAGAGCTGAGACACCGTGGAAGATGTCTACACAGCCTACAACTCGGGTCAGAGAGACCACGCCTTGCCACT
Organism: Eospalax fontanierii; assembly: GCA_035773235.1. NCBI lineage: Eukaryota > Metazoa > Chordata > Mammalia > Rodentia > Spalacidae > Eospalax > Eospalax fontanierii. Next base: position 13,111,003 of record CM069551.1, read on the forward strand.
CCACCTGACAGACCAGGAGAGGCTTCCTTTCAGCATCTGAGCCTGAGTCCTGCCTGTGGGAGTGAAGATGCCATTGTGGATGGGGATCCACACCCTCAACCAATCAGGTCAGCCCTAGAAACACTCACAGCGGCTGGGGCTCCATCAGGCAGTGGAGCCAGGAGGTATGTTCTCAGGGTGCCTTTTCTGAGCTCTTAACCCACCAGAAACTGAAAACAGTAGGATGGCTGTTGCTTACCCCACTGAGTTCTGGGATAGCTGACTACTTGTAGCAGAGCACCCGAGAGAGGGCGGTGGTAGCAGAGTGGCACAAGTGGTTGTTAGTTAGGCAAACACAAATCTACAAACCTGGATCTGAGAGTTCGCTCATCTCTACCACATGCGGTTCATAGGGTCATTTCACCAAAGGCTGCAGCTCTGTGAGTCTGAGATGGCCCAAGGTCAGCCATGAGGGAGATGTACCCAAGCTCATCAAGCTTCTCGCAGAGTGAGTCCATGGCTGATAATAGTGGCCTTGTTAACTTTTGGTACTGAGTCTGCCCCACAAATGCAGAAGCTGATCTTGGAAGTTTAAGCCTGACGAGGCAGACCTGGCAGCGACTCTTTGCAAGGCCAAGTCTGAGAATGAAACGTGCAAATGATCCCTGAAAAGACTGGCTCAGCATCCCGCGCCTAAGGTCACAGTGTTTATGCACCTGCTTTAGTATCCTGAATTTTAAACACCCTGTGGTTTTTATTTAATGCCCGGCACGAAACTGTTCTCTACTCCCTAACCTCTCTTAATGTCATGATTTTCCCTATGTAAAGGTAATTATAAGAGAGGCTTTTTAAGATTCACCAAGTGAAAGTCCATGTCTCATCCATATAAGGAAGACAATTTTAACCAAAATTATAATGATCACTAGCTAATGCAATGCTAATCTCTAGGAGAATGAGGCTTTGCTCTGCAGGCTGCTCTATCCCCCAGGCCCTGATGTAGTGCTCCAGGCCCCTGGTGTGGTGCTCCAGCCCCTAGTATAGTGCTCCAGGTCCCTGAATAGTGCTCTAGGCCTCAGTGTAGTGCTTCACTTGTCAGAGACACCCTGGAAGGATTTGTTGATTGGATGGTCAGAACAAACAGACACCACTGAGCGGACAACTGAAGGAAAGAGGGGCAATGCCCTCAAGTTCTCAGAGTTAGTTCTTGAGGCAAAATGTTATCCTTTCTGGCCAGGCATGATGGCTCATGCTGGCAATCCCAGCATTCCAGAGATTGAGACAGGAGAATTGTCCACAAATTCTAGATTAGCCCAAGCTAGATTGTGAGTCCCAGGGTAGTCTCAACAAAACAAAACAGAAATTTCTTTTGTGTGTATTTTGGCCAATATCCAATGAAAGTGAAGTCAATCAAAAGAACAGACACACATTCACACACACACACACACGCACATGCACACGTATATACTCTGGGCACATTGACATATATATGTAATCCCAGCAGTTGTCATGATTGGAGGTTTGAGGCAGGTCAGGCTGGGTTACATAGGAAGACTCTGTCTCAGCACACACATACACAGATTTGTTGTTGAATTGACTGATCTTTCTACTGTGTGAGGGGCACTTTGGGCATGAACATAGTGTTTAGGTGTGTGAATGAGGAGTATACAGCATGGGAGTAATCCAGTGAAAAGCCAGATTGCTGAAAACTTGACTTCTGTTCTATATCCTTATCTCCAATATCTCCATCATGTAGAAAGACCTTTCTCTTTTAAGGCAGCAGCTAAGTTGCCGATAAATCCAAGTAACTACAGACATGGCTTCAGTTGAAACTCCTTTTGTTTGGTGATGTGTACAAACAACATTTTGTCTGATAGATTTTCTGTCATATTTGCCTCAGTCCAGGATGACGCTGTTCCCGGCACAAGTTCCTGTGAGGGTCTCTCCATCACAGACAGCTCTCACAATCCAACAATAGCAAACTCTTCTCCTAACCCTCTTCCCAACTTGTACGATGTGGTCACCATTGCTGACAAAACCCCAAGAAACAGAGAACTTTCCTGCTGGCCCTGAAGACACAGATGCAAGATGCCGACGGCCTCTGCTGTCCGCAGTGCGGTCACTGTGCCACCCTGTTGGTCCCTGTGCCTGCTCTGGAGGGAAGTTATCCCAGTCACCATCATCGTTACCCACACACTGGAGAAGAGAAAGGCAGGAAACTGACTTTTGCCTCATAGCTTGCCTGTGCTGGTCACTGACTAGAGACTTGCCAGAGTAACTTAAAAGAAGGGAGGTTTACTTTGCGTGTGGCTTCAGGCTTCGGAGGTGGAGGCCCATTGTGAGGCAGAGAAGAGGAGCTTATCTCATGGCAGCCAGGGAGGAGTGAGAGGGGTTAAAGGAAGGGGGCGGGGCAAGACAGAGCCCCCAGGACACACCCTCAGGACACACCCCCAAGGGCACACCCCAGGGACACACCCTCAGGACACACCCCCAGGACACACCCCAGGACACACCCCCCCAGGACATACGTCCAACTCGGCTCTGCCCTCTTCTACTTCCAACCAGGCCTTCATGCCACAGATCTGTCAAGGGATCAGTCTTGATGGGGCAGGATCTGATTGTGTCTGGAAATGCCTCATTAATCTAAGGCGATTATTTTTTTACAAGATTTTATTTGATTATTATTTTTTAATGCATATGTGTATGGTCCCGAATGTAGGTATGTACATTAAGAGTGTACAGGAAGTCTTCAGAGACCAGAAGAAGGTGTTGGGTCCCTTCTAGCTGGAGTTACAGGCAATTGTAGACTGTTTGATGTGGGTACTGAAGACTCTGGGTCCTCAGCAAGTGCTCTTAACTGCTCAGCCATCTCTCCAGCCCCTGAGGGATTCTCTTTTTATTTGTTAACTTTTTATGTATTAGTGTTATGCCTGTGAGTGTGTAAGTGCACCCGTTTTGTGCAATGCCCATGGAGGATAGAAGAGGGTGTTGGATCCTCTGGAACTGGAATTACAGATGGTTGTTGGCTGTCATGTGGGTGCTGGGATTTGAACCTGAGTCTTCTGCCAGAACAACGAGTGCTCTTAACCACTGAGCCATCTCTCCAACTCCAAGGTGATTCTTAATCAAATGAAACCAACAACCAAAATTAACCATCACATTTCCCAATTTCAAACACATGGTGTAGCCAGTATTTAAACCCTATCCGTCTGACTACAGAGCCAGGCTTTCATCTTTGAGGACAGGGCCTCTTCGACACTTCAGTAAGTGTACCTGTTCATGTCCTGGTCTAAAAGCAGCAGCAGGGTCCACACTGAAAATTACTATAGAAGTTCATCCTTCCTTTAAATAATGACAGCTTGCACTTCAAAGGAGAGAAAGCTACCTTCATCCTTGGTAAGAACTTGGTCCACTTCAGCAGTAATGTGACATGCTGTCTGGCTCGGCTCACTCTTCACACTAATCCAGTGTCTTAGAGAACGCCCCTCCGCCCCATTTGCTGTTAATCCTAATGTATTAGAACCAATGTCCCCACTAGAAGTCAATCAATAACCCTGGGTTAAGACATACTTTTCATGGGCACACAAATGGTTTCCAAGAAGCTTCTAAACCTCAGAGTTAACAGGGAATCGGACTGTACACAGTATATAAAGGGCCAGCTTGCTATGCTGAGCCCCAGCTTGAGGTTCTGGCCTCCAACTCACCTGAGAAAATAATGGGGTCAGGAGGCAGAGTCTCCCAACCCTGACTTTGCCACTTCCAAATAACACTGTGACTGTGGACCATTGAACCCTGCAGACATCAGTTTCTTTCAGATAAAATGGCAATTATATCACCTTCCTCAAAGTAGGGTTGCCAGACTTGGCACATAATAATGTGGGAGACCTCATTAACTTTGAATTTCAGGTAAACACTGAATATTTAAGAAAACGAGAGTGTCTAAGACAATTCATGTGGGGCACACTAAAGTTACTATAGGAGACTCACAACAAGATCTTTGTTATCCAAAATTATGGTTTATTAGGCATCCTGTGTTTTATGTGGCAATGTTACACTAAAGGGCTTGTGATGGCTGAGAGAGAGAGCAGATGTCAGGTCTAGCCCACTTCCTGTATACAGGAGACAGATCACAGATGTCTTTTCTTTTTCCATTATGGAAGAGCCTTATGCTACCAATCATCTCTTCCTGGGCTGGCTTCATCACCCCTCTTCCTAAGAGTTATCTTGTCTGTGACTGCAAATGTTGAATTTTTCTTTAAATTCATGGTTTTCATGAATTTAGCGTGAAATAGTGGAATCTGGCAGTTCTGCTGCTTACCATCCCCTGGGTCTTGTTAGCAAACTCCTTGAGTGTCTTACACGTAGCTCCAAAGTGCCTGTGTGCTCTAGGCTCTCTCTGCATTAACACTCCCCACTTCTGGGTATGGTGCTGGTGCTGGGAACAGGATGCAGATGTCAACAGCACCTGACGTGGCCTCACGGTCACTGTGGCCTCATGGCCGCCGTCTCCCTCCAGTCTGACTTCTCACCACCATTCTGCTGAACCTACTTGCCTTCTGGTTACTTTTCTTATGCTGTTACTTATAGGAGCAGAATGACTCAAGGACAGTGGACATCACTGAGAGTCATCCCAGCCCGGTGACAGCCCTTGAAAGCAGGAGACCTGGGGTGCTCTGCACAACTTGCAGGCAGCTCAGCAGGTTGGAGACACGTTTTCCAGGCAGCTCAGTGAGTGCAGCCTCTTAGATAAGACAGCTTGGCCAGTTGGTTCCTGAAGGATGGCAGGCCTTACTGCTTATACACTGTTCATACGTGCTCCAAGACCAAGGGGCTGGGGAATCTGGTCTGTTTCAGGAACTTCCTGAAGCTGTTGAGTTGTTTACTTCTTGAACATAACATGTTTTGCTACAGGATGAAATGTTCTGCCTCCCCTTAAAAAAATCTCTTGTCTTAATGAGGTGAGAATGTGATATAAGTGTCCTCTTTAGAGTTGAGCACCGTATCATAAGATGAACACATCAAGATGTTCAGGAGCACACACTTATAATTCCAGCACCTGGGAGGCTAAGGCAGAGCATCCAGAGTTCCAGGCCAGTTTGAGCTACATAATGAGACTATCTTAACACCACCACCAACAGATTTGACAGGGTGTGTGCTGGGTGGGGTCAGTAGAGGTGGATATCATTCTGTTTTCTCTATACATATATATGTATAGAGACATAAATAGACATAAATATGTCTAAACATATTTATAAATATGTTTTGAAAAATTAGAAAGTATCTAGTAAAGCAGATCCACGCTATTCTTGTGGCCTGAGTTTAATTTAGGAATAAGATTCTGTTCTCTCGTGCAAGGCCATTTGGCAATCTAGTTTTGACTCTTTTGTATTTTGCTGTGACCTGCATCACAGAAACTAAAGGCTTCTGAAATGGCCCAATGATCAGATGTTTTGTAGAGAGTGAACAGATTAGTTCAGGGGGGAGCAGTGTCTAAGATTGTGTGTGTGTGTGTGTGTGTGTGTGTGTGTGTGTGTGCATGCAGCTGCCTGCAGAGACCAGAAGAGAGAGTCAGATTTTCCGGAGCTGGAGTGAGAGGTGATTATGTGCCAGCAGGCATGGATGCTGGGAACTGAACTTGGGTCCTCTGGAAGGGCAGTAACTGCTCTTAACTGCTGAGCCATCTCTCAAGCCCCCTGAGCTAGTTATTTTTGATGCCTCAGTTTCCTTCTCTAGGAGATGAAAATATCATAGCCCTTTTCTATCAGTGTGCCATGAGGCTGAGTGTGGTCAGCACTCAGGAAACACTGTCTGCCATCTCTCTGTCTCCTTCTTGTCCGTCTGTGGTCTTACTGTGATTAAGTGTGAATACCCCCTCCAGTAGTCTTACTGTGATTATGTGTGAACACCCCCTCCAGTAGTCTTACTGTGATTATGTGTGAACACCCCCTCCAGTAGTCTTACTGTGATTATGTGTGAACACCCCCTCCAGTAGTCTTACTGTGATTAAGTGTGAACACCCCCTCTAGTAGTCTTACTGTGATTATGTGTGAACACCCCCTCCAGTAGTCTTACTGTGATTAAGTGTGAACACCCCTTCCAGTAGTCTTACTGTGATTATGTGTGAACACCCCCTCCAGTAGTCTTACTGTGATTATGTGTGAACACCCCCTCCAGTAGTCTTACTGTGATTAAGTGTGAACACCCCCTCCAGTAGTCTTACTGTGATTATGTGTGAACACTCCCTCCAGTAGTCTTACTGTGATTATGTGTGAACACCCCCTCCAGTAGTCTTACTGTGATTAAGTGTGAACACCCCCTCCAGTAGTCTTACTGTGATTATGTGTGAACACTCCCTCCAGTAGTCTTACTGTGATTATGTGTGAACACTCCCTCCAGTAGTCTTACTGTGATTATGTGTGAACACTCCCTCCAGTAGTCTTACTGTGATTATGTGTGAACACCCCCTCCAGTAGTCTTACTGTGATTAAGTGTGAACACTCCCTCCAGTAGTATCATATTGTAATCAGGTTCACTGCCACTACCATTGTGTCTGCCTCCCGTACAGATTGCAAGGTCTTGGAAGGCAAGAATCACACCTGTCCTAATGTCCTCCAGGGTGCTGGACATAGACTGCATATCGAAAGAGAGAATGAATGAATGAATCCCTGTGTGAGTCGTGGGTGAGAGAGTGGACTGCTTTGAAATGCCAACAACTGGGGCTTCTGAGCCAAAGGCAAACAGCACTGTTCCTTCACAGAACTTAGCTTATTATGAAGAAGGTCAAGAAGGAATATTCAGAGAACAAAAGGGTCAATTATCCTCTTTGAGAAAAGCCGGGCTCAGCAGTGTCAGGATGATGTGGAGAGAAAGGAGCGGGGAAGTGCTGGAGGCCCAAGATGAGAGGACACCGGACAGGTGAACAGCTCGGATTGAAGGAAACCGGACGGGTGGACAGCCCAGACCAGAGGAAACCGGACGGGTGGACATCCTGGACTGAAGCCCAGGAAGGCTGCATCTCTGTCAGCTGTCAAGGTCTCCCTCATCAGCGAGGCAAAGCACAGGTCAAACAAGAAGCGGGCGGGCAGCGAGAGGGGTTTACAGGCTGCTCCTGCGGGGGAGGCAGACTCTGAAGTTCCTCCTGGGGTCAATGGAAGGGCCCAGCATCCTCCTGGGAGCCAAGGGCAGGACTTGGGCTTCTGGTTTGTGGGCACTGGTAGGTCTTCACAGTGACACACTTGACACGAACTAAAGGCTCTTTGCCTTGGTGTCAGCACTGATCCACAGGGGGCCGATGGAGTGCCAGGCCGTGAAGGGTGCCCAAGGATCACTTGTCAGGCAGGAAAATTACTAGAAGGTCCTCACGTGTCCCAACTTGTCACTGGACAATACACCTGTCACCTTCATGTTAAGAACCATAAAGACATAGAACATTAAAAAATATGAAAAAGATCTCGGATTTTTTTTAAAGGTAAAACTTTTCATCTGACAAAGCAGAGAATAAATTCATTACAGAAAGAGTAAGTCGGAAAAAAGACAGGGCCTTGTAATTACTGCTGTTGAGAATTTCAGTCTGCTTGTCAAAAGGCTGCTATTTATGGATTTAATAAGGAAGAAAATCCCAATGTGTGTTTAAACTAACACATTTCAGTTATTTTTGTTGTGAAGAGCCCACAGGTATATGTTGAATGTGCAGATGCTTATTTTTTTCATGAAAAATAGGTTGCTAAAATAAAGTTGATCTTTAATTTGAATATATCATCACTGAAAAGTATAGTTTCTGGGATTCTAATTGATTTAATCCTTAATTCTAATAAGCTTGATGATGGCTCTCTTTGACATTCTCAGCAATGTGCCCCATTGCTTTATAGTTACAGGGACTTCCTGCCCTGGGGTCCATGCTGGGAGAGAGGAGAGGTTGAAGAAGGCTACCAAGAGCGGCAGGTTCCATTCTGAGAGGCTCTAGGATCTGGGAGGGAGGAAAGAGGCGCTTGGGGTGAAGGATGTGGTGTCTTATCATCACTTGGTAAAGGCACACAAGAGTGTCCCTCCTGCAATCATTTGCCTGAAGGTTGAATCTCCTTGTATCACAGAAGATACCAGAGGTGGGACTGGAGAGATAGCTCAACAGTTAAGAGGACTGGCTGCTCTTTTAGAGCACTAGGGTTCTTTCTCAGCACCCACACGGCAGCTAACAACCATCTGTAGCTCCAGTTTGAGGGGATCGGACACCCTCTTCTGACCTCTGTGGGCACTGCATGACATGGGTGCAGTTGCATACATGCAGGCAGTATGCTCATACACATAAAAATAAAAATAATAAAAAGTATTTTAAAAAGAAGATACTAGAAGCATCTTTAAAAGATATCAAGAGAAACCAGCCGTGGTGGGACACACCTTCAACCTCACACTGGACAGGCAGATCTCTGTGAGTTTGAAGCCAGCCTGGTCTACATAGCAAGTTTTTGGCCACCAGGGCAATGCAGTGAGACCCTGTTTCAAAAGACTAAACACAATAAAATTGTCTTGGGATAGTGTCTTGTTGGGAGCTGTTGTCGTCCTTATGATCCCGGATCACTGCTCCATCAACAGGACCAGTGCTAACTGTCTTCTCAGACGTTTCTCCTTGTCCTATCAGGTGATGTGGCTGTGACCAACAGCACCCAGATCTAGGCCAGGCTCCCCAACCACCACTCTCAGGAGGCCACTCCTTTAGAGCTAGCCGTTTTGGGAGAGCTCAAAAAACCACTCAGCAAGCCGCAGAGATCACACTGGTGAAGAGGAAGGAACCTGACTCAAGGTCTAATGCTGAGGTCATGGCCACAGTCTGATGGAGTCACCTCACCTCAGGAAGCCTGTTTCCTTACCAGACTGTAAGGAAATTGTCACTGGAGGGGAAGATGGCATTTTGAACTTGGCTTGTCCATGTCAGTGTGCATGAAATTGTTGGGCAAGTTTATCTTCACGAGTGCAAGTGTTGGGCTGAAATGACGGAAAGCTTAGACTCCGCCACTCTATGGCGGTCATGCTGCAGGGAGTCAGTAAGTTCCCCAATAACCAGCTGTGTCGATTATTTCACTGTTAGTGGTTAATATGAATGTAGGGCCTTATTATTTTTATTCTCATAGTGATCTGCAGAGGCAATTGTGATTGATTTGTTTATTATTTTTGGTTTATATAGTTACATTTTTATTTATGTTTTATGATTAAGCAGCATCAATTACACTCTGAAACTAAAATTTCTCACTTAATCCTTTCCAAATTCTTAGATATATTTGATTGAAGCATATTCAGAAATTCACAGTAGGTAGCAAGGTATAGTGGTTTATACCTATAATCCCAGTTGGAGGTTGAGGCAGGAGGCCCTGGGGTTTGATGCCAGCCTGGACTACATGGTGAGTTCAAGGATAGCTTGAGGTACATGTCGAGACTCTGTTGCAAACACTGCCTCTCCCAAAACATTGACATTCATGGAAGGGTACGAAAAAGGATTACATTTGTAAGTACTTGCATGTTGCTCCAGGGTTTCTACGGTACTGTACAACCAAAACATAAAGCTGAAAGTGATGAGGGAAAATTAACCTAACGTGAAACTAATGAACTATGAGCTTGGTGTCACCTTGTTCGGTGTGGTAGATGAGTAAGTGCTAACAAATGTATTTGATAAGAACCTTCTGAACTCCTAAATAAACCTTGTAATTGTAAGGTGTGAATGAGACCCCCAACAGTTTCGGACTCTGGAAGAAACCTGGAGCCAGAGCTTATCTAAGCGTTGCAAACCGCTCCAGATCCCAAATTCCTTGGCAGATAAGCAAGGAATTCACGAACAGTTCTGGAAAAGGACTACTTCCTGGCCAGAAGCTTGCCTTAAGCATCAATCAGATGTCATGGCAACCCCCCTCCCCTAAAAGCCAGGAGGGGACTGAAGGTTTAAAAAAGGTTTTGAGGACTTGGACAACGTGCTTGGGCTTCTGCTTGTGCTTCTGCTGCTGGGGCTGTGCTTGTGCTTCTGTGGCTGGTGCTTGTGCTTCTGCTGCTGGTGCTGCGCGGGGCTTTTGAGACTCAGACTTGGGCTGATCACGCCAGCCTGGTTCCCCGGAGCCCCAGCCCCAAGATGGGGGTGAGGGGGCTAGCCTCCCCCATCTCTTCGGGGAGCTAGCCCCCAAGGGAGGCTAGCGTTTCTCCACTCGTGGGTGCGGAGGAGCTAGTCCCATCTGGTCTTCTCTCAATAAAGTCGGGTCCTGTTAGCTGCCAGCGGAGTCCGGTCCCTTCTGTCTGCTGCGTCTCTCGAACCCTGAACCTGACAGTAATAAGTGTGCTTGGTGATCTATGTAGAAGTAACGGTTAGGACTTTGGAGATTTCTTACTTGGACTCAAATCATAAAGGAAAATCTTTCACTCTGAGCATAGTCTCAGGCTGAGACAGGACAGGACAGGAAACAACCACAAAATCACAGCCTTTGAGGCTCTTGAAAAACGTTGCCTCTTTCAGTGTTAAGGAAACATCCGCTGCAATGCGTCCTGCGTGTTGGAACGGCTGAGGGCGTACCGGAATCTGCAATACATCATGTCACTGGGAATGTTGCAACCCTGGCCCACATTTGCCCCAAATATCTGCTTCTGTAAAACTTGGACTGTTTGAATTTCCTATATTAGCCGAACAGGCACATACAAATCTGTGCTGAAAGTCCCAGATCCACCAGTGTGGCTATTGCCAGAGGGAGACGTGAAAAATTCTTTAAAAACCTGTATGTTTCTCTGGTCCGTGCCTCACTTTCTTTAGAGCAGGAGCTCAGACTGAGGCCTGCACATAATAAAGGGAAACGTCTGTCTTCTCAGTGTGCTGGAGTCCTCTCGGTTTGCCGGGTCAGTCTCATAAAAAAAGAGACGAGACACAGGCATTAGGTTGCAGTGACAGGCGACTCTTCCCATCCTGAATACCTTGTTCAGCAAATACCTTTCTAGTTCGTTGGTCAGCCCCACGCCGAGAGCATGGAGGAAGTCTGAGCTGTGGGAGTGCTAGCGCATCAAGGAAAAACACGGCGGGATGGCAGAGCAAATCTGAAAAGAGGTGAGTGGGCGTGTGTGCATGTGTGCGAGTGTGTGTGCGTATGCATGCATGTGTGTGTGGGGGTGTGCATGTGTGTGTAAGTTGGAAAACCAATGTTTTAAGAAAATGTCTCTGACTAGTCATCCTGCCACTTGACAGTCAAGCTTGAGGATGACCTGTGACTTGTCTTGACTGTGAGAGGATGGCCTTACTGTTGACTGTGAGACAGGGTCAGGCCTTGTTTTCCCACCTCTAAAAAATAACACCCCCCCACCCCAGATCTACACGATGGGGATCACCCCTCTTTTGCCACAGTGACCTCAGGTTTAGTTCCCTCTGAGATTGTTGCAGCGAAGCTTCCTGTGTTTAGGAACACACATGGGATGATGCCAAGATGCTCAGGCCTCCTTTCTTTTAAAACAAAAAGAAAGAAGATAGACCTAACTCATCAGGACGCTTCTAGTTCTCTCTTAGCTCTAGGTCTCAGTTGGCTTAAACCATGTTTTGCATCTTGACCCTGGACCACTGCGGGGTGGAGTTTGCTGAAGCAGGTCAATAATGGGCTGAAGATGTAGACACCCCTTTGGAAGTCATCATAATGCCATTCATTCACTCTGGTTTTTGCTCCTGTGCTAACAAGAAGCTTCCAGAACCTTCTCTGCATAGGCTCAAGGTCATGCAAATTAACAGCGACAGGATGTGAAGAGGGGCTGGGGAGGACCACCCCCTCCCCCCAGGATTTTCATGTTTAATTCCATTTTTAGTCTGTCTCTAGTGTTCTGGGATTACATGTGGCAGACATCACCCATCTTGCTCGTTCACTTCTTATATGGCCACTAATGCCACTCTGTGGTCCCTACTGTTGTAAGCCATAAGTCAGAGAAAACAGCCAGCTTATAGTTTGATTCCATCTCAGAGAAACCAGCTCTAGGAAAATTCCACCCCCTGCGACCACCTGTAGGTAATGTTGATAAACTCATTCTTTGATCCTTGTAACTAAGCTTCACAGGAATGTCCTAGGGCCTGACCAAATGGCTCACCTTCTTTATCTCACGTGAGCTGAGCTACAAAGGAAGCCCTGAGGGGGGCCAGGGTTCAGCACTCTCCTCTGGTTCAAAGCCCCTGCCTCCCCTCTTAGTGCCACCTTCCTGATATGCATACAACTTTATGGTGGGCTTTGAAGGTTAGAGATAGTGTCTCTCTGTTAATTACCACATTCCTGTGTGGGTGCATCTGTAGTCCTGCCTCCCCAAAACTCTGTATAAATACCCAGTAGAAGAATAAAGGTGTGCGGCCTGAAGAGAAAGCCTCTCAGGTCGTCTGTTCTGTGTGTTTGTCTGTCTGTCCTACTCATTTCAGGTTTCTTTGAGGTCTCAAGCTCTACTTGCTGTCCAGCTGGCCGGGACACCCTATATTGGTGATATCGTCTAATCTCTGAAGGACCCCACTTCCAGATAATTAACATATGTATTCAGAGATCTAGTTTTCCCACAGAGGACCAGACACCTCAGCACCAGGCCTGGAGCAGAGCCATGTCCTTGGACTGAAATGACATCACCTTGAACCTCAACACTGAAAGCTGCAGACAGTAACTGAAGGCGGGAGATTAGAATGAGATGATCAGTAATACAGCAAGACAAAACCAGGCTTTAATGACAGCCTGGAGCTCTGCCCCTCATCCAAGTCCATTCAGGCACATGCTGAGAGCTTCCAACCCTGGGAACACCGAATGTAATTACCACCTCAGTGCTCCACGTAGCGGAAGCTCAGGGATGAAAATAAACTGTCAGAACAGCCGGCCCTGATGCCAGTTCCAAACCAGTTCATACTCTCTCAGTACAGTTAGATCAAGCTTTTCAGCCACCAGTCATTTAGTACAACCATTGCACAAGCCTTTACCAGATGTCTATCCAACGGCCAACCTGTGCTGGGATATAAAGGAACTGGTATTCTGAGCAGTCAGGTTCTTGTGATCAACTAGGTGTGTTTACACCACTGAGCATGACTGCATCCAGTTAGTGTGCTTGATTCTCATCAATAAACCGCTGAGTTCCTCCTGTTCAGCAGGAACTGGCCTATCATGGGGAAACAGCTTACCTGGAGGAGTTACCTCCTTTGATGGGAAGCCAAAACAGGCTATGCTGGTAGGTAGGCTCCCAGAAAGCCTCATACAGAAGATGATGTGCCGTGGGAAGGCAGGGGAAGGAAGTGGTTTTGACAGCGTTCTGGAAAAGCTTCATGGAAGAATTGCTTGTGAACTGAGGATTAAGATGGAAGATATCAGGAGGCAGAAATCAAGGATTCAAACATTCAAGGCCAGGCAGAAAAAAGGGGCTTTCAGGCAGGGGAAACTGAGCAAAGGGACAGATTCCTAAAGCAACTAGTGGAGTTTCCAGACAGGGAGGCCCACCAAGACAGCAGTGAGACGGTGGCAGGGAGGAGGCGAAGCTGGCAGGGAAACTGCGCCGGAACTTGAACAGACTTGGTTGCCACACTAGGACAGGCAGACTGGGTTAGTTATTTTCCTTTCCACTGTGACCAATACCTGACAGAAACAGTGTAAGGGAAGAAAAGTTCATTTTGGTTTCGGTCTCAGAGAGTTGCAATCCATTCTGGGGATGAAGGCATGGCAGAGCTCATGGCAGTGGGAGCGTGTGGGAAGGCTCCTCACATCCTGATGGGTAGGAAGCAGAGAGCAGCCAGCATAAGGGATGAGGTGTAACCTTTGAAAGCTTGCTGCCACCAGCCAGGCTCCACCTCTTAAGGACTCTGCAGCCTTCAAAGTGGCACCATGAGCCGAGGGCTGTGTTCTGGAAGGCTGTTGTGCTGTGAGCAAATATTTGACAAGAAGCATCTTAGAAAGGATTTATTTTGGCTCATGGTTTGAGGGGACAGTCCATCATGGCGAGGAAGGCATGGGGATTGCTGAGGGAAGGAAAGCAGATTGTAACTGTGGTGGCAGGGGCCTGAGGTGGCTTCTTCACATCGCACCAGATCAGGAAGCAGGAGACAGGAAGTGGGGCTGGGCTATAAACCTTAAGGCCTCTCCTCTAGTGACCCACTTCCTACAAGTAGGCTCTTCTACCAAAGGTTCCACAAGTTTCCACAGCAGCTGGGGACCAAGTTTTCAGACACCTGAGCCTGGGAGGGACATTTCATACTCAAACCCTAACAGGGACATTTTAGATTCCTGCCTAATAGTGACTTAATTATACAGCTGTGAAGTGTAAAATTTCAGGATACTGAGAGAAACAGAAGGACTGGGTCATCTCCCAACCAGACTGAAATGTGTGTCATTTTGGGACGGGCAGGGCAGGGCTCCACCCAGCCTGTGGTTGACTCCCCTGGGGAGGTGGATGCAGCTGGGGAGTTTCAGATGTCTAGGCCTTTTAGGAAGCATGTGTCATCAGGCTTGGTGAGGGTGGGTACAGTCACTGCTGTACGCTAGGAAGAAGCAGGTTATGCTAGCTAGCCTGGACCCTGTGTGTGAACACTGGCAGACAGAACGCACTGCTGGACACATTCTTCCCTGTTTATAAGTTGGAATTAACGAGCTCTTATTTGAATCTCTGCTTATATTGTTGTTTGTTTGTTTTTTTCCCCTTCTCCTGAGCTCTAAGTAACTCTTAGGCAAGGACAGCCCGTGTTTGTCCCTTTTGGCTTACCTATGAGATGGTCATGTTTTTTGTATTTCTCAATATCTTAATTTTTTTTTTCCCAAAGTATTTTCTTTTTATTGTTGTTTGAGACAGGGTCCCCCTGCGTAATCCCAGCCGGCCTGGAACTCACTGTGTAGGCCAGGATGGCCTCAGTCACACAGAGATCTGCATGCTTCTGCCTCAGGAGTGCTGGGATTAAAGTTCTGCCCCCTGACCATGTTTGGCTAAAAGGTTTCTTTCTCTCTCTCTCTCTCTCTCTCTCTCTCTCTCTCTCTCTCTTCTGGAGTTTTAGAGGATTTTGAGCCACCTGATGTGGGGTCTGGAAGCCGGACTTGGTCCTCTAAAAAAGGTAAAAAATAAAAATAAAAAAGAAATAAACCCTTTATCTCTGCTTTAGTACCCGGCAGAGTCAAAACCCACTATGATGTGAAACTATATCCTCTCCAGCTTATTCCACTTATACAAGCATGAAGGAACTATTTTAAATTTTATTTATTATTTTCATTTTATGTGTATGAATGTATTGCCTGCATGTGTGTAAGTGCACCCGTGTCATGCAATGCCCTAGGAAGTCAGAAGAGGGTGTAGGATTCCCTGGAACTGGAGTGACAGAGAGATGTTAGCTGCTATGTGGGTGCTGGGAATTGAACCCTGATCATCTATAAGAACAGCCAGTGCTCTTAACTGCTGAACCATCTCACCAGCCTTAGGAGCTTTTTATAAAAAATGTATCTCTCTCTTGCTCTATGTGTGTGTATGTATGTATGTATGTATGTTTGCTGTGTGTATATGTATGTGTAGGCATCTATATCTGTGTACACACACAATGAGGCTAAAGGATATTGGGGTGTCTTGTTTTGTCTTTCTGCCTTGTTCCTAAGAGAAGGTCTCTCATTGAACCTGGTACTTCTCAGGTGTGTTTTTTTTTTTCTGGCTAGACTGGCAGGTCAGTAAGCCCCAGTGATTCTCCTGTCTTCCCTCCCCCTTCCCCCGCACTGGGATTACAGGCACACTTGACCATGCTTGGCTTTTATGTGGTCACTGGGGATTCAAACTCAGGTCGTTATGTTTGTGTGGCAAGCACTGTTAGCAGCTGAGCCATCTCCCCACCCTCAGAAGCTTTTTACATAACAAGGATATTTTACACTGTTTCATTTCCTTCACAGCGTTTTAGCTTACTGAAAAATAATGCTTAAAAAATTATTAATTGAACCATCTCTCAATGTCATAAATATGTATATAACTTCAAGAATTCTAATTTCTCATAGCCATAAGGCTTTAAATGTCAAAAATTTAATTAAGACTATCATTACTTTTATTAACACAGAGTTGATCAAACCACTCATACACAGACATGCACACACATTTAACAAAGTTTGATAATTGAATATTAAATGTAGAATGCATCCTGGAGGCTGTCAGTCTTGTGTTTGGAGCGTTATTACCTGTTGCAGGCAGAATTCTGTTTCTTCTTCACAGACTTTCATATGAGAATGGGAAGAATTATTTCATGGTGAAGACCTTTCAGCATGCCAAAATCCATAGTGATTTAACAGTTCTCAGGGCTGTAGCACTGACCACTCAATACCTTTGTTGGAAGCAAACAGCCAGAACTCCCAGAACTCACCTAATACAAAGTGATTTACCACCCTGAGTTAAGGGTTGGATCTTTTCTTTTTAAATTTCATGTTTATTTTAAATTGTGTGTGTGTGTGTGTGTGTGTGTGTGTGTGTGTGTGTGTGTGTGTGGTTTGATCAACTCTGTGTTAAAAATCTCATGGTTTGTGCATGAGTGCAGGTACCTGGGGGCAGGGCAGAAGAGGGCATTTGATACCCTGGAACTAGAGTTACAGATGGTTGTGAGCTGCCATGTGGATGCTGGGAACTGAACTCAGGTCCTCTGCAAGAGCAGCCAGTGCTCTTAACCAGTGAGCCATTCTCTACTGCTCCATGAGTTAGCTCTTAAATGTTTCCCAAATGCCATGTGATGAAGCTTTGTGGTCCTTAGGGCGGTGCTGTTGGGAGGTGGTGTCTAGTGGATAGTAAGGTCACTGGGCTGTGGTCCTTAGAGGGGACAGTGAGAACCCAGACCTTGGCTCTCTCTCCTCAAGGAAGCAGCTTTGCCCCACTCTGCCTCACCACAGACCCTTAACAATAAAGCCAACTCACAGGGCTGGAACCTCTGAAACTGTGAGCCAAAATCTTTTTTCCTTTTAAGTTGATCTTCTCCGTTCTTTCACTACAATGACAGGAAACTGTAGGACCCCCGCTTTCATGGAAAAATACCTGGTCCCCTTTGTTAGCTTACCTCCTCCCAAACTAGAAAATCCCAGAGACCACAAAGGTCATGTCAACATCTCATGGTATGTGAGATAATGTCTGTGGGTTAAACATTTCACAGGAAGAGCCCCTGATATCCCGTCTATAGAGTTAGTTGTAGGTTAAACATTCCACAAAAAGAGCCCCTAATATCCTGTCTATAGCATTGTGGGTTAAACATTCAGTTAAGTCAACATCTTGTAAACTGCAAAATAATATGTATGGCATTTCTGGAAAAAAAGATTGGACTATGCAAAAATTGTCTTCTCTGTGACCCTGGTCTGTAGGCCAAAAGCCAATTCAAATGTAACAAGTGCCCTATATGATAATGTATGATAATACTGTGAGTTTCTACTATAAAAACCTGGCCTGGCAGAAGTTGGGGGGGCTTGGCTTCCCAAGTCCCCCACTTGCGCAAGTGAAATAAACCTCTTATAAACCTCTTGCTTTTTGCATCTGATGGTCTGGATTCTTGGGACTGAGGCTTCCGACGTTAGTCGCTCAGGTGGCCCATTGGGGTTCGAGTCCCCGGGCTGAGAGTGGGGTCTAAGAAAACCAATTAACATGGTGTGCCAGAGTTATTTATTCCCCATGTTTATGGGTAATACATCAAAAACTTTACCTATCAAAGAAATTTTTACTGACAGCTGTTGTTCTTTTACTTAAAGGCATCTACTTGCTTATCCCAGTAGAGTTAGAAAAAGTTCTGAAATGGGCAATACCATTACTTTTATTTGTCAAAGTATGTAAAACATTTCAAATAAAATGGTGTGATCTATTTGTATATGCCACAAATATATGTTTTAAGTATTTTCAACAAAAGGTCCAGATTTAACTCACTGATTTTATGAACAATATCTAACATTTGACCTAATTGGCTTTAATCGGTTATCATTATGAAACCAATAACAAATCAGACTTACTTTCTCCCAGAAAATATGGTGTCATGTTTTTCACTCAAATAATGCTCTGAAACACATTCCTTGAGAACCACCTTGTTTACAGAGTCAGGGTATCCAGACACAGGGCAATATGCCAAATGTCCCATGACGGTTCATTTTTATTGTCAACTAATGCAAAGAAGGGGGAACCTCGGCTGAGGAATTTCCCAGATTGGCTGTGGTCTTCTTCGTGAGAGATTGTCTTGATCTGTGATTGATGTGGGAGGTTCCAGCCCTCTGTGGGTGGCATCATCCCTATACAGATGGGTCTGAGCTGTATAAGAAAGCTACGCAAGTATGAGCCAGAGAGTGAACCAGTAGGCAATGTTCCTCCCTGGTTCTGCTTCAGTTCCTGCTTGAGCTCTGCCCTGATTTCCTTCAGTGACGGCCTGTAACCTGGAAGTACAAGCTGAAGTAAGCCTTTTCCTCCCCAAGTTGCTCTAGTTTTTTATTACAGGACAGAATGAAATTAGAACATGCCCACTTTCTTCTCTTTTCCTTTTTTTCCATTTTCTTATGTGTGTGGCAGGGGCTCTCACTCAAACCTAGAGACCTCTGGTACAGCTAGTCTAGAGGGGCGGCTTGCTTTGGGGATTCCCCCATCTGGACCTTCCAAGGTTGGAATTATAGGTGGGTCACTACACCCATCTAATGCTTATAGCAGTCATATGGCTTCTGGGAGTCTGAACTCTAATTCTCACCCTTGCATGCAAAGCCCTTTAACCACTGAGTTATATCTCCTCAGTCCCTAAATATCTAATTTCTTTATTTAATTCTAATTTTTTTGAGACATGGTCTTATGTAGCTTAGACAGGCCTTGAACTTGCCATGTATTTGCGGGTTTCTCTGAACTTGTGATCCTCCTGCCTCTACCTCCTAAGTGCTGGGATTCCAGGCGCATCACACCCTGCTAAGGAAACCTTCTGGTGCTATGCTTTTCCTATTGAACAAAGACAGGGTGCTTACTGTGGTTTTGGGGTCTTCATTTTACAGCTTTACTGAACTCTTGTCCATGTGTGCCTTGGGTCTTCACACCAGAGGAGCCTTGGTAAAATGCTGGATGAACGAGAATTCTGACTTAAAGAATTTTTGTAAAGAATCCTGGAAAGAAAGAACAGGAAAGATGGATGGGTCAGCTGCATGGCAGTGACCGTGTACGTTATCAGACTGACACATTTTTAGGAGAGTGGATGGTGCAGATTAAAGCAGAGTGAACAGGAAGTATAAAGTAAAAGAGAACTCAGGCCAGGCCTGGTGGTGCCCAGAGGGGTAATTCAGCACTCAGGAAGTAGGATCAGGTGCTCAAGGTCAACCCCACTACATGGTGAGTTTGAGGCCAGCCCAGGCTATATGAAGCCCTGTGGGAACTGAGTTCTTTCAAAAGATGCTGTGCCATGTGACCTGTGTGGCATCTTTGTCCAACTTGGGGGACACCGGTTCCTACTCCAGCTGGCTTGGAGCACCTATGGTTGCTGTGCTAGGACAGTCCTGCTCAGAGTGTTACCAGAAGAGGATTGCTGAGCCAGATAACCTCTGTGTTACAAACCTGTAAATTAACTGGGCTTTTTAGGTAGTAATGTGGAGTATAATTTGTGGGTCACCTTGTCTGTCATTCTAACTTGAAGAATGCCATGCCAGCTTTTTTATGGTTTTCCTGGACCTTGTACAGCTCTGCATCATAAATACTATGAATAAAAAGCAGGAAGAGAGGAAGGGAACGTATAAATTCAGAACAGGGATAATGCACCAGCACAGACAGGTGCTCATGTGTGCATGCTGCTTCGAGCACCTTGGGGCATTGGCTTTCTGCAATAAAAGACTGCAGGTCTTTGTATTTCTAATGATAATGATGTTTAATAACTTGAAAAAATTGTTCTTCTGTGTGCTCAATCATAGCCATTGTAATCACTCACAAGGGAAATCGCTACGCAAACACATAGTTTATTATTTATGAAAGATAAATAAAATATTTTAGTGACTTTTTTATTCTTGCTCACCAGCTGTTGTTTGGAGTCAAGGAGTGATGAAAAAAATCAGTTTAACCTGTGCTTGTTTCTAGAGCCCCCCCCCCACCCCCCTCAGCGTGAACAAGAAGTATATAGACTAAAAGAGAGCTCAGGCCAGGCTTGGTGGTGCCCACAGGGGCAATTTAGCACTCAGGAAGGAGGATCAGGTGCTCAAGGTCAAACCCACTTCATCATGAGTTTGAGGCTAGCTCAGGCTATATGAAGCCCTGTCTGACCACCCCTTCCCCCAAAGAAAGAAAAATAGCAACCTTATGATTCTTGAGACAGCTTTGCCACATGCACATACAAGCTCAAGTCAGTAAGAAGCAAAGAACTGTATTTATTGTGTGGAATTCTCTAGAGACTTCATGCCTGTCTAAAATACATTTAGTCTTTCAGAAAAAGCCAAAAGAATGCACCTGCACTAGAGACATAACTTATAAATATCATTAAAATGCCACAAGAAAAGCAAAGGGAAAAAAATCCATCAGTTACAGATCAGCTATTCAATTAATTAGTAAAAAATTATTCCAAGCACTCAGAACCTTTTAAATCTCACTGGGTATTATTTTTGTTTATTCTTGAGTTGTGGAGAAATCATTTGCAGATACTGCATGATTGTTATTTCAATGAATTTTGATGTCCTGAACAAAGCAAGATCTCTGTCCTTCATAGTGTTCTTACAGAGACCGCACCCACATGTGACAGTAAGCTATTACTGGACACATGCCTCTCCCTCAAATCCAGTGAGCAGCTGCTTGGTAGACCTACTTGTCAATCCTCAAGGACTCCCGCCACTCAGGCAGCCAGTCAGGAGCCAGTCCCCTCATTCCTTTGACCCAGAAATGTGAGTTCTTCCCCTGTGACACATCAGTAAAATCACAGGAATGTGTTTGAAGATAGAATCATCAAATTAAGTGAACTTTAAAATCCCTGAGGGCTCCAGTTCATCATCAGATCTGAGCTAATCTAACACAGACACGTTTGTATTTTATGCTTAAATTAGACCAAATTTGGAGAACCCCCATGAAATGTCATATTCCTTAGGAAGGAAAATTCTACCAAATGCCGTTAGGATGCTTGGCACCTTCCTTACTCAACCCTGTGAACTGCCCTTTGATCCCAGACAAAAGAAAAGAATAAAGATTCTAATATACAAATTAGCAGAAAGTGACCCATTTCCCTTTTACGCTGCTGTTCTGCTTGCTGAAGATCCAATGGAAGAGAGCACAGATTTTTTTGTGATCTCGAGCTATCAACAAGTTAGAAATTTCTGTCTGTGATGCCAAATCTGGTAAGAGTGAATTTCTTATCAATGATAATATTGATTCTTAAAGTCTGCCAAACTATTTATTTGTATATTTAATTTTATAGGCCCAAGTGTTTTATCACACATACCTGTCTGATGCCCAAGGAGGCCAGAAGAGAGCATTTGATCCCTTGGAACTAGAGCTAGGAACTATTCTTGGCTGCCATATGGGCAGTAGGAAATGAACCCAGGTCCTCTGCAAGAGCAGTGAGTGCTCTAACCACTGAGCACTTCACCTCTTGAGCCTTCAATTACACCAAATTAAAAATTTTAATGAGCAGACTTAGCTTTAATTCAATAATCTAAGTAGAAAAAGAAACAGAGTGTGGAGGCAGGATGCCTTTTTGTTTTTACCAGTTTCTGTTAAGAAATATCCTGGGGCTGGAGAGATGGCTCAGCAGTTAAGAGCACTGGCTGCTCTTGCAGAGGACCTGGGTTCAGGTCCCAGCACCCACATGGTGGCTGACAACTGTCTAGAACTCCAGTTCCAGGGGATCTGACATCCTCTTCTCTCCATGGATACTACACATGACATGGACATGTTAACAAGCAGGCAAAACACTCATACACATAAAACAGAAATGAACAAATCAGGGCCAGGCATGGGGGAGAATGAATGCCTCTAATCCCAATAGCTGAGCCGCCTCTCCAGCCTCACCTACAAGCTCTTTCCTAACTCCTGAGGACTAAGTGTTGTCCGGAAGACAACAATAGCAATTTAGTTGAAAAAGTAAATAGCAGTTTTCTGCAATGTTTGCAAGACTAACTCCCTTCCAAGTTTGGATGTGTTGAGCATTTTCACAAATACTTCACAGATAATATATTGTTTTTCTGAATGAGATTTACTACAACACAGAGAAAATTACTTTATCTGAATTGTTTCAGGTGTATGTGATACAGCAGCAGCTATACAATACCCATAACATTTTTATTTTGTGTTTATTTACTGGTTTTGTGGTGCATGTTGGGCCAGCACTCTCCCACTGATCGGGAGTATGTGATGGCCATAATGATTCTGGGTTTAGAGTTCAGTTTCCACAGAGAAAGTGGTCTCTCTCAACGAATGCTATGTGTCTGACCCCGCCTCCCCAGCACAGGAGTGCACCCTTGCATACACTGAGTGCTTTCTAGGAAGTTCCCACACACTGCTGTTCATGTCTCTTTCGGCTGGGGTGGGTAAACAGGAACAGGCCCCAGGACGGGTGCTGGCCTGGACTGTGCCACTTGCTTCCCCGCTGTGCCGAGTGGCTCCATCTTGCCGGGGTTCCCACCCTGTGAAAGCTGACTGATGGGCCGACGGGCCCTTCCAGGTCTGGGCTGCTGCACTGTGAGCCCAGGGCCTGGAAACAATAAAACTGAAAATTTCCGAGAGATTTACCTGCAGAGAGCCGGGAGCGTAACACCCCTTTCCGCTCTCCACTCTGAGCCTCTTCTCAGGGTCTCTGGAGGGTGGAGGAGGGCTGCATCCTGTCAGGTTAATCGAGGGTGTCATGAAGTGTGGTTTCAGCGGCCACTCCTGCGATGGCTTCAAGGGAGAGAGACCAGGGGAGCGGGTGGAGGCCTCAGGTCGGGAGGACGGGTACGAGGCCTGCGGGGTCAGGGGACGTCAGTGTGGGTGGATGAACATGGGACAAGCATCTGTTGATGAGTGACAGGACGTCCTGTGCCTCCAGCGGGGGCTGAGAACCAAGAGAAGCTTCTCAGTGAGTCCCTCAGAGCTGGCCAGACTCCGCAGTCCACGTCACAGTCCACGTCGAAGTCCAAGTCACAGTCCACATCGAAGTCCAAGTCACAGACCATTTCGCAGTCCATGTTGTACTCAGCCCAGCACTGCTCTCAGGGTGTCGCTCCTGAAACTGGGTCTTTCACATCACAGAGCAGGAAGGGCTGTGTCCTGGACCCAGTGTCCTCAGACAGCTTGAGGGAAAGAGGTCTGAACATAGAGGATGTGGGGGGCCCAGCCATATCTTGACTTTCCAAGGTGGTGTGGAGTGGCCATCAGTGGCCTCTGTCTGAAATGCTCATCTCAGCGCGGTGGCTCGACCTGTGTGGGTGTCACTTAACGTGCACAGAACCATCACTTCTGCCAGCACGGTCATTTCTTCTTGGCTAATCTAGTAATTATGTTATAATTTACTTCCTGGTTCATCCCATCATGGGCAACTCTTCCAAATATTAAATCATTGTACACTTGTGCTCTCTGGATGACTGGAGTCCATAATGAAGTAATTTATTTTAATGATGTTTCAGTTTAAGTAGTAGAACAGTCTATCACTGAAACATCCTAGTTTTTAAGAGTTTCAAAATCATAAGCCTTGCTAAACACAGAATAAAGATACTGAGTGGCTTCATGGCCAATGATGTAGCGAAGAAAATTTGGGGGACTGGACACTGTGAAACCACTAGAAGATTTTCCTATGTCACATCCAGAGGATGACCAGACCCTTCTTTCTGAAGGGATGGGGGGAGACCCCTTGCTTTGGGATAGGGTTGGGGGTCTTCTTCCTGTGTGACACAGGAAGGTAGAGGGAGAGCATCCTGTCTGTCTCTCTCTAATCCTAGCTGTTCACTGATAGAGCCCTGTTGACTTCTGTTACACGAGATACGGGATTTTCACAGAGGGTTCTTGGATGCCTGGGGTACAAACCCCACAGTGTGGTAGGCATGGAGACTTCAGCAGGACCAGTGTCTGTGCCAGACCACGCAGTCCCAGAGGCAGTGAGTGCTTGTAAAGCAGGACTATGAATAGCCACAAAGCTCTCCGCTGATGTGGAACAGAGGTTTGAACAGGTGGATCAGGAGGTCCTCTATGTGAGCTCTGGCCCAGAGCCCCTCTGTCAACTTTCCCAGATTGAACAAGTCCTTCAAGCTCCTTATAAATGAATCTCAATCCATATGACCTAAATTGACCTGGAAATTTTAAGAAGTGTAAAGTTTCTCGCTTCGCTGCTGTGAGGGGTTAATTGATGCACATTTACAGGAGCTATTTGACAGTTTCTTCACGCTGTTGCTAAAGTGGCTGTTAATAATGAATGAACAGCCAATCACTATAGATGCCCACAGGAGCAATCATTAATAAGGAATGTCATGGAATAACAGACCAGCCTGGGTTACACAGCAGTGTATGCCCAAGTGCAAATTTGAGTCAGAATCATTAGGGTTGGCCTGTTAGTGATACTCATAGTGAACAAGCACGATCTACTCAGAAATGCCGGAGAGTAGTCTGAGCATGTTGGTTGGTTACAGCTTCACCTCAGTGAGCCTGGAAGGTTGGAGGTTAAGATACATTTCCCAGATCTCTCCAGGAATACTCAGTCTTCAACCCTGGCCTGGCCTCACAACCTCGCTTTGGTGTTGTTATTGGCCTCAAAGTGTCACAGTGTTAAGCACAATCAACTTCTTCTTGGGAAATGCAAAGTCCAGGCTGCCCACCGGACGAGGCAGATTGGATGTCTGGGGTGCTGGTTGGGAGCCAGGAGGCACGTGAACATTGGCGGTAAGCTTTTCCAAAGAGAAGTTCTGATCATACTGCCTTAGCTGTTACCTCTTTTAACCCCTTCCTGACATCACTGCCTGGTCTCTGCAGGGAGTGGTACTTTCCGGATCGTTGCTCCCATGAAATAAGTTTCACATTGTGATTTTTATTTTAAATAGTAATTCCCCAAGTTGCACCTTTGTTTAACAACGCTGTGAATATCTGCCTTCCTGCAGCCAGTCCACCACCCCTACGTTTCATTAATGGCTATTCTCTGCATTTCCCAAACCATTAATGAGGTTATTAGAATTCTGGTCGGACAAGTACCAGCACCCGTGGGTGCTACTGCTGCTCTGATGGTCCCCAGTGGGCCATTGTCAGCTTCCGTTCAAACTCCCTCATTATGCAGACAGTTTGAATACATATATGTGGTGTGTGTGTATGTGTGCATTATCTATCTATATTTAGAGTCTCGTGTAGCCCGGGCTGGCCTGGAACTTGCTTTATAACTGAGGTTGACCTAGAACTTTTGACCCTCTTGCTTTTACCAAGTGCTGAGGTTATGGGTCTACATCCACACCCTTGGCTTGTGTGGTGCTGGTAATTGAACCCAGGGCTGTGCATATGTTAGGCAAGTACTACCAACGAGCTACATCTCCAGCCCATGAATACACTTTGGGGATGTTGTAACTGTGAGTCCTGTTTGGTGGAGAGGGGATGCATGGCTGTGTGCAGCACACTCATTGTGCACAGCCGTTAATTCCACCAGACGTGGAATGTGGGTTCGTTGGTTTGTTCAGCTTTGTCTAGTGAAGATCAGGAGGATTGTGTGCTTTGTTCACATGCCCCTCCCCCTTAGCACTGATACAGCTTTTCCACATGGCACAAGCTTCAGCCTTCCTTCTTGGCGGGCTCCCATGGTTTTTATGAGTATCAGCAGGTTACCGGGTGGCTATGAATCTCACACAGGTGAGATATCTAACAACTTGAGGGTTTCCTGGCCAGAAGAGCCAAGTACTGTTTGCTGGAGTCTGTCGGCCTCACGTGCCCTCAAGACGAATGGCTCTAATTACGTGTTTTAAATGAAAGGAAGTAATCCATCAGGTGAGGATTCTTTTCTTTGTGTTTTGAAATCGCTAGCTCACACCCCAGGCTGACCAGAGGAGTGGCTGTCGCATCTCCTTAATGCAGGTCCTTTGGTGGGACCGTGGAAGCCCTCTTTTACTGTCTATGAAAATCTTTGTAAAAAAGAGCTGATTCAATGGACCTCAAATACAAAATCATGTCTGTGCTATCATTTTACCATGCAAAATATGTGCTTGAACCCAAACTGAAAGAAAAAGACAAAGGCTTGGTTTATTAAAGAATGAGTTTAGTGAAGTTCTTCTTTACTTTAAAATAATTTCTTCTGACAACATAAAATATTTATGCTTATAAATTCTTGGTTAGGATATATTCTTCTAAAAGTATGAAAACTCTGAACATCAAGATTGTTTAAAACTTATTTTTTATGTTATGTGTATGTCTGTGTGCCTAAGTGCATGTATGTGCATGTGTACCATGTGTGTGCAGTACCCATGGAGGCCAGAAGAGGGTCTGGAACTGGAGTTACAGACAGTTGTGAACTGCCATGTGGGTGCTGGGAACTGAACCTTGGTCCTTGGTAAGAGCAGGACCTGTAACTACTAAGCCATCTCACATCCTGAAATATGTGTAGTACAGTGATCAAATGTTATGCGGCATTACATTATTGAGTAGCAGAACCATAGATAAACGGCTTGTTTTCAAAGACACTTGTCACCCTGAGCTCCCAGTCCAACAGAAATGAGTTCTTTATGTTGCTAGGAAGAATTTGCAATGATACATTTGGGTCTTAAAAATATAGGTGCAGAGGAGCTCAGTAAAATCAGAGCACTTCTAGCTCCTTGAAACCCCTGGCATTTGGGTTACAGAGAAGTCACCGCAGGAGGCTTCTGGCTTCTTTCCTGGTGTTCCATAAGAGCCTTGGAATCTCTTTTTCTTCCTCCTTTGTTGCAGTGATTTTCTGTAGAAACTGGAACTCTTCTGCCTGCTTTTGGGATCTCATTTACAGACGCAGAAACACCCGCACAGGTATGGCAAGCCGGCACCTGACTGCTGGTTCAGAACCGGGATCTTCATCTCCCAGGTCCACAGTGTCTCCTTGTCCTAAACCACAAAGATCCTCCCCATCCCCATGTATTAACCTGAGGGCATGAACCTCCTTGGGTGAGAGCTTATGGCTCAGCAGGAAGTCTCACCCAGAATACTTGCTACCACTGAGGTCACCTGATGCCTCATGGTACCGATTAAGATGAAGTGGATTAATGAGCTGAAGCCTTTTCAGTTCCTACCCCTGCCTAATGGAGGAGATTAAAATAGCCTAAATGAGCAGTATTTTACTTAATACCCATCTTACCACGCGTAACTTCTAACTCTGATCTACTAGCTCCCATGCTCGACCTGATTTGGGGAGGTAATGAGTCCATGGGTGAGGTGGGGTGCCGTGGTAAATGGTTAGGGTGCTTTCTCATATACTTGAGGGGCACACTTTCCTGTTTCCATTTGCTGGACTCCAAGGGAGAATCCGTGCCTTGTCTTCTCAGTCCTCATGGCCTCCCTTAGAAAGCACAGGTACAGATTCCCATCACATATGGAGACACCCTTCTTTTTCTTGTATAATTGCTTATTTTGTTTTTTGTTTTTGAGACAGGGTCTCACACTGCAGTCCTCACTACTGTAAAACTCACCCTGTACTCTAGGATGGTCTTGAGCTGGTTGCAATCCTCCTGCCTCAGGAGTGCTAGAAGAAGAGGCTGAGAGAGAGAAGAGGAGGAAGTTGAGAGGGAGGAGGAGGAGGAGAAGGCTGAGAGGGAGGAGGAGGAAGAAGAGGCTGAGAGGGATGAGGAGGAGGAGGCAGAGAGAGAGAGAGAAGAAGGAGGAGGAGGAGGAGGCTGAAAGGGAGGATGAGGAGAAGGACCACGACGACGACGACAAAGGGGTAGTGGGAGAGAGAGGGAGATCCCTCTGGAGTCCTGTATTAAAAAAACTTACATAACATAGAATTTGTTTCATATAAATCAAGTCACTTACTTGGGACTGGAGGACACTCACCACCCTGCTGTATAACAACAGGAGGTTAAATCTGCCTCTTTCCGGCCCATCTCATTGAAGAAATGGTTCTGCAACCTTCCATGGGGAAATGCTAATCGAGGGCCATCTTAGGAAGCTTGGCACTCAGCTCATAGCATAACTTGAAAGGTGTTGTCTGTGTCTGTTTTTCTTACTCCCCTGACTCCCTTTTAAATTCTCAGCATCTGTTTTCAGTTTCCTTCTTTTCCTCACCTCAGTTTTCAATAATTAGCTTTATGGTTAAAACTTCCTTATGTCCCCCAAACAATAAAACCATAAAAGACTGTCATATTGTGAATACCCTATGCTATGAATATTGATTTTCATAGAACAACAGAGTTTAGAATTGGAGGGGGCCTTAGAGTGTGACTGACAGTCTGCCATCTGGACGCACTCAGGGCAAAGTGGAGCCCGAACCCATTGCCCCTTGTGTGAGGTGTGAGCTGAATTACAGCCCTCAAGATACATTGGAGCCTGCAAATGTCTCATTGTTTGGAAAAGTCAGTTTTAAAGGTGTGATCAGTTAAGGATCTTGTGATGGGAAGATAATTCTGGATTACTTGTGAGTGACATGTGGGAGTTGATTCTCTCCCTCCTCAGTGGATGCTATATTGTATGAGACAGGTTGTCAGACTTACTTGCACGTTTTGGGGAGTAGGGTGATTGACTTATTTTTGATGTTACGAGGCAGGTATTCCGTGTAGCTATGGCTGGCCTGGAACTCGCTCTGTAGACCAGGCTGACCTCGATTTCAGAGATTTGCATGCCAAATCCAGAGTGCTGAGATTAAAGGAGTGCGTCACCACACCAGGGTCTCCCACTGACCTGGAATTTACCAAGGACACTAGGCTGGTGGTCCTGCAAGCCCCAGGGATCAGCCTGTCTCTGCCTCCTTGGCACTGGGATTACAAGAGCGTGCACTGTTAGGTGTGACTGGAACCCCCACCTCCTCACAGCAGTTCCAGGACAGACACCTTGGCATTTCAGTCAGACTCTCAGAGCCTGAGATCTGCGAGATCTGAGAAAAGAATTGACTTTTACAACTTCTTGAATAGATAAGATTCCCAGCCCAGGATTCACAAACAGCTGTAAAAAGGGACTGCTTCCTGGCCAGAAGTTTACCTTAAATACCAATCTGATGTCATGGGAACCCCAAACCCATAAAAGAGCTTGCGGGTAGAGGTTTTTTGAGGCTTTTGGGTTTTGGGGCTGAGCTCACTCTCCTGGAGAGTTAGCCTCTCACACTCTCCCTGAGGGAGCTCCTCCATCCCTATCTGGAATCAGGCATGTCAGCCCAGTTCCCCGGAGCCTGGGCCCCAAGATGAGGGGGCTAGTCTCCCCCATCTCTTTGGGGAGGCTACCCCCACCCCCAGGCAGGGCTAGCATTTCTCCACTCCTGAGTGTGGAGAGGCTAGTCCAATCTGGTCTTCTATTAATAAACCGGGTCCTGTTAGCTCCCAGCGGAGTCTCTGGTCCCTTTTGTCTGCTGCATCTCTCGAACCCTGAACCTTACATGCACCATGTAACACAATTTAGATGTGGATTCTGGTGACTGGACTCACCCTCATGCTTACTGACTGAGCCACCTTCCCAATCTCATATATGTTTTTTTAAGACTGAGGAAGGGATGGGTCCACATGGCCAGAACAGGGCTGACAGCTGAGCGATGTGGCCACACACCAAGGATCCCAGCAATCTCCAAAAGCTGGGAGACACCAAGAGACCAGCAATGGCTCTGGGGTAGACCCTGGAAGAATCAAGGCCGCTTCACTGCCTTTTCTTGGTGAGACTTCAGACTTCTTATCTCCAGCTAGGAGAGAGAATATGCACATATGTTCCTGCAAAACACCAAGTGTGTGGGAATTTGTCAGTGTCTCCAGGAAATGAATATACTGTCTTTAATTAAGAGTTTATAGTACTTTTGTGTTTTCTGGACATAAGGTCTCTGTAGGAGATAAATACAGATATATTATTTCCTTTAGGATCTGTGGTGGTTAGCATTGTCAACTTGACACAACACCTAGAAGACTTTCCATGAGAACTTGTCTACATTGGGTTGGCCTTGTGGACTTGTCTGCGGGGATTGTCTTAAGTTTATTGATGTCGGAGGACCCTGGGCAGGGTTTCCTGTGGAGAAATCCCGCTGGGCACAGATAAACAAGTGACCCAGCATGCATTTGTTCATTCTCTACTCCTGACTGATAGGCTGTGGCAAGCTGTCTCAAGCTCTTGCTGTTGTGGCTTCCCGTGAGTGATAGACTGTATCCAAGAACTGTGAGCTAAAATAAGCACTTGCTCCCTTAAGCTGCTTCTGTTAGGCCTTTTTGTCCCGACAGAAATGGAACTAAAGTAGGACCGGATCTTTTCCCTTCACCTTGAATGGTGTCTTTTCAGGAGCAACTGCTTTTAATGTAAGAAATACAGCTTATTGAACTTTTTATTTTTGGTTAATGCTTTTTGGGTCCCATTTGGTATAACTTATTATTCTCAACTTTAGGCCTAAAACCCATGTAGAACTGATTTGTGTGCTGAGTGGAGTTGGAGCCTGGCATTTGACTGAGTGTCATTCATTTGAAATGTGGTCTTTTCCGTCCTAAGCTGCAGTTGTTTCTTTGTGATGAGTCAAGCAACTATAAAAGAGTCAGTCTTAGACGCCAGGAAGCAATGTTAGAGGAAACGGGAACACAAGATTCATAGGAAAGAAAGGTATATGAAAGTGCACAGAGAAGTGGGAGAGACTGGTCTACCTGTGAAGACCCATCGCCTGCGAAAGGAGAGAGCTAAGGTGAGGAATGTGTGAGCCTCTCAAAACCGCAGTGGAGAACATCACGACCAGCAGCTCCAGGGCCAGGAGCCTCAGCCATACCTTAGATGCGCATTGTGGTGTTATTGGCTGGTGCGTCTGGGAAGAAGGTGCCCTGTGCTTGTATGCACAGCAAACATGAAAGGTATCATTGCTTGGACTCCTCCCTGTGTCCCAGGGAGATCTGAGTGGCACAGGTCTGTGACCTCCACAGTCCAGCCGAGTCAGACTCCACAGTTTGGCTTCCCAAGAGAATGCTCAGAGAGGATGCTGGGAGGAAGAGGCAGGTTTTATAGGTGCTGTGCCCATCACTCACAGTCATTACTTTCCCATTACCCCTTCTCCTCAGTTGTTACTTCTGCAGGTCTCTGGATTACCTGGTAGTATGACTCAAACCTCCTCTCCTGCCTATCAAAGCCCTTAGAAACCGTATTCCCAGACCAGGGCTGTTCTGTGTGTCCCATCATGACTACACTGGACAAGGGAATGGCAAGTGGTGTCCAGTGGGCCACCTGCCTCATCTCTCAGGAGCGGCCTATCTGTTCTGTTGATCTGGGTCAATAGCCTTGGCCAAGTGGTCGACACCATTTCCTACCTGACATTCCAAGCCAGGCAGTGGTTCTTGGTCAGTTAGTCCTGTGTTTTGTTCCTTTTCTACAGAGGAAAACATCTAAGCATACAGGGTCCAAGGTTGGAAAATAGGAGGCACATATTTCCCGAGAATTGTGAGCGGTCAGGGACACGGGGGCACTCCTGCCTCCGCTCAGAATCTCTGAACCACCCTGCTCTTTCCGCTGGGGCTCTGGAGGAGAGCAGTTCCTCCCAGAAGAGACTTGCCTCTGAGTGGATCTACTTCTGAACAGTGGGCAGACGCAATTCTTGTTGAACTGGCTGCTTCTGCATGGTGTGCTGTGACCCAGCCTGTGTGCCCGGTGGTTGTGGTCTGCCGTCCACTCCGCTCACTGTGAAGAGGGCTCCTGCTGGACTCTGTAATATCTGTGAGGGGATACCTGTGGAGGTTCCACGGACGACAAAAACAATAGAGAGCTGGAAGAGTTGTCTACTCCTTCCAGAGTAAACCACTGGCCATTCTAGGACAGAAGTGGCTCCACGCCCTTGGGAACTGGTAGCCCATTTTTCCTAGAGCATGGGTTCTTGAACTGTGTAGTCTTGTAACTCATGTGTGTGTGCATGTGTGTGTGTGGAGGGGGTTGCAGAAATTTCAAAATGGTGAAATGTTTTCAAACAGGCTCTTTTTGCTACCCAGACGGAAGACTGTACAGGGAGCAGTGAAATGTACAGAACAATTACAACACAGTGATGTTTGAAGCTTTCTTACCTTTTTTTTTTTTCAGTACAATTCATTCAACTCTAAGTTGAGCGAATCTAATTTTCAGTGATAGTTGTATTTAGCCACTGGCTTGAAGACTTCCTGGGTATTTAACTTTTGGCCGTACGAGTCAGCACAAAGCAGCCTGCTGCTTCTGCTGTGGTCCTGGTGCTGTTCTAAGCCCACCCTACCTCAGGACTGGGTGGAACTTGTAGAATTCAGAGCACAATGGATCACTCTAGCACTTGGTCACTTTGAGTCCCAAGAGACTGGCCTGTCATCTCCTACCAGGGCCATGTACTTTTCTGCTGTGGGTGAGGGTGGTAAAGCCCCCCTCCTCCTCGTCCCTTGTTGGCATTGGGTTTGGCCTCAGAGCTTGCCAGACGCTACGCACCGGGTTTTCCCACCACCAGGATCTTTAACACATAAACCATAGCCTTAGGTCTTTTCCACAGTCCTTTTCTGCTACAAGCTTTCTAAGCTGTCCACCTGGGGCATCCTGTGTTCTTGGTGGGAACAGTGTTCTTAGAGTGTAACGTGTACCTGTCACAGCCAGGAGAGCTTCACCAGCCCCAGGTCCCCATATGGAGCAGCTACAGGATGGAACCACTTCTTTGACCTTGGGGAGCCTGTCTGCCTAGGTACTGTATAATGGGACAGGTCCTTGCTTTTTTTTTTTTTAATTTTTATTTTTTGAGACAGGGTCTCCCTGTGTCCCCAGCTGGCCTGGACCTGGTTATGTAGGTGAGCATAGTCTTAGTCTCAGAGATCCACCTCCTCTGCCTCTTGAGTGGTGGGATTAAAGCATTCACCACCATGCCTGGAGGTCTTTGCATTTTGGATGAGATTTTCTCCCACTCAAAGGAAAGTGTGTGTATTACTGTGGCCCTCAGACATATTGGCCAGAAGAGGAACAAAAACAGACTCTGGGAGAGGCTGAGGTTGCCTTCCAGAGGACGCTGCTCTCTTGCTACTTTTCTCCTTGGCACAGGGTTGGGTTGCACCCTAAGGGGACCCAAGACCTTCCTGGTTGCTCTACAAGAGGACCAGGTGGTCTTGGGTCTTAGATGGGGGCAGAGCTGCTTCTAGGTTTGAAACCTTTTGCAAATTGGGAGCAGCTTTGAGGATAGGGATGGAAGTCCTGAGAAAGTCCTCCTCAGTGGTACTGACAGCCTGAACAGCTTGTGGACATGTTCAAGGTAGCACTGTGCTGCCACATACCTGTCACCCAAGCACTTGGGAGGCTAAGGCCGAAGGACTGCACAGCTGGAGGCTAGCCTTGGCTACACAGTGAATTCCAGGCCAGTCTGAGCTACAGAGTGAGCCTTTCTATAAGCAAAAGTTAAGATACGCAAAGTGGAGGCGGGCAGAAACGCGGGTCTTCTAGGTTTCCAACCCAAGTGGTGTCATCCTCGCACTCCTCCCTGGGGTTCAGCTTCCCTAGGGCAAACTGGCGTGGCCACCACCGGCTGTACCTGTGTCCTTGTCTCTGGTCTCACTCCGTGCCATCGGCATCTTCATATGGGAATATTGCAACCTGTTAAAAAATATCTGAAACAGCTTTAGAAGTCCGTTCTTTTGTTGGTTTTGAGACAGGGTCTCATATATCCATGGCTGGTCTTGAACACCCTATGTAGCTGAGGATGAACTTGAACTTCTGATCCTCCCACCTCCACCTTCTGAGTGCAGAAGTTGCAGGCATATACCACCAGACTGAGAATACTGGGTGCTGGTGATCGAACCCAGGGCTTCCCGCATGCCAGGCAAACACTCTACCAGTGGAATCATATCCCCGGTTCCTGAAGTCCCTTTGTTCTAGGTTTCAATCTCATGGAGTCTGAAAATTACTATTAATTAATTTCTGTGTGTGCCACGTACACATGTGGAGGTCAGAGGACAACTGGAAAGTTAATTTCTTCCTTCTGCCACGTGGGTCCTAGAGATTGAACTCAGGTGCTCAGGCTTGTCAGCAAGTGTGTTTACCTGGTGAGCTGGCTCACACGCCCGAAGGGGATTAAAAAAAAAGTCTTGAGTTTATGTTTAAGCTTAGAGTTTAGTTATGAGGTAGATGAGGTTTTATATTAGCAAACATTAAATAGAAGTTCCAGAGAGCTACGATTTGGCACATTACTTCTGAGGCAGCTACAGGCAAGTCTTTGAGGCCTTGAGAATCCCAGTGTGATGCTCACAGCATGTCCTCTGGAAAGCTGGTTCTTAGGGGTTTGTGGGTGAGAATGGCTCAGACCTTTGCTGTCTTGTATGAGAAGAGGAAGGGTAGGTGACTGCCCACGGTCCTGCAGGACTAACCTTTGGTTGCTCTTAGTTTAGGGAGAGGCAGTCAGACTTCACATGGCATCGTGCTATACCGGGAGTGGAGGTTGCCGGGCCAGCATCTGCTGGGAGCTGTTCACAGGAAACAGTTTCTCAAAATAGTATGGTGCTGTCTTTGCCCATAACACGATTTAGGATAAAGTGCTGTGTATCTGCATAGAACAACAGGTGCTGAAATGACATTTAACTTATTAATTGCATAATTTGTCTTTATACACAACAGATCCCCTCTGCACTTCCCATGGTACTTGTCGGCATTGTTTGACTACAAAGATCATGCTGTTTTTAGTTAATGTGTTTTTGTGTACCAAATACCATTTTACGCTGCTGTGGTGAAGCTATTTTCTCCTAATTGGAGCATCTCTCCTGGAGGGAGGAAGGAGGAGGAAGAGTCATAAGACTCAGGAAGTAAGAAACTTAACAAAGCTCAGAGGCTCAGAGTTTCTAAGGTTCACAAGTCCCCCCATCCCGCAGTGTTATAAAACCAGTAAATAGTTGTGGGGAAGGAGACTTTTCCTGATGCGGCCTGCAGTTTGGGCCCATGAGCCCTCAGCCATGCTGAGCTGGGCTGTTCAGTGATGTAACTGCTTTTTACCCACAGTCCTGCAAGTAACCCTGATAAATTCACTAGTTCGTCAGGCTGGAACTAGGGTGGAATGATTCTTTGGTCTGCTATTGGTCCCCTATATGGGATGGGTAGATCTTTATTCACATCTTCCCAGGAAAAGTCACACATCAGTGGCCAGAAACTGCATTTCTGTGATGAGGCTGGCGTGAAGAACCTAGACTTGCTGCTGCCTCAACGCCGCTTGGGTCTGCACTCTCTTCACACATGGGACAAGTGTGATCAGACACAGAGCAATGGACTAGACGAAAAGTAAAAGCTGAACTAATTGTCTTTTCTTTTAACACTTGAATCTTCCACTTAAATCGAAATTATATGGGACGAGCAAGGGAGAAACCCCCCACCTCCACTGAGGTGATTTCTTTATCTTTATAAATTATTAGTTGGATCTACATAGCAGCCTCTTCTAACTGTTCAGGATTGCCTTCACTGTGCCTCTAGGACCAACGCCTTTTCTAATTAGCTGCTATTATCTTTATAAGTAAGAATAAGGGCTGTAGTTTTTATCTGAGGTTTGTGAGGCCCTCAGTGGTTTAGACGACACCTTTCAGTTGCCTGTGGGGCTGGGCTATTCTTCTTGTTCTAAATTTGCATTTTCCCACTATTCCTCTATGTTCCTAGTGTTTTGAATGTTGAATTCTTTGATGGGTGACAAAGTTGGCATGGTATTCTTCAAATGAGAAAGAGCGCTGTGATCTGTGATTATGTTTATGGCTATTGAAATCCAGGCATCTAGTTATGCTGTGGGTGGAACACAAAGCTGTTTGTGTTGAAAGCACAGTGTGGATGCTTTGACAGTATGAGCGGCATCAAATCATGTGCCAAGACTGTATTAGGAGGCCCGTGCCATTTTCGGGGTGCCCGCGGATAACTGTGTTAAGCCAGCTGGGTGTGGAGAGGCTTTGCACGGACTCGTGGGCCTGCTGGCGATAGTGAAGAACCTATTTTTCAAGGCTTCCACCCCCATTTTCCTACTATAGTTTGGACATGTCCCTGTGATTATGACATGAGCCTGATTCTTTCTCTCCTTGATCCCACAGTCACTTTTCTCTCTTTGTTTACAAAGAGGCCCATCCCTAGAGAGTGCTGACCCACAAGTGTGAGAACTGTGAAGAGTCAGCACTCTTTTGAAATATCGGTGCCTAGACACTTCCTTGTGTCAAGATGGCAGTTGCTTGGGAGAGCTCTGTGATTCCCCTGGCCACACTTCTGCTCAGGGAAAGCTTTAGAGTCAGGCTTTTCAGCCCACATTGGCTTTGGTGGGATTGGAAGAAACAGGGAGCTAGTTGCTATTGGGACTACTTAGAGATAAAGTAGACCAGGCCCGGTGGTTCAGGCCTCTAATCCCAGCTACTTTGGAGGCAGAGTCAGGAGATTCCAAGTTCAAGGCCAGTTTGGGCCATAGAGCAAGTTCAAAACCAGTCCAGGAACATTTGTGTGACTGATGATAGAGACTTAATGGGAAACTAATGAACGACGACCTCCTATAACTCTGTTCTGTACGGTACGTGAATAGACCCTAACGAATGTATTGGATAAGAACCTTAGGTACCCTTATATTAAGAATGCTTGTTGACATATAGAAGAATAGCAGCACTTGGTAGCAGTACTTTAAGGTTTTAGATGTATAAACCTCTACTTTAGGTCAATGTTTAAAGTTGTAAGAAGGATCAATTTTCTACTCTGAGCCAGTCTCAGCTGCCACAGGACAGGACAGGACAGACAAAAACCACAAAACCACTGTCTGTGAGCACCTTGGAAAGGCTGCCTCTTGTGTAGCCTTGAGGCAGTGTATAATGTTTGTTAAGATGGCTGAGATTGTGCTGGTGTCAGAAATACACCACGTGGCTGGGAATGTTACAGCCCTACCCACACCTGTCCCAAATCTATCTGCTTTTGTGAAAGCTGACCGTTTAAATGTCCTATCATCCTCTAACGGGCACGCACACATCTGTGCTGAAAGTCTCAAAATCCGCAGTATGGTTACTGCCAAAGGGCGATGTGAAAAATCCTATAAACACCTGCACATATTTCTGGTTAGGACCTCAGGTTCTCTAGAATGGGAGCTGGAACTGAAGTCCACAGGTAATAAAGGAAACTTGTGTTGTCTGAGTGGGACAGAATCTTCTTGCTGAATCAGGCTAGTAACTCCTGTAACAAGACCCTGTTTCAAAATGAAAAGAAGGATGAGAGCTTGGGATGCAGCTCAGTTGTAGAGCACTTGCCTGGTGTGTACATAGCTCTGGATTTCATCTCCAGACAAAGTTATTTTGGCCTTTTGTCCCCCTAAGAGAAATCAGTCTTGTCGTTTCTCATAAACCATTACTTAGCTCACAGCACCAAGACTTTAATGAAAGCACAGTCAAAGTGCTTCTGTTGGGAGACAGTTTTTCTGTGTGGACAGTTCATGTTCCTGCTCAGCTTAGTGTTCTTGAACAACCGACAGGTTTAAGTAGCAAGCAGCCTTAGAAGCCAGGGGCTGTGCCTCTCTCGGAGAAAATTTAGAGATGCACCTCCCTCCTCTGAAATGTTGATAGAATAAGCCACTTGCAGTCAGAGACTGAGAGATAGAAGTACCAATATTTGGTTAGATTGCAATAAAGCCCTGATGGACTTCCCAGATCAGAGAAGGTGACTGACCCTAAGACAGCTTAGCAGGTTACTTTGCAAATGTGGATTCTGGCTGCAAGTGTTCAACAGAACCAATTGAGATACAGCTGGCACTTCAACAAATGCATGCGTGAACACAGGTCATTCTGCAACTTTTTGGCACCTGACGTGGAAAGAGTTTAAAGATTTGACACTATCTCACCTTTCACAGTTCACGAGAATGACATGAAGACAGAACTTAGGCCAGAGCAGGAACCTCTTGTTTTTTCTGTAGCAAGAAGTAAGAATAACTTGAGATGCATACCCCTTTCTGCAAATCCTCTCGGAAGGCTCAAAACAGCTCGCTATTGAATCTTGGAAGGTGGGTGTTGAAGTCTTAGGAGGTGAGGCCTTGGAGAAAGTGATTGGGTTTTGAGGGAAAAGCCAGGAAGAATGGATTTAGTACTTTTAAAAAGAGGCCTTAGAGGGCTGTGTGTACATAGTGGTGAGTCACCTTGAGAAAGCAGACTTCATTGCACACTGAATGTGACACAACATTGACCTGGGACTTTTCAGGATCCCCAATGGTAGGAAATACATTTCTGCTGTGTAAGTTGCCTGGTCTACAGCATTTTGTCATAACAATGTGAATGGCCAAAAACAGCCACAACCACCTTATTGAGAAGTGAGTATATTATATTTAACAGCAGTTATCAGGTATTTATGTTTTCTAGCATGTGTTAATAATAATTGTAATGACAACTTAATCCCCAATAATTTTTAACATTTTCATAGCTTTATGGGCAAGAAGATCAAATTTGTATGCATATTTGATGCAGAGAGAAGGGAAAATAAACATGGACAGTGTTACAAAGATAAAGTCTGTCGGGGGAAATGTCATGGCTATGTGAGTTCTGGGACAAAAAAATGTGTAAAACTAACTCACTCATGTTTGTATAAATAGAAGTTTGAGGGCTTCAGTTGTCATCGTTTGGACCCATCACGGATCTTGTCTGGACTGGGTGTCTCCAGTTTCTAACCTGAAGAATGAAGAGCTTCACACAAATGGACAAGCCACTGAAGAAGCTTTATTTAAAGACATGGTTCAGGCACAGGATACACAAAAGACAGCAGGCTGTTTGAGGAGGAGTGTGCAGGAGTATCTGTTATTATTTGGTGCTTTCTCTATGGGGTCTAGAAGGAGAAGGAACTAGTTGCTAAGGGACAAAGTGTGGGTACTGTTTGTTTTGAATGACAGCCTTGGGGTATGGAAGCCTTGATTGCACATGCTAACAATGCCTCTGATAAAGTCAGATGCATGCCCAAAGGAATAAGATGGTAAATAGATTTTCCCCTAAAAGTTCATCCAGAGGACACAGTTTGCCTGGCTGCCCGTGTACCCTAAGCTAATTGAGGTTGGATTGGTCTGCCTCTAGTTTCTAGATATGTTCCTGGACATGTTTGAATGGAGAATAACCACAAGAGTTGCTACAGAGAAATGATTTACTCCATTCTTTAAGTGGGGTGTACATGCAGTTCATGCAGCTGAGGGTCCACGGTTGCTAGGGACGTTGTTGGGAAAGGCGTGTGTGTCTGTGTCTATGTCTGTGTGTATCTGTGTGTGTATGTCTGTATGTCTGTGTGTCTCTATGTGTGTCTGTGTGTGTGCGTATGTCCTTATGTATGTCTGTGTGTGTCTGTATCTGTGTGTATGTATGTCTGTGTGTGTATGTATGTGTGTCTGTATCTGTGTGTGTATGTATGTATGTCTGTGTGTGTCTGTATCTGTGTGTATGTATGTGTGTCTGTATCTGTGTGTGTATGTATGTGTGTCTGTGTGTGTATGTCTGTATGTATGTCTGTGTATGTGTGTATGTATGTGCATGTGCGTGTGTGTAGCTTAAGCCAAGTGGAGCCCCAGTTGCTGAGCTACCGTATGCTTCAGCATAGAGTGATATAGATGAGTAGTGTCACTGTTTATTTGGCAGTGATGGCGCCTGTGAGCCTTGGAATGGCATCCTTTCAACTACCTGAATAGTGAAAAGTCCTCAATATCAGTGTTAAAAAGCGAAGTTAGTGCACAGCTAGACATCTTAGGGAGTACAGTAGGAAGGAGGGGCAGAGGAAGTTTTATGAAGCCGGTGGAGCATGGGCAGGCAGTGTCCCTCCCCAGAGAATCCACGCCAATGTTGGTGCACAGACAGTAACTGGGAGAAAGAAGATGATCCGGCAATTAATTCCTAGGCCAAACCTTGCAAAGGGGGAGTGCATGAGTCTGTAGAAAGTATGGGTAATTTGATCACAAGCTGAAGGAATTTAAACTGGGGACTATGAAAAGGAGCCTATTCTATCAGTAAAAAGACCCTTCATGAAGGTTCCAACACACGTGGGCTCTAACTGAAAAGGACCCATGAAACGGGATAAAGGAGTCAAGCAGTGTGGGGACAAGCTTGGTCCAGAGACGTGTGTTGGAGTCCAGGGATGTGTGTAGGAGAAGGCTTTATAGAGGGAGGGAAGGGGAAGGAAAGAGGTGAGAAATTTGTCTAAGAAATCAAATTACACCAGGAAGTGAAAAACAAGACTCTTAGTAGATTCCAGCTCAAGGTTTTGAGGAGGCCGTGACATGGCAGATCAGTTATTTCCTAGATGACAGAGGAAAGGAGCGGGCTGTGGTGGCGGGCACTGCACTCCTGGAACCTGGCAGGAGCGGCAAGAGGGGTCAGCCTCGACTACATTGTGAATTCAAGGCTAGCCTGGGCTACATGAAGCTCTGAATTAAAAAAAAATGGAAAGGACACGTGTATGCACACATATACATGCACACTCATGTGCGTGTACAGACATTTTAGGGAGATAAAGAGCTACAGTAAAGAGTATCTCTTCTTGTCAGACATGGAAGTAAACACACCCATAAACAGATGACCCGGAAATGTCAAACTTGTTTCCTTCTCAGCTTAGGTGACTGTGTTGATGTGATGTCATCTTCCATGTTACACTCTCAACACGTAGCAAACATGGCCCTCTGGTAGGTGTCAGGACACATGTGGGGAGAGTTGTGAACCAGTTAAAATCTCAGAGGAAAAATCCAAAAGCACAGAAATGACTCTGGCAGCAAGCAGGGTTTTGTGGCACACAAACGAGAAACGGCTCTGGGCTTGAATCGCCGGGAAGAATTCGTGCGGTTTTTCCCCTTTCATAGATATTTGTGTCTGTGTTTGGGGCAGTGCTGTGAGGAGAGGTGCGGCAGGGCTATAAAGTGTGCACCCCCCACCCAGCTGTGTGAGGCAGCTTGCTGCCGGGGCTAAGGAAGGCTACCATTTGACTGGGAAGCCATTTTTTTTCCATTAATGTGCATTTTTCTATTCCCTTGAGTCAGTCTTTTTGTATGTCCCGTGACTTCACAATGTACACAATGACATCACAATTTCA
Organism: Eospalax fontanierii; assembly: GCA_035773235.1. Classification (NCBI taxonomy): domain Eukaryota; kingdom Metazoa; phylum Chordata; class Mammalia; order Rodentia; family Spalacidae; genus Eospalax; species Eospalax fontanierii. The sequence continues at coordinate 13,151,992 of CM069551.1, forward strand.
TTTAGTAGACTCGCTGCCACCTGGCTTAGCAAGGCTGCAAAGCTTCCCACAGTGTGCTTCCCGTTTCCAGACGTGCTTTGGTCGCCCTCCCGAGGACTTTTCATTCCCTTCTCTCACGTCGTATTGCTTTAGATTCCCATTAAATTCGGTTTCCTCCTCCTGAGGGTGCTGTCTTCTGTGTGGCTTTGAGTGCATGCATCCTTGACTTCCGCCTCCTGAAATCCTTTTTGGCCCTTAAGCCTCCATCCACAGGCAGTTCTTCCCTGAGGCTTTTCCAGACTCCATCAGAACTAACCCCTTCCTGTGGCTTCCCACAAAACCCCGTTTTCACTATGATGTTCTCGGTTTCCTAGCATCATGATTCAGCCCTCCTTCAGAGCCTTCATCTGGAGCTCAAGCTTGCTGCCCAGCACCTGTCAGATGGAAAACATTTTAAAATACTTGTTCGTGATTGAATTTGGGGATGCCTACTAAATGGGTCTCGGGTATGCTGATGAACAGTGGCTGGTGGCTCGCTCCGAGTTTCTTGGGAATTTGATACCATGCTTCTTGTTATAAGTCCCCCTCTTTATAATCCCCCCTTCCTTGTAGTCCCTTTTTTCCTTTTTTATTTTATTTCTTATTAGCCAACATAACTGCTCTCTTCACTTCTGTAAAAATGATTAGCTATAGGATGTCAAGAGAATGAATAAATATAACTCCATCTTGTTCTTTGTTCCCTCTAAGCAGTCACAAAGCCACAAGATTAAATAAGGCTAAAACAAAAACTAGACAACACATTCCTTTGCCCTGAAGGCAGCACCCACCAATAAGAGACCTAACACTGTTATTCCCCACCTTCCTTTATCTCAAACTTATAAAAGACTCCTAACCTCTCTGCTCGGGGCTCTTGGTACCGATACACTGTGTGGAAAGGTCTGAGAGTCCGGGATTAAGCTTGAATAAAGGCTCTTTGTTCTTGCATACGCTCTGGACTCCGTGGTGGTCTTGGGGACCGTTCGCTGGGCACAGCACTTGTGGCCTCAGAGGAACATGAGACACGGGCCAGGTGTTCAGCAACATCTGGGCTCAAAGGTGAATGTGCAAATGAGGTTCCTTGCCCTTGTTAGGGTTAGAACCCCCCTTAGTGTTATCAACTCTGACATCTGCTTTCTCTGAGATGTTGAGGGAGGCTATACAGAACTTGGAGCGGGAACTGGGCTGGTACGTGCTGCTATTGCTGAGGCCTGTGGGTGGAAACCAGGGCTTCGGGCACTCTTAAAGCACCACTTCTGCCTGCTCAGTCTGTGATTGCTCCGCCAGCTTGCTTTCTGCAGCAGCACTTGTGGGCCCTGTGTTATCTGTGGTCCCACGTATCCAGACGTGTGTGGGTACGTGTCTGTCCCAGGTCCACGTACCTTGCTTTGCTCCAGGAGGCCTTGAAGATGGTGCTTGATTGAATGCTCCAGTGCTCCTGAGTGGTACTGGGCCTCCCTCAGCTTTGTGCAAGATCATTGCCTCACAGAGTGGATCTGGGTCCTGACAGCAGGGTGACACCAGGCTTTCCACCCTGCTCCTGTAAATCAAGCCGGCCTACCTGACTTCCAGACTTCTCTTAGATTCAGCATCGACGTGTTGAGTGTTCCAGGGGAAGCATTCTGGAAATGGCTTTCAGCTCTGCGGTTGTAATAAAAATACTCTGCTGTGTCTAAAGTTCTCCTGCCTGTCCTAGCCAACTACCCCCAGACTCATGAATTTAATTATTTATTATTATTACAGTTTCTATGATCCTGTACGTCAGGGATTCTCCGTCCAAGAGCATAGACTCATTTCTCCACATTAGAAATGGGTCTAGAGTCTTAAGAAAATGATCACACAATCCAAAATATTTTGGCAAGGCCAAATGTTTTACTTCTGCAGAAGGGTGTGTAACTGGCCAAATCAAGCAGGTAAGTGTACCCAGAGGGGCTCAGCTGGGTTTTTATTTCTAACACAGAAGGGTGCTGTGCCTCATGCTGAGTGGTCAGAATATGACCTTGCGTTCTTTCATGATTGTCTGATTTAAGGAGACACAGCTGATAAGCAGAACTAAAAGTTCAGCACGGAGGGCAACCCTGAGTGTGTGTTTCGATTTCAAGGAGTGCTGACCCTAGAGGAATTCTTTACAATTTCTTAAAAATGAATTTTAACCCTTTGATAGAAGATCTCACAATTTTTTTTATGTTTTCCACAAGACCCCCCAGTAATACTTCAGAGGGTCAAGGGGCAGAGAGTGCAAGTGGCCAATGGCGATGGATTTCTCACAAGAAGGCCGGGCTTCAGCATCCTGAAACTTTGGAAGTAGAAGCTGCTAACCTCTCCAGCTTCGGGCCTGGAAAGTGAGGCCCCTAGCCTCACCAAGTTGGTTGTCAGTCATATGGTTAGCCCAGAGTCACGGGGGAGGTGGCTCACTCGATACCTGTTTGGAGTAAGCATTCTCTCTAGGATCTTTGTGTACACTTTGATATGCTTTGTCTGTGCCTGAAATTAAGTTGTTATTACTACTTTTGGTCTTTTGAGGGTCTCATACTGTAGTCAGACTGCATAGAACTCATAGCAATCCTGTTGCCTTAGCCTTCTGAGTGCTGGGACAATTAAGCCAATTTTTATGTAGTTTTATAATGAACAGATTTACTAAGTAATCCAAGTGAGCCCCACACAGCAGGGATTTAAACCTTGTTAATCAGGCAGTATTAACAAGCTAGACAAAAACAGTCACTGCTTTGGGCTCCATCTCCTTGGTTTGAAAGACATCAATATTATTGAGCACTTTCAACTATGATCTTTATGCACAGTTCCACTTTAATATCAGGATTTATAAGGTTTCTTATATCTGCAGACAAGAAAGGCAAGCGGGTGTTTACAAAAATAACCACAAACTCTTCCTTTGCCATAAGGAGAATGCTTTTGTTTCTCTGGACTTCTGCCAACCTGTGCCCTTTTCTGCCCAGAAGAATGCAGAAGGACAGCCTGGAGGCATCTCTCGGAGGGCAGAGTACTTGCTTCCCACAAACCTCAACTCCCAGCACCACAAAAAATAAAGAAGAAAAAAAGTGAGGGTAGGGAAGCTCCAGTCTGGGGAACAAGAGTCTTCTGCATTCTTCCCCTCTTTGAACTGACATCTTCCCATGAGCAAGCTCAGATCTTCTGGTAGAGGATGAGAGGATGAGAAAAGTTGTGGAACAAAGAGGGAACGGTGGTCCAAGAGTCCTGAAAGGTGTCAGAAGCCGGCCAATGTCAGCGGCAGCAACACTGCCACAGCTAGAAGATGCGTGGATGAGCCAGGACAAGACAGAAGAGCCACGCGCTGAGCTCAGCCCTGCGCTGACCACCACAGTGCTTGGACAGAGCGTTCTTTTTCGGAACCATCAAGCACTGGTGTGATTTATCATCCAGTTAAAACTCACCAGTCCTTGAAGCTCAGGATAAAATTTTATCTACGGGCACATGGATAAGCAGCACCCAAAGCTTAGAAGACGCACACAGCCCTGCAGGGAGTCCCTCAACTTTATGCTACGCTCACTGAGCTGTGTACATGTGTGATTATGTACTTGCTTGTTCAGTTTTAAAGGAGCGAAGGTGATCAGGTAAGAACTTTAAAAAGACTTAGGTACACTAAGATATTTATGACAAAGTTACAAAGATTTGGACTTACCCAGAAAGGGCATAAGGAATTACCTGAGCTGTCAGCACACAGATTTCTTTCTGTTTTCCCATCAATACTTTTATGTAGTCTAGGCTAGCCCCAAATGAGTGATCTTCCTGCCTCACCCACCTGAGTCCAAGATTACAGGCTTGTGCCATCATGCTTGATGAAAAAGTACTCTTAAAATATTTGGAACTACATGGAAGGATGTGTGCTTCTATTCCCAGCATTTAGGAAGTAGGGTTAGGAGGACTGGAAGTTTGAGTCCAGCCTGGGATGTCTGGAGAAATAAGAAACCAGAAAAAAAGAAAGCATTTGGCATGCCTGGAGAGCATTCAAAAGACTCTAGCATTCCTATAGGAAGTACTTATAAAACTTGAATTGTCAACATTCCTCAATAAAGAGCTGTTTGCTTCTACTTTGCTATGTAGCACAGGCTGGCCTTGAACTCGCAATCCTCCTGACTCCATCTTCCAGGTGTTGTGTTTGCAGACATCACTAACTCTCTTGGTCTTATTTTAAAAATGTAAAGACTAGATAAGTGTTGACCAAGAATCTCAGCTTGTGTTCAAAGTTTAATGCAATTAGCAGCCCTACTTTGCTTAGATTTGGAGATTTTGGTTAGAGGATGGGCCTGGGATGGAGGCTGGATTGCTCACTTTAAGGGTCTGGATGAGAGAGAGGCTCTGTTATGTGGATAGATCGAAGACATCTTTTAAGCTGAAGCTCTTTACTGCAGATACCTGCTTTTGTAAATGCCTATGAGAGAGGGGATGACTGGAATGTGTCCCCACAGATGCCGTTGCCCTCTCTTGATGCAGTGGATAGGCAAGTTCTGATGATAGGGTGTTCTGGGGAGTTTAGTATCAAGTGGCCCAGCAGATGAGTAATTGAATGCTCAGTTGTGCACTGTTTAAATTGTCTGTGACCTGATGATCTGGCATTAAGAAAATAGCAATGAAGTCAGATGGTTGGAGTGATGATGTCTTCATAGGTGATGGGGCCACTGGGTATTTTGAGAGCAGGTCAGCCAAGCTGTTCTCAGCATCTTCCAGAGCAACCATAGCAGCTTTAGGCAATTGGCCATTTGCAAATCACTGGCCACAATTTTGACACCCATTTCTTGCCCATAAATTAATCCAGAGAGCAAAACTGGAGTGTTCCCTCAAACAGAGGAAGAGAGAAGGAAATGTGTACTTTTGATTTAATGGTTAGCATTGACTGCAAAAATAATGTGATCAAGACCAGTGGGTGTGTCTGGGTTAGTGCTATGTCTTAATTTTACAATTTTTTTTATTATGTGTGTGTGTGTGTGTGTGTGTGTGTGTGTGTGCGCATGTGCATTAGTGCTATGGCACACAGAGGTAAGAGGACAACTTATTAGAGTCATTTCTCTCCTTCCGTGGGGGTCCTGGGAATTGCATTCAGGTCATCAGCCTTGGTGGCAAGTGCCTTTACCTACTGAGCCGCCTTGCTGCTGTTTTATTTACTTTTAAAAGACATGATGGTTGGTAACGACTTTTCCTTTGTGCGCCTATAGAAATGTGCAGGCAATGTGATACAAAACAAGATGTTTTGCATTTATGCCCCAAACACTTTTTGCCTTTTCAGTAAAACAAATACAGTCTGAAGTTAGAACCACATAACAGGTTTCAAATTACAATAGTATCAAAACCTGGGTAATACCAGAAAATGTGAGGAACAGGGGCATTTGGGACATGATTATTATGTAATTACAAGAGTAATCACAGCGCTTCAATTGTGCATTGTTGGAAAGTGAAATGTCCTCACAGGCTCACATGCTGGAACACTTGGTCCCTGGAGGTGGAGCTGTATAAGAGGAGGCAGAGCATCCTCACTGGAAGAAGTGGATTGTGGAAGGAGGGCATGGGACTTGGGGTTTTCTGGTCTAGCCTCACTTCCTTTCTGCTCTGTTTCCTGACTGCAGATGTGAATGTGACCTGCTTCCTCATCATTCTTCTGGCCTGCCTTCCCCACCTTGATGGACTTGTATCCCCTAGCACTGTGAGGCAAATATAAACTCTTCCCCACTTAAGTTGGTTATTGTCAGAGAGTTGGTCCCAGCAATGAGAAAGTAACTAATACACCTGCAAATCATGCTAATTCTGGCTGTCTACTTAGAGATTTTGAAAATGATCAGAAGGTAGGTCTCTGAATTCCAGGGAGCTGCTGTGAACAGAATGGTCTCAGGTCTCCTCTCATTACCTGGTTCTTATAAGCACCCATCCATGCAGACTGTGAGCATGGTTTGAACTCTGGTGCTAACTTAGACCCTGTGCTCAGTGCTTCTAAAAGTGTTTAGATCTTTCCCCAGTGCACAGTTTCCCAAGTAAATGGTTATGGTTCCTGCAGGAAAGGATCAGAACAATACTCTGTGTGTTTGCTGTGCTGTTTTGGCTGTTAGCTGATTTTGCATCCCAGAGACCAGATGACCCAACAGAGGCAATTTCAGGAAGAAAAGCCTCTTTTGGCCTCATGGCTTCAGAGAGATTTGGTGCGTGGTTTCTTGGCCCAACATCACTGAGGCTGGAGAGTGTTGTGGTAGAGAGCTGTTCACATCATGGCTGACCAGGAACCATTCAGTGCAGCAGGAAGCAGGGGTCCAATGACCAGACCTCATTCTCAAAGACCCACTTTTGGTGATGTACTTCCTCCTGCTACGTCCTAACCCCAATGTCCAACAGCTTCCAAAATAGTACCACCAGCCTGGGGAGCAAGCATTTAAACATGAGCCCGTGGAGGACATGCGGAAGGTGGGGGGGAGCCCCTCATGCTGCAGACTTGCCCTCTTCCCCAGCCAGTGGGTTCTGTGAAGGATTTGCTCACATCTGGAAACTCTACAGGGTCTCTGACTTTTGTTGGAGAAGGTTCCCTCAGACTCCTTCTAGGCCTTGTTTGACTTGTTTAGATGGTACAAACTGAGCAGTGTCCTGGGGATGTGCATCTACTTGGCAGTAGCATACTGCCTTCTTTGAACCACCTCAATGGCTTTGTGGCCAGGTTCCCAAGGTCGAGTCTCCTTGATCACTATGATAATTGCAATCAGATGTCAAAATCCAGCTGAGAGCAGTTAAGTGGCCTCTGCTGTTCTGAGGCTGCCTTCCACCCTGGAGCCTGTGAGCCACATAGTGATCTCTCCTCCTGTCACATCTGGCTGACAGACAAGTGGCCTGGGCCACCTATCTTAGAATGTCCTCCAGGCTTTCCAGGGAGCCTCCCGTGTGTATCTGCTGTGCTCTTCTCTCAGCCTCTTCAGGCTAATTCTCACATTTCCATCTTAACATGGATTACAGCCTTTTCTGTGACTCTTGGAGTCTTGAAGGCAGAAAGTTCACAGTATTCTTTTTATATTTTTGGTCAGGAGGTGAGATATTGTTTCCCAGAAGCATTTTCCAAGGTTAATAACCTCTTTTCTCCAACCCTGTATCCCGGCCCTTGGTATTCAGTTCCACTCCTGCTTCTGATGTGTATGTGTTGGATAGATTTTGCAGCTGCCCCTGAGGAGGGGTACATGTTATTTGAAGGGGAGAGGCCTCTGTATAATCTTCCAGTAAGGACAAGAGGGTCAGTTCCAGATAAGGAGTCGGCCGTTTCTGTAACTGCCGGAGGGTTCTGGAGGCTCCATCTAAGGGTTCAAGGTTTGGAGGGCATCTGCCCAGATGTCTTTTCCCTTCCCAGGGTTTGGGCTTGGCCTAGTGGACTTGGCTTGGTTGGAAGTTGACTTCCTTTGCAGTGCAGCTTCTCTGACAGTTAAGACTTTGGTCTGGTCCTTGACTTCCTGTGCCTTCTCTGCAGGGAGTGAAGCTTCTGGAAGTGAACAGGGACCTCCTTGGCTCTCTCATATTGGCACTGACTCTCTTGGCTCTGTCGTACTCATCTCCCATCTCCCCAGCACAGTAATAACTGGCCAATGCCATTTTCCTTGTGTGATGGTTGCTCTCCACTGCCAACTTGATGAGATTAGGAATCCTGGTGTGTCTGATGTCTCCAGAGAAGATGAACTGCAGAGAGAAGACCAGTACATGTGGCACCATCCCATGGGCTGGGGTGCTGGACTGAACAAGGGGAAATGAGCTAAGTACTAGCGTTCATCTCTCTCTGCTTCCTGACTGTGGGTACAATTGACCAGGAGCCTCAAGCAGCAAGTGCCATGGCTTGTGATGGATTGCACCCCGAGTCTGTGAGATGGACTGTGCCCTGAGTCTGTGAGTCGAAATCAACTCCTCCTTCCCAAGGTTGCTTCATCAGGTATTTTCTCATAGCAACAATAAAAGTAGCCAGTGCACCCCGTGAGCGTCTTTCCTCTGCGCACCCCAGACACTAATGCCTCTCCTTTTACTGCTGTGTCATCCCAGTCAACCACTGCAGAAAGTTTTCAAAACTGGCCTTCCTCCCTATGCCAGAGACTCACTGGACTTCACTGCGTATGCAGAGGGTCCCTGGTGCTAGCTTACAAGGAGTGATCGGGGTCTGTCTAGACATTTTTGGGATGATTCATTTCACAAACACTGTGGGTTGGGTCTCAGAAGAATCTGAAGTCCAGCTTTTCCTGCCCAGGGCTTATGAAAGAATACCCTTGAGATGGATGCCTTTACATCCTCATTGATCAGTTATTGACTATTGGCAATTTTACAAGGGACCCAACTTTAATGAGGCTGTCATGAAACTGAACTAGTTTTCCAAGTGACTGTTTGCCATCAAGGATGATGTGGAGTGGTGACCACGGTGATGGATCAGTGGCACTGTACAGACCAGCTCCGTGATTTTTGTCCCAGATTGCACCAAGGGTGTAGAGCCATAGAAACTGTCTCTCTGCAGTTTTTGTTTCTTATTGGTTCATTCTATGGCAAGTCCCGCCCTCTGACCAATAAGGGAGGAGGGAGGCCGGAGAGGACAGTGAATCATCATGGCCACGAGCTGGGGAGAGAAGCCGAGGTTGCTAAGATCCATGTGGGAAGAGAAACACCTGGGTCCTGTGCCCACAAACCCAGGAGGCAGCGTGCCACACCCCCGCCCACCAAAGAATCTCGTGAGTGAAGTGAACTGAGAGACCTGTGCCCAGCGCGCGCAGCGGTTGCAAACATGATTGGGCCGGCTGCCGGTGGTACCAAACTTTCGCGGGCAAGCGAGGCGCACGTCCCCAGAGACTTTATAACTTTGTAAATAAATAAATCATTCTAAATGGAAGATCACTTTTCCGTTTATGCAGCTGGATTAACCAGATCCCACCCGCTAAGGCGTGGAGAGTGGATTTATGCAACAAAGGGTATGCGGTAGGTCAGTGAGGACTTGCCTGTCCATGTCAACAGCCTTTGGTTATGAGAAAAGAGCAGGAGAAAGATGGAGGATGGGAGAGAGAAAAGCAGAGGTACCCCACTGATGGGAGCAGTGATCTGGGGCTGCATGGAGCAAGGCAGAGAGCGCTCCACACCAGGAACACCCTGTGAGTAGATGCTGTCCTGAGATCTGTTTCTATGACAACTGGATGATTAGGGGAATTCAAAACTTCCAAAGATCTGACTAGAGGTTTTGCTGCAATTGATAGAGAGGGAAGACTGTTGGGTTTGCCATGTGTCATAATCACACAGAGGTAATTTATAGTTTAAGATTCCCCAGTACAAAGTTGCTGTAACCTCAGCCTTTGCTTCTGCCTTGTAGTGTTGCTTGTCTATAGCCCGTCCTTGTGCAGAGTCTGACGTACACTGGGTCTAGGGCTTTGTCAGAATTTCTTACCCCATTCTAGGGCAGAGCCAGCTTGCACAGCTGCTTGAATTACAATCAATATATCCAAATGTCATTAATGGGTCTAAACAGGAGGATGAACGTCAAGAGGTACTTTCCTGCTTTGGAGCCTTTCTGTGTCCCTGTGGGCAAGTGCTGCCCTGTTGGGAGACATGGTCACTGCAGGTCCACAGATGACCTGCTTGAACACTAGACAAATTGTTACTTTATTTTCGTAGACCCTATTAAAATGAAAGCACAGCCCTTGTAGCCTATTTAACTGAAAAAGGAGTAAATTATAAGCATTTCAACATGTGAAACTTTGGTAAGAATGTCATGACTTAGGAGTTAAAGTTCTGGCTGAGACTTTCTTTCCCCTTTACACCCATAAATAGTAACCATTTGACATGCAGAGGCAAAGTCAGCCATTATCGGGGAAAATTACTTTTGATCTTTTTCTTTACATGCCTGATTTGTTCTCCCATCCTGTGGAGGAAGACTTCAACCTTAAAAATATTCCTTTTTAACTTCCCCACCCCCCTCACCCCAGGGGGATGGCAGCAGCTTTATCAAATGGCAACAAGCTGAGATTCGTCGTTAAATTTTAATCACCCTCCTGCCTGTGCAGCTGATAATTGGGGATGGTTTAACAGAGGTGCTCTGTCAGTCTCTGTAAATTCCTCAGCAAGGAGCCCTAAGAAAGGCAAAGAGCTTGGGTGTCACCGTGACACAACCTCAGCATAGCTTTTATAGCCAAATGACCCAGGACCCAAATGCCACCAGCCTGAGCACTCTGAGGTGTATGTTGGATTTGCTTTTCTTCTTAGCCAATTAAAAATGTGTTTTAGAAACTGGTAGGTCAGCCTCATTTAGCACCCTCTCTCCCTTGCCTTGTTTTCTCCTGTAAAGGCTCCTTCTTGGCTGCCCTCAGAAGCTGCCCGGGCCAAGGAGGATGGAATAAGTCAATGGAAACTCAACACTGCACTCAGCTTGCTGTGAACCTGAAACTGCCTTCAAACATTAAATCTGCTAATTTAAGAACTGTCTCCTAACTTCCTTCTAGTTCTCTCATACAATTGATGACGACGAACGTACTCTCTGCTGATGACTAGGAAGACAGGGTCTCTGCCTGATGTGACAGTGAACAGTCAAGTGTGGATGGGCAGTGTAAGGTTTGAAGCAGGGGGCTAAGGAGAGGATGGGCCAGGTGGGTTGGTTGGGACAGCTTCCCTGAGTGGGTGAAGTCTGAGTCAAGACCCCGGTGAGGAGGGTAGCCAACGTTGCAGGACTCTGTCAGAGGGCTCCAGCCTCGAGGGTGAGGAGCAGGTGAAAGGAGGCCATAGGTGAGCAAGGCCCAGATAACGAAGGCTGTGTGGGGTCTGGAAGCTAGACTGAAGTGGGAATTTTAGCTCTAGAAGGGATGTCATGATTCAGCTTGTTCTAGAGACCTTCTGACTGCAGTGTGATGAGTTGCCATGGGGTGGACGTGAAGCGGGAACTCTGTAGGAGGCTTTTACTTGGCCAGGTGAGCAGCTGGTGGATGCTGAGCCGTGTGATGACAGGGGAGAAATGAGTCATTGGGATTTTGCATTAAAGTCATCAAAGTCTGCTGGTGCCTGGGATGAGGGAGGGTGAGAATCGAGCAGACCTGGCTTTCTGGCTTGAATCTATGTGGACAGGAAAGTTCTTTGTGGCGATAGAAGATTAGGGAGAGCTTCCTGGGGTACAAGTTTTGTGGAGTATTTTTTGTTGTTATTTTTGAGACAGGATCTCCTGTGGCCCTGGCTGGCCTGGACTCACTATGTAGACCAGGCTGGTCTTGAACTCAGAGATCTGCCTGCCTCTGCCTCCCAAGTGCTGGAATTAAAGGTGTGCACTATCACATCCAGCCTGGGGTACAAGTTTGGGGGACACCCAGTGTCAGGAAGACATGGAACCGCCAAAGCAGAGAAAAATGCATCCGTGTATTTGTTTAGAAGGGTTAAAAAAAGTTAGATCTATTTGTTCACAATTCCGTAAGCGTAGACAATGTGCTTTGATCATGAATGTAAGGTCAGGGTTCGAGAGATGCAGCAGACAAGAAGGGACCAGAGACTCCACTGGGAGCAAACAGGACCCAGTTTTATTAAGAGAAGCCAGATGGGACTAGCTTCTCTGCACCCACGAGTGGAGAAATGGTAGCCCCCCCGGGGAGCTAGCCTTCCTGAAGAGATGGGGGAGGCTAGCCCCCTCACCCCCATCTTGGGGCTGGGGCTCCGGGAACCGGGCTGGCATGCCAGGCTCCAGATCGGGATGGAGGAGCTCCCTCAGGGAGAGTGCGAGAGGCTCACTCCCAGGGAGAACGAGCTCAGCCCAAAAAGCCCAAGTCCCAGTTTCAGTCCCAGTCCAAGTCCTCAAAGCCTCAAAGCCTTTTAAAAACCCTCAGCCCTGCTCCTGCCTTTTAGGGTAGGGGGTTGGGATTGCCATGACATCTGATTGATGTTGAAGGTAAGCTTCTGGCCAGGAAGTAGTCCTTTGTACAGCTGTTTGTGAATCCTGGGTTGGGGACCTTATCTATTCAAAAGCCAGTTCTTTTCTCAGATTTCTCAGATCTCAGAGGCCCCAGAGAATCTGGTCTGGAACTGCAGGGAGAGGGGTTGGAGGGTCCAGTCACACTCAACAACAAAGATGGCTGCACTTTTGATAAGCTCATCCACGAAGGGGATGGAGGACGATTGCCGCCTGGAGCCAGGCAGGCTTTATACTTGTTTTAAGCTTAATGAGGGATTCCAGCAGATGGCTGTGGTCACCAAGGAGAAGAACTCTTGGGAGGACTGAAGAAAGGATTACTGGGCAGAGGAGGTTCTGGAACCTCATTTGAAGAAGGGGTTAGACAGAAGAAAGGAAAAAAAGCAGGAAGAATGTGGCACACCTCATGTGTTTCAGGCTGTGCCAGGCACACACATTACTTTCTCACATGACTGTCACAATCTCCTGTGCATAGTACTTTTCTGTCCCATGTGTGAGGTAACCGAGGACGGAAGAGGGTTAACAGTGAGCAGAGCTCCAGGTAAGTAACTGAGTTTGTGTATGGAGCATGGGTGTGTCTCATGGAGCACAGAGCTAGCCAGGTGTTGACTTAGGAAAGGAGCCAAGATAGACTTGCAGCTATTTTCATATTGGACCCCAAACCCTAGGCACTTTGGAACAGGAGACTGCTGGGTTGCAGAAGGCAGCATTGTTGAAGCAGGGTCAGAGTTTTCACAGGCTGCCATGTTTGTAAGTGGGGGTAGACAGTCTCCTCCTTTCGAAACAACAAACCAAAACAGTGGTCACTTTCTGCAAAAAATCCAAGTATTAAAATGTTAACTCTTTGCAGTTTTGTTTCAAAAGCTCGGTTCATCAAGTTTGGTAAGAAGTCTGACCAGGGGATACAGCCAGGACTTGAGATCTCGGATCAGAGTCCACGTCACTGCACTGATCCTTTGTGAACAATCTGTCTCATTTCCACGATCCTCTCTTTCCACAGCTGAAATGACTATGCTAGGCACACCTTCCTGAGGACCAGATGTGATAGCATGTGTCTGACTGCCAGCCCGGGTCAGCCACGCAGCAGCATAGGGCAGCAGGGTTGTCTCTGTTTTGTTACTATTTCTATGGTTTTCCTGAAAACAGGGCTCGGCATGGGTTGCCATAGTGATGCACCATAGTCTGAGGAGCTAAGATGACAGGAACGTATTCCTTAGAGTTCTGAAGGGTTGGAAGTCTGAGATCAAGGTCAGTGCAATTTCTAGTGAGGGCCTCCTCACGTGTAGGAGTCATGGTACCATCCTCTGACATGACTAAGGAAGACAAGAGGGCTTTCTGATGGTCTTCTCATAAGAAATGAGTCCTGTCACCTTGGTTCCACTGTGGTGACCTCCTTACCTCTCAGATGCCTCTTCAAACAGGATCCTGTAGGAGGTTAGGACTCAGCTCCTGGCTTTGGTGGGGGTGGGAAGGGGAAGAGGAAAACCAGTCTGGTCCCTTGCAAAGCCTGTGTGTGTGTGTGTGTGTGTGTGTGCGCGCACCTGTGCGTGTGTGTAGTGGTGATCTGGGGTTCTGGGATGCACAGTTTGGGGATGAAGTGTGAAACTGTTTTTGTGTTTTTTTAATATTTTGTGGCTGCTGCTATTACTTAGTTCATACACAGAAGCTGTTATTTTGAGCAAAACCCCAGGGTGAAATTCCACTGAGCTAATTTCTCTGAAGCTGATACAAATCTGGCTAAATATTTATTAGGTCAATAAAGCATGGGTCACAAATGTCTGCAGACGTGGAGGAAGATACCTCCCTGTCCACTGCGTTTGTTTAGGGTGCTGATTTTACTTTTTGGTAGCAGTTGGCTTTGAAGTAAAATTTACTATATTGGAGACCGTGGATCATGGACCATAGATTCACACGGCACTGAATCAGAAGTTTCATCAGCTATCATTCTTTTAAAAGATTTTAAATTATGCCTATGTGAGTGCTGGTGCCATAGGAGGCCAGGAAAGGGCATCACATTCCCATGAATTGAAGTTCCAGGCAGTTGTGAGTAGCCTGAAGTAGTTGCTGGGAACCAAACTTGAATTCTCTGGAAGAGCGGTGTGTGCTCTTAGTTGCTGAGCTGTCTCTGCGCGGCTCTGCCTTGGCTACTACTTGTGAGCCGGGGAACATTTTCCCCATCATACCAATATGTCAAATTAGTGCATTTCCTTTAAGATTAGGAAGTTCAAACATTTCTGTATCTTTATTTTTATTATATCTTTATTTTTAGTTTATGTGTGTGTTTGTGCTTGCCATGGTGCATGTGTGGAGGCTGGAGGAGGACTTTCTGGAGCTGGTTCTTTCATTGTGGGTTTGGGAACTTAGTTTGAATCCTCAGGCTTGGCAGCAAGTGTCTTTACCCATTTAGCCATCCTGTGGGCTCAGTCTTATCTTTATCTATTCTTTTTTTTCAGAGATAATGTCACTATATAGCCCAATCTAGCCTTGAACTGGCCACCTGAGGACTAGAATTATAGGTATGTACCACCACGTGCTGCCCTGAGCATTTCCTTTGTCCTTGATAGATGCCTGTGTTTCACATTTTGATGATTGAAAGCCCAGGACTCATCGATACAAACCTTGGCTCAGTGAATTCCTGGCCATTGATTTTCTTCTCTGTAGTGGCCTGTTTCAAAGGCTCTTTCAGATTCTCCCTTTTAACAGTATTTACTGAGTGCCTGTCCTGTATGGGGACAGTCAATGGAACAAAATTCTGCCTATATGGAACCTAGCCTTTCACTGATCATGGCTTTAATTAGAGTGGGTTTGTCTTTGAATGGGTAAAACATTGGTTAGATTTTCTCTCAGTAAGTCTTACACAAGTCACTTAGGTCAAGTCACTGTCAGGGTTGGATTGAGAAGTTTTGTGAATGGCACGGAAGGAAAATTATAAAGTCTAGAAAGTTGAGAGCTTTGAGGAAGCTCCTGAGTCTTGGCTCATACTGGTGGAAGGAGTGACTAACTCAGGCCATTGCCAGAGGCCATGTGCCACGTTGCTTTTCCCAAAGAAAACACTGTATGACTAACCCTCAGACTGTTAATCACTAAGGTGGAGTCAAGTTTACTCTTTGTAGAACCTTGAGAGGCTGAAACCATCTCAGACGGACATTCATGGCATCACACAGGATGACAGAGCCTTGGTGGACGAGGGTTGCGAGGTCTGTAACTGACAGAAGAGGACTCTGCCACGCAGTGCTTGTAAGTAATAAGACTTCTGAAGGAAAGTGTCCATCCATTCTTTCTCCTTCCTCATCTTAAACCTTTCCTTGCAGACTGGACTGATGGTGAGCAGTTCTGGGCTTCATTCAGCTGCTACTTATCAACATGAAATCATGGCATGAGGGAGGACAAAGCTGAATAATGAGTCTCCGTAGAAACTATAGCCCTGCTGACTCATCTTTGTTCAACAGGTGACTCCCTTCACTTTAACATCTCAACACGAGAGACGAGGTCTAACTCACAAGCAAAGACGCGTAGCACAAAGCCCAGACACTCGTGACAGACTTTCTGGAAAGAAGCTTAGCCCCAGCCCTCCCTCCTAACTCTCTCTGTCCCTGACAGCCTCTTCTCCCATATCTCCATGTTAAATGTAGGGTGCTGGGAGTACTTTGATTTTTCTCAGGTGGAGATACCCCGTCTTTAGTTGCAGACCCTTTGATGGTTCCACCAAGCCCACTGGCACTTGGTGACATGGGAAGGGGAGGGATGAAAAGGAGAGAGTAACTTTACTGAAGGGCACAAACCAGCCCAACGGACCAGTGTATTTAAAGGCTGTAATTCAACAAATACGTATTAAGCCTGTGTCCCCTTACTGGCATTGAAACCTTATTTACCTGTGGTTTCACCTGACAACATATGACCCGCAGTCAACTACCACTTGGGGATGCTAACATTTGTCTTGACTTTTCCAAGAGAGAGACTACATTCTTTTTATTGCGGTTAATTGTTAAAACTGTTCTATTATTACGAGTTAGTTTCATTAATCTTGCTGTGCCTAATTTATATGTCAAATATTATAATTAGTATGTCTTATAGACAAAAACAGTAGGTGCTCTCTGTGGGCTCAGATACCCACCCAAGGTTTTGGGGTATATGTCCAGTAGAGATGAACCTGCTCTAGATTTCTTGAAATTGTTCCTCTTTTTAAAAAATTTTGTTTGTTATTTTTATTTATCTATATGAGTGTATTGCTTGCATTACACTTGTACACTTGTAAGTGCACCCGTGTTGTGCAATGCCCATGGAAGTCAGAAGAGTGTCGAATCCCCTGGAACTGGAGTTAAGGATGGTTGTTAGCTGTCATTCAAGGTGCTGGAATTCAAAACCTGGTCTTCTGTAAGAACAGTCAGTGCTCTTAACCACTGAACCATCTTTTCAGCCCAGAACTTGTTCCTTCTGTATGATGGGCTTTGTGTAATTTGACCCACATCTTCCCACCTCCCTCGCCTCTACCTCTGGCGCTGGTAATCACCGTTCTGCTCCATGCATCTGTGAGTTTAACCTGTCCGGATTCCACACATAAGTGAATTCACTCAGCGTCTCTTTCCTCGCATGGCTTATTTCGTGTAAGGTCCTCCACAGAGCGGCCCTATTGGCAGGTGGTGGGACTTCCAGGGCCTGGTTTTGTGGGCAGGTTCTTAAGGTGATTGGGGCGGTGCTTTGGAGGACAGTCCTCCTGGGACTCTTCGGTAGTCCTTGTGCGAGGGTGGTTCTAGGGCTGGACTCTCGTCCCTTCTCTGCCACTGGATGGAGGGAGATACAATCCCCTGTTTTCCACCTTCTGTTCACACTTGGCTGGGAGGGAAGGCAGCCAAGTCCTGGTTCTCCCCAAGCCTGCCCTGTGTATTCCAACTTCGAACTGGTTCTATGAAAGAGGGTCTCCCTGTCGCCCCAGCTGGCCTGGAACTCATCATGTAGATAAGGCTGACTTTGATCTCACAGAGATCTACCTGCCTCTGCCTTCCAAGTGCTGAGGTTAAAGGTGTGTGCCACCTCACCCTTCTGCCTCCATCTCCGAAGTACAGAGATTACAGACAGAGGCTACTTGGCTCTCAAGTTTTATCCAATTGAATAGAAAATATATATTGTTAAAAAATCTTTTTTCTAGGGCTGGAGAGATGGCTCAGCAGTCAAGAGCTGGCTGCTCTTGCTGAGGACCTGGGTTTGAGTCCCAGAACCCACATGGCAGCTGCTAACAACTGTCTGAGACTCCAGTTCCAAAGGATCCAATGCCCTTTTCTGACCTCCATTCCAATGCCCTTTTCTGACCTCCATGGGCATTGCACAACATGGGTGCACGTACATACATTCAGACAATACACTCATACATATAAAATAAAAATAATAAAATATTTTAAAAATCTTTCTCTCAGTATAATGAAGTGTCTGTGGGGTTTTTGGGTTAGTGCTGTGAAGTGGAGTCATTTCTCGGACCTGCTGGGTGGTTATGGATGCCAGGAACATTATCCAAAAGTAGAGAAGGAAATTTTCAGCACAGAACATGTCCAGGTGACCTCACCTGGTTGTAGGAGGTGCAGGAATGGTGGAGATTGTTAGGAATATTAAAGCTGATTTCTTAAGGATGTGCCACCTTCCTTCGGGGCTCGTCATTAGGGGTTTGTCCTAGATAGAACGTCCCACCTCTATTGCTCTTTGGGTGGCTGATTTGTCCAAGAAGGATTTCAATTTCCACCATGGAGACTGAGTTTAAAAATGTGAACGCTGCTCTTTCTTCTAATGGAGTCCCCAGTATGTGCGGTATCACAGATTATTTTGATGTGTTCAACGTGGAGGTCAGTTACTACTTGAGCTGAACTCAGTACTGAAGGGCTCATTTCAATAAAATGCTTCTTGGCTTCGTTTGGAAATTATCACTAAAAGGTCTTCCAGATAAATCACATGTGAAGGCAAGTGAATGCCTTTAACTCAAGAGTGGCCTCTGGTAGCAGCTCTGGCTACCATTGTCTTGGCTCGTTTTGCTTATGTAAGTAGGTTTGTTGGAGACTTGGCAAGTTTTCATCACCCATCTGGGTTTCCATCAATGGAAGAGAAACTCTTTCCTCTCTGTTGAAACTAATCAAAGTTAGGCATCTGCTCTGCTCTGTGATACTTCTCCAGAAACACGCACTGAAGATATTCTATGGGAATGGAGGGGGTTCTGGATCTGTGTGTGTGTGTGTGTGTGTGTGTGTGTGGTGTGTTGGATGGCTTCAGTTGTCAACTCGACACACCTGTGTAGAGGGAACCTCAGCTGAGGAATTGTCTCCGGTAGACTAGCCTGTAGCCATGTCTGTGGGGCTTTTTCTCAATTGTTGAGTGACATCGGAGGGCCCAGTCTACTGTGGGTGGTACCACCTCTGGGCAGGTGGTTCTGTATTACATAAGAAAGCAGACTGAGCAGAGACCAGAGGAACGAGCCAGTAAGCAGCATTTCTCCAGGTTCCTGTCTTGAGTTCCTGCCTTGATTTCCCCTTGATGATGGACCATGCTGTGAGCCAAATGAGCCATTTCCTCCTTAAGTTAGTTTTTGGTCAGTGTTTTTATCACAGCAATAGAAAGTAACTAAGGTGGTGTGTGTGTGTGTGTGTGTGTGTGTGTGTGTTTGCACATGACTGTAAATTTTCTATTCTCCCTTTCCAGTAGCCTGCTGAAGGTTATAATTGTAAAAATTCTACCTATTTATTTTTGTATTGGAGGAACCAATGAGAATATAATTTTAGATCAATAGCAAATCTCTGTAGTCCCCCAAAATTTAGAAGGCCATTTTTTTTTGTCAGCAGAAATAAAATAGAATTGTAGATATAAAAATGACATAAAACTATAGGTAGTGTTTTCTAATCTAGCAACAAGTGTTTCCACTCTTGAGTGTCAACCCAATGGCCAGTATGATGACCACTACAGCTGCTGCAGACAGCACTGATCTGGGTCAATGGTGATAGTTATTTCCTTCTTTTAAAAGCCCATGAAAGGCAGTAGTCTAAGTAGCTAAGTGCACGGACCCATTCCTGCCAGAGAAGCTGAGATCTTGCCCTGGGATACTCCTCTCCGGGTAGATGGAGTTCTCTGTGCCTCAGTTTCCTCATCCAAACAGAAATACTACTCCATGCACTTGGGATGCATGGAGTGAGGATTGAGGGAGATGATACAGAAACAGGATGTGACCTGGTAGGTAGAGGCAGCTAGCAAGTGTTGGGCTTAGGAGTTTCTCTCTCTTAGTGTGGAAGAGCTATTGCTGTGAGGTATTTTCTTTCTGTAGTGTTTTCTCTTTCTTTACTGGGTTAAAGTAGAAAAGAAGTGTGGGCTTAGCATGACACTTTCATGACATAAATTCTTTGCTCTCTTTGTATGAGCTTCTACATTCTAAAGGAAACAGAAGCAGTATAAAGAAATAAAGAATAAACGTGTTTCAGAGTAATGTAAAGTCCTACAGTGTTTAGAACAGAATGCCTGTGTTAACATCAAATCCTCCTCACAAAAGAGGGTATTTTATTAAACAGATGAAAACTGAAAAGACTTGCTGTGTTTATTCTTTTTCTGTGTTTATTTTCCCTTCCTTCCCTTTTCTTCTTATCTTTCCCTCCCTCCCTCCCTCCCTCCCTCCCTCCCTCCCTCCCTCCCTCCCTCCCTCCCTCCCTCCATCCCTCCCTCTCTTCCTTCCACAGTTTAGAGTAGCTGCTTGGGCAAGTCAGCTTTCTGTTACCCTATCAAATACCTGGGACAATCAGCTTCTACAGTACAAAGGTTTATTGTGGCTCAAATTCTTTGAGGTCTACTCATAAGCTTACCTGGACACACATGCCTTGACCTCCACACACTTATGTGCTGATTTGAAGGAGAACGTCCTGCATAGACTCCAAGTATTTGGACATTTTGTCCCCAGTTGGTGGCACTATTGAGAGGTCTTAGAAGGTGCGGCCACACTGGAGGAAGCACGTCACAGGGGCGGCTTAGAGCGTTCTTAAGTCTTGCGGGATATGCAGTTACTCTCTGCTTCCTGTGCCTGCTTGAAGACGTGAAGGTATAGCTTCTACATCCACTCCAGCCACCTCTGCCACTGTGTCTCCCCGCCATGATGGACTCTTTTGGAACTGTAAGCTAAACCCTTCCTAAGTTCCCTTGGTGAGTGCTTCTATCACAGCAACAGAAGTGAGACACCCTCCAAACACTCAGTCTACATGGTTGTGTGGGTTAGTTTTGTTTTTTAAATTATGATAAATTGCCTCCATCCTCTAGAAACCCAAATTTATGTTCTCTTTAAATATCCCACCAATAGTTTTGGAGGTCACATCTTTAACGGTGGAGGGTGTGGCTGAAAGTAACTTCAAATCAGTGTGCACTGCCCAGCCAAAGCATGGGAAGGCAGAAGGTATTGTAAAACCTACCTCAGAAAGGCTTCCTATAGAAAATAAACACCAGTCTATCTAAGTATTAGGGGCTGGGCAGATGGATCAGCAGTTAAGAGCACTGGCTGCTCCTGTAGAGAACCCAAGTTCAGTTCCCAGCACCCACACGGTGGGTGGCTAACAACCATCCACAAGGTCAGTTCCAGGGGATCTGACCCCCTCTTCCGCCTCGGTAGGCATTGCATGCATGGATATACTTACATACATGCAGGCAAAATATGTATAAACACATAAAAGAAAAATAAATTTAATATTAGTAAATTAGTAAAATTAGTATAGGACCAGTGAGGTGGCTCAGCAGATAAAGGTGTTTGTCATGCAAGCCTGGTGACCTGAGTCCAACCCCTGGAACCCACACAAAGGTGCAAGGAGAGAACCCATTTCACAAGGTTGTCCTCTGACCTGCACACACATGGTGTGGCATGTGTATCTATACACACATCATACATAGAAAAATAACATATAAAATTTAATAAATAAAAATATGTTTTTTTCTTAAGAAATAAGGCTATTTATTTATTTGTTTATTTATTTAATGCTGCTTCATTCAAGGGTGTTAGGGTGTGGGCCTAGAGCACCCTCCAAAGCCCCATAGTTCAAAGCTTTGGTTCCCTGTTTAGCAATACCAGGAAGTGGTAGGAGATTTAGGATTCTTTGTGCAAGGTCTTTCTGTCCACTGGGTGTTTGCCCTTGAACAGGAGTGTGGGACCCTGTGGGACCTTGATCTCCTCCTTGTGAATGTGAAAAGAGATGTAATCTAGGCCATACATTTGAGGATTATCTAGATTGTGGTTAATACAAATATTTAAGTTTTTAGATTAATTTGTATGTGTGTATGTATGGACATATGTATGGTGAGTGTGTGTGTGTCGACGGAGGCCAGAACAGGCATTGATCCACTGGAACTGGAGTTGCAGGCAGTTGTGAGCCACATGATGTGGGTGCTAGGAATCAATCTGGGTCCTCTGGAAGAGCGGCAAGCACGCTTAACTATTGAGCTATCTCTCCAGCCATCATCATTTAATTTTTTATGCAAAACTTTCTCCCCAATAGTTTGTTTCTCTCCAACAATTCCTCACTAAGTCACCTAGTTTACAACTTCAAAAGATGGTAAACACCACAGACATGCTGAGACCCAGAGTCCCTCCGGTTCTTTAAGCAAAAAATACAGATATTAGCATGTTTGAAAACCAAGAGGATGCCGGCTTCCCTGCGACTGAAGTTATGAATGCTTGTTAGCACCATGTGGACGCTGGGAATCAAACCTGGGCCCTCTGGAGGAGCAACCAGTGCTCTGAACTGTTGGGCCATCCCTCCAGCCCCTATTTATTTGTATCTTGAAAGAAGTTTAATATTTAAAAAATGGTATCAGGAGCCTTCAGGGTGTGATTGATTTTCATCCTTTTGGATGGAGAAACTTCACCATCACTCGTATGTGTTAATTGATTTAAGATTTGAAAGCTTCAGTTTTCTTCCCAAGAACATGAAGATGAATGAAAGCTTCCTGTAATCATTTGTGAACACCTCCAGCTGGATGTAGTTGTCTGCTGGAGAGTTGTCGTCTGACCAGTGAGGCTTGAGATCTCAGTTCCAAGAGACACTTGTCCCCTCAGTGTTGGGATTTGGAAACTAAATGAGTGTGAATCCTGTCATTCCCAGTCTTTATAACTGTATTGTAAGACGTTAAGTAGCAGCTAGTCTGTGTTGATACAGATTCATGAAGCAGGGCTCAGGGCTTATGCTTCACTGGTGGTTCTGCCAGTGACAATTCAAATAGGGACATTTACTGAGCCCAGCCCAGTGGGGTGGTTCCTGGGAACCAGGCTGATCTGTGATGCTTGACTGACTGCGTGGTATGTGATGGAACGCCTCTCGCTGCATCCAGGCAGCTGGCAGGCTTTGTGCTTGCTTTCCTGGCCAAGAAAATGAGTGGATACAAGATAAACATATTTTTCTGCCTTAATCTCTAGGAAGTTCTGCAACTCAGTGTCTCTGTTTTAAGTGATGTGGAAAGCAGATCTCAGTGTTAGGCCACAACTACCAGCCGTCCAGAATTCATTTTGCTCAAGATGATATGGCAACACCTATGGTTAGAATCAAGTCTCCCACAGGAAGAAGCACTGTGTAATTTTCAGGTGAGGAAATTGCATGGTTGAAGGGTTGTCTTGGTATATAGTTTTTTTGTGGTGGGGGGATTTCGATTTCCTTTTGTCTTTCATCATGGTGAGCAGCATACCCTGCTGATAGGCATGTGGTCAGCCTCAGAGTTCAAAGCATGTGGTCCAGGCATTAGCTTAACAATGTGTAGTATGAACTACTCCAAAAAAAGGGGAATAAAGAAACACAGCCTCCTAAGGTAGCTCACCTGTGTCTGAACTGGAATGAAATACAGAGACAGGCTAGCATAATCTAAAGCATTGGTCATTATTATTGTGCAGTAATCTTAGAGTTGACTAGTTTTTCTGGAATTGGAGGTAGAGACTCAGGTACATTTGCTGTCTAGTGACTGAGTGAGGTCATCTTTCAGTTTCTTAAGAGTTTTGGATTAATTTTTTATTATCTCTCAATCATTGAAAAGGAAAAGAAAAATTTTGAAGAGTGTCTGCTCTAGGTCAGAAAATCAACCTATCTGGCTGTCATGTATCCATAGAAAGCAGGTCTTTTGGCCACACTGGCCCCTTAAAAGGCAGAGTTCAGGGACGTTGTAAAACTTGCTTTCCACGTCAGACTAAGAAATCAAGAGGCTTGGGATTTGAATTCAGACCCTGATTCTACTCTGTCATTAACCCCATATCTGTGGATGGAGCCCTTCTCCCCTTGACAGAATCTGTGATGGCCAGTTCTCATTGTGAGGATTTAGAATCACCATAGAAACAACTCTGGGTGTGTCTGAGGTTATTTCCAGAACCGTTTAACTGAAGGAGATCCACTCTGACTGTGGTTGGTGCTGTCCCATGGGCTGGGGTCCTGAACTGGATAAAAATGAGAAAGTGAACTGAGCACCAGGGTTCTCTCTCCTTCCGGATCGCAGCTGTAGTGTGACCAGCTGCCTCACACAGGCCTTCCCTGCCTCTGATGAACTGTAGCCCTTCTTCCTGAACTTTCTGGGGCCAGGTGTTTTATTACAGCTACCAGCGAAGCATCCGTGGAGAACTCACTCTGGTCTACTTCTCCCTGTATGCTGTGGGTCCTGAGTGACCCACCCTCCGTCTGACGTGTGGGGCATCGACCCTTTGCTCTGGCTTCACTCATGTGATCACTGTGCTGGGGAGCAGTGAGTCCACTGTCCAGGGCCTCAGGTCCAGCACTTTGCAGAAGCCCTCTGTTAACAGGGAGCAGGATGGGAGCTACACCCACTCTCCGAGTCACCCTTTCGTGTGTTTGTGCACAGGCAGGCTAACGGAGGGAATTAAACTTGCATCCTGATAGCTTATGGATTTTTTGTTAGATCACTCTGTTCCTCAGTGAAAAAATTATGTGTAATGTTGGTGTGATTGGGATCTTTTTCAAGGTTATAATTACGTTACAGGTTTTGGGCCAGGATTTTTTATGCGAATGCATATCTGTGCAAGCATTCGCTGTGGGCAAAGTGATGTGTGACTGCAGTTGGTTCACTGGTGGAGCATAAACTTTTTAAAAAAAGCAATGCAGTTAAGTGAGAAGAAAGAATAAACATGGTCTCCTGTTGGAGATGAAAGGTCCCGAAATCCTGATTTTGTATGTATACATTTCTTTTTAACTCTTTTTTTTTTTTTTTTTTTTTTTGGTCTTTTTGAGACATGGTTTCCTTGTAGACCCAGCTGACCTGGAACTCACTATGTAGACCAGGCTGGCCTCCAACTTACAGAAATCTGCCTGCCTCTGCCTCCTGAATGCTGGGATTAAAAGTGCACACCACCACGCCCAGTTCTTTTTAATTCCTTAACCTAGAACATACCATTTCTTTTCCAAGAATATTTTAAAATAATTCTTCCAAGGCCAAATTACCCATGCTTTTTCTTGGGAAGGTAAAAAAATAGAAAAAAGCATATTTAGAAAAATAAAACAAACTCCATTAACCCTCTGGCCTGGAAGACTGGCTTTGAATGCTTGGAGTTCCTCTTCCAGTTCCCGTAGGAAATGAGGCCGTGTGGCTAATCTGTCTTTGAACCACAGAATGGTAGCCGTGCTGGTCTCCTGGTCTCCTGCTAGGAGCAGACGGTCTAGCCATACATGCTATCCACGATTTCCCATGGAACAGGACTACCGAAAGGCAATATACCAGGAAGAAAAGGTCATTTGTGGTGAAACACCTCAATACTGACCATAGCTATGCTACATTCTCCCTAAACCCTGTAGTCAAAGCTAGAAACAGTTAACTCAAAGTGTGGGACTGGGAATGGTTGACCAAGGTGTGGGTGTGGGAAAGGTCAGCAGGCACTTGGTTGCTAACAGCAGACTTATGACTTCTGAACTTCCGCTTGGCTTGCTCTTGTAGAATGGGAACTGGGGGCTTGCCACCCCGAAGGCTTGGGAACTTACACTTTTTGCCCCCAGATATGCTTTTTTCCCTTTCCGTATATAAGGCTGACTCTGATAAAAACCTTCCCTAGGTTTGGAACAAATTTGCCCAGTGTGATCTCCAGCTGGCTATAAAAGACTTTATTTTGGCAATATTTTGTGTCTCAGTGGTCTTCTCTGGTGAACTACCTCACAATTAAAGAGCTCCTCCTATCCCTCCTCTTCCTCCTAACCCTCCTCTTCCTCCTTTTCCTCCTCCTCTGCCTTGACTTTCTAATCCTTCTCTGTCTATCTTGGTTATCTTGAGACAGGGTCTCACACTGTAGTTCACACTGGCCTTGAAATTATAGACCGCTTCTGCCTCAGCTTCTGAGCTCTTGGGATTGTAGGTGTGCCCTACGGAGCTGGGCTTGCAGCTCCTCTTCTTTGCCTTCCTCTTTCTCCTGGGCTTTTACCTGTCCTGGACTTTACACGTTACGTGTAAGTGTTGCTTCTCCATCTTTTATTCTGTGAGTGAGTGTGTTGACTCCATGCTGTCTTAGCTACCTTGGCAGGATTTGGAATCCTCTAGGAGTCACACTTCTGGGTGTGTCTGTGACTGTTTGCAGAGAGGTTTAACTGAATATGGGGTGGGGGTTACCGTCACGTGGGCTGAGGTCCTGGCCTGAATAAAAGAAAGGACAAAGTGAGCTGAGTGCCATATCCCTCCCTCTGCACTTCCTGACTGCACACAGTGTGACCAGCCTCACACTCCTGTGCCACACCTTCCCCACCATGACCCAGTGTACTCTCAATGTGCGGGCCAAGATGAACCCTCCATGCCTTAAGTCGCTTTTGTCAGACACTTTGTCATAACAACGAGAAAATTATACCTGCATCTTTGAAAGCATTTTGCCTTGTGAGGAGTCCCTTAATGCGTTGCTTAGGTGGGTGAATTTGCCTGCTTGTAAGAATGCTGCAGTCTCAATGTAGATAATTTTAAATTCTGGGTGCTTCTTGTGTTAACAGAAATGCATGAGCCTCTGTTATTTACTATGGTCCTTTGGGTTGTAGTTATTCAAAGCAGTTCTGGTTCTCAATTTTTAATCTCAGATTTATTGTTAACCTGGATCCATACTGGGCAGATAATTTATATTTTCAGCAAACCACCAGAATCTTTTTCTAAAAATCTTCAAGATGGTCATCAGTGTTTGCCACAGTGTTTCTTCTAGGTTGACCTTGAGATTCAGAATCCTCATGAGATCTTGAAATCCCCCTCAGCCCCAATTCTCTTCTCTTCTAAGGGGACACACTTCTGTTGCTTCAGCCCATGTGTGCTGCTCTGGATCAGCTTTACTGATCACCCTGTGTAGCATTCCACTGAGTGGCCTTTCCCCCTCTCTTGTCTTGGCAGCTAGGGAAATCTTTCCTATCTCAACATCTGGGGGTGATCACACTGTCATAGCACCACCCTGCCAGTGGCGACCTTCGGCAAACAGCTCACCTTGCGAGACGTATTCCTGGACGTCCCCCTTCATCAACATCACATTTTATGCCAGGATGTTTTATGCAACTTCAACATTTTCTGTCAAATTTAATCACCAATATTTATTCAACACCTACTGATTAGATACAGTATTGAATTTCAGTGAAAAGCCTTCCAGGAACTTGAAGAATAGTCAACATAGTACTACATGGAAACAGAATCAATAGAACACACACACATACACACACTCATGCAAACATGCACACCCATAAACATATACACATAAACATACAAATGCACACACATAAACATGCACACACACTCATGCTCTCATACACACAGTATATGTATGAATTTTTCTGATACCCAGATTACAGACACTCACACACACACACACACACTTATGCAAACTTGCACACACACACACACAAATGCACACACATAAATATGGTCACACATTCATGCATATACACACTCTTACACAAACATGCACACACATAAACATATACAGATAAACATACAAATGTACACACATAAACATGCACACACATTCACACATCCCATGCTCTCATGCACACAGTGTGTGTATGAATTTCCTGATACCCAGATTCCATATTGTGAATCTATCTACTGCTCCCCTTATTTTTGTAATCTCTGGATTGATGTTTGTGACATTTTCAGTTTACTTACATGCAGAGCAGAGCACAGTTAGAGCTGTCTGACACGCGTGTTCCCAGAGGAGGCTCAACGTGGAAGCACTGCCTTATTTTCATTTTTGGAACAAGATTCTCCGTGTAGTCCAAGCCAGCCTTGAGCTTGCAATCCTCCTGCCTCAGCCTTTTGCCACTGGGATTAAAGACATGTGCCCCATGACTTGCTCGCTCTGTCTTCTTGTTTGAACTTTGTCATTTTACAGCTCTTTTTGTCATTTGTTCGATGCCAATTTTTTCTTTCAGTTTCCTCATTTAAATTATTTTTTATGTTCTCCAGGTGTAGTGATCCATACCTTTAGTCCCAATACTTGGGAGGCAGAGGCAGGTAGGTCTCTGTGAGATGGAGATGGTCTATAGAGTGAATTTCTAGCCAGGTGGGGCTACAGAAAGATCTTGCCTCGAAAAATGAAAACAATTATTTTTTTTTTTTTGGCATTTTACTGTTGGTCTCTGAGCCTAGTGCTATGCACCTTCTGGTTTCTTAATCTTAAGACTGTGCTGTGTCTTCTGAGAAAAATCTCCATGTTAGAGAGGCTTTGTTAGGAATATTAATGAGTCAGTGATATAACCTGCTCCTGGCCTTCAGAAAGAAGAAACTTGCTGGGTCTATATAGGAGCCAACCAAGAAAGTTCAAAATCAACATCTCTTAAGTTTTGATGGGGCATGGAAAATATTTCAAAGATAGCTACATCTGTGAATCCCTGAGCTAGTGGCAGAATGAGCGCGCGGTGACAGAAATAAGAACTAACGCTCAGTCATGCGGCCCAGGGTCTGTGAAGCAGTTGGTCCCGGGTCGGCACTGGCTGGCTCACAGGTCCCCAAAAGCTGTGCTGAAAGAGGAGGACGTTTGTGATACTGGCAGGTGAGGCAAGACTCTGCAGATAAGAGACTGCAGGAAATCTCCTCCTGCACCTGCCGAGGGTGAATGAAACAGTGATGTGGAGGAACAGTTACTAGAGGACACATGCCTGGTTTGTGTTATGAGGACTCAGGAAAATGAAGCCATTGAACACAAATGGGCTTGAAAGCCCCTGAATTCATTCAAAGACTGCAATTACTTATTTGTAATAAGCATATGTTAAGTCATTATGTCAGAAACACACTTTAAACAATGTTATGAATTGTTCAATTGAGAAATGTTGGACTGAGAGAACTGCAAGAGCTTAGCCATGGGTCTCCCAGAGGATGAATTACTCCATAGTCACTAATTTAGTGTGTGTTGTGACTTTTAAAAACTTAGACACAGCACGTAGAAGAGTCAAAGCCTTTTATCAAAGCCTTGAATGGGGTTTTCATACTTATGTGGTCTCCCTGGAAAGTCCACAGTGACTTCCAATTGGAAACCTCAGGTTTAATCCTAAGGCTTTTCAAGAGACTGAATGAGGCTCACCTAGAATATGAGATAACTTGGCCTTTTTTATACTGTTAACATTGCCATTGGAATATTCAGCTCTAAAACCTAGAAATAGAGAGAATGGTCTTGTTGCCGGGTGAGGGCTGTCTGGGCTGTTTCCAGGTCCTTTGTATCTTATTCAAAGAACTGTACACGGAATGCAGATGTCAAGGAAGCTTTACTCAGAAGCAAAGTGTGGCGGTTTGAATGAGCAGTCTCTCCATAGGCGCCAAATATTTGAACACTTGGTCAGTTGGTGGTGCTGTTTGGGGGGTTTAGAGGTGCAACCTTGCTGGGGGAGCATGTCACCCAGGGTGGATTTGGAGAGTGCGTAGATTTTCCCCACTTGAGTTTCTCTCCTGTTTCCTGAGCCTGCTTGGAGATGTGGGTGCTCAGCTTTCTGCTCTGGCAACCTCCTCCCTGAGGTGACAGACTCTTACCCTCTGGAAACATAAGCCAAATAAAGTCTTCTATTAGTTTCCTTGGGCTTGGTGTTTTATCACAGCAACAAATAAAGCTATAGTACAAATCAGATTTTCTGGGAAAGCGTGGCAGGCTCCTTGAGTTAGGGTATTCAGAAGCATCAGTTATTAGTTACATCTTTTCATGGGGTCGAAGAGGAGGAGGGAGTGGTCGATGGGGTGGGGAACGGGTAGTCTTTCGGATTGATAGGCTTTGTCACCTAATCCTTTACTCACTCTGCTCCTTTCCCATGATGCATCTGATTTTGGTCATGTGTATGCCCAATTATGCAGAAGCATAAGATGGTAAATAGGTGATTTTCCCTAAAAATTCACTTAGAGGACACAGTTTACAGTGTATGTATCCCAAACCAGTTCAGGCTAGATCACCCCATCTCTCATTTCTGGATATGTTTCAAAAAGTGTTTGGATGGAAACAGAGCAATTCATAGGGTTGTCCAGGAGGAGTAACTCCACTGTTTGAAGTTACACCAGCAGCACAGTGCCTGGGAGTGTCCAGACTTCCAGGCACATCGTCAGGAAACATGGCTCAGGCTGAGCTCTGTTGCAGGTTGCTAAGATTTCCTTCCACTTGCTTGCCTCAACCTCATGCAAAACCAGGTAATCACAGATGGCGGCCACATCTACAAAATCACCTTCACACTGACACTAGGTAAATGTCTGACTGGTAGGTGCTGTGGCTTGTCCAAAGTGATGTGTAAACTGGCTGTCACTCTGAAATAACACTATGGACTGTCATGATGCTTAGACCCTGCTCTAACGCCTCCACATTTATTTAACCCTCACAGAAATCTCTGTTATTATCCACATTCTCTAGGCAAGAACATTCACACAGTAAGCAGAAGTAATTTAAGATGGATCTGCTAGTAAACTGGAAAGCAATAACCAAATCTCTTCACCTGACCAGAAGTTGATCTTTGTTCTTAATTCACTCACTCACTGGATGTAGAGAGAAATTATCTTGGTATTATGTTTTACCTTCAAAGGCAGACAGACTTGTTTCCTTAGACACAGCACCTTCCTAGCCATGTTTGGGGGCTTTTGCCATTTGAGATCCTGGCTTCTGAGGATGATTTTTCTTGGGCCACCTACCCAGGTTCAGGTTTCTGTGTGTCAGGGAACCCTATGACTGGTTATCTGACAATTACACATTTTTAACTAGACCTAAATAAGCTAATGCCACCGGAGTCCAATACATCTGAGAAACCAAGTTCATACAAACAGATCTATCAAATTATGTTCTCAGAATGTTAACACAGGACTGGAAAAACCCTGGGGGGCTCTTAGGTAATCCCCATAATTAGTGTGTCTTAAAGGGCTTGTAATGAAACTGTCAGAGACCTCTAGGCAGAAGGAGCTGATGGATAGAAATATCACTGCTTCAGTTGCAGGAAGCTGAACCAGAGAAAATAGAAACACAAATGACTCCTGGAATTGAAGCAAAATACATTTAAATAAAGTTGATCATTATAAAACACTGACGCTAGCAGCCATCATGGGTATCAAGGGGTGTGTCACAGTTCAGAAGACCAGCTCTACTGTTTCTGCAATGTAGCTGGTGATGGTTTCTCAAAGGGCTGAGAGTTGAAGGCTTGGGCCCCAGCCCTTGGTCCTGTCAGGAGACAGCAGATCCTTTAGGAGGTGGACACTAGAGGGAGGAAGTGGGGTGTGCCCTTGAAGGGGATATTGGGATTCTGACCCTTCCTCCTTCTGCCTTGCTGCCTGCTCCTCACTGCTGACATGGTATGATACTTTGACACAAGCCCAAGAGTTACAGGGCCACACCTGAAGGCCTGAAACCACAAGCAAAATCGAACTTTTCTTCAAGTTCAATTGTCTGAGGTGTTTGAGCCCCGTGTTGGGAAGTTAACACATGACTCAAATATCTTACTTGGTCTGTAGAACTCTCAAAATAATTTACGATTTTCTTGCTTATGAATGTACATCCCCCATTTGCTGATTGATAAGAAAGGACTTGGGAACAAGTCCATCAGGCCAACAAAAGGGAGGCGGCAGCGGATTCAGGATATATTTTAAGACATGTTACATACTTAAGAGAGAACTTGACCCAATGTTCTATCAAGAAGGTATAAATACATGAATTTGTAAATGTTCTCAGAAGAAGCAAGTTACATTTGTTTTCCTAGTATAATGCCACACTGAAGTCTTCAAAGAGATGTTATTGACCAGCTTGGGGGACACCAGT
The DNA here is from genome assembly GCA_035773235.1 of Eospalax fontanierii. Lineage (NCBI taxonomy): Eukaryota > Metazoa > Chordata > Mammalia > Rodentia > Spalacidae > Eospalax > Eospalax fontanierii. The sequence goes on from CM069551.1 coordinate 13,183,107, forward strand.
GTTCTGTAGAAGTTACCATAGGAGGGTAGGCCCTGTGGCATCAGGGCAGATGGATGGGAACTCCCTGAGGGACTCAGAAGATGGGGGGGAGTGAGAAGGAACATAGGAGATGTTAGGGTAGAAAGATGACTTAGCCTAAGGCTCCTCGGGAAAGAAAAGTGGGGGCTGAGCAGAAAATCCACACTCACATAGCTCAGGCACAGAGCAGGGCTTATCGCCAACCTAACCACAGACTGTGTGGACAGGAATCGGGTGGACATCTGGGTCCTCAGATGACAGCTTGTGGCATCATGGAGAAAATGTAAAGGGTGAGTAGCTTCCCAGAGAGCATAGAGAACTTCACATAATTTATGACTTGTGTATCAACCACAGTCATTCTTGTAGCTGAGGGCTTGATGCCAGGGATATACCCTGGACCTGGGAGCAGACACTGACCTTTCTGGTCACTCTGGATTCTGAGGTGGGGATGAATTGGGTGAGGTAGAGCCTTGGCATTACCCTTGCCATGTATGAATAGTGAGTTAGAGAGCCTTTCCAAGCCTCAGTTTTCTCGTGTGTAAAATGGGAACAGTAAGATCTTCCTCATAGGCTGTTATGATGGTTAAACTAGCCACACCATATTGTGTTGTTATGCTATCTGTTGTTACGTAAGTTTGGGTTAAACATGATCCCAGCACTTGCCAAGAAAAGGACCTTTTAAAATGCAGTTTGCTGTATGCTGCATCCAGTTCTCTCTCCTCTTTTCCCTTCCCCTATGGACATAATCTCACCATGTAGCCCAGGCTAACCTGGCACTCATGACATAGCCCATACTGGCCTTGAGCTTGCAGTCCTCTGTCCTGGCCTGCGGGGTTCAACTGTGAGCAGAGACCTCAAAGGTACCTGAAATGTGTAGGGACAGACAGACAAACACGCAGAACAGACGACCTGGGAAACTTGTCTCTTCAGGCCGCACACCTTTATTCTTCTATTGGGTATTTATACAAAGCTTTGGGGAGGCAGGAATACAGATGCACCCACACAGGAATGTGGTAATTAACAGAGACACTATCTCTAACCTTCAAAGCCCACCATAAAGTTGTATGCATATCAGGAAGGTGGCACTAAGAGGGGAGGCAGGGGCTTTGAACCAGAGGAGAGTGCTGAACCCTGGCCCCCCTCAGGGCTTCCTTTGTAGCTCAGCTCCAGTAAGATAAAGAAGGTGAGCCATTTGGTCAGGCCCCAGGACATTCCTGTGAAGCTTAGTTACAAGGATCAAAGAATGAGTTTATCAACATTACCTACAGGTGGTCCCAGGGGGTGGAATTTTCCTAGAGCTGGTTTCTCTGAGATGGAATCAAACTATAAGCTGGCTGTTTTCTCTGACTTATGGCTTACAACATCTCCTCCCTTTTGTTTTATTTTAGAAAGACCAGGCAAAGAGAGTTATTACCTTGACTATCTACCATGGGAAAGGTATTGGCTTAATCCCTCATTCATACATATACATGTCTTTTGTGAGGGGGAGGGCTTTTTAAGACATGAACCTCCTTGCGATTAAGCTTGCCTTTTAAGAGGACTTGTGAAGGCATGATTGTGCCTTCTTCTCTCTGCAGTACTTTGTCTAACACCCATGGGATTGTCAGAGGCACTGGGTCCGAGCTGCAGGCAAGGCTTGGCCCGTTCAGGAGAGGGGGCCGCACAGGCCGCTCACCTGATGATTCTTGATCCTGAAGTGCCAAGCGGTGATAATGCACTTGAATGGGACGGGCTGTGGCTTCGTCAACCTGGTTTTTTATGAAATTTGTAAGTTTCTTAAACAGCCATGGGCCAAAACTAATTGCCAATAATAAGCCAATTAAGGGGCCCAGGATGGAAAACAGGAGTGAGGAAAGCCAAGGGTGAGAGAAAAAACCAGCCTGTTGACTCCATAAAGGCTTTGATAAAACCCATAAGCTTGTTAAACATAACTGATTGCCATTTTCTGTTTTGAAACATAGTTTAACTCTGGCAGTACTATTACTAACACATAGGAATTATTTTTTCCCTGAAAAAATTAATACATGGTGTTAAGTCTGCTTTTGCACATTACTTTAGTCTCCTGGGGGGTTAGGCATTTTGTCCCCCCATATCTGTCCAGCTATTAATGTCCCAGTTCCCTCTGGCCAAGTAGGTCAGGCCACCAAGTGTCCAGTGTTGAAGGCAGTTGTCTAGCTGGCTATTTGAGGTGGTGCCGGACTTGATTCTCCATTGGACTGTTGCCTGTTGGTGGAGGTTGGAGGTTTGTCCTGTCCAATTCCAAGTTGAACTCCATCATTATCCATAGCAGGTTTTTGGCAGTTATGGCAACCTGTGAAAGGAAACACAGGCCTCAGGGGGTTCTTCTACCTCCTGGGCTAAGGGATTAGATTTCTTTCTTTTCTTTTAATAGATCTATTTGGTCTCTGGTCTTGTACTATTTTAAATTTTTGGCCAGGATCCAAAAAGCATGTGGCTCATCCATAGGGAGCACAGAGCCATGTACCTCTGGTTGCTGTTCTTGTTACTCCAATGTCTAACAAATTTAGGTTCCATTTCGGATTTTTGAAAATTTTAAACAATGCTAGTTGGAGCTGAACATGGGGTCACAGGCTCTCTATTGACCCCTTTTGTTTTTGTAATTGTGCTCCATGATAGCTTGTCCCTGTGGGTTCTGAGGTTTTTACTTTTTGGGGTGAGCCTAATGTGACAAAGCATTGGAGAAAGTGGGATTGCCATCAATTAATGCTTTTAATATAAAAACCAAACATATTTGTTCTTTAGACCATTTAAACCATTATCTTAGAAATCCCAAGATTTACATACATAAGTTTTTTTTACCTTTATATATAACAACACATTGACTCAAGCCTATAATTACTTGTATAGACTTTTTAATTTTTTTGTTTATTTATTTATTATTATTATTTTTTTTTTAATCTGGAACTATCCAATCATTATAATAAAATATTTTCATTTTTATATCCTTTTAATACCTTTGTTCACCTTTTTATTTTATGTTTTAGTATTATGAGATGTAATAACATTGGAATTGTTTTCCTAGGAGTACTAAGCAATGTTTTACTTCCTTTTTAAGGTTTTAGTATCAAACAAGTGTTTGATCATATTAAAGTTTGTAGGTATATAGGTGACCTATAGCTAATTTTCTCCCTAAATGCAGGAGATCATTTGTGATTAGGGCGAAATTACATGCAGCTGATGAACTTTTGTAAATAGACACAGCTGAAGTCATGAGAATGGCAGTTATTTGACTCAGGTATGTTGTATAACATCATTTTAATAACATTTTACTTTATAAAATCCTTTTTTAAGTTTTCTTTAAAACCGTGTAAGATCTTAAATAATCACATTTAGAAATCAGCAAATATATTATATAAAGATGTTAAAATCCAAAATAATTTCCTTTAAAAACAGATAACAATGTTATATAAACAAATATCAGAATTTAAAATAGTTTCCTGTAAAAACCAGTAAATGCATAAGACAATGTAAAAAGAGCCATTTTATAAACCAGTAAATACCATACTAAAAGTTAAGATTTAAAATGCTTTTCATTAGAAACAGACTAAAATGATATTAAAATGCTGACATTATTTCTTTTTAATTTGACATAGAAATGTATTAACCTTGTTACAAAAGTCCTGTGTGAGAAGCTCTCGCTTTTTCTATGATTTCATCAAGAATTTAAAATGAAAACCCAAACAAAAACAAATTGCAATAGAATTAGGACATGTGATTAAATGCCTGTGGTCCAGGAGATTCTCAGATTATCATGATCTCCTGAAGTTTTACAGAACCAGTAAATTCCTGGGTGTGGTCTTTTGGAAAATTTTTTATTCAGTGTGGCAGTCAGGCCATGTGACTGCTGTCATCATGCTGATGAAATTACACACTTAAAATATGGAGATCAGACCATATGGTTTCCTCTCTCCTAGTAAGGACACCCAGTTACATATTTTATATTGTATTTTATGACTCTCCTGTTCGAAAAAAACTTAAAATGTTTAGCTCTAGTCAGAGTAACATTTAAAGCGGCAGCCAGTGCTACACCTTGAATATAGGAGGAAGATGAATAATAACCTGTTGAAATTAGTTCATCCCTTAGCTATTCTCAACAGCACAATGTCCTTGCACTGAGACTGTATTTTTGGGTGGCCAGCCCCATCCCATAACGAGTTTTGAAAAACATTTGGAAGTGGGATTGAATCTAAAGCCAGGGGGCCAATCCAGCTCTAGAGTCAATCTCTCAGTGTTATTAAAAATTTACATGCAAAGATTTATTTCTTTTAAACTCAGTGGTTTACATGGGACAGAAGAGCTATTGAGTTTAGTAATTACTTAGTAGGGATGAAAATATTCGTTCTAATTTTGTTGTTATTACCTTTGCTGTGTAGCAAAAGATCATAGCACAGAAATTACCAGGTACTCAACAGTTTGACTGGGAAAAGATTAGTTGTGCTTGTATTGTTTAAATGTAAGCTTAGAGTTCGGAGGATGGAATCGAACTCATAACTTTGTATTCCCCAGACAAACAAGCTATTATTAAGCCATTTTCTCAGTGCTGTAAACTGGAAGCTGTAAAAGGGCTAAATTGCTTCAGAAAACAAGGCACCCTAGGGCAGGGTGTGAATGAAGCTGGTGGAATTTACATGATTTACCTTGTAACCAAGCAACAAAACCCAAAGTAATTAGCAAAAGAAAGAGCCTCCTGGACCATGAGCTCACCAGGACAGAGATAAACCCACACCCTGAAAATGTTATATATTTTAGAATATTTTTTCTACAGTTTAACCTCGGGCCTTGCTGGCCAATAAGTGGTGAAAATTTTTTTTCTCTTTTGGATATTTAGCTGCGTTTTTCTCTCTTTCTCCTCTTTTTTTTTTTTTTAAAAAAAAAAAAAACTGGGCTGCAAGGTAAACAGCTTTAACCTACCCCCTAAGGCGGTAACAAGCTCTGAGTAATGGAGCTCAGTCCCTCCCCCACCTGGAGCTTGATAGGAAAGGGAAGAATCGTGTCATGCAGGAGGAACTTTCCCAGATCCGTGGACAGGTTCTGGAGGATTCCATCCAGCATGAACACGCAAGCCTCACCACAAATTTAAGAGACTGGCGACTACTCTGATAGCTTTTAACTGGTCGATGCGTAACCAGGTTTTTTAATTAGAGAGAGCTAGATAGGGGGTCGTTGCCCACACCCAGTTGGGCAGTCAGGGTCTGGTCAGAGAACATAGAGGCCTTCAGCTAACACCAGAGAGTTGCCCTGGTCAGAAAGCATCAATTACCTCATGACGTAACCAGTCCCACACGAGGGCTCAGACGGAAAGAAAAGGTGGAAGTAGAAAGAACTATGCCTGCCTTTGGAGTAGGAAGGCGGGCCGAGCGGAGGGGGTGGGAAAGAGCTTTAGGAGGTGGCCCTTAAGGGTTGTGCTACTGGGCAGCTTCTTTATTTAGGGAAATGGGCTCCTGCTGAGGAGATTATCGCTTGGGTTAAAAGCTGTTGTTTTTTCAGGGCTGTAAGGGAGGGGCAGAGACGAGCTGGAAAGGTTTCTTTAGGAAACCTGGGAGACAAAGTAAACTTCACCAAATCCAAAAATACTGAAACAACTCTATACATTTCTTTAGACCATACTACAATAAAAACTGAAAATTAACACTGAAAGAAGCCTTATTAATTTAACAAACTTACAACACACTCTTGAATGTTATGTCTTTTTAACCTTATTCTGCGTGTTTAGAGAACCTATTTAAAGGCAGAAACAAAAGGATCCTGTTTGTCCCATGGTAAGCAACAAAGTGAACCTGATTGCACTTTCGGAAATTCCGTAGGGACCTCTAGTGATAACAACAAAGTGACCTGATTGCACTTTCAGGGTGTCCTGCGGCAATCTTTACTGAAAACAACAAAGTGACCGGCCACACTTTTGGGGTATCCCGCGGTGGCCTCTACTGAAAACAACAAAGTGACCAATCGCACTTTTGGGGTGTCCCGTGGTGATTTCTACTGAAAACAACAAAGCTGGGACTACAGATGTGCACCAGCACACCACCTGCCCAGCTCTTCTGTTGATCTTCTGTTTCGTCGGGTCGGTCATTTGGCTTAAGCCTCGAAGCACCGTAGGCAGATGGTATCTTTTGTTTACGTTTTATCACATGTAAGAAAACTAAGCGATGAGGAAACAGCTGATCAAGAATGACACATGTAGCCACTGTCTGAATCCAGGGCCTTTTCCGCCTGAGCCCATGTTCATGGCACATGAAGTCCAGCATTTACAATGGAGTTTCTGGGAACCTCCCTGTGTGGAGAGCTTTAGTGTTAACTTGACACATCTGGTTAGAACCTCAGTTAGGGAATTGCCTCCATTGGACTGGCCTGTGGTCTTGTCTGTCATATATTTTCTTAATTGATGAGTCATGTGGGAGGGCCCAGTCCACTGTGGGTGGTAGCACCCCTGGGCAGGTGGTCCTGTATTGTATAAGAAAGCAGGCTGAGCATAGGTCAGAGGAGCCAGTCAGTAAGCAGGGTTCCTCCATGGCTTGTGCTTCAGTTCCTGCCTCCAGGTTCCTCCCCTGAGTTCCTTCCTTGGGCTCCCTCGGTGATGAATTGTGCCCTGGGAAATGTAAGATAAAATAAACCCTTTCTTCTCCAAGGTGGTTTTGGTCAGTGTCTTCCTCACAGCAACTGAAAGCAGACCAGAATACTCCAGCTGAGGACTAAAGTGGGAGATGTGGTTCTGGGGTCCTCCAGTGTCACAGGATGCTGTGGCTGAGAGAGAAGCTAGTCAAACCTTGCTGCTACATGAACCACACTGTGCTGAGAGGAGCTTCTTCTCCCGACAACATGATGGGCATTTTCCCAGTGCGACTCATCTTGTCAGTCCACATCAGAACCCTTCATCACACTCCCAGCCCCTCAGAGCGGCTGAGATCAGGCAGCCTCTGGTGACCTGCACACTGTGCATTGTGAAGGGCTCCCGATACATCAGGAATTCTCAGGGGCAGTTGTTGCTGTCATCTCTGTTTGTCACAAAAGGAGAGTGGTGCTGGCAGAGGCAGAGTCAGAACTGTAGAGGACAGTGTCTGGCCACAGAGTCTGTGATTTGGGCACCTCGTCCCTTGTTCTGTCTGACCGGGGTGGGTGTAGACAACGGGCCAATGTCACCGTCTGGCTGTCTCCTGCCGTAGCTCTGTTCTGCGGCTTTTCCTGCCAGGTCTCCTTGCCAAGAGTTCTGGAGCTGTCTGGCGGCTCGTTGCTCCATTGCTTCTCCTTCACAACTTCATTTTTTTCCATCAAGCAATCCTTCGCTGCTTTTCCTTAAATCCCCGCACGGCAGCTTCCCTGACACTCCACAGCAGTTACCTCTGCCTGTGCAGTGCTGTGATTTGCTAATTTGTAGTTTTTAAAGCTTAAGGTGAACTTTATTGATTTGAGAACTTCATACAATGAATTTTATTGTATTCAGAGCTTGCCCTTCTCTGTCCCCAACTTCATATCATCTATTAGCATTTTTTACACAATAACTTGTAGTCCTACATCGTCAAGCCCCTGAGTTCCATTTTTACACTCCCAGCAATTCTTACTCTGCACATTGCTGAACTTGATAAATAGCAATTAATTGACTGATTTCAGAAAACAAATATACTTATCAGCAAAGATCATCTTAGAACCTGAAATAAAACACATTGTGAAATTATATCATCACCTGAATATTTTCAGTGGAAAGACAAATAAATGAAGTCAAGGAATAATTAGTTGTAACTCAAGGTAAAGCAATGGATGTAATGTTCCAGAGCCATGATGGAATTAACATGCCTGTTCAGAATACACTCAAAATCCTTGAGTACACAGCTAAGGTGATGGAGAATATACACCATATATACAGATTAAATACCACTTTTGTTTCTCTTTTTAATAGCCTTTGTACTAAATGAAACTTTCATAAATCATGGTATTATTGTATTACCTGACTTTATTCGGCTAAATGAAAAATAATTTAGCACTAAAATTGGTATTAGATTTAGAGAAGCTCGCTTTGTTTTCGTCCAGAAATTGGCACAGAAGGAGTAAGCATTGTGTCATCATGAAGGGTAAAACAGTTCTCTAGTTTTTAAAGCTTTTCTGATAAAAACTTATATTTTTCTGGGTATGTTACCATCACGTTTGTGTGTGTGCCTGTATGTGTATGCATACATGTGCGCGCTTCTGTGTGTATGCGTGGTTGTGTGTATGCTGGTTAACTTTCCTGTAACAGCTGAGATAGTTAAGTTTAAAAAGATTTAGTTCAGTTCATGATTTCAGGTGTCAGCTTATAATTAACTGACACATCCTTTTCAGCCTCTGGGGAAGCAGCCCATCCTGACAGAACCCCGTGATAAACAGAACCATCTCTCTCAAGGGATGGAAGCAAGGACGAAAGGCAGAAGTAGAGGCCAGGCCCCTTGAAGGATTTGCCCTGGTGACCCAGGACCTTCCACCAGGGCCGGCTCTTAAAATTTCTGCCACCTCCCAATAGTGCCAAGCCTTTAACACATAGGCCTTTGGGGGACACTTACTAACCAAACCACAGCTCTGTGTGTACCTGAACTCTATCGATCATCTATCATCTATCATCTGTCTGTCATCTATCAATCAATCAATCTATCTATCTATCTATCATCTATCTATCTATCTATCTATCATCTATCTATCTATCATCTATCTGTCATCTATCATCTGTCACCTATCCTCCTATCATCGATCTATCATTCATCTATCTATCTATCATATATCAATCATCTATCTATCCATCCATCCCCCTTCCTCGACTTTTAAGCTTCTATTCACCCTTTTTATGCACAGTCAGAATTAAATTTTTTAGTGGGAGACACACATCACTGATAGAATATAAAAACCCATTTTCTTTATTACTTTAGTTATTCCCCTTCCTTTCTCCAAACATTCCTTAGGAATATGCTGAATTCTGTTCAGACATTAACAGAGATGATATTTCTAAGAAAATCTGCTTCCTCCAAGCATACTCTGACCTCTTACCACTTCATCTTTAAAAAGGCATCTACCCGTAGTCAGGCATGATGGTGCACATCTGTAATCCCAGACTTTGCACAGTGGAGGCAGAAGGAAACGGCATTCAAGGTCATCCTCTGCAGCACAGCAAGGTTAAGGCCCATCTGGGCTATGTGAGACCCTCTTCCAAAAAGCTGGATGACAGAGTTTTCCCCTTTTGCTTTCAAATGTACCTAGAGACAGAGTGAAGTTTGCCTCATTGTAATATCTTCCTGCCTAGAGCAGGGAATTAGAAAATATTTTCAAAGAGACTTTTCCCATTTTTGATCCATTAAAGGGAATTTCTTAGTGTTTTACTTACCTCATGATACTGTAAATGATTCTATACACTGTGACTGTTAATATGTGAGAGCTGAACATGTGGCTCAGCCTCTGTTCCCAGCACTGGGAGGCTAAACAGGAGGATCAGTGTAAGTTACAGGCCAGCCTGGGCTACAATAGTGAGCCTCTAGCTCAATAAACAAAAAGACTTGAGAGCATATGAAAAAAATATTACCTTGATTACTTGCTCTTTTAAATATGAGCAATTTATTTTAATACAGAACAGCTGAAGAACAGTTAGGTGATGTCCCTGTCCACATGGCCGATGGTTAGACAATCTCGTGCTAAACCCAGTGTCCTCACTGCAGATGCTAACACCACCACCTTTAATAATCTTTCTTATGTAGAATCCATATGTGTTTGCAGAAAACCCAGCTATGGTATTAAAGACTAAGTGGAAGAAAAGAGGAGATGGTATCTCCTTGTGTCAGGTAGGGACCATTGTTTTGTTGAAATTGAAGTCAGATGTGGAGGTTGGTTTTGGATGGCATTTGAGTTTAGAACATGCGGAGTACAGAAAACATTTATTGTAAGTCTGTGCCTTGAAGAGATGGGGCTATTTCCCAGAGGACACTGGGAAAATCCAATTTGGAATTTTGTATGTGGGATAATTATTAGAAAGATGGAGGGTACTATACGCTTTAAAAACTCATAAAATGCTTTTGATGTCTTTCAATGTATTAGACAAAATAAGTGGATTATATGGGAACGACTGTGGCTTTGATTTAATTCACATCACACTTCCTGAACTCCTACTTCCTGTCACCAATTCCAGGAAAATTCTTGTGAGTGGTTTAGTTCCTACACCCTATCTGTTCATTGCAGGAGAATCTGCTGTGCATAACCACCTGTCACCTGCAAACACTGTTAATATTACAAAAGGAAAAGATTTGGTGTGAAGATACGTTACTTATCTCATTGGTATCTAGAAACAGTCTAGAAGGGAGAGCTGGGGCCTGGAGATGTGGCTCGGTGGCTAAGAACACACACTACTCATGCAGAGGACCTGGGTTTGGATCCAGGCACCTAACTTGTATTCATGTAGCGTGCATACACAGACATAGACACAGACACACATACACACAAATAAAAATTTAAAAAATGTTTTGACAAAATTATTTTCTTGGCTCAGTTTGCGGGCGGTTCATCCCAGGGGCAGGGCCTGGTCACACGCACCCTGTGTTTATGGCAGGAGTAGACAGAAGTAGTGCTCAGCTCGCCTTTCCCTCTTTATCCCTGGGACCCCAGCCTGTGGGATGGTTCTGCTCACATCTGGGTGAGTCTTCCCAACTCAGCTAACCAACTCTAAAAAATCCCTCACCTCCACAGAGGTCCTTCTCTTAGGTTAGTCTAATTCTAGATCTTGTCAACTACCAAACTAATTATCACAGAGTAATAAACGTCCATTCAGGTCACTGTCGGGCACTGGGCTTGGTACAGAATACAAGCCCACGAGTCCGAGGTCTTTTCCTTAGTAACCTGAATCATGTCTTGCACAGAACACTCATAGCCAGATGGAAACACAGCTATAACAAGATAAAGAAGGCTCTAAAATTGGCATGATTGGAGGGAGTTTGCTCGCAGAGGCATACATATGACCCCCTGAAGGAGGGCATTGGACCCCGGGCAGCAGGGAGAGATGTATCATCATCCTCAATTTGAGACTGGAGTGGGGTGGGGGACGGCTGGACTCTGAAGTAGACAGCCCTGTACAAGTGTTCCCTTGAGATGCATCTTTTAAAAAAGCCTTGTAGAGACAAGGAGCTGTGCTCACCCATCCTCTCCCTGGTTAACAGCACTGTCAGCTTGACTGGATTTAGGGTCACCTAGGAGAAGGAGGCTCACCTCTGGTGTGTCTATAAGAATGTTCCAGAGAGGATCAAGAGAAGGGGAGGAGAGAAGGTGGCACCATCCCATGGACCGGGTGCTTAAGTGGAATAAGAGATGGAAAATCAGAAAGCCAGCCGGGCACCAGCACCCACCTCTCGCTTAAGGTTCTGGAGGGCCTCAAATCCAGGCGTGCTGGCGGGCGGCCAGAGCAGGAAGCTGAGATCACATCTCAACCACACAAATGACTCAGGCAGAGCAGGCTGCAGGTGGGGTGAGGCTTTAAACTCTGAAAGCCTGTCCCCAGTAATGTGCTTCCTCCAGCAAGGCTGCACCTCCTAAAGGCTCCATAAGCTCTGCAAACAGCACCACCAGGTGAGGTATTCCAATCCCTGAGCCTGTGAGGGACGCTCTCGGTCAAACCATGCCTTTCCCACCTCGATGTATGCTCTTTCAAAATTTGAACTAATAGAAATCTTTTCTTCTTTAAGTTGCTTGTGTCAGGTATTTGGTCATAAGCATGAGAAAAGTAACCAATGCATCTTCCATCTCCCATCTTAGGGAAACAGAACTGCAAGTCAGAGGACAAGGTGTGTGCAGCCAGGCTGTGCAGCATAAGCTTTGGGATAGAAAGCAGAGTGGACTGGGTGGAGAAAGACCTGGAAGGGAGGCTGAAGACACTCAGAAAAGACAGATGAAATGTCCTGTCTGAAATAGGTCCCATTTACCAGGAAGATGGGGTGTCACACAGGTTGAGCAGCCCGGTTCCATGTGTATAGAATTGCACGTGGTATGTCACAAATGAGACAGGCACCCACTTGGGGGAAGAAGGCCTCAGGGATTTGTGGAAAGTATTACTGAATTTTGAAGGAAGTATTTTCCTGATGAGAAACTTGGTGCCTGACAGTTGGAGATCTGCCTGGCACCCCTCCTCTCCCCCTCTCTCTCTCCCCTCTGTCTCTGTCTCTCTCTCTCTCAGGCTTGGCATTCTGTTTTCTGTGAGCAGTTTCACACTGTTGATGGCTTCTGCTCTGATGAAACAAACACCAGCCACAGCACGTGGTAATGGCACACCGCCAATTTAAAAGAAAGCAGGAGCATCACCACGCCTGCAGAGGTGGTCTCGAGCTGCTCCACCCTGGACAGTAGAATGATGACAGCTCCTGGCTCCCAAGCCACAGATTCAGTCTTGTTCTACTTCTTCCTCGACAAAGTCTGATCAGCAGCTCAAGCCTCGCCTCACCCCACTCTGGGACCAAGACCTTCCCACCCACATTCACCCAGTGCTCACTCAACCTGGAAGAAGGCCTTCTAACACCAAACCCAGGTGCCTTCTGAGTGAACAGTAACCCCAGCTGGCTCTCCAGATGTGCTGCCTTAGCTGCCAGATAGGGACACTGGATGAAACAGGAAAAGGATACTTTAGGCTGACAGTCCAGTATGTAAACAACACATGAGAGAGGGGCATGTTGACGAAATTTCAAATAGCTCAGTGTTTGAGCCCAAGTCTGTTAAAGGCTGTAAATAAACTCCTTGCATGTAATTAAAAATAAGTTTTTATTTTTTCCTAGTTTGTGTGACTCATTAAGAATAAGAAATAACATAACATTGAAAAAATATATTCTGAAATAATCCATAAGTTACTCATGTCTAAAAGTTAAAATAGCTTCTTTCTAGATTTTTTGATTGGAAGATTGAAACAGGGCAATTGATCTGGATCTCTAAGGTTCTGTGGCTTTGGTGGTGTGCTGTGGCTAGTTTTTATCAATTTGACACAAACTTGGGTCACCTGGAAAGGGGAACCTTAACTGAGAAATTTCCTTCCTCAGACTGGCCTGTAGCCGTGTCTGTGAGGCATTCTCCTGAAAAAAAAAAAAAATTATGATTGTTTTGCCTGTATGTGTATAAGTGCACCTGTATTGCACAATGCCTACAGAGGCCAGAAGAGGGTGTTGGATTCCTCTGGAACTGGAGTTACAGATGGCTGTTAACTGCCATGTGGGTGTGGGAATTGAACTGGGGTCCTCTTCAAGAACAGCCAGTGCTCTTAATTACTGAGCCATCTCTGCAGCCCCATAAGGCTCTCTCTCTCTCTCTCTCTGTGTGTCTCTTCTCTCTCTCTCCATCTCTTCTTTCTCTCTCTCTCTCCTCTCTCTCTCTCCCCCTCTCTTCTCTCTCTTTCTCTCTCTCTCTCCTTTCCTTAGTTGTTTTGGTTTTTTTTTTTTTTTTTTTTTTTGAGACAGGGTCTCCCCATAGCCTCAGTTGGCCTAGAACTCACTATGTAACCCAGGCTAGCCTTGATCTCAAAGAGATTTACCTGCCTCTGCCTCCTGAGGGCTGAAGTGAAAGTGTGTACCACAATGCCCAGCTCATTTGCTTAATTGCTCATTGACATAGGAAGACCCCATCATTCCCAGGCAGATGGGCCGGGGCTGTATAAGAAAGGTGGCTGAGCCAGCCAGTGGAACCTTCTTTCATGGTCTCTAGTTCAGTTCCTGTCTTCAGGTTCCTTGGAGATGAATTGTAAACCATAAGAGGAAATAAACCCTTTGCTCCCCAAGTTTTTTGGGATTTTGTTTGGTTTTGCCCCAGCTGGCTAGAACACATCATGTACACCAGGCTGGCACAGATCTCACAGAGCTCTGCCTGCCTTTGCCTCCTGACTGCTGGGATTAAAGTGTGCGCCACCTCACCTGACTTGTTCCCAAGTTGCTTTTGGTTACGGTGTTTTATCATAGTAACAGAGAAAACTGCTGGCAGAAGTGTGGCTTGATAAACATGGGCTTGTGCGAAGTACTCCTGTGTACTGAGTGTGCCTTGAACACTCTTGACTGTCCTCCTGGATAACCCACGGCCTGTTGACACTGGATAAACTGAGGCTAGAAAGCACAGGGACATGACAGTGGGGCCTTTCATACAGAGCCCTAAAAGCTGCATGTAATTTGTATTTTAAAACAGAAAACTGTTAATCCTTGTTTGTTTTTGGTAGCTCATTTTTTCAATCACTTTTCTCTTAAGTAATCAGAAATAAAAATGATAGTGAGATAGTAATCACTAAAACTTAGAGGATTTGCTTTATGTCAGGCATTTTGGCAAGCATGTTGCACCTAATGATCGAGATTTCAGTCCTCAAGGGCCTGATGAAGTAGGTGTTTTGAAGGGTTTGTGGAACGAGTTGACAGTTTAGAGATTTTGCTTAGGGTCACGCTGTTACTAGGAGAAGGAATCTAGACAAGTCTGGAACACAACTGTGTGTCTGAGAGTGCTTGTTGCTAAGTTGGAAGAACTGGAACTGGTGTGGGGTGATTCTGAAGACCTTCCTTTGAAGGCATCCTTACTTAGTAGGTAGGTGGACAGGGATTACTAGCCTTAGAGGGTATTGAGGATGGACCCCCTCTCTAATGGAATCCATCTCTCACCCTAAATGGAGATATGGCCTTCTGATTGCTCCAAAAACTCCAATATGTACCGTTGTCTCCTCCCTTAAGGGTTAATCCAGATGGGCCTGTCAATCCCCTAACTAGGAGTCCACCCCTCAGGAAGGCTGTTTCTCCTGGAGGCAGGCTAAGGGGAGGGGAGGGGTCACCTTGATGAGCTGAGGTGCTGTCCTTCCTGGAAGCTCCTCCTTGGAGCAGTTGGCTCTCATTGAGTAGAACTGTAACCCTTTCCTCGTTGCTCCGAAAAGCCTAACGTTTCCTTCCCTTCTTTCTGTCTCTTTTGCTTTCAGATACTGGCCAGAGCCAGGGCTTGCTTTCCCACACATCCTTGGCTTCCTCACTCTTTTTCTGTGAAGCCTACTAACTTCCTCTTCTGACCTGCAGTTTCTTGGCTGTCATGGGGTGGGTCGCCTGCTGACCTCCATCACTGAACCTTTCACTGAACCTTCTTGCTTTCTTAAAGGCCCAAATGCCTCTTCCTGTCTCTCCATCTCCTTCTGCTCAACTGTGGGTGTGTCTCCATCTCCAACATAGCTGTTGTGCTCCAGCCGTCCCAGAGAATGGAGGACGATCGAACAGGTCCTCAGGTGGCTCAGAGTGCGGCAGGAGAGATTCCTGGGAGACTGCGTCAGTGGACAGTTTAGTTATTGAAACCAAGGCAAGTGTTTATAGAGGGAGGCCTTTCTGGTGGTTACAGAAGACAGGAAAGTTAAAAGTGCGGTCTTTAAGTAAAGATGGGAAGGTTGTAGGGCTGACATGGAAATCAATCAGGAACGAGGAAAAAAAAAAAAACTTGGTTCTGGTCTGGGGTGATCTTTGTCAGGGGAAAAGATGAAGCAACTTCCTGGGACCTAGGTTATCGCATCAGGCAGAGCAGGCCAGACTCCTCCCGTCCCTTCAGGGTATCCGGGGTTGCTTGGCTTGCTAAATACCTTTTATGATAGACCCAGACCCCACACTTGACCTGCCATCAAACTAGTTAAATTGTTCTTGAACTTCCTACTGAGTCTTTTTTCTCTTCATTTTAAAATAAACGAGGCTCAGAACCTAAAAGAAGGAAACCCGGTAACAGATGTGCCTGATGTGGGGCTCTCCAAAGTTTCTAATTACACCCCGAGATGGTCTCTCTGCTTTGCCTGCAACTGGGGCTGCTCTGCTCTGTGTGGAATAAACAAGGACCTAGGATTTTGGAAGAGTGGTCAGTCCTGGCTCAGAGGAGACAATGCTGTAGCCCAGGGCACATAGTTCTGCCTTCACTCCCTGGACGTGGGTCATGAGCGGTGATGGTGCTCAGGGCCCATCTCAGCCTTTAGATGCTGCTCTCTTGACTCCACACCTTTGAGCTGTGCCTGCTGTAAGTTTTCCTGCTTAGGACAGTCCAGCAGGCTCTACAGAGGGAAGCTGGCCTGCCTGACCTCCTCGCATGCACTGGGAACAGAGGTTATGACCTTAGTGAGCCACATTGCAGTTATACCTGAATGAAGAATCCGTATTCAGTTTGAATGGTGACGTGTGGACCCAAACTCTGAGAGTTTGTTCCTTCATATCCCTGCTACAACTCTGCCCCTCACCTGTGCTTTGATTCAGACTTTCTCTCCAGCAGGAATTGGGGATCTACACGCTTGGGTCCACCCTTACCTTACAGAGAATCATCTTGCCCTTTGATCTGTATGTCTAAAACATCTTTTACACACAAGGTCAAGGACACTTGTCTAGTCTCACTGAGACTACTATGCCACTTTCAGCCCTTGATATGCTAATTCAACATAGCCACCTTCATTCACTATCTTGGGTGGGGGGCAAGGTGGGGTCCTGAGGGGTCAAGGTCATATGTCCAGGTCATAAGGGTACAGGGCTCAGTGAGCTTGTATGCATTACAAACAGTAGCTTTTTGGTGTACAGTTAGGTGAAAGTGTACTCCAGATTTCTGTCCATATTGTAAGTCATTCCTGTAGGATGCCACCTTCAGGCTTGTGACTGACAGGGTGACCACACTGCTGGCTGCTTCTCCCCAGGTAGCCTGTGCCTCTAGCATCTGGCACTTTTCCATTTCTGTCTTGATTCTCATTTTCTGAGTAGGTTACCTAAAAGCAGAACCTGATGTTTGTGGTAACATGTGGTGTCTCTTACTTTACACCTTGGAATTTTAACCAAGAACTTTAACACTGTTATGCAGATCCCTCTAGTATTTTAACAGAGCTCCTTCCTCTTAAAGGGCTCCTGGTATTAGACTAACAGAATAACCTCAGGCCGTGTGACCAGTCAGTGCTGAAAACTCAGAATTCTCAAACCGCTTTGGTAATAGTTGTGAAGCTCTACAAATAGAAAGTGATACACCCTCTTAGAACCAGGAGTCCAAAAAAACATCATTGTGACAGTTCCCGAGTCTCTGAGCCTTTAGAGCTTGGTTTCTGCAATTCATGGTTCTGCACCCACCCTGCAAATCACAGGTTGGCATGTGCTATTCAGTTCAGGTGGGCCTGTCTTCTCTGCCTCCCCTTTGCTTTGATCATGTGCAGTGTAAATAAGCCATGTCCTTCTCATCTGCCCAGCTCCTGTGGCGATGTGACAGGGGCTTCTTTCTCTGTTTTGACATCTTGCAAAATTTAATTGCGTTTGACAGTGCTCAGTATTGCAATGTTACACTCCCTTACTGGTCCAGCAGAACCTTCTGGAAGATGTAGAGAAAGTAGCTTGCTGTCCTATACTGTGTTCACGAACCACATTAGCTCTTAACACTATCTGGAGCGAGTTGTAGGTCGGGAAGATGTTTGAACAGGATAGATTTCAATTTCCAGGCAGAAACAAGGGCTCCTGTCTTCACAATGGTGGCTTGGATTCCTGGCTGTCAGCAGTAGGCGTTCAGGGGTGGTTTTTTAACATGTGCTGTTGGAGCTGCATGATTCTTCTCGAGGTTGGGGTTAGTGTGTTGAGTACTTTTAGGCTTGTTGGGACTTTGTATTCAGAGAATAACAAATTGTTGTAAAGCTGGTGATGGGTCTTAAAAGAGACAATGGTTCCAAAACCCCGTGGGAGAAATGCAGTTGGTTTGACTCTGTCCACATGCCTGCCTTGGCTAAGAGGCCTAAAGATCTGGACAGGTGGGAGAGGGCCATTAAAAATCTAGGAAGTGGGGCTGGAGAGATGGGTCAGCTGTTAAAAGCATGGACCCAAGTTCAGGTCCCAGTGCCCACATGGCAGCTAGTAAACACTTGTATCTCTAGTTCCTGAGGATCCAACGCCCTCTTCTGACCTCTTTGGGCCTGCACAGGCCTGCACGGGCCTGCGTGTGTGTGATGCCCAGATACACATACAGACAAAACACTCCTTCACACAAAATAAAAATAAGTAAATAAAAAAATTAAAAGAAATTCAGGAAGCTTGTTTCTCAGATTTTCCTAGGGTGGGAAGACAGAGGGATCTTTGACGAGCAGAGCACCGTCTGCATTTAAACACCCGACATGACCTGTCAACAGCTTTCTGATGAATTGCTTTGAACTACCGTCAGACTATTGCAAGTATCTGTTAACAAGCCAGAAGAGAAATCCAGTGGCTTTGCAAGACAGGCTGCTTCTCTCCTTTCAGCCTGCCCTTCCTCTGCTCCACCCTCACTCCCTGGCACCCCTGGCGTATAGGCAGCACTGATTCCAGGCTCATGGGCTTCCTGATGTGGCTTTTTGTAGTAGGGGTAGGCAAGCCAGAACTCGGTGTGTGGACTTCTGCTTCCTTTTGGTCCAGCACCTGACTGTTCTGCTAGCATGTGATCTGCAGGGCTTGGGGAGTCTTGGTTCTTGTAAATGGTGTGAGGCTCTGTCTGTGTGTGAGTATGTGCATGTCTTGTGCATGTGAGGATCTGCATGTCTGTGTGTATGTGCACATGTGTGCATGCATGTACATGTATGTGAGTATGTGCGTGCATGTGTATGTGCGTGTGTGAGGATGTACATGTCTGTGTGTGAGGATGTACATGTCTGTGTGTCTGTGCATGTCTGTGTGTATGTGTGTGTGAGTTTGTGCATATGTGCGTATGTGCATGTCTGTAAGTATGGGCACGTGTGTGTGTGTGTGCATGTATGCGTATGTGTGGGTGTAGGTGCTGTTGGAGACCAGAGATATCAGAGTTCCTGGAGCTGGAGTTACAGAAAGTTGTTTGTGGTGCTGGAACCTGAACTCAGGTCCTGTGTAAGAGTTGTGCGTTGGAGCCATCTCTCTGTCCAAGTGAATGATTTTTTAGCCAATTACAGAACAGTTCGATGATACAGTGTTTGCCTAGCACATAGAAGACCTTGAGTTGGGTTCCTAGCACTGAAACAAAGCACAGAACTGTACACTGTGTCTTTCACAGAACATTTAAATAATTATGTTTTGGGGGAGGACTTCATGTGATAGCACCCCAAATGATTATTCACCAGGCATCTTTAACTTGTAGTTTAACACACAGTGGTCTTATGATTTTAAATGAGAACAGCACTCGTGAGTGCTGATCCATCTCTCCAGCCCTGAGAGTTTCTATTTTCTTGGATACCACATGCATTGCCATTGAGTCTTTTGATGGGGCGAGTCAGTCAGCAAGCAAGTCTCCTCTTTCCTGAAAGGGAAAAGTATCATAACTAGTTTTAAATCTAGGGCTGGCGGGATGAAGAGCTTGTTGCCGAGCCCAGTGACCTGAGTTGATCCCTGGGACCCACATGGTGGAAGGAGAGAAACAAGTCCCGTAGGTTGCCCTTTGATCTCTGCAGGTAGCCCTGGGAAAGTGCACAGATGCATGTGCACTCACACATGCATCAATCAGTGTAAAAAAGGTTTCTCATTAAAAATTTGAAACGAACATGAACACACACCATCTAACACAAATTGTGTATGTGTTCAGTGTGGGTGCGTGTGCATATGGAGGCTAGAGAATGAGCTTGGATGTTGGTCCTCAGGTATGCCGCCTCCTTGCTTCCGAGGTGGGGTCTTCCACTCGCCAGAGCATTCCCACGGGGGTGGGCTGACTGGCCAGCTCCAGGGATCACAGGTGAGCGGCACCACACCTTGCTTCTTTCCATGGACTTTGTTCTTGCAGAGAAAGCGCCTTCTGATGGAGCTGTCACTCTGGCCCTGAACTTCTAATCTTGTTAAGTTTCTTCTATTTGTCATGTCAACCAAGTACTAATAAAAGCATGTTTCGCACCGTGACACTCCATTTCTTCAGCTTTCAAGCCACGGGCTCATAGGAACTGTTGCTCATGCTTAGCAATGGCATCTGACTGTTTGGTGCCAAGGCGATTAGCGTTTGATGTGCATGTCTCACTTGGTTCCTGCAATGATTGTATTAGGTGGTCAGTTCAGGCTGCCATAATAAGATGCCACAGAGTGGGCTCTTCAAGCAGTAGAAATGTATTTCTCACTGTTTGGGGGCGGAGAGTCTGAAAGTAGGACTTCAAGAAGACCAAGTTTCAGTGAGGCCTTTCTCTGCGGCCTGATGATGACAGGCTTCTTCTCACTGTGTATATGGGAGAAAGAGGGAGGGAGGGAGGGAGGGAGGGAGAGAGAGAGAGAGAGAGAGAAGAAAGACTCTCTGGTGTGTTTTATATTTTTGTTTACTATATTTTATTATTTTTTACATGTGTGAATGTATTGCCTGCATGTATGCAAGTGTTCTCATGTAGCGCAATGCCCAAGGAGTTCAGAAGACAGTGGATGATCCCCTGGAACTGGAGTTGTGGATGGTTGTTAGCTGACATGTGGTGATGGGATTTGAACCCAGGTCTCTGAAAGAACAGTCAGTGTTCTTAACTGCTGAGTCATCTCTCCCGCCCTGAGGTTCTCCATCTTAACACTGCACAAGCTCTAATATATGTATATGTATGTATGTATATATCTCACACTTGCCAGTTTTGCATAATTCATTTTTAATATTCCTTCACTCGACCACCACCGAACTCATTTTATTGACAGCAAAGACTCAGAGGCCATCAGACATCTTTGTAGTGACTTTCTGTTAAATCACACCAATTTCTGGATTACCTGCCTGTTTGGTGTCTCAGGAGTTTTTGCCTCCTAAGACAATCTTTGTGATGTTCTAAGTGAGAGAAACTTGGCCTTCTGTTTAGAAAGTGTAGAAAGAGCTACTGGGAAAGAAAAATGGTGAGATACATGGAAGGCCTGTCTTCTCAAAGGGATGAACTTCAGTTGCATTTGCTGTGTGTGGGTCCACGGGCGCCCTCTAGAGAGCTGGCTGTGTGGATCCTGTCCATGCCAGCCCTTGCCTCTCTGAGTGCTGTTCCTGCCCCTGCTCACTGGATGCTTAGAGTGGGCCTGGTAACAAACTGGAATATGCAAGGTTGGGAACAGGTGTTATTGTGGCTGAACACAGCTGTGGGTTCAATGTTGTCTTCAGGGGTTAACCTCGTGCCTCCTTCTTATATAGAAACAAGTTTTCGCGCACCGTATGATATTTTCTGTGCTCTGTCCCGTTGTAAACAAATGATGCAGTTCTTAGGATTCTTGCCCTTGCAGCCCTTCTTTGTCTTAGTTTTTGTTCTGTTTTCAAGGAAGGCGGTAAGGCGCTTTTGAGGGTCGGAGAAGAGCCCTAGACACAGCGTGCACATTAATGAGTGTGTGTAGCCGCTGAGTCCCACGCTCTGCCTCTGAGCCCCACATCGCTGATTCCCACATATGTCCCAGTGGCCTCCCCTGTTCTCTTATAAATACACTGCCCTTGGTCATTTTAGCTCGAGTTAAAAGAGCAACTTGTCTTAGGTCAGTGAGTTTGAGGCTGGGGCATTATAATCCACAGGATTATGCAAATATGACTCAGGATCGGAGGGGGAGAAAAGCAGTGTTTTGAAATGAAAATAAAGGTTTCCTGTGGTTGTTCCTTCAGCCCCTCCCCGATCTGCTCACTGACGCAGTTCCCATGTAGACACTCACCTTCCTTGTAAAGCATTTCATTTTTGTTTCCTACCCTGAAAATAGTCTTCTGGGGGTTAGGCTGGGTTACGTCACGGGTGTTTGAAGGCCAGACGGGGACAAACATTGGGCTCGGTATCCTTTGGATTCAGTCTGGAGGCTCTGGCAACAGTGATCCCCCGGCTGCTGATTTAGAGAAAGAGCAGCCTTGGACTAATTGGCAAGCAGCAGGGAGTGCTTCTGAATACCAAGTGACTTAAAAGGGACCTGCTGTGTCCTCGAAGGCTGAAAGCTAAAGATTTCCTGCAGATGGGCAAGGTGGTGCAGGCTGGGTTTGAAGGCGCTCAGCCTGGGAGCCTTTACCTCTGTGGCAGCTGCTGATGGAATCAACAGAACAGAAATCAGCTCTGAAGTCTGTCTGTTTCTCTTCAGAGAAGGAAGTATGTTCCTGTACTGGAGACCAGGTGGGGCCTGTGCTGCTGCCAGAACAACCTCTTTTATGGCTGATCACATCAGCCTGTGGGTCCTTTTCTCAGCAAATGAACCACTTTGTACGTGTTCGAGATCATTTGCCTCTTTCGAAGAGCATGCTATCTTCCCGTGCATAGTTTTCTTGTATAAATTTTTATAGGAGGGTGAGGTTTTTAGTAACATCCTTTGCTTGTCTTTGTGTTTTATGCCAACATATCACATGTCAAAAAAAGCCTATCTTACAGGTCAACGTAATAATCGTTGTGCTATAAAATCAAACATAAAAATCAGATGTTTTGTGTGAATGTGTGTATGTTCATGTGTATGCGGGTGCATGTGTATGTACGTGTGTGGAGGCTGGAGGACAAACTCAGATGTCATTCCTCAGGTGCTGGCAACCTTGTTTTAAAATTTTTTAAAAACTTACTTATTTTCATTTTGTGTGTAGGAGTGTTCTGCCTGCATATATGAAAGTGCACACGTGTCATGCGATACCAGAGGAAGCCAGAAGAAGGCATCAGATCCCCTGGAACTGGAGTTACAGATGGTTGTGAGCTGCCACGTGGGTATAAGGAACTGAACCCAGGTCTTCTTCAAGAGCAGTCAGTACTCTTAACCACTGAACCATCTCTGCAGGCCCACCACCTTGGTTTTTGAGACAGGGCCTTTCACTGAACCTGGAGCTCATGAACTGCATCGGGCTGACTGGGTAGAGAACCCGAGGGACCCTCCTGCCTTCTCTTCCCCAGTGCTAGGGTTAAAAGCAGGCACCACCATGACAGGTCTCTCTCTCTCTCTCTCTCTCTCTCTGTCTGTCTCTTACTCTCTTTTTTAACACAGATTCTAGGGGTTGAACTCAGGTTCTCAAAGGCAAGCTATCTTGCCAGCATAAAAGCATTTTTAAATGTAGAGGAAAACTTTGGAAAGAAGGTTAAAGGAATGTCATCCTATTACATGGAAGCCAAGTCTGAGGGTAGAAGATGAACAAGCAGGTCTAGCCAGGCGTGTGCAGGGGGAGGCCCATCTCATTTCTGTTTGTCTCTTCTTTTGAACTTCTGTGAAATCCTTCTTTCCCAGGTTCAGGATTTGTTTTGATATATTATGTTTTTAAAGGTTGCAAAAGGTGGGTATTTTGTGTGGGAACACACAGTTCCATTTATCTTTTAATGTGAACACGCATTTCTCCTGTTCTTTCCGCGTTCATTCTTGCACTGCTTTCTTTTATTCTAAATGTTTACATAGCTCATCTTCAAGCCCACACAGCTCTATGATGTCACTACTCTGCTTTCTCCCATTTCACAAAGGGCTGAAAGACACAGACACATTCCCCAAGTTATTCAGCTTGGAGAGGATCCAGGCACTTGAAAACAGGTGTTTTTGCTCCTCGGAGCATACACACCCTCAGTCCCTCTATAAGATGGCACTCCTGAACTCTGACCATCTTCTCTGAGTGTGAAACCTTGCACTTGAACATTGGCTTCGTAGATGTAATAAGACTGATACTCTCTCTTATAGCCAAAAGCCACCAACGGCAGGACTCTGCCCTCCCTCCACAGATCTGGCCCTTTCCCGCTGATTTTCCTTCAGTTTTAGAAGTTGTCTGGAAACCACGCACACATTGCAGAAATAACATTTTATTTAATTCCCCTGTTAACTATGAAATAGCTCACTTGGTCAATACAAAAAGTGAAATATCATTGCGTTTGGGTCTTGCCTAAGTCAGTGGTTATATTTGCAAACATTGTATGCATCTTCAATGTGTTTTGTCTAAATTTATATTTTCGATTTCTCCTTTTCGCATTTGCTTTCTGAAACAGGTAGAGGAGAATATTTTTTAAGTTTATGCTTGGATGTTTTTCAAGGAAAGTGTCTTTTTCTTTCAAATTCATGGAGTAAATCAAAGTCTTCAGAGAGCATGTTATTCTGGATGTTCAGTAGCTCTGTCGGGAAAACCCTACACTGCTGTGTCATGTGATCTCCCTTAATGCGAAAGTCCAGTTTTTCCTCTTGATGTCACTCCTCCCCGTGTCTCAAATCTACGCTCTGAGTTCCCCTTGCCTTCCCTTGCTTTCTTTCAGACAGAGATGGGGGGGGGGGCACTGGAGTCAGAGAACATGCAGCACAGGTAAAAACACGTGGAAATTTCCCTCCACGTCTCCAGTAGTGTCCGCAGTACAATTCTGGGAACTAGAAAAGTGGTTCCAGTCATTTTAAGAGACATCGTTGTTGGTAGGGACAGCCTCTCCCACGTGGCTGAAGATTCCTGGAGCCAACATTCACGAGAAGGCATCTACTTTACAGTCTCTTAAGGTGCTCCCAACATCTCCTCCCATTCACACTGCAGCTGAGAAGCCAGAATGACAGTGCCACCTCATGAGCACCCTGGCTTGGGGCAGGCAGCCGTCTTCTTCCAGTGGGTTTTAAATAGCAATGAAATTAAAGTGGAACAGTTGGACAGAGAGAACGTGCAGTCTCACCCACTACCATCCCGCACAATGGGACAGCAGGGCACTGCCGCAGTGCGTTTGGCCTTCCCTCTCTTGCCCACACCTCGCTCCGGTCTGAACATTTCCGGACCTGGTAGCAATGCCTGGGCAGGTTCCTCCCCTACTTGCTCATGCGTCTTTCTCCAAAACCTGCTGGTGGTGTTTGTACACCATAACCCTCTATTTCATGTTACAGTTCTGTTTTCCTTGGTTGTGCTATACACAACCAGCCTTGTGGGTTGATTTTATTTCTAGAAAGCACAGCAAGAGGAAGTGTAGAAGACATAAGCAACATTCAGTTTCCATCAGAATTTTATGAGAAATTAGTGTGCTCAGGCTATGCTGTACACACATCAGCCTTTCCAGGATCCTATCCTGAAGTACAAGGTGATCGATCCTTGTGAGCATCATGTTAACAAGAGACCATCAATTCAGGAAGGAGAGGAAGGCACAAGTGTGTCTACTCACGCACATAGAAACACTGAGTGTTACTGGAAGGTTTGAGATCACAGAAAGGAAGAATGTTAGAGAGGAGTACCTGTACTTAGGGGATCCCTGCCTCTGTAGATGCAGGGAGAAAGAAAGCAGGTTAGAACCAGATCACCAGGGACTACTATGAAAGGCATTTGAAACTTATTCTTAACGGAGAGACTGTTCACCAAGGAAATAATAAAAATGACTTACGGTCCAGAAAGATCTTTCTGGGAGCATGGTAGGAGGCCACAGTGCCTGGGAAATGTGATAGAGTGAATTGGGTATAATATGATCACAGAAAGACCCTCCACTATTCAAGAGATCCACACCAAACAGAACCCTTTGAGAACAGAAAGGTATTGCACCTGTTTGAGAGGATGAATATTGGTTTCTGGTTGAATGCAACACCAGTTTAAATTTATTTTTTGGTCACTTGCACTGAAGATGAATTTTTGGCTTTTAAAAAGAAATTAGTTTTGAAAATAAGATTTTGGTTATAATTCTGTATATTTTTTAAATTCAATGAAAAAATCTATTTTTCTAATGTGTTCAATTAAACATGGAACCTTTATAAATACTGATTGAAACTATTATGGTTTAAAAGAATGTCTTCCCTTTCATGCAATATTTTATTAATAAGATGCATCAAAATTCAAGTTGCTGTCATTATTACCGTGTGCTTTCTCAAGAGTTGAGCACCTGTTGTATTATAAAACGTGTTAAAAGCAACTCAGGAAACTCAGTGAAAACAACTCAATCTTGTCAAGACTCATTGAGGGAAGAATTTCACATGAGCAAAGATTTGTTGGTCAATATAGAAAAGAAATTCACCGACATAGTTCTGCAGCTGTGACCCAAGTGTCAGACTTGATAAAAGAAAATAACCGTTCCGTCCAGATCCTGATCCTGCATCTCTTTGCACTCTTGCCTTGAAGCAAATAGAACTTTCAGGCTAGCATCACTGGGGAGGGCTTTCTTGGTTAAGGAGTCCACTTGCCTGCATAAGCCCAGTCTGTCCTCTCCTAGGAGAGGAAGGTCTATAATCCCACCTGTCCAAAAGTCAAAATTTGTATGTCCATCAGCCCAATAAAGCTGCAGGACTGAAAGGAACGCTCCCAAATCTAGCTGTTCGGGGACAGAGAGTGCAGGGTTATCTACTGATTGATTTGGGTGAGTGTTTTGCCTGCATGTATGTAAGTGCACCCATGCATGTATGTAAGTGCACCCATGCGTGTATGTAAGTGCACCCATGCATGTATGTAAGTGCACCCATGCGTGTATGTAAGTGCACCCATGCATGTATGTAAGTGCACCCATGCATGTATGTAAGTGCACCCATGCATGCAGTGCCCATAGAGGCTAGAACAGGGATTTGGGTGCCCTGGAACTGGAATTGTGGACAGTTGTTAGATGTCGTGTGGCTGCTGGGAACTGAATCCAGGTCTTCTGCAGCAGCATCTAGTGTTTTAACCGTTGAGCCATCTCTCCAGCTGGCCCTGCCATGAGATTTTAAGCCTCAGTTTCTTCATATCTCTTGCCTTTGTAGATGGGAGTTGGGATCCAAGGATCCGTAAAGAGACACTCAGATTTGCAGAGGTTGGGAAGAGTGTGAGATGGTGACTTGTTTTGCTCCTGTAGTGATGTTGAATGTCATAGGGTTACTTCAGCATCTGGGGCGAGTGCTGGGGTAGAAGTGTAACTGTTTCTTGTGTGGGGTGGTCAGCCAAATGAGACACTGTGATAACTAGAAAACAAAAGTATTTTCTTGGTTTTGTGAGAAGTAAATCATTATGGCCCATTTTCAGTGTGAGGTATGTTTAGAACTCATCACAGATAAGCAGTAGGCACTGGGCCCCATCTTCCCTCGTTGGCACCTGGAGCCTAGTTGCCTGGCTCATTTTTAGTTTATTTTAGGATTGAAAGCTACAGAGTCTGCTACCTGACTGAGTCCAAGTATCAGAACATGATAGTGGTGGGGTATTCCCAGGAGGATGGGAAACTTGGGGGTGGCGACTGTGCTGGATGAGCAGGGAGGTTGTACCTCCCCCAAAGAGCTAAGTCTACGAGGAATTCAGGGCACAGGAAAATGTGATCAGAACTATAAAACCACTGTCTCTAGGCTGGCACCTGACTTTGCAAGGTTGTAAAATAAATTACTCCATGTTTGCTCCCAAGGGATCCAGGGCTCTTTAAAATATTTTATTTATTATTTTTATTTTATGTGTATGTGCATTTTGCCTGCATGTATGTAAGTGCACCATGTGTGTACAATGTCCACAGAGGCCAGAAGAGGGTGTCTGAGACCCTGGAATTGGAGTTACAGGTGGTTATTAGCTGCCACATGGATGCTAAGAACTGAACCAGGTCCTCTGGGAGAGCAGCAAGTGCTCTTAACCTCAGAGCCATCTCTCCAGCCCCTCCCACCCCCAGTACTCTTATTATGAAGTGAAAATCACGATTTCTCATAGCTTTCCACAAAGTTCTTTTATTCAAAACTCAATGATAGAGTTCATTTTCAACTGTCACCAGAACAAACATAATATATCCCTTTGTGGAGAATGAACCCTCAGAAATGTTCCACTGTTGTCCACAGGTATTTTCCAGATATCTGCTGTGAACACATATCATAGTAGACAATAGAGCTTGCAAAAGGTTCCAGGAAGATTCAGAGACAAGGTTAAGCGAAATGTTCAAAGAGCGGCTGAAGACGAGTGAAAAATCCTGTTTATTCACAGGGGGCACAATCATAAATCTAACTATACTGAAAGACCATGTAGAAAACTCTGTCATGATTAAGGGGTGCGTTCAGGACACTGTGATGGTGAATGCTCCTGTCTGCTTGACTGGATTGAGAATGTCTAGAAACTGGAAAAGTGTGCTTTTGCATAAACTGGAAGTGGGCTGCCAGACTGTTGGCATACAGGACAGCAACCTGTGAGGTATGGGGCAGTGTGCACAGTCCCATGAGCCCCGTGTGTTACAAACTGTAGCTTCTTGCTATATACACATTTAAGGAAAGCAAAGACTTAATACCTTCCTGCCATCATTCTTGGCAGGTAAGTATCTAATTAGTCTGTCTTTGGGCTGTGCTGTGTTAGATGTGCGGCTTTAGAACTTACCTTTTGAGTCGCTAATTTGAGTTTTATAAAACACTGAATGAACTGAGGTGTTTCAGGTAAGTTTGTTGGCGTGGGGTGGTGGAGTGGCATGGATGGAGTCGTGCATGTTCCAAACCCAGGCTGCTTGAGCTTGCACATGCAACACAGGCGTGCACTGCCAGGGAGCCTCAGGCTCATTGCACACATTGTTTTGAAAGAATTTTTGGTCACTGCATATTCAGAAACATTCTGCTCTTACACAATTTTGGTGACCTCACTCATGTAAGGATGATCCTATATAGGGTTGTGACCCATGGTTTAAGGAACTGGGGTCTAAACATTGGCCATTACTCTAATGAAAATGCTGACAGAATTGATTACAAAATTTTCCTTTGAATATTTAAAAAATATATTTGGGGGTGGCTGGAGTGATGGCTCAGCAGTTAAGAGCACTTGCTGCTCTTGTGTAAGATGGAGTTTGGTTCATAATATCCCTGTTGGGCAGGTCACAGCTGGCTGAAACTCCAGCCCCAGAATGCTCAGTGCCCTCTTCTGGCCTCTGTGGGAACTGTACTCACTTGCACCCCTCCACAGACACAAACATAATTAAAAATAAAACCTTAAAATAGTCATAGAAGTTTGAGGGAATTCAAGAGACTTTAAGAGCTGAAAACATTTTGCTGAGAAGCAAAAGCTGGAGACCTGGACACTGCGACTTCAACACTGGCTACAGAGTAACTAATAGAGGACGACAGACCTCCAGAGCCGAGCGGCAGATGGAGTCGGAGGCGACACTCCACGGGCTGATTTAGTGCATCATAGTGCTTCATGAGAGGACACATGTGACATCACCTCTGGAGAACTGACTTGTAAGAGAAAGCAATCTCAGTCCCTTCCCTCATTCTGTATTTAGAAATTCTCAATGGATCAGAGACACAAGTGTGAAACTAAAATCTGCAAAACTACAAGAACATCTTGGTTCTCTTTAGATAGGAAAGATCGCAGGTGTACCTGTGTGTGTACACACATATATTCATATACACCCTGCACACATATATTCATGCACACGCCTGCACACTTGTATTCATACATACACCTACACACACCCGCACACACATATTTATACATACACCTGCACACACATGTACACATATTCATACACACACCTGAAGACATATTCATACACACACCTGCACATACATATTCATACACACACCTGAAGACACATATTCATACACACACCTGCACATACATATTCATACACACACCTGCACATACATATTCATACATACCTGCACACACATGTACACATATTCATACACACACCTGCACATACATATTCATACACACACCTGCACATACATATTCATACATACCTGCACACACATGTACACATATTCATACACACATCTGCACACACAGTCATACACATACTTGCACACACATATTCACACACATACTTGAACACACATATTCATGCATATACCAGCACACACATATTCATACATAAACATCTGCATACCCAGAGCTGCACACACATATTCACATACACATACCTACACACACAAGCACACACCACATGTGCATACACTCTTACAAGATTTACTCATAATACCTGAAGGAAGATGCCCAAGTCTGCTTGCTCAGGGGGAACTCATAGATGGATTGTGACACAGCCTGGCCATGAAGCAGTGTTCTGCAGGATTACAGAGCATGCTGCGCAGGAGCATGGATGCAGTTAAAAACACAGCTGAGTAACAGGAGCCCGACCCCAGCAGTAGACTAACCCACAGTGGGTGACTACAGCAGATCAGCTGCTGCTTGTGGCAGGGAAGTCTGAGGATGACTATGGGGAGAGTTAAGGGAGATGAAAATGTATCATTTGTCAAATCAGTCTTAGCACACAGTTAAAATGTATGCATTTTGTTCCGTGTGAATTGTATCCCATAAAGACGATTCTGAGAGCAGAAGCATCTTACTGTTTTATTCTGCTTTTTCTTTTAAATAGAACCAATGTTTGCCTTCTGCATTTACAGTACAATTAAAAACCAGTGGGAAAATCCTTTAGTCAATGCTGTAAGCTATACCTGAACCTAGTTCTTAAGTTGTGGACTTCCGGGACTGGGGATGAAGCTCCGTGCTGGAGCTGGCCAAGAAGCATGCACCCAGTTCCGGGGTCTGCACTGACCCTCCAAAGAACCTCTGCTGTCAGTAAGCAGCAGTGTTGGAGGGTGCTGAATAAAATCTTTGAAACCTACGAGACTCTGCACCGTGTCCGCTCCGACCGGCCGTAGAGACTCTGCACCTGTGTCCGCTCCGACCAGCCGTAGATGTTGTTGAACGCGCCCCCTCTCTTCCCTTTTCTCCTCTTGTAATTCTAATAAAATGAAAGTGTAAAACATGTTGTATTGGCTGATTTCAATCTGATGAAAGAATCTGACAGCCAAAAAGGATGAATGAGAAAATTTTAGTTCTATTTTCAGAATGAATGAGCTGAAACCAGTTAACGTTTATGTTCCACAGAAGAAGCACTTGCTTTTGATTAAACTTTTTATATGCAGTGGATGAGTGATGGACCTCAGATGTGTGTTCAGAGTGAGCGAGGGTGTAGACTTTCTCCTTTGGATTTTTGTCTAAATCTGTACCCAGCTTATTTATCTGCAGTTTACTGACTTGTTGGCGGGTGACAGTGTAGTCTCTTGTTTATAAGCTTAGACTGTGACTGGAAGCTGGAAATGTTTCAGAGAAGTCTGATTAGGGCCTGAGTTCAAGGTTGACTCCCCATCCCTTTTTGAGACAGGGTCTTGCTATGTAGACCAAGTTGTCCTTGAACTCACTATGTGTGTCTTTGGAGCTTTTATGGGTTTTCTGTGAAGTCAGAGATTGTAGACGTCTCTCATGTTTAGCATCTGCCACAGGGCAGGGTGCGGAGCAGTTGACCAATGTTTACTTTTCACATTGAATACTGATGCTGGGTTGTTCATTGTGGTAATGGAATTGCAGTCCCTCTTCTGGTGCTGCCCACCTGGGCAGAGATTCCTTGACATTCTGAATGCTTCCAGCTGAGAGTAGTTAAGTTTGAGTAGAGCCTTGGGAGGGTAAAGTCTGAGACTTTGCTGATCATAATAACTGAACCAGCAGACCATCAGTGACTGACACCCAGGATTCTGGTTCAGTCTGGTCTATTGGAACCTGACTCTTCTACACAACTATTGCCATATAACCTTGTGCAAGTTCTGACCACTGAGTGCCTCCACTTCCCCCTGTAACACCAACAATTACAGCATCCGTGTCATGAGGTATTGCTGGGGATTTATATATAAGCACCAGTAAAGTGCTTAGGAAACACCCCTACTCTGTTGTTTGTTGTTGTCATTATGTCCCTGAGATCCTGCTCTGGGACTCCCCTCATCTCCTTAGTCTCTGTCATCTCTGTTGAAAGAACTCAGATGAAACCCATAGAGCGTAATGTAGAAGACAGGCTGAGTTTATTACAGAGTGAAGTGAACCACTCCTAAGTGATGAGTAGACACGGCCACAGAGTTTAGACAGGCTCTATACTATTTCTACAGTCTCTGAAACAAGAAGCTTTTCATGAGGGACGTTTTCCTGACTGGGTGGTTGACAAGTTCATTTGGATTTAGTCTTTCAGACAGCCTCCTGTGAGGCAGTAATCTTACAAGTTTCAGATAGTTTCCCATTAATGGCCTTCTGGGCAGCAGAGGATGGTCCTCTAACCAGGGCCAGAGTTAAGACTCAGATTCCGTTCTGCGGACCAGCCCCCAGCACCCTGCAGCTTCGTGCTTGGCTTTACAAGCTGCTGCTGACGAGGGAGGGGCCTTCCCCAATAAATATCTAACTCGCCACCTAACTATAAGGTGTCAATGCTCTCATTTTCCAAGAAATTGCAGTGTCAGATACTATATTCCACTAGCTTAATTGGACTATTATTTATTTGACCCTCAATTCCAATTGGGAACTCAGAAAATGTGATTACAATGTTGACTCTTTTAAATCTCCGTGCTAAGTTTATGTAAGTGCCCGAATACAACACATGCTGCAACTCACATAGACCCTTAGAGTCTGGCAGAGGAGATGGAAGGAGAAAATACAGTAAATACTGGTATTTATGACCACTTATTTTCCTACAGAGGCTCAAAACCTGTGTCCTCATTCCTGCTTCTGTCACATTGCCATCCTGATCCTTCTCTGAATTGTGGGCAAGGCCCACTGGACTGTCACTGTCCCAAGGAACTTAGATAAGAAAACTGACAGAAAAGCTCCCTCACAACAAAATGATATCTAAATAGCCAACACATTTACGTTTATAGTAGTGAGTCATATAGTCATATTCTGGCAAATGAATTATTTGGATAATGAGAAATCCCATTCTGACAACTCAGCAGCCAATTGTTGAAAATTAAAATGTGCTGAGAAAATACTGGGCATCTAAAATGTTGACACACACATCTGACGTCCTGCTGTCCCTGATCCTTATTTATCACTAAGGACTTTATATGTTTCAAGTCTCCTCGATAACTCTAAAGATTTCTCTGACTGTTTCTTAGATGTTCTCCCCAAGCAATTCGTTCATTTCTTCTTCTAACTTCTATCACTGATCTTTCCCCTTTCCATGGAGTTGACTTTATATTTTGTGCAGGCTGCTTTAGTGTCAACTTGACATACTGGGCTGAGGGAACCTCAACTGGGGACTTGTCTCTGTTGGACTGGCCTGAGGCCATGTCTGTGGAGCATTTTCTTGATGGCTGAGTGATGTGGGAGGGTTCAGCCCGCCGTGGGTGGTGCCAGCCCTGGGCAGGTTGTTGTATACTGTATAAGAAAGCAGGCTGAGCACAGGCCAGGGGAGCAGCCAGTAAGCAACGTTATTCCATGGCCTGTGCTCCAGCTCCTGCCTCCAGGTTCCTGCCCTGAGTTCCTACCTTGGGCTCCCTTGGCTCAGGATATGTAAGCCAAATAAACCCTTTCCTCCCCAAGCTGGTATTGGTCAGAGTGTTCTGTCACAGCAACTGAAGGCAAATTAGAACATACCTTCGACTCCATATTATGGTGGTACCACTGCCATGAGTCCCAGAGAGGCACCACACAGATGTCACATGCTTAGAATTTGATCATGCCACCTGTCTGCTGAATATTCTTTCTTGACTCTCTGCCATCTTCCAGATAAAAAAATCAGACTCCTAACAGGCCCCAATGGCCCCCTTTTCTTGCCTCTCCCTCTGGCCAGCCCTGCCGGCGTGGGTCTTCTACGCTTTCTGCCCCACGGTTCATGCCTTCAACATTGGCTTTTGTTGCTGCTCTTCCCTCTGAGTTGTTGTCCAGTATCTCATGAGTTCCTCATCATCTTTCAAGCATTAGCTTCGGGTCTGCCTGTCCTTCTGGGCACCCATCTGGACCTGCTGTCCACCTGTCCCCTCGTTCGTGTTTCTGACCCGGTCTTGCCCTTCTCGTCACCTTGGGCCTGTAGCCCCACTCGGCCCACAGCCAGCTGTGGCAGCTCCTCCAGCAGATCTCCAGCTGAGGCTTTGTTTCACTCCCACAAACTCTTTATCATTTTCCCAGCTCTGGCTTCTCAACTCTGTGCTTCTTTAACCCTCTGCGCTCATTCTGTAACTCACATATATAGATATTACTGTGTTACATGAAACTCCATTGAGAATTACTATCACTAATTAAGACTGGAAGGAATTGGAGAGATGATTCACCGGTTGAGGGCACACACTGCTCTCCCAGAGGACCTGAGTTCAATTCCTGGCAACCGCATCAGGCAGCTCACAACTGCCTGTAACTCCACTTCCTGTGGGATCTTCCGGCTTCCTCAGGCACCTGTACACAACATGCACATACCCCTGTACACACACACGCACACACACACACACACACACACAATTTTTAAAAATCCTTAAAAGATTGTAAGAAAGAAATATCTGTGCTTGTCTCAAGGAATGCAGGAATATCTGGAAAATTGATGTCATTCAAGTGTCATGACTTCTGAATCTACTGTTATTCAGTAAATTCTGACCTTCTGGATGATACAGATGCTCTCATAATGTGGCAAAGAAACAAGACTGTCCCAAGTTTCCTCTGTGAGACGAAGGGCCCCACTCCAGATAGTGTAGAACTAGGTTAGATGAATGAAAACGTGTTTTACACAGAAACCAGACATACAAAACACATCACATGCCAGGGCTTGCTCCTAATTTCTGACTTCTCTGATACTGTTAATGACTGGCTAAAGCTCTTAACTATGGAGGGAGACTATTAGTCTGATCACTTGAACTAAATTAACGGTGTTGAGAAATTGCTGAACTTACCAGAAAGAGCCTCATCTAGGTTTTATTTTGACACTTTGACACTAAACGACTGCGTACTTTATGCAAGTCAGTTAATATCTCGAGTTTCATTTTCTCCTATGTAAAACTTGGAGCACTCTTGTGGCTCTGCTAATCACATTATGTTAGAGACGTGGCTGTCGTTCCTTCAGTGATTCTCAGGCTGCTGTCTGGAACTGCACGGCTGTTCCCCATGCCTCACATATCCCATTTTGATATTCCCTGCCATGATGACGGGAGACGTTTTCTTGAGCACAACACTTTCTTTGTAAGCATCATGCTGGGATAAGTGCTATCTGTGGAACAGGAGACTGAAGGCTAGTTACAGCCTCGGTGTAGAGATCTCTGTGAGTGCCTTCTTTGGTGGGTTGGTGTCTCCCTTCAGAAATTGCCTCTGAATATCAAAGACACATCAAGGGTTGTCTGGCTGTTCTGTACAAGGCAGGCTTCTCTAGTGGGTTCATTTCTTCAGTCCAGAGAAGCCCCGTAGACCCCAAGAGCTCTTTATTGTTCTGTCATGCTGTAATCTGCCCTCACGTGGGCCGAGGCCTTGACCCCCACGTGGGCAGAGGCCTTGCTCCTTTGACCAGCTTAGAAATCTCTTTTTTCACCTATTCTTCAAAAGGAAGTAAAATTTCTGTTTTTTTTTTTTTTTTAATTCTGAAAACTCTGAATTCAGCTCTTTCTTGTTAGAAGACCTGATTCTTTGTTCTCCTTTACAGCATAAAGACTAGGGAACGCTATGGGTGTGATTAATACCTTAGGATAAATTTTATGTAACACTCTTTGCAATGTGTGGACATAATATAAAATAGTAACAATTTACTGCAGTGAGGAATTGGTTGCCAGAGCCAATATTTAGGCAACAAATAATCAAATGTTTGTCTATTCCATGGAGAGCTTAAGATGGTAATGAAATATTTTTGTTTAAAATAGCAGGAATTAAGGTGGGGAAACTGGGCTGGGCTGGGCTCGGTGGTACAATGCTGTTTAATATATACAAGGCCCTGGGTTCAATCTCCAGCACTGGAAAAAAAGGCAGGGAGATAATACTTTCCAAGCGTCCCTGTTGTCAGTCTCTCACACTGAGGGCATGTTAACACTCCTCTTTGGTTTATGGCTAGATGGAGAGAGAGAGAGAGAGAGAGAGAGAGAGAGAGAGAGAGAGAGAGAGAAGGAGAAGGAGAGATGTACATAGCAGGGGTGGAAAGAACACTGTCTTTGGAGGAGACATGAAGCCATTGTGGGCTCATTTCAGTAAATACTTATTGCTTATCTTGCCGTGTGTCAGGCATATAACAATCAGCTTGTGGGTCAAATGGATGAAAAAAGCAGCCTTGGTTTTCTAGAGGCTGATGATTTTTGAGAGGTAGGTAAGCGTATTTTTCACTACTAGGGGGCTGAGTGTTTCAGGGGTACATATCAAAGACACATTGCATTGGTATTATAGTGGGTAACATAGCTGTCTTCTCAAGTCCTCTATACCAACAGCAGGGGTAAGTTAGGGTTAGAGGCTCTCAGAACAGGACCTTTCTCTATCCTTTGGGTCACTTTGAGCACAGCATCAGCCATTCTAAAGATCCTGCTTTCGGGCTGGGGTTATTCAGTTGGTAGAATGTTTATCTAGCATGTATAAAGCCCTGGGTTGGATCCCAAGCCTCCCATAAACTTGATAGGATGCCACACATCTGTAATCCCAGCACTCATAAGGTGGAAGCAGGGGGATCAAAAGTTCAGACATTCTCAGCTACAGAGGGAGTTGGAGGCTAGCCTAGTCTATCCGAAACCCTGTCTCAAAAACTAGAAATCCTGATAAGTGAATAAATATCCTCCTTGCAAATGCAAATAAAGACATCTGCCTACAAGGATCACTGTGAACTTACACACAGACAGCTCTGCAAAGAAGATTCTAGAATGACTTGCCTAGAGGGGGGCATCTATGCATGCACAGATAGATTCACTGCAGAATGTCAGACACAGCAAAAGTTCACAAAAATGTAAGTGATGTGAAAGTCCATGTAAGGGAGAAATTAGGTCCATAAGGGACTGTGGGCGAAAGTGAAAACCCTGCTGGAGAAAGTGAAGTTTTATTTTGTTTTTCGTAAGAGATGCACAGATGTCTGATAGGCTGTGGGAGAACAGGCGTTCAGAGGCTGTCATGTCAGAGTGTGCGGAGAGCCTGGTGGAGGGCGCAGTGATGCTGGCACGTCAGTTACTTTTCTTATGACCAAACTTTTAATAAAAATCAGCTTGCGGGAGAAAGGTTTATTTTGTCTCATTGAGGGCACAGTCTGTCACCGTGAGGAAGGCAGAATGCAAGGTTCCCCTGGCTTTGGTAGAAACACAGGAAACTGCTTCCTCCTATCTAGAGGGATCAGGAATGAGAGACTTGACACAGGCCAGCCCCCCCCAGTGACTCACTTCCTCCCACTGAGCTCCACCTCCCCCAAGGGTCCACATTCTTCCAAAACATCAGCAGCTGAGGACTGAGTGTTCAGACTTGTAAGCGGGGAGCATGCTTGAGGTGGGAGATGGCTTTAATATGCAGCTCATGGTCACAAATCAGGCTCTGAATGAGAGACTGAGAAATCTGGTGTTGTTTTGGTAAAGCCCCATATTTTAAGTGCATTCTGTAGTTTCTGAGAAACTTTTCACTCACGAATATTTCCAAGGTCTTTATATCCTATGAGGTAGGTCAGGCAAAAATTACCTAATCTTGGTACCATAGATAGGCACCTTGGCAAGGAAACCGCGGAAATAAAAGCTACGAATTATGAACCATTGGGGTTTTGCTGTCAGCAGGCTGACCTCAAGCTTGGGCTGAAAGGAGACTGTAGCAATTGGATGGGAGTGGCTGGCCCTGAGCCTCGGGAGCAGGCTGCATAGACAATTTTGAGTAACTCTGCACTGGTCTGCGGCACAGGTTGAAAATGCTGTTGCAGTGTGTGAAATCCTGGCTGGTACTTGGTGGGCTGAATCGGTGGCCATCTTAGCCCTGGTACTGCTGAGTTCATCTTGCAGGGGGTGCCAAAATCCTGGCTTTGCGGTTGGTCTGGGTCTCAACAGGGCTGAAGAAGCCGAGGGGCGGAGCCTCTAAAAGAGAAAATTTGTGGCAGAAACTCTCCAGTTCCTGTGGCGACAGGACACATGCTTTTAGGATTTTTTTTTTTAATTTCTATTTTTGTATGTGTGTGAGTGTATTGCTTTCATGTATATATGTGTAGTCATGTTGTGCAACAACTTCAGAGGTCAGAAGAGGGCACTGGATTCCCTGAAACTGGAGTTACAGATGGTTGTTAGCTGCCATGTAAGTCCTGGGAATCGAACCCAGGTCCTCTGTGAGGGCAGTCAGTGCTCCTAACCATTGAGCCGTCTTTCCAGCCCCTGGGCACATGTTTTAAAAATGATCTGTGTAGAACCTGGCTCAACAGTTAAGATGGCACAGGAGACTCACTACGGAGGCAGAGGCTATCAGCCTTTTGGACCTCATTCCAGTCCCTCGTTGGATGTCTTCCTAAATGAAGAGTCAGTGTTTTCAACAAAATGGCTTTCAAGACCTCGAAATTAGCTAGACAAGTGTCATCACACCCCACACCAGAACCGTGATCTACAGCAAAGCCCTATTGCCCAGGGGCATGCCATCTGAAACTAGTGATTTGCAAGCAAAGCTAGAGGACTTACCTACTTTCTCTCAGTCAACTTCAGCACTGCGTATGTAGAAATTTAGTAGCAGAGAGGTTAAAGAAGCCCAGGAATCAGTACGTAATTCTAAGTAGTAGCATTGGAACTTTACAGCAGTTGCTACCCAGGGCTTGACTGGATCTGTTGTTTAAGAAAAGGAACTTTTAGGAGGGAATAGATGACTAGAGCTGGGAAGGCCAGTGCGGGCTGCTTGGAAGGCAATCAAGATGAGGGATAACCGCCCCAGCGAAGAACTTCTGGAACAAATCTCAAAACGAGCCTTGGGGAAGGATCCTCACGCAGGGAACAGAGAGGGACGTCCTTACGAAGCAGCCAGGTCTGGCTGTGAAGTCTGGATCGGGATGCAGGCTTAGGAGCTTGAGGAATTTGAGATCTGAAGCGTTTTCACTGCTGGCCAGTTGGCCTCTGCTGCTGCAGCAGATGCTGAGAACCATGACTGGAACTGCAGAGGAGCAGACACACCTCCACGGTACCTCGCGTTTACTCCGCACATGTGAGGTCTTTATCTCATGATTAAGTGTCTGGTATAATGATAAAATGTTATTTCCATTTCTTTGCTCTCCTCATCTGTAAAATGGAATTCAATTGCATAAGTTAGGGTGTTTAGCTCATTACAAGAGAGTCTGGTGTATGTGTTGTTCTGCATTGTTTTTGTTGTTATTAAGTTCTTGTTTGCAGATTACATAAAGTACTGAGAACAGTCCCTCCCTCCGTTCTTTTTAAGTCTTATTTTTTAATGTGCAGTCAGGTCTGCTACTGGTAATAATGTTCCTAGGAATTGTACCTTTGGTTACCAGCACTGTGTTGAGACATAAGGTGTTTGGGGAGGTGGAGTCATCTGCTTGGCTTTTTAGTTTTGAGAAGCAGTTTCCCTCCCCTCCGTTCTCTCTTTCTCTCTCCCTCCCCTCCCCCTTCTCACTCTCACCGGAACCTCTCTGTACATTCCAGGCTGGTGTGGAACTCATGATCCTCCTGTCTCAATTTCTCAAGTGCTGGGATTATGGTTGTACGTCACCACACCCGGCAGGCTCCTGCTTTCTAACGCATTGCTGGGAGCTAACAGAGAAGAGGGTGGGCACGACCTGTAAATGTGGTGTTGCAGATGTATGCAGCGTGCAGTTGTTAAAAAGGACTCAGGTCCACCCCTTAAATACATGGCTTATCAGTTTCCTACATACAAACTCTACCACCAGCACTGATGCTGTGCTGACGGGGACGGGGTGGAGGAAAGATCTGAGGTCACCTCCTGCTCGGCTGTTTGGGTGCATTAACTTATAAAATGGACAAGACCACATGTGTTTTGTAAGTTCAAAACAGGTGCTTCATTTGGAGATACTAGCTTACTCTGGTAGTGAGGCCTTAGAGAAGAGCCTTCCAGAAAGACTTCATTCAGGTACAAAGTTTGAAGAGATATGGACAGAAATCTTCAGAGGAAAAGTTAGATTTTTTTTTTTTTTTTTTTTTTAAGGTAAAAGGGTAACAGAAGTGGGCCCGGGACAAGAGTGTGCGCACTCTGAAAGTAGCGGGGACCGCGGGGCTTTTACGATTAGACAGACCTTGTTTCTCCTCTCTATTCTTTAATTTATAGTTGATTTGCCAGTAGTTTGTGTGTAGTAATCATCTCTGGATAAAGCCCAGATTTTATTTGACCAAAAGTTACTTATTTGGAAAAACATTGAGTAAATCATCTTGTTATTTTAGCAGCTGAAATTTCAAGTAAAAAGAAAACTCTTATGTCACTTCTGGTAGGGAAATTCATGAGAAAGCATCACACAAGATGGGCTTCCCAGGTGGACTACTCAGAAGTCTACAGCACTATAGTTAAAATTCCTCTTGGAAAGGGGCTAAGTTTAGTCCCTCCCTCCCCAAGTCCTATAACAAAAGAGACACAAATTCCCCAACTCACAGTTAGGCAAATTCTAGCTAATTTACTTGGGCTTACTACCAGAGCAGTGGGTGAGCTTACTTACAGAACATGGGTGCCCACCCTCCCCTCCACAACCAGGCTTGGATCTTGCAACTTCCCAGTGGTCCATCCAAAATGGCAAGGAGGGGAAGAACAAAAAGGGCCCACCTCATGCGGCCCTCAGTTTTAATCCTTTAGCCCCTCCCCTTCTTACATCCAAGGCCAATGGACTGGTTGGGAGGGGCGTAGGACTTTCCCAGCTCCTTGTCTTTCCTTTGAGCAAGGCAGTCCTGCGTAAATACCACCAAACCTGGGGGAGGTGTTGTTTGTCCACAGCTCATCCAGTTTGTCCCTCGGAGAACTAATTCACTTTACAAGCGCACACAGCTGGGCGGTATGTTCTGTGAGCTCTTTCTGTTCCCTGGAAATGGACAGACAGATAGATTGCCAGTTCGTGTTATTAGAGTCCATTGAAGAGTGTTAAATGCCTCAAGTCACAGAACTAAACCAAATTAAAGTAAAAACATCTGTATCAGACAAATTATGTATAATACAGACTGTTGGCCAAAATAACCCACTAAAATATTTTATTTATTTTTATTTTTTTTGTGTGTGAATGTATTGCTTGCATGTAAATGTATTCATGTTGTGCCATGCCTGCAGAGGCTGGAAGAGGGCATCAGATCCCCTGGAGCTGGAGTTACAGTGGTTGTGGTTGCCACCACGGGAGGCTGAGAATCA
Organism: Eospalax fontanierii; assembly: GCA_035773235.1. Lineage (NCBI taxonomy): Eukaryota > Metazoa > Chordata > Mammalia > Rodentia > Spalacidae > Eospalax > Eospalax fontanierii. The sequence continues at coordinate 13,223,892 of CM069551.1, forward strand.
AACCCAGGTCCTTACAAGAGCAGCCAGTGCCCTTAAACTCTGAGTCATCCCTCCAGCCTCCAAATAACCCTTTTTAAGAAACAGAAGTGTGTATTGCTGCTTACAAGCCTGTGCCTAAAGGAGGGAGGAAGAAGTTGTCTCTGAACAATGCTCAGATTACTGCTTCTCTGAGGGGTGTGGCCCAGCCTCGGTGAATTTCTTGTAATGCTCTTGAGCTGCAGGCAGCTGTCCTGGACCAACACTACAAATGGGGCTCCAGGGCCCAGCATGTGGGTCTTGGGCTGGACCTTGCTGCCTGCTGTCTGGGAGAACCTGGAAAGCTCAGCCTCCCCACCCTCTGCAGTTCCCTCACTTAAGAAACGGGAACAGTGACTCAATTCAGAATGCTCTGTTGGAAAATAAGTTCATAATTTCACATTTGTGTTTTACTCCAACTCATCTATTTCTTATGCTTAACACAAGAGGGACAAGGGCTGAGCTGTAGCGAGTGATTTCCTCAGTCATTAAACAAGCAAGCCCCACCATGGGCTCGGTACACATCTGCTCTAATCATGGGTTCTTTTTTCCACGACTCTTGGGATGGCACTTGGTGCTCTTCCAGGGGGTGGAGGCCCATGTGGAGCCTGGTGGCCACTCTTGAGCTTGACTTGTGTTTTATATTTAGGGTAGCTAAGGAGAAGAGACAGGTCTTTTAGTTACTTTTCTCATTTCAGTGATCAAGCATCTGACAAGAAGCCACCTACGGGAGGGCTTTAATCTGACTCAGTTTGAGGGTGCAGTTTAGGAGAGGAAGGTCCCCTGGGAGTGCTCATGTGGCGACAGGAGGGGGAGGCTGCTTGCTAACATCTCAGTGGACTAGAGGCAAGAGCTGTGAAGGGTGGTGCTCAGGCCTTTCTTTCCACTCAGTCCATGAGGGTGAGCACTTCCTTCTCCGCTAATCCCTCCCCAAACCCGTATGATGCGTGCTTCAGTCTTCTAGATGATTCCAAGTCCAGTCGCTTCGGCAATAAAAGTTACGTATCACAGGAAACAGTAAACTGCAATTTTAAAATAGATATCTCTTTCTCTCTCTCTCTCTCTCTCTCTCTCTCTCTCTCTCTCTCTCTCTCTCTCTCCTGTCTCACTTATAGCCCAGCCCCAATAGGAATTTTTTCTTTATTTGATTTTGCTTCATGTTTTCTGAGTTTCTTAGCTGTGGCTTGACATTTGACACTAATTTTGAAGAAAAATTTTAATATGGTGCCAAGTATTGTTTCAAATATTTCTTTTCTTCCTTTGTTCTTTGAGAAATGGTCTTCCATCTTAGCTCTATGGGAGAGAACATGCGGTGTTTTGTCCTTCCCTGCCCTTACTCTTCTCCTCCTCCGCAGACCCTTCTTCTGACTCACGCCCCATCTACTTCATGGCCTTAACTGCCTCGTCCTCCGCACTATGGTGACTTGCCATCCGGGCCTTCCTTCGGCACAGGTGGCTGGAGCTGTCTGCTGGGCTCTCCTGCCCTCCAAAGCTGTGTTTCTCCTCTATTCTGAGGTGTCATGGTTTGTCCTGTGATGTCATTTCTTCTATAGATCCAAGAGAAGTGTTGGGTTGTTTAACATGCCAGGAGTCTTTTTGTACACTTCTTTCTTTTTTTTAAAGAGTCGGAAGGGTTTGTCTGGAGAGCTCTCAGTATCATATGTAGCGTGGAATGCCCGCTGCCCGTCTTATGAGTGTTTATTTATGAGCGTCAGTTTTCAAACTTCAATAGTCTATTCTCGGAAACCCATGACTCTACTTTTCCCCTTTTCATTATTTTTATTTCAATTACCGGATTTTGTTTCCTACTATCTTCTGTGAAATCAGTTTTTCCAGATCAATTTTCTTTATTCCTGAGTATTTCATATATATACACAATGAAATGTGATCATGTCCCCATCCCCTAACTGTGCTCCACGAATGCACAATGAAATGTGATCATGTCCCCATCCCCTAACTGTGCTCCACGAATGCACAATGAAATATGATCTTTTCCCCATCCCCTAACTGTGCTCTACGAATGCACAATGAAATTCAATCATGTCCCCACCCCCTAACTGTGCTCTACGAATGCACAATGAAATGCGATCATGTCCCCACCCCCTAACTGTGCTCTACGAATGCACAATGAAATTCAATCATGTCCCCACCCCCTAACTGTGCTCTACGAATGCACAATGAAATGCGATCATGTCCCCATCCCCTAACTGTGCTCTACGAATGCACAATGAAATGTGATCATGTCCCCACCCCCTAACTTCCTCATGTCCCCCCAGCGTGTCCGTTTCCCATGTCTTTATTTTTCTCTTTAGTAACCAGTCCAGTCAGTGCTGCGTCCCACTGGATCGTAGGAATCCTACCCTTATCCCCCCAAAGAATGGTCCTCCCCCATCAGCAGCTGATGGTCACCATAGCTCTTCAGCAAGCGGCGGGATCTGGAGCTCATCCAGCCGGTCTCTGTCTCCACCACTCTGTCTGTTGACATTACCACTAATGTATCTCTGAGAATTTGAACTTGCTAATTACCTGGATTCCACCTAAAGGAGGGCTTCTGTGCATAGAATCAGATGACTTTGAGCTGTTGTATATGGTCTTCATGGAGGACTGAATTCCTCCCCAGATTCTGTACTGGAACTGTGACCCCCCCCCCCATGTGACTACCTGTGAAAATAAGGCCTTAAAGGAGGTATTTAAGACTATGTGAGGACATAAGGGAGGGGCTGTAATCCAACAGGATCATTGTCGTTACATGGGAGGAAAAGATATCAGGCCCATGATGAAAAGGTCACCTGAGGAACTGGGAGAAGGGGGCCTTCTAGAAAGAGAGACCAGAAGAAACCAACCCTTGCTGAAGCTGTGATTCTGGCCTTCCAATTTGCAAAGCAGAGAGTAAATAAATGCCTGTTGTTTAAGACACTTAGGTTGGGCTGTGGGAAATGACTCAGTAACATGCTTGCTAAGCAAGCATGAAGATCTAAGTTCAAACCCAGTACCCATGTAAAACCTTGGCATGGTGGTGCATACTTGTGATCTCAGGGCTAGGGAGGAGGAGATAGGCAGATCCGTGTGGTTTGCTGGTCCACCAGCCTAGCTAGCTTGGTGAGTTCCAGGCCAATGAAGACCTAGTCTCAAAAAACAAAGTGAAAGGCAACTGAGGAATGACACCTGTGGCTTTACTTCTGACCTCTACACGCATGGACACACACACACACACACACACACACACACACACACACACACACAGATGACAACTAGTCTATGGTATTTTGTTGGGGGCTTCAAGAGAAAGCTGATATAGAAGTTATGTTTACCACATAATACTACAAAATAAAATGCTTTATCGTTTATTCAAGCAAAGAGCTTGTCAGTTTTATGAGGACACACTTGGCCCTCCCTGAAATTGAAAAGAAAAATGTACACACCCATCTGTGACTAAGATTCACTGTGCCACATTGTCATCACCTGGGCCGCTCTAGGCACCCTGCTGAGGGAGCTGCAGGGTTCCTAGGCTGAACGGGAATGAAAAGTAAAAAGCTTTCCTTTTGGCATCTCTTGAAATAAACCGTTGTCAGTGGTTTATCTCAAGGCTTTCAAGAGTTGGTATCATTCCAACTGTTTTCACACAATGGAAACAACAGTATTATGATCCACATTAAAACAACTTCGAGGCTGTGTGGGCAGAATGGTGTAGACTCAGCATTGACTGGTAAAGCCTAGTACTTGCAGTTCTCCAGCTGGACAGAGGACTGGACATTCAGCTACTCTTCTTGACTCAGCCTTGAGAGGACTGGGAGGCAAGGAGGTCGCCTCCTGAAGTTGTCACGAGATGCAGACGATGTCCCCAGTGGGCGCAGTTCATGCTTCTGCTTTGCCATGATTTGCTGCCTTCGCCTTCTGTGCTTGTGCCTGGCCACTTTGGACTCCCCACTCAGCAAATCCTTGGACCAGACCTGTTCACCCTCCTGTGTTTGCAGAGCTCAGAATGCATGCAGTTCAGTCGACAGAGTGCTTGCCTAGTGTGCAGGAAGCCCTGAGTTTGATCCCCAGCACTGCGTAAACAGGCATGGTGGCATATGCCTGTCATCCTAGCATTAAGGCGAAGAACATCCTGAGTTCAAGACCAGCACAGGCAATTTAGTGAACTTTGTCTCAAGGAACCAAGTAAAAAGAAGGCTGGGAATGAAGCCCAGCAGTAGAGGACGCATCTAGCATCCGGTGTTCTGTGTTTAATCCCCACCTTCGGAAACAACAGCTTTAAACTCAATTCTGAATACTGTGGTGGGGAGCCAGAGGCATCTATTTGGATTTCATTTGGGAAAGTGAAATATTAACGAATCTCCATCTTAATTTCTACACCACTGAAACTTTAAAAAACAAAGTCTCGTGCTATATGTATAGGTAAATAATATGTCTCATATACTAAAATCTTCACACTTCAAATTCTCTCCCTTTAGCTTAAAGTTGACCAGTGGTGATAATTGTTTTTTATGTTGTTTTAGCTTCTTCGGAATGATTTAATGAAGTTTCCTCTTTTGTCATCAAAATGTATTTATAAATTAAGCTTTTTAAGAAAAGTCCCAGGTAGTGTTTCCTTAATGACTTGGTAGGCCACCTGACTCCTGTCGCTCTTGAAGCAGACACAGGGACGACCTAGAAGCTCATGAAAGAGAACACAAAAAACCCAGTGCCTGCTGGTTGGATGTGCACATGTGACATATGCACACACACATATATTTATACACATTTTTTTTGTCTTTTTTTGAGACAAGGTCTCAAAAAGCTGGCCTGGAACTTGCTATGGAGATCAGGTGGGCCTCGATCTCGTAGAGATCCACCAGCCTCTGCTTCCCAAGTGCTGGGATTAATGGCATACACAACTATACCCAGCTATATTGCAAATGAATATATTAATCATGAGCATCCTTTCAGAGATGGCATGAAATCCCAATTTGATAGTTTGTCAAACTGTAACAAATATTACTTGTATTTTGCTTCTCAAAGCACAGTCTAATGATTTTGTTGCTTATAATGATTCTTCTTCCTACTTTTTCAGTACACCAATCTGTCAGAATCATCTTCCATGGTTTTTAATTTCCACTTATCCTCTGTGGAATATTTTCCAGTATAATACTTTATGTATATAGTTTTTAGGGTTTTCAGGATTTCTTTTGCTTGAAAAATGGGTCTGTAGCCTTCAAAGAGGAGCCTGGATTCTGTTCTTTTACCTTCAGGCTGTGTTCCCTGGGAGCCTGTCTTGTGCCTCAGGCTGAGGTGTTGGAGCTTCCTTGCTGTAGTGAGATGCAGTCTACTTCCGGAGGCTGTCTGACTCCATCAAAGCCAGACAGTCCCGAGATATCATGATGTACTCTTACAGGGCAGCCTGCACGTGGCCCGTGTGTCATTTTTACTACATGTTCCATGTTATCAGCAAGGAAGGACCTGCCTGCCTTTGGGTCTTTTGGTTTCAGGTTCACCCGTTCCTAAGCTGTGATGTTTTAGCTGCTTTAATTTGTTTGTATCCATTTGGAGGGCTTGAAAAATTCTCTCTCTCTCTCTCTCTCTCAGTCTCTTTCTCTCTCTTTCTCTCTCTCTCTCCTCTTTCTCTTTTCTCTCTCTCTGGGTCTCCCGAGTGCCAACCTCCCCACCCCCACCCCAGGTCACTATATGGACCAGGCTGGCCTTGATCTTGCAGAGATCTACCTGCCTCTGCCTCCTGAGGGCTGGGATTAAAGGTGTGCGCCATCACACCTGGTATCCTTTCTTTTCTCTGCTTTAAAGAATGATTTTTACTTTTATTTGTATGTGTGTGTCTGTGTCTGTCTGTAGGCAATGTGCGTGCAGGTGCCTCTCCAGGCCAGAAGAAAGTGTTGAATACCCTGGAGCTGGAGCTAAAGGTGGCTGTGAGCTGCCGTACATAGGTGCTGGATACCAACTTGGATTCTCTGGAAGAGAAGCAAGCCTTATTAAGGGCACAGCCATCTTTCCAGCCTCTAGTTTTCTTTCTTTGGCAGATATCACGGCAAATTAAGTACCTGGGATCAGTCACTTGCAAGGCCTTACCTTGCACTCTCCAGAACCCAGACATCGACAGCTGCCTTACTTTTCTTGGGGAGACACGAACAAACATCTACACAACCCAGATAGGCACTAACAGGCCAAAGACATGACTCTACCCAGAACTCTACCCGCTGATGAACCAGTGAGGTATCAGGTCACTGTGGGTGACTCAAAACCAGAAGCATCACTGGGAAATCCCGCCCCAGTGTGAAAGAAAGCTGCTCACGCAGTCTCACCTCAGTGGGCCTCTACCTCCTATGAACTCTGCCTCCTCCAGCTGAGCCCAGGAGAGCAGTGGGTGGCCAGAGTCTCAGGTGAGGCCTGGTGCTCCTCCTTCTGCTGGAGACTGTCAACAGCCGCTTCCTGGAGACTTTGTATCACTTCATTGCTATGACTGCAGGGTCAGGGCCTCTGCAGGTCACCCCAGCACTCTACTCTGTTCCATGGTGTCATGGTCACGTTTCAACCAGAGGAAACATGTACACAACATAGACACATTATAATAAAAGCTCTCCTTAGCAGTGGCGACAGTAGAGATTTCACCCGGCTTCTCCCTGAGTCAGTCTGTTTGCACCCAGCCACATGCTGCGTAGAAAGCCGTCCAGGGTTCCCTGTAATGCATCCCACTCCCTTCCAGCCTCAACATTTCTGTTTCAAACTTTTACAATGTGACAAGCAAGTGGGGGGGTATTTGAGTGAACATTGGTCCCCAATGGCTTTTCCTGTTCCTTTAAGATGTCTCTATCAGAGGTTGGCATCTTGACAGTCCATAAAGATCTTTAATTTATTCCTAGGTGGGAACTCCATTTTGCCTGCCTTATTCCGTCCTTTGGTGCATGTTAATCTGATTGTTTCATTCCCTGTTTCCCAGAAGACTTCTCTTTGTCACCAGCTGCCTTGGTTTTGCCGTCACAGGCTCCTCATGCTGGTGCCGCTTTTGTTTCTCCGCTGCTTGGCGTCTCTTTCCCAGGTTTATGAGGTCTGTCCTTCTTGTTTTGTTTTGTGTTTTAACTGACACGGTGTGATCACACATGTTTGCGGGTGCACTGTGACTATTAAAATGTTATTATTTTATGTGTCTGAGTGTATTGCCTGAATAGATGTAAGCGTGTCCATGTTGTGCAATGCCCAGGGAGGTCAGAAGAGGGCATTGGATCCCCTGGAACTGGATTTGTGGATGGTTGTGACTCATCATGTGGGTGCTGGGAATCAAACCAAGGTCCTCTGCAAGAGCAGCCGGTGCTCTTCTTGACTGCTGAGCCATCTATTCATCCCTGAAGTGTGAATTTTTAATACATCCAGACATCACACAGTGATCACATCAAAACTGCCAAATTCATCACCTCAGACATTCACTGTTCCTTTGTGTTGGGAGCATGGGAAACCACCTCTATTAGCGGTTTTCTTGATACATACTTGTCAACTTAACTACTTTACTATGCTGTAGACAGGAGAGACTATTATTACCATCTCTGCTCCCATCCCCTGCTCCCATCCTCTGCTCCCATCCTCTGCTCCCATCCTGTGTTCCCATCCCCTGCTCCCATCCCCTGCTCCCATCCCCTACTCCCATTTTCTGCTCTCATCCACTGCTCTCATCCTCTGCTCACTTCCCCTGCTCTGCTCCCATCCTCTGCTCCCATCCCCTGCTCCCATCCTCTGGTACTCATCCTCTGATCACATCCTCTGCTCTCATCATCTGCTCCCAGCAACTGCTCCCATCCTGTGTTCCCATCCTGTGTTCCCATCCTGTGTTCCCATCCTCTGCTCCCATCCCCGGCTCCCATCCCCTGCTCCCATCCCCTGCTCCCATCCTCTGCTCCCATCCACTGCTCCCATCCTCTGCTCTCATCCTCTGTTTCCATCCTCTGCCTCCATCCTCTGCTCCCATCCTCTGGTACTCATCCTCTGCTCCCATCCTCTCGTACTCATCCTCTGCTCCAATTCTCTGCTCCCATCCTCTGCTCCCATCTTCTGGTTCCTACCCTCTGCTCCCATCCTCTGATATCTATCCTTCTATTGTACATTCCAGGAGATCATATTTTTCTACATAAAGTGAGAATACACAATATTGTGCACTTGTCCCTGATGCTTTCTTCAAACACAATGTTTTCCAGTTCCATACACATTGCTGCAAATGCAAACATTTTTCTATTGTTAAATAGCAACTATCATTTATCTCTCTCTCTCTCTCTCTCTATCATTATTTATAATCATCACCTATCTAATCTATGTATTCTATCTATCATCTATTATCATAATCAATCTACCTACCTAACCTATCATCTATCTCTCTCTCTATGTAATTTTCTTTATTCATTGTTCTGGTTATTTATTTGTACTTTTTAATGTGTATGAGTGTTTTGCCTGTGTATATGTATGTGCACCTATGTGTACACAGAGGCTAAAAGAGGGTGCTAGATCCCTTAGATCTGGTCTTAAGGATGGTTGTTAGCTCCCAAGTGGGTGCCGGGAACCCAACCCAGGTACTCTGTAAGAGTAACCAGTGCTCTTAACCACTGGGCCACGTCTCCAGCCTCCTGGTTAATTTTTATTGTCAATTTGACACAACCTAAAGTCATCTGGGAAGAGGGAACCTCAGTTGAAGAATTTTCTCTATTAGATTGGCCTGGCCCATGTCTGTGGGAGATTGTCTTGCTTCATGTGGATGAGGGGACCCATTGTAGGCAGCATCATCCCTAGGCAGGTGGGCCTGGGCAGTATAAGAAAGCCAGTAAACATCATTCCTCCATGGTTCCTGCCTTGAGTTCCTGCTGATTTCCCTCAGTGCTGGAGTGTGATCTGCCAGTTTGAGCCTAGTGAACCGTTTCTTCTATGTCACTTTTGGGCCTGGTGTTTATCACAGAAACAGAGGAAACTATAGCATCCATCAATGGACACCTCGTTTGATTCCATATCTTGGCTCTTACGAAGAGTGTTGCAATGCTCATACGAATGAGAATGTCTCTTTGACTAGTGAGGTTTTTGCCTTTGAATACATGCGCAGCAGTGAAGCTGAGCCACGTGGCGGTTTTATCTCTAGTTTTCTGGGAACCTCTCTACTGCTTTCCCATTCCCATCATGAGTGTAGACGGGGTCCCTGCTCCCCACACCCTCTGCAGTGCTTGTCGTCTTTTCGTGTGATAACAGTTTTAACAGGGAGAAGTGACATCTCATGGTGGTGCAGACTTACATTTCTCTGATGCTCAGTGCTGTTAAGCATTTTTTAATGGTTGTTCATGTCCTCTCTTGGGAAATGTCTATAGGACATTTGCCTATTTTTAATCAGATTTTTTTTGCTGTGGAGTTGATGGAATCCCTGTCTGTTCTGAATGTTTCCCTTGTTGGATGAATGTTTTACAAATATTTTCTCTGATTTCAGTTGTCTATCTGTTGATCATTGTGCTTTCCTGCTGTGCAGTACTAGAACACGTCAAGGGTAGGAAGGCATGGAGAAGTCATGGGGACATGTATGAGCAAAGTGCAGTGATGCATACACACATATGCATATGTCCATAAGTGCACTTACACACATAGTGTGTAAAGCCAAATAGTTTTAAATGTAAAATAAAAATAAAAAAGGAAATAAGTAAGAAATCTATAACTGTGGAGTGCTTTACCAGTTGGTACTTCTTTTGTAACTCTACAAAACTATTGGATGAACAAGCACTTTCTAAAATGACAAAGGGGTAAACTGAGTCCGAGGCATTCAGGAACTTAGCTTGGCCACATAGTATGACCAGACCTTGAACTCATATATTCCGGTTGTAAAGATTCAAATCTTCTTTTACAACATTCTAATATATCTTACTGAATTTTCATTGTATATATTCATTTGTATGATAGTGTGTTACACATGGATGTTTTCGTATAAGCATATATTACACATTGAGCACATCAGTTAATTCGAGAGCTTTCTGTTGAGTGGAAAAGATTGAATCTGGAGATAATGTTGATCAAGCAGCATCTTTATGACCCCTGAGGTTGTACTAAGCTTCTCACCCATGTGTGGCCTGAAGCAGATGCTGTAGAAACCAGTAACAAGCACTCTGCCTAAAGAGAGCTTGCAGCACAGGAAAGTGGCTAATGTCTCCCAAGTTTGGATGACTTTTGGAAACTTAACTTCTTTTTAAAACATATTTTCTTCATCATTTTTAGTGTATGAGTGTATTGCCTGCATGTGACAAGTGCATCCGTGTCATATAACGTCTGTGGAGGTCAGAAGAGAGTGTCAGATCCCCTGGAACTGCAATTACAGATGGTTGTTAGCTGCCATGTAGATGCTGGGATTTGAACCTGGGTCTTCTGTAAGAGCAGCCAGTGCTCCTAAACACTGAGCCATCCCTCCAGCCCCATGGGAATTCACTTCTTAATCCTGATCAGTTGTGCTGTGGAGCCGTCCTTCTTAAGCAGGGATCTTTATTTGGAGTGTGCTAGTGACCAGGCTCATCTCATCTCTCACACCTTCTGCTCACCTCAGAAGGTGGCTGATCAAAAACTTTTCCAACCTGGGGTGACTAGAGAGTGCGGGTCAATGGATGACGTGACGTTGAATTGTGAGTGTGTCTGCTTCTGAGTTGCTTGGAAAGCTGTAATTAAAAGTTAAAGGATGAAGGAGTCATTGCATTTTGATTAGCACAAAAGGAAGTTCATAGATTGGCAGTCTGAGGGCTGGGGCTGTCCAAGGACAGCTTCTTCCCACCTGAGGAGTGTTCGGCTGACTCCTCCGTGCTAAAACACTTGACAGTCGTGCTGACCACAGTGTCTCCTTCATCTGCTCCAGTCAAACCTGCAGTTCTTCTTTTTTTTTTTTTTCAATCATTTGGGGGTTTATTTTTCTTTCATGTGTATGAGGGTTCTGGCAGCATGCATGTAAGTACACCCATGTCTTGCAGTGCCCTCAGAGGCCAGAAAAAGGTGTTGGAACCCCTGGAATTGGAGTTATGGCTGGTTATAAGCTACCATGTGGGTGCTGGGAACTGAACCTGAAACCTCCACAAGAAGGTCAGTACTCTAACCACTGAGCCACCTGCCCAGACCCAAGTCAGCAGTTCTTTAGGGTTAGGTACCACCCTTCCTGAGTGACCCCATTTCCCCAACATGACAAGTCCCATTTGGTCCCAAAGCCTTTTTCCAGACTTTCTTCTTTATCTTGGAACACTGTTCCTTTTCCCCTAGCAGCAGCTGTTTCTATGCCTCTTCTAGATGTTCTTGACTGAACATTCCCGTGTGCCTTGGTTACGCCGGTGCCCGGAAACCCTGCTGCCTTGGTTACGCTGGTGCCTGGAAACCCACTTATTTCTGTTTATCCCACTAGATGTTATGCCTCAGCTAATCTTTTCCACCTCGATGTGAAACCGTGAGGTCTGAATCATACTTTTCTGTGCCTCCAGGAGGTGGTGCAATGTTGAGCCTAGAGTAGACCTAAATAATATGTATCGCATGGTTGATTTCATTTCTGCAGAGCCACGCTCCTCTCTGGATGTCAGTGCTAGCCCTCACTATCCTTCCTGCCCCCAACTTGCTGTTCTTCATTCTTTCTCTAAGACATCTCCAATTAGACTTCTGCCTGTTTGCCCAGCTGTGGAGACAGTGGTGTTCTCATCAAGACCAATATCAGAGTGAGATTTTCCATCAGCGAATGTACCTGTGGGATGGAATATCGATGCATTTATGATGTGTAGCAGTGAGACCCAGACATCAGCTGAATCTTCAGCTTTCCTGAGACGTAAATTACAGTGCTCGTCCTGTGGGGTGTCTAGTGCCCTTCCTGACATTTTACAGACATACCATTACGGTGTCTTCTCCTTCAATATGTATTCCTAATGAGTTTACTCAGGTAAATCCTCTAAAAGTCTCCCCTTTCAGTGTTGTGTTACATACACACACATGTATGCACAGAGGAAAGTCCTGTGAGCTTTCTTTTTTAGAAGGAATTTTTCTAAGACAAAGTGCTACTCCAGCATGTTTTAATTTGACCCAAACCAAGCAACCAACCAAACAATAAAACAAATTGTTTTATATTTGGGGGATTTCTTTGTTTAAATTTTAGTTTTCATTAATTACTGACTGGTTGTTTTTGAGACATGGTTCATTAAGTAGTTCACACTGGCCTCAAATTGACAAAATGCTCCTGCTCCAGCATCCCAAGGACTGGCGTTGTGGGTGTGCACCGTGGTGCTTTGCAGTTCCATATGTTTAAACGGTTGAGAAACTCTAAAGAAGAAAACTATTTCATGACGCGTGGAAAGGATATGAAATCTGAAGATGAGTCTCTGAACAGCCACATGGACACAGACATGCTTTGTCACTGGTGGTCTGCTGCAGCTGTCCCTGCAATACAAGGGCAGAGTTCAGCAGCTTTACTGGATGCCACATGCATGCATGGATGCTTTACTGGATGCCACATGCATGCATGGAAGCTACAGTTGTGCACAGCCTGGACTGGTTACTGCCTGGCTTCTTCCTGCAAGGTTTCAGCTTAGTGGCCTGTAGGCTCCTTGAGTTCAGGAACTATATCCTTCCAATACTTACTTACCTCTTAAGAAACTTCTAACAGCACTTAGTGCACAGCAGGTTTTCAGTAATTCCCTGAAGGAAATGCATTTAACAATCACAGTGCTGCGCAAGGGAAACCTCCCTTCACGTTGTTGGTCAGGGTGTTCCCAGAGCCTCCCAAAGTAACACAGACTATTGCCACAGCCCTTGGTTTGCCTCCCGGAACTTGAAAGTAAGATCCTATTGCTGAAGACAGAACATACTCTGGACACAGGATTTGAAGCAATTAAGCTGTCACTGATCTGGAAGCCTCCTCCCTGAAGTTTAGCTCTCTTAGTACCATAAAGTACTTATGTAAACTGTCAAGGGAGAAAACCAATCTATGGTCCTACCATTGATTATAGTAAAGCTATAAACACAGCAATGACTGGCCCAGTAACTTGTCTCTATTGGTATAATAGTGGTACCTTCACCTTGGGGGTGATCAACAGCTGTCTGATTGGACGTAGGTGCTCAATATGAGAGAATCCATGCATGGTACTGTAAACACCAAGTACATGTGGTTGGAGAGGTCACAGACTCTAGAGAAGAACCTTCAACTGTCACTTTCCTAGACCAACGTAATTTCTTACTGTGTTCTAAATACATATTCTTATACTCACAGCCAACTAGAGCTCTCACCACCCATCAAAGAAGCTTCCTTTTGTAACAAAATTTCCTTTTATTACAAAGTTTCACAACTGGTTAAAATGCAGAGAATAAATGACTGTGGTTGCCCAGCCCCAAGTGACACATCGACAATGCAACCTCTACATCTAAGGCTCAGGGAACATCATAGAAGAGGGGTGGAAAGATTGTAAGAGCCAGAGGGGCAAGACACCGTGGTTCTAGTTAATGCATTCTGGACATGATGGAGAAGCTATGCTCAGAAATCTCCACCAATTGCTTGCAAATGTGGATGCGGGAAATTTCATTGCGTCCTACCATGAGATGAAGAGCTATAAGCAATCAGTACATTCTGAGGGAAGGAAGATCAGTTTTCTCCAGGGATTAGCTCCCGGAGGGAGAGGGTATCTAATCTTGAGTGGGCAGCCCTAACACAGACGCACATGAGTACCACTAAGTGGACTCAGTGTATTTTATGTATTTTTATTAATGTGTGTACGTGTGTAACAATAATAACCAAGGAGGTGAACAAGTAACTGTGAGGGAGTTGGGGGTGTGTGGGAGATGTGGGAGGAGGATGGGGAGGGGGTGGGAATAACTAAAATTCAGTACTCATATATGAAAATCTCTAAATATAGATTTTGAAAAATATACCTCAAAATGAGCTTCTGTCTGCAAGAACCCTCATTGGAGGGTCTTTTTCAATTGGTGCTGCTTATTTAAGTGAGTATTTCTCGGACTTGACCACACATCCAAATCATCCAGAGACACACAGTGCAATTTTCCAGTCCCTCTCCCTCCAAGTTAAAAAGTCAGAACACCTGAGAACTTGCATTTCTGGAATGTTGTGGGGGGATGGGTGTTCCTATTGCTGGCCAGGGATCCTACTTTAAGAACAACTGAGTTATGCGTGTTTCCCAAGCCAGAGATGGCGTCACATCAGGAAGCCTAAGGAAACATGCGGAAACACAGGTGTCCAGGTGGTGATGCTGGAAATTCTGGGACAGGGGATCTGGACTTGGAATTCGTGTGTCTAACAAGACGTTAAGGGGCTGGGGATTTCTGGAGTCACTCCTTTGAGGGTCTGTGAGCACAGCAGCATTCTCTGATGTAGGAACACTGGTCTGTGTTCACCTAGTTACTTCTACTGATATATTCATGCAATAGTGCAACAGTAGACCCCTGGTCTGGAGAGATGAATTTGTCTTCAAAACTCAGATGACAGTGGCTGGGTGAGTTTTTTTGCATTGGGCAGAATTCTCTAAAAGAACAGAACCAAGGTCCTCTAAAGAACACAGAGAATTGCCTCAGCGATCCCAGTCTGGTGCTGAAAGCCTGGAGCTCCTGGGAGAGTTGCTGGTCTGAGTTCCCCTTGGAAGACTGAAGCCGGAGTCTGATGTCTGCATGGGTGGAACACTTGCTCTGGGAGAAATGGGGGCAGGCAGCACGTTTCACCCTCTGACCTCTTTATATCTGTAGGAAGGTGCCCATCTGAGGGCGGGCTTCCCTCTCCAGTTAATCCTTCCTGGAAACTCACTCACAGATACACTTAGTGGCATATCTCCTAGGTGATTCCAAATCCCACAGATTGACAGTGGAGACTAGCCATCACATATGTAACACTTTCTTTTTGGGCCCTGGAGAGGAAAGGGAACAGTATCTGATACTCTGATACTTCAGAGGCTGGTCGCCTCTGAAGATGTGCCTCACCTGGGGGCACTTGGAGGTGACAATGTTTACCTGAGGACCATGGATCGGCAGCTGGAAAATACCAGTAGTATATGATGGCTTTTTACTTCTTGAAGAAAATGACATAATCCCACATATTATGTTTTTTTTTTAACACCCTCAGTTGCTAAAACCTGGTGTAAGCTAGAGAAGCAATTCTTTTCTTCAACAATTGGAGCCTGGCAAAACATTTTCTTAATGACAAAAATGCCAGGCTCTGGTGAACAGTGTGCAAAGCTTTTCATTTAAAACTTTATTTCTTGTCGTGTGCAACACAAATGTTCTGCAGTTGTTCATCAGCTGTTGGCTGTGCTTTATGAGAGGGCTAGACTCCATTAGACACTGCCAGCTCTGATTCAGTCGCATGGAAACTTGAGTGCACATGGGCTGCTCTATGGAACCAGCAGGTCTAGGCAGATGTTTCTAGCAGTCACATCTGTCACATCGTATTTCTGTGTCAGTCTCTTTATGTCATAGAGTGGGTATGACACTCGGGAGAGAAGTGGACTCGGAGCAGAGAATGTCACACAGGTACTGGGCATGACCTTGAGAGAATCAGCCACCTCTGAGGTATGAAGTCAATGGTTTTGTGGGTGTCTAATGATTCTTACCTGAAGCTGCTTTGTAAACTGGCAATCTGTACCTGTTTTGAAGTCTGGGAGCCCATTCCCATTGCAGAGTGCAGCCGATACACAGTTGTTGGCTAGAAACTGAGCAAAGTGAGAGAAAAAAACCAGTATTGGTTAAAATATAAGTGTGGGGCTGGAGAGGTGGTTCAGTGGTTAAGAGCACTGACTGTTCTTGCAGAGGATCCAGGTTCAATTCCCAGCACCTACATGGCAGCTAACAACCATCCATAACTCCAGTTCCAGGGGATCCAGTGTTTTCTTCTGACCTCCACAAGCACTGCATGTCATGGGTGCACTTACATGCATGCAGGCAACATACTTGTACACATAAAAGAAAAATAATAAATAATAATATGTGTGTGTGTAGAACAGAGGCCAATGAGAGGTAAAAAATGAACCAAGGACATTTTCCAGAAGAGATCATTCTCTATTTTCATTGCTAAGATGTGTAGAGATTTACTGCTTTACCCTCTGCCATAACTAACTACGGGCACCATATTAGAAAATGCATAGTCATAAAGGCATTTTGGATCCTCTATGGACCTGTCCAGGGTAAGAAGAGATCTCGTTCAGCTGCACTAATGTACAGTGCAAAATGGAAAGTGGTGTGCTGTGGGTCTATTCATCACCGCATCTCTGTGCCTCGCAGAGGAGACCGCCCTCCTACTCCTTTCTTTCTAGCCAGTCCCACTTGGTAATGGAGGGGTTCTAGAAGAGTTGGCTCTACAGCCGTGACCCCCAGCTATGTGCCTCGACAGCTGGAAAGAGAGGAAAGAGCTCGTACAGAAGAAGGGCAGACATTCTTTTTTTCTTTTTAAAAGTTTTAAAAAATTTGACTCTTTTGAGACTTTTTCATATAACGCACCTTGATCATATTTAGACCCCTCCCCTCTCTGAACCCTCTAACCCTGACACTGGTCCTCAAGAATTCTGTCATGTATGTTAAAGCCTATCAAGCTAAGTTTGTGTCCCCAAATGTCCCTAGGTGTGTGTTCATCCACTGGAGTCTGGTCATCCTATCTAATGCTACTCCTTTAAAGGAAATCAGCTCTCTCCCTCCCTTCCTCCTCCCCCTTCCCCTCCCCCTTCAATAGTCATCAGTTCCCCATAGTTTCTTAACTCTGGGTGTTTGTCTAGTTTAAACTTGCATGGGTCCTGTGCATGCTGTCAGCATTGCTGCAAATCCTTTAAAATGTTTTATTGATTTTTCTGCTATTCTCATACAATATAATTTGATGGTATTTAGATCTCCTCCCTGATCCTTACCTTCCCCCAAGTCGATGTATTCTACTACTATATATATATAATCTGGCCAATAGAGTCTGATTTGTGTCCCCACATGTCCCCAGCATGGGTCCATCCACTGGAATCTGGTCAACTTACAAAGGGTGCCATCCTTATAAGAGACCGTTTCTCCCCCTCCCTGCAGTCAGCAGGTGCCAGAAGTTCCCTAGGTAGGTTGGGGTTTTTTACCCACTTCCCACGTCTACATTGGAATTCTTTCTGGTTTGACCTTGCATGGGCCTCGCATGTTGTCACTGTTGCTGTGAGTTCATGTGAGTAACTGACCCGCTGTCTGGAAGATTCTCCCTGTAGTCCTCCAGGCCTCTGGCTCTTAGTGTCTTTCTGCCCCCACTTCCTCTAAGATCACTGAGTCTTGGGAGGCAGAAGGTTGACGCAGGTGTCCCATTCTGGGATGAGAACTCTGGTTGTGAGTTTCTTTGTTAACTACCATCTGCTGCATAAGGAAACCTCTGTGGTGAGAGTTGAGAGATGCATTCATCTTGTGTGCAGAGGTTGCATTGATGATGTGTTGCTTAGAGCTAAGCATCTCACAGACACTTATTCTTTACTTGGCTAGTCATAGAACTTTATATTAGTCTCCATCTGTTGTAAAGAGAAGCTTTGTTGATGAAATGAGCTTGACAAGTAGACATTCTTACACTAGCAAGATACACACACTTAAAGCATTTCCACAGCTCAAGGTATTTAGTGTAAGGCTGACTTATTACAACCTCTTGAATCCATGTTTGTTTATTCCAAGAGCTGGGTGTGGGCAAAACAGTTATACAAAGACATGGTTTTGGTGAGATGTGACCCACACTCACAGGAAAGTGTAGGGTGATGTGCTAAGCCCTGGTGCTGTGGGTCACCAGCCTGGCCTGAGGGGGTGGGACAGCCGAGGCTTGTCAGAGGAAGTAATATCTACATTGGCCCTAAAGGATGGAAGAAATTGGAGTCATTGACCGGTGAGAGTCAGTTACAGGAGATGAGGACAGCCAGATGCTACTCTGAGGCATAGGAATCCTAAAAATGGCAAAGTAACCAATGTGCAGGCCTAGAGCAAAGGAGAGCCTGGAGCCGGTTGGAGCCGATGCTCTGGCTTCAGTCTGGAGAAGTGTGTGCGGAGAGGAGGCGACTGCGTGAACCGGGTGACTCAGGGAGGCTTCTGCTACCTCGTGCTACCTTATTTCCTGCTCTTTGCTTCTATGGAATTTGTTTGTTTTCAAAACAACCACCATTACTTGAACTAGATTGCATGAGTCTCTGTTGCCCCCCGAGTCTGAGATCTTGGACTTCCTAGGTGCTGGAGCAGCATGCTCAGGGGCTAAGAGGACGCTAGAATGCCGGGTTGTCCACGTCTTGCTGGTACCTGCCACTCTGCTCCCTCGGTTCCTGAGGCTTTTCTGTGCCCGCCTGGGGGGACAATTATGGAGGAGCACCACATTCTGTCCTATCAACTGGTTTTCTACTTCTGGCTTCAAACAGGCCCCAGTCAGCTCAACCACGGTTCGTGTCACTGTCCTTGATGAACCTCTGTTGTTTGTTTTGCTCCCGGCACTTTCCGAGTTCCATGGTCTGAGCTTATGGTCGCAGTGCTGGTGGAGACATTGCTAGACTCTCCCATGACTCCACGAGAACTTGTTCCGTGACTGTCAGCCCCTCTCCTACTGCCACTGCTATAGGATTTGACCTTTATGGAGACGCTAGGAGACTAAATCTGAGTAACACTTTCCCAGTGTAAGCCATTGGGGGTCAGCTGCAGAATCTAGCACTGTAAACTCCCAAGTATGCAAAGTACTACTTTTGGTTTTAGCTTTTTTCTTCTGAAAGTAGAATTGAGCAAAAACGCTAGTTACTGGTCACTGAACCATGTGATGGTGTCTGTTAGTGGCACATGGATGTGTGAATAGTGGTCATGTTAACCAGAACAAAGACATCCAGAGTGAGGCTGATAGAAACCTCTAGCGGATCAGGAATCAGATGAATCTTGTTGTTGTAGAAGGTTTTTTTTTTTTTACCCAACTGTTGTATAGGACTGTCCCCTGTGTTAGGCGCCATCTTCCTGAGTTCAGCTGTGCCTACTTAACAAAGATCATGACACCTAGATTATTCACTATCCCTGCCCCTGCGTGAGTACCACAGGACCCTCTCCTGAGTATCTAACTACCCCTACAAACTGTGGTGGGCAATTTGGCCCCAGTTGCATGTGGCCTAGGGAAAGGCTAGAAAATATAGGCTGGGCAAGACCGAGGGCAGTTGGGGGAGCTCTGTTATTTATACGGCTATAGGAAAGTCATCTTCCATACTGGGTGAAGACTTTCTGGTTTGGTCTTGGGAGGGGAAACCCACACTCCTAGAAGTAACCCATTACCCATTGCTCTGTAGGTGAGGCCAATAAACTCATTGGTTTCCCAGGGTACACTTAGGTCAAAGTGAACCTCGAGTTGTCAATGGAACCTTGGGATGGGGGGGTGGGCCTCTTTACATTCCCCCCAGAAGGAATAACACCAACTGAAAGCTGAGGTTTCATTATCCATGTGGGACCAAAGCTTAGACCCCAGAGGTGAGAGAAAATTAGCAAGCTCAGCCTTGTCTGACTCCGCACTAAGTCCATACACTCTGTCTGCTTGGCTGGAAGTCCGGAGTTGAGCATCACCTTGGGGCTCACCCAGTCTACCCACCATATTGTCTGGAGAAAATATTTTTGGTAGGGTATCCTTGAGTGGTGATTCCTTCCGTAGCCCCAAGCATGGCTTGTGACAAGCAAGCTCACTCTCCCCTCAGCTGACGTCCCTCCCCAGCATGCTCTCCTGGCCGCGTCCTGCCCATTTCCAGTCCCCTAAGTCAGAAGCAGGGTCATCTCTAGTAAGTCCCTCTCTTCCTTGGTGGTTAGTGGTGGGATCCTGGGTTTTGCTTTGTTTGAGTCATTTTCTCCTTTTCCTCTCTGCCTATCACCTCTGTCTCTTCCTGACATGAAAAGACTATCATTTTGTACCGTTTCCCCCAGATGAGTCATCATCTCTCATCGACCGCCCCCCAGCTCACCACCCTGAGCTTTCTCTTATGTTTGGACTCTCCTCCACAGAAGACTCTGAAAACATGTTTTATTCCACCAAGCTCTACAGCTTGCTGCAAATGGCCACCTTGCCAACTGTGTTTCCCGAAAGTCCCTCTTCTCCAGTATGCAGTTTGCTCAGAGTCTACTGTCCTTGAGAATACCGTGAGGCTGTTTTAATTCAGTGGCCCTGATAGGCTGCCATCTCTCCCAACTTTCCATCTCGCTAAATTCTGCCTCCGTAGCTGACACCTGCCCCACGGTCACTGTTACATCCTTCCATCCCTCTCCTTTCCTGACTTCCACTGACACTTAGGGCTGATGACACATAAACCACTTAGCCATGCATTGTGAGTGTGAGTATATGTGAGTGTGTCAGTGTGTGTGAATGTGAGTGTATGTGTGTGTCAGTGTGTCAGCGTGTGTGTATGTGTGTGTGAGTATATGTGTGTGCATGTATGAGTGTGTGTGAGTGTATGTGTGCATGTGTGAGTGTGTGGGGAGGCATATGGATGCAGGTGGGAAAAGTGTGTGCGTGTGTGCATGTTTGTGTGTGAGTGGATACACATGTGTGTGTACATGTGACAGTATGTGTAAGGGTGTGTGTGTGTGTGTGTATCTGTGTGGGAGTGGGAGTGGGCCACTATGGGAGAGAGAGTGTGTGTGTGTGTGCGTGTGTGTGTGGTGATCCCTGCTCCCTGCGGAGTGCATTCCTCAGAGGGAAGATCTGCGTCTCTGTTGACTGTTGTTCCCATGTAGTGCTGACTGTAACTCTCTGGTTGGCTCTAGAGCAAGTCAGTGATGAGAGATGGCTGCACTGAGGCCATGCTGAGGACATTTGTACACTACTGTCTACACTGACCGGCCTGCTGGAGCCAGGGCCACATAAGAGCTGAGGGCTCTGAAGCATTTGTGCTATGGGTGAGAGCAAAGGTTGGTGCAGCCTGGGCAGGTGGGTCTGACTCTTCACAGGTGCTGAGTAGAACAGAAGCCATGGAGGCTGGATGAGAATTAATGCATTCTGCTCTGTGTGTGTGTGTGTGTGTGTGTGTGTATGTGTACCTGTTCCTGTATGTGCAAGTAGACATGTGTGGAACACATGTGGAGGCCAGAAGCCAACCTCAGGCATTGTTTCTCAGAAGCCCTTCACCTTGTTTTTTGAGACAGTCTCTCACTGGCCAGTGGCCCCAAGAATCTGTCTCTGCCTGGTCAGCATTACAAGCATGTGCCCCCATGGCTAGCTTTTTCATGTGGCTCAAGGATCAAATTTGGGTCCTTGTGCTTGCAAGACAAGCACTGCACAGACAGAGGTGCAGCTGATCTGAAAGCAATCCTCTGCAAGTCTGCTTGCACCACAAACTGCGCAGTGCAGTGAGCTTCCAATGAGGGAGGCGGCTGAAGAAAAGATTGCTTTTCCAAGTCTTCAGGGAATCAAAGGATTTTTAATACTATTGCAGCATCTAAAATGTACGACTGTTGCTTCATCAAATCCACAGCATGTCAAAGACTCAGAGGGGCATTTGATTGGGATCATATTTAGTAACTGCTGCTTGACTTGTGCCTGTGTTTATTTCCAGTGTATCTATTACAGACACGCACTTATGACAAGAAAGGATTTTTGGCTCTTGTTATTTCTTCACTGAAGTTTTCTCAAAGACGAGAGAACAGAGCACTGATTTCCCTTTTGAACTTGATGCATTCTGGAATTTAAAAAAAAATCTTAATTCTTGATTAAAAGATGATTTGAATTTAAAGAGCTAGACAACTTAAGTGCCGGCTGGAAAGTGCTGGCTTCACCTCCCTTTTCCCTTTCAGGGCTCTTTGCTATGAATCTCTTTACTGCTCCTTGCTTAACCAGTGGAAATGCATGGCTTAAGTCGAATTTCTGGCTTGTTTTTGCTATACAGCCTGTTTTATGGCAGAAAATTTTAATGACTTCTCCCATGAGCAAGAGTTATACTAGATAATTGCTTTTTCTTAAAAAGAGTGAGTGAGAGAGAGAGAGAGAGAGAGAGAGAGAGAGAGAGAGAGAGAGATAGCAGGGCAGAAATTTTAAGCTGATCACTTCGTTTTTGAAATTTTGGCAGAAATCAACAAGATGATTGGTTTGAAATGAAATTCATAGTCAGTGGTTAAAATGAAATACTTCGATGGCTGATTCCAACCAACTCAGAGAGATTGCAGAGCATGCAGTGGGACTCTGGACAGATTCCAAATGACTTCTGCCTTCAACAGGGCTCCCCAGAGGAAAAGAACCACTAGGATACATGTACATGTGTCTGTGTGTGCATGCCTGTATGCATATGTATCTGTGTGTGCATGCATGCGTGTATGCATATGTGTCTGTGTGTGCATGCATGCGTGTACGCATGTGTCTGTGTGTGCATGCATGCGTGTATGTGTGTGCATGTGTGTCTGCATGTATGTCTATGTGCATGCACGTGTGTATGCATATGTGTTTGTGCGTGCATGTGTGTGTATGTGTGTGTGCAGAGGGAGAAAGAGGAAGAGGGAGAGTGAGGAGATTTATTGTGGGAATTTTCTCACTAATTCTGGAGACTGAGAAGTCCTTCATCACCGAACCAGAGCAGCAGGGTTGTGGTTCAGTCCTGGCCATAAGGTCTGAGAACATGCAAGGTGAGGGTCAGGAGGGCCCCACTGCTGAGTTCTAGAGTCCAGAATTCCTCAATGGAGCACCAACCTCCAGAGGCAGCAGAGATGAGATGTGTCCCGACTCCGGGAAGTGGCTGAATTTGCCAGTCTCTGCTCCTCTGTCCAACCAGGCTCTCAGCAGGTTGATGGCATCCGTGTACACAATGAGGACGGGTGTTTTCCCTGAGGCTCCTGATTGTAGATGCTTGTGCATTGGTTAATCTTCTCATTGTTGTGACCAAATTCCTGCCAGGAGTAACTTAAGATGGTAGAGGGAGGCCCGGTCCTCCATCGAGGCCCACCTCCTCCACCGTGGCCCCATCTCCTCCACCGAGCCTCTGCTGCCTTCTAGAGGTTCCAGAACCTTCCAGAACGCATCACTATCTGGGATCCAAGTGTTAAACACATGAGCCTATGGAGATGTTTTGCACTTAAACCTCACTGTGTCTGGTCGGGAGGCGGAAGAGGGACAATGGTTTTTCTGACTTCTCCACCCGCTCTTTCATCGTCTGACCCCACTAGAAATACTGCTTCCCAAGGTGTGCGACAAACCTTAGCCCGTCAAACAGACACAGACCTTCATACCATTTTTCTGGATAATTTTCCAGAAGTTTTCAAATGCTGTGGAAATAGTTCGCATAGTATTGAGAGAATTTGTTGGTAATGTTGACGTCCAATGCGCTAAATGTAGAAGTGCTGTGAATCTTCTAGGTGTGGTGTCACATATGGCTCAGAGAGAAACTAGTCTGGGTGAATGTGTACTCCCAACTCTTCCTAATGCAGTTACTTTTCACATCTTCTTCTGAATTTTTTTGTTTTATGAATAATTTCAGCCACCGTCAAAAGAAGAGAACATCTTAGTAACTCACTACATCTCCAGCTCTAAGAACCATCAACTCATTTCTATCTGCACGCCTACCTATTTTCTCTTTGCCCCTATCCACGACTATTTTGAGGCAAATTCCAGATGTTCCAGTTGCTTTATGAATTCGGTTCAGGATCTGTTGTAGGGACAAAGCAGAGGCTATTTCCACTCAGACCTCTTAAGTTTGAATCTCCGCGCCCAGAGGGTGCTAACATTTCAGTGCACATTTGCCAAGTCAAGACCCCACTGACGAGGAGGTCTGAATTGTCCAATACAAATAATCCCCGTGGGACAGACAGGTTCTGGACCAACCAATTCCAAGGTTGGACCAGCCCACAGAGTGGTGCAGCTACTGAACTTATAAAAGCTGGCTGCAACCTTGGGCAGCACAGCAGTTCCCCGATCTGGCTTTAGGGACTGCAGCCCACCTAGCCACTAGATTTCGTTTTGTTTGCCAAATTATATAGATACATTTTCCTTTTTGCATCATAATGGAGTCGTGGGGTTTATTCTTGATTTTCGGACCCTAACACTGTAACATTCCAACTCTCCAAGATTCTAATACTTCTGATTGATCAGTCAGCCATGTAGAGCCTTTTCTTTCTTTCTTTCTTTTTTTTTTTTTATAACTTTAGTTCACACATTTCTTTCAGGTGTGTTAAATATGGACCCTCATGATATCAGGAGACTCCTAGGCAGGCTGATTTACCCCTGAGAGCCCTTGACCCCCTGGGGAATGAATGAGAATTCCCATTGGAAATGTGGAAAGATTTTCTTTTGGTGGAAATTTTTAAGAAAATTTCCAGTGCAGTATGAAAAGAGAAAAGTTGCAGTGATGGGAGAGATGGGCTTTAGTGTCCTGTGGCAGCTTCACCCTAAAGAACCCTCTATACACGCATTAGCACTGCTTTGGGGGGTGACGCTCACCCCACATCTTTTTCTGGAGTGGGGGCTTCGAGTCAGCTTCTCCACTAGTCACCCCTCATGGGAAGTTAGTTCTCAGCCCAATTGCTATCTCTAAGAATTTTATTTTGCAATGAGGCTTGTGAGGACACTGTGTATCACCCAGCAGCACAAACCTACAGGAAAAGAAAGGTTTAAATGAAGGTCTTCTGTGCTGCTCGAGGATAGAGAATGGGATCCATGCAAAGCCATCCACAAAATCAACATGACTCTGAGAGCTGGAAGCGCTTTCAGTAACATGCTCTCTGATTTCAGAGCATTAGGTGGGTTAAAGGCATCCTCTGTCAACCATATCGGTTTTTTGTTTGTTTGGTTTTTTTTTTTTTTTTTTTGTATTTTTTTGGCGGGGGTTCTTTTGGGGACAAGGTCTCCCTGTAGCTCCAACTGGTCTGGAACTCAGTATATGGACCAAGCTGGCCTTGAACTCAGAGATCCACCTGTCTCTGTCTCCCGACAAATGGGATTAAAGGTCTAGACCATACCGCCCAGCCAGTCTTTGTATTTGAAATAATGGGACGTCCATTATCAGAAAGAGTGCTTCAGATGAGAAGGTCTATGTGCAGAATTCCGAGGACCAAGCCAGATGTTTCCTGCACTGCTAATCCCATTGGCAGCAAGAAGAGCCTCTGGTGCCCCTTCCTCCTTTGTGCTCTTGGTTTGTTGAATGCCCATTACAGGCAGGGTACTTGTCTAGTGCCAGGTTTACGGTAGTGAACAGAACAAAGATTCCAGCCTCAGGGACTTAGATGACAGTAGGGCATAATTAATGAAAAAACTCTATGTATATGTTAAAACTAAGTGCTGATAAATGTTGAATAAACCTCAAATCAGGGTTCTCAAAAAAGAAAACTCTTGTTCCAAGTCCTGAAGATGGTGAGGGAGGAAACTACGTGGATGCTTCTGGGATGAGCACTCCAGGTGCAGGGAAGGAAGGGGGCAGAGTCTCAAAGGAGCATGGATGACTCATTCCAGGCACCAGGAAGCAGGGAAGGGGAGAGGGGCCACACCGAGGCCCCGAGTGCAGGAGCATGCAGCTCAGAATTCCTCCTTTGAATTTTGATCTTGGGATTTGAGGGAATAAACTTTTATTTAGGGTCTGGAGAGATGACTCAGCACTTAAGAGCATTGACTGCTCTTACAGAACATGAGGGTTCCATTTTCAGTACCCACATGACAGCTAACACCCATTTTTAACTCCAGTTCCAGGGGACCCCCTCTTCTGACCTCCACAGGCATTGCATGCATGCGGTGCACTTACATATGTGCAGGTAGAAAACTTGTACACATAAAAATAAAAATATATAAATCAAATTTTATTTAGGAATTTAATATAGGTTGGAGTTACTTGAACAAGCAGAAGGATTAGCATGGGTAAGTGACTCAAAGAAAGAGATGTTTGAGTTCAGAAGATACTGTTCATGATTTAGTAGAACTTTGCTTAGAAAGAACTGCAAATTCTCTACCATCTCTCCACAGTGTGCTGTGTGGTGTGTCACTTTTGACACGCTGTGCGGGGCAGGACTGTGCCCCTCGGGGTTCGTCGTGGAGAGAGGTCGTTTAGGGCTGGGCTCCTCTGTGTTGCTGCTTCTCTGCCTCACTCTGGCCCCTTTTTGCCTTCTCTGTGGCTAAACCTGAGTTTATGCCACATCATATACACAGCCATTTAGGAATTAGCACTGCGTTGGGTCCTTTGTTAGCAATAATTTTAAAATGAGCTAATCTGCTGTTGACCATTGTGATTAGAATAATCATCCCATCGGAATGTGTGTAAACTGGGGTAAAGGGAGTTAAGGCTCTGAAGGCTGATAGCCGCATTTTCTCCTATGAATAGTTAATGCTCATATCCCAGGAGGACTGTTGTCTGCACACAGACTAGAATTTGCAGATTCAAGCTATTAGGCATCCTGGCTTGCAGTAAACAGTGACATAAGTCAGGCAAAGAGCCAGACTGATTTTGATTGTTTGGGGGAATTAAAGTTGTTGGGTCTATTTTTTATAGTTTGCTCTTTTCCATGACTTCTAATGTGGATTCCTTTACATCAAGAAGAAACTTGTGGGGCCAGTGTTTGTTGCAATAAGGTATTGAGCAAAGCCCAGCAATCCTGGAGACCCTGAAGGGACAGTAGGAGTTGGGCCTGCTCTGCCTGATGTGATAACCTGGCCCCAGGGAGCCACTGTAGATATGAATCTTCTTTTTTCCCACCCCAGACTAAGAACCAGGTTTTTTGGTTTCGTTTCCTCATTCCTAAACTTCCACAGCCTTCTGGCCCTTTATCCCAAAACCTCACCTTTAACTTTCCCACCTTCTGTAATGGCCAGAAGGCCTTCCTAAACTCCTGTCTTGGTCCCAATAAATGATCTGCCCACCAAAGCAGTTTCCCAGGTGTCATTTCCCACCACACTCTGAGCCATCTGAGGACCTGTTCTACTCTCTGCTCTCTGGGACTGCTGGTGAGCAACAGCTTTCTCTGGAGATGGAGCCCCACAGCTGATGCCTGAACAGTAACACTCCAGAACACGCTGCAGAAGGTGAGTGCTCCTCACGAGGGACATCGGCTTTTGCTCCGCCATCCCCCTCTGAGGACTGGCAAAGGTTTCTTCCTTTTCCTTCAGTCTGAGACTTCTCGAAGGACCGGTCACGGCGAAGGGCAACTGAAGCTTTCTGACCAGGGCCACTCCCTGGTGTTAGCTGATTGGACCCCGATTGCCCAACTGGGTGTTGGCAACGACCTCCTATCTAACTCTCTCTGATTAAAACCTGGTAAAGCAACGGCCAGTTAAAAACTCTTAGAGTGGTTGTCAGTCTATTAAACTTGCAGTGAGGCTTACGTGTGTGTGTGTGTGTGTGTGTGTGTGTGTGTGTGTGTGTGTGTGTGTATGTGTGTGTGTATACTGAACTGAATCCCCCTGGAACCACGGACCAGGGAATGTTTTTCCTGTATTACACAATTCTCTCCTTTTCTATCATAGCCAATGCACCAGCTCCCAAAAACTGCTTAGGCAGGTAAGGGAGTGAGAGCTTGTTTGCCTCAGGTAAACTCTGTAAATACCTTGCCTCTAAGAGTTAAAGAAAAACAAAATGGTTTAAAAGACATTCCATTCCTTCAGCTTTTTGCCGCCATGGTTCCCCTCCACGGGTATGGAAAAGAACAGTCAGATGGACCTGAGATTCAAACCTCAGTCACCTGTAAGCACCAAACATATGTAAAAATGGCTAGCCTAGAGTTTTTGTGTCTGTTTTTGTTCCTGTCTCAGATACTGTCTCAGGCAACAGTCTGGCTTGTGTTACTTGTCTGTGTCTGTTTTGGTTTTGCCTTAAGTTTTAGTGAACAGGAGAGTCATATACCATGCTGTATATAACATTTAACTGGGTACCTTTTAAAAGTAAAAAGAGGCTTCTATTACATACCATGTACTTGTTCACGATCATGGCCAGTGCCCTTACTAGGAGAGAGGCAACCATGTGGTCTGGTCTCCATATCTTATGTGTGTAATTTCATCAATGTGGTGACAGTCACATGGCTTGAATGCCATCTTGGACAAAAATTTGCAAAGTGGGGTTGACCTACTTGACCTTGCCATCATCTTAATCCAGCCACATGGCATAGTTCAAAATGGCCACACCCAGGAATTTAATGGTTCTATAGAGCTCTTGGAGATCATGAGGACCACAGGCATTTAATCATATGTCCTAATCCTTTTGCAATTTATGTTTTTGCTTTGGTTTTCATTTTTTAGATTTTTGATGGAATCATAGAAAAACAAGATATTCTCACACGGTCTTTTGTCACAAGGTTAATACATTTCTACGTCAAATTAAAAAAGATGATATCAGCATTTTGATATCATTTTGGTCTGTTTCTAATGAAAAGTTTTAAAAATTTTAACTTTTAGTATGGTATTTACTGGTTTTTAAAACGATTATTTTTACATTGTTTTATGCACTTACTGGTTTTTACAAGGAACTGTTTTAAATTCTGATATTTGTTTATATAACACCTTTATCTGTTTTTAAAGGAAATTATTTTGTATTTTAACATCTTTATATGGTATATTTACTGATTTCTAAATGTAACTATTTAAAATCTTACATTGTTTTGCATAATGCATTTGTCAGTTTCTAAAGGGAACTTAAAAAAACCTTTTCTAGCCATAGGCCTCCAAGACTAGCTAGGTACAAAGTGAGCTGATGTTTTTTGATGGCTAACCCTAGGAAGCTCATGTGAATTTGCAATACTCTAGTGCGAAACATTACAAGAGAAAATCTGCTATAAGGAAATAGTTACAGCAATGGGAGGTAAAAAGGAATAGCCTGCTTAGGTGGGAATGCGAGATTCGGCCTTCACTGGTTTAAATTCCTGCTTTTTGCACTGTGATCCAAAGCCTGTTTTTCTGAAATAGAGTACTTCCCTCTCTGATGTTTAGTTGCTCCAAGCTTGCTTTTCCATGTCCTAAGCAGCATTGCTTTTCACTTTCTAGTTACAATGTCCTGCACAGACTAAAAGAGAAAAACATTTTTTTTCAACTCTTTTCAGGTTCCTTTAGGTATCATTGTTTTCTCTGTTCCTTATTACGGGTATTTAGTTCAAATTTTGTATGGTAAATTATAATATGATTTTTCTGAATCAGACAAACTGAAAGCTCTCTTTAAAAGAAACTACCCTGTGAGTTCATAGTCTTGCCTCCTGTTTAGTTAAGAAAAATGTTTGTACAAATAAGTCATAACTTTAAAAAAGGTGTTAAAAATATTTAAAGAGTACTTATTAAATCTTTCACATTGTGAGTAACATGAATAGACAAAATAATCAATTATGGGTATAAGCTTTTCACGCCTCTGGTCACATCAAGTATAGCCAGAGAGGATCTCAGGTCTGACAATGGTAAGGCAAAAACTTCTGTCATCCTAGTCATGCTTGATC
This sequence comes from Eospalax fontanierii, assembly GCA_035773235.1. NCBI lineage: Eukaryota > Metazoa > Chordata > Mammalia > Rodentia > Spalacidae > Eospalax > Eospalax fontanierii. Next base: position 13,253,223 of record CM069551.1, read on the forward strand.
TTGGGTGCTCACCAAATACCCATTGCTTTATAAAGTTAAAAATATTAAGTAAAATTATCTCTTAATAGTAATTCTTCTGTTTTAATTAATCAAACCCTGTTCTAGATAAAGATCCCAGCAGATGAAAATACTTGCCTGCCCAGATAAATGTATACAAGTTATAAGAAGGACAGGTGTTTTCATTTATGCTAGTAATGACTAAACTTAACAGCTCTCCTGTTCAATGACTTTTGTCCATTTTCAGGCTGGCCCCCTGACTCTGTGACAAGAGAAAAAGAGAACAATACAGCCTCTGAATAAAGCCATTGTGCTATTGAGATTAACTAAGGGATAAACTAATTTCAATAAAGGTTATGATTATTCATTTTATGATTTAAAATTTCTATAGCAAAAGTAACTCATGAAATTCTCTATTTTCTCAAAACAATGTAAAGGTCACTAATACAGACTAATGCAAATGTATAGTAAAGTGAACAATTCACAGTCCTTGGAAAAGATAGACTGTCAAAAATTCCTTAGTCAGTGATTATGCTAAAGATTCTAAACTTCAATTTGATAATGTATTACTATGTACCAGTGGCTTCTCTCTATCTAGTATTTATACTCCCAAGACCTAAAGCAAGGTTTTGGTAAATCAATTCTCTAAAATACAGAAATTAAAAAAGGATTTTAATGGTTTTTATGTTTTCTATAAGGTTTTACTAGGAACTTATAAAGTACAATGTACATTATCTTATGTGTGTAATTTACATCCTATGTTCTTTATTAAGATGATGCTGCACAGCACTTCTGAGTCAAATAACTGCCATGTGCCATGCTTGTGACTTCAGCTGTGCCTTACTTACAGAAGTCCATCACAGTTGGGTTTGCTAACGGTTGTATTCTTCCACTGAAGGAGGAGTAAGCTGGACCCCCACCTGAGTGTCCAGCCACTCTTCTCAGCCAGCTGTGTGTGATTTTGCTCTAATCACAAGTGGTCTCCTGCATTTGGGGAGGAAATTTGGGAAAGGTTAAAAGAAAGGACTTGATCCATGAGGTTATTTAAAAAGTCAACATCCATGCTAGATAAAGACTTCACAGTGCATCTACTCTCAGGTCACCTATATACCTGTTAGTAATACCTCACCCATCTGTATGAGTAAAGTCATTCATTCCCCAGGGTGAAATTTAATATGATCAAACATTGGTTTGATACTAGAGCCTTAGAAAGGGAATAAACATTGTTTAATGCACCCAGGAAGAAAATTTTCTTAATGTTATTACATCTCATGATCTTAAGAAAAGAAAATGAGGTGAAAAAATATATATTTTATTGAAAAGGGTTTTTGTATAAGAAAGTCTATGCAAGTGATTAAAGACCTGAGTTTATATGTTATAATATAGGAAGCACTGGATAAATAATATCTAAATAGTCTTAAAGTTTCTAAAGTAATAGTGCAGTAAAATACTTTAAGAAACAAAATATATGTATAGTCAATGCTTTAACTCAAGGCAATGCCCTGGCCAATCACCTTGCCTCTACAGGAGCCCTCTCTGTTGAGGTTTCCCCAACTATTTTGTCTGATGCCCAACTCTTACATCAAAACATCCTTGTCAACCTCAAAGGGTTACATGCAAAATTTCCTAACGTCCCCTTGGCACACCTCCGTCGCATCATTAGAACACGCTTATCCTGTGCCTCCCTTGTTACCACCCCTGCCATTCAGCACGTGGGGACCAACCCTAGAGGACTTAAAGCCAATTCACTCTGGCAGATTGATGTCACCCACATTCCTCAATTCAGGCAACAAAAATATGTCTTTGTCACTATTGATACCTTTGCGCATTTTATATGGGCTTCTGCTCAGACACATGAGAACTCAGAGAAGCTCATTAACCATATGCTATCTTCCTTTGCCATCATGGGAATACCCCAACAACTCAAAACTGATAATGGTCCTGCCTTCACCAGCTCAGCCTTTAAAAACTTTTGCAATACTTGGAAGATTAGACACCATACTAACATCCCCTACAAACCCCGTGGGCAAGGGATAACTGAAAGGGCACACTAGACCTTAAAAAATCAATTACAAAAACAAAGTCAACCCAATTACCCCCCATCAATACAGCTCGTTTTGGCCCTAACCACCCTTAATGTCTTTAATATCTATGAATCTTCTCAAGCTCCACCTATAGTCCTATGCTGGTCTAGACCCCCAGCCATACCTCCTATCCTAGTAAAATGGAAAGACCCACTAGATGAGACCTGGAAGGGGACAGACCCCCTCCTCTCAACAGGGAGGGGCTTTGCTTGTGTCTTTCCCCAGGACCAACCTCGGCCTATCTGGATTCCAGCCCAAAATGTCCGACACCTCCCCACCAATCAAAAAAAGGCCCGCCTGTCCCTGGAGGAAACAACATGTCGAAGACGGAGAAGACGACACCATCATAACCACAGCGTCACTTGGCAGGATCTACACTGCCTGGTGACCCAAGCACAGGCAACTTTCCCACCTAATGCCTCCCTCTCTGCCATCCTCCTGGCTGCCATGGTTATTTTACATGCTAACTCTGCTTCTGCCCAACAGGCGTTTCTCTGGAGACTCTCTGTCAGAAAACTTTGAGAGAGCCAACACAGTCATTGGAACAGGTGACTGTTCCCCACGAGAATGCCAAACAGCCTTGGAAATTCCCATTAAGCCCCAATCTGTTTCCGTGACTCCTGCCTCATTTGCCTGCTTCCCTTACAGGAACCGTGGGGACTGTCTGACTGACACACCCACCTATGGGGCATGCCGATGGTGGTCACGTGTGATCGAATTTTCTGCCTCTAAGGGGAGCATATACCAAAACATAGGGGGTGAACTGCGGCTTAAAATAGAAGACCCTGGGGTGAGAGATGGAGGGTGGGAGTACATGGCAAACTTTATCATAATGGGTATTCTTCCTGCCCACAGCTAAGATGTCCATTTTTTGGTCTCTGGTCCCTTCACCATAGTCTGAACAAATTAAACCACATATTCTTTCGCAGGAGAACCCCCTTTGTAATTCTACCCACGCCCCCTTTACTTGGATACAGTATCTTCAATATGCAACTAACCTCCTCCGGCTCTCCTCTCACCCCAACATATCCCAGTGCTTCCTATGTGCCTCCCTGACTAGGCCCCTTCTCGCTGCTGTCCCTGTTAATCTCTCTCTCTTTACTACAGATACCACTCTGGAATCTTCATCCCCACACTGCGAAACATTCCCCTTTATTCACCCTTAAGTCCCCCACTATGCCTGGCCCCCGGCGCCTCTACCCCTTCCTCGCGTTGCCTCCTCAACATCACCATCCCCACCAGGCTTTGTGCCTCCCCTCCTGTGCTCTTTTGGTGTGCGGGGACCACCTCCCCTGCATCAATACCACCCTCTCCTCTTACTGCATTCCCGTTGCAGTCACACCTCAGCTGCTGCTGTTGGAAAAGGAGGAAGCAAATTCAAAAATGACAACTCGCCGATCGAAACGAGAAATCCTTATCCCCCTTTTAATTGGCCTTGGCCTCACCATCTCAACAGGCTCAGCAGGACTAGCCGGTGGTGTCCTTTACCAAGCCCACCTCATGGAAGCGGACTTTCAAGGTCGCCTAGAACAGGCCATCACCAGCACCACTGAGAGTCTAGAGGCCCTACAAAGACAGATCACGTCGCTGGCAGAGGTGGTTCTCCAAACCGCAGAGCGCAGGACCTTATTACAGCTCAACAAGGGGGACCTGCATGTTACTGAAAGAGGAATGTTGTTTCTATGTCAATGACTCAGGAGTAGTGGAAACAAATGTAAAAAACCCACTAAAGTTAAAAAAGAACCTCTCCCTTCTATCCCCAAACCCCACAGAAACCTCCTGGTACAGTAGTCCTGTCATAACCTGGCTGCTCCCTCTCCTCGGCCCCTTGCTAGCTGTTTGTGTCCTCCTTCTCCTTGCCCCTTACCTTATCCAGTTTCTTCAAGGACGCCTAAAAGCATTAGTCAACGTAGCTACCCAAAGAGTTGTGATAAAATATCAAACCATTCCTAAGTCTCACAACTATGATTACACCTCCCCCCTATAAAGAAAAACAAAGGGGGAGGTGTGGGGCCAGTGTTTGTTGCAATAAGGTATTGAGCAAAGTCCAGTAACCTCGGAGACCCTGAAGGGACAGTAGGAGTTGGGCCTACTCTGCCTGATGTGATAACCTGGCCCCAGGGAGCCACTGTAGATATGAATCTTCTTTTTTCTCACCCCAGACCAGAACCAGGTTTTTTGGTTTCGTTTCCTCATTCCTAAACTTCCACAGCCTTCTGGCCCTTTATCCCAAAACCCCACCTTTAACTTTCCCACCTTCTGTAATGGCCAGAAGGCCTTCCTATAAACACCCCTGTCTTGGTCCTAATAAATGTCTGCCCACCAATGCAGTTTCCTGGGTGTTGTTTCCCGCCGCACTCTGAACCATCTGAGGACCTGTTCTACTCTCTGCTCTCTGGGACTGCTGGTGAGTAACAGCTGTCTCTGGAGACGGAGCCCCACAGAAACTCTGTTGAACTTTACTTATAACTTATTTGTATTGGGTTTTCATTACATTCTCATAGTCTGTGTTGAGGTTTGGGGGTTTTTATTATGTGTTTTATAGTCATGTAAATGGAGACTCTTGGGTGGTCTTCCAGAGCAGAGGGAGACCTGCCTTGCCTAACAGTGACCCAAGCCATGCATCTTTGCTCATGGTATGAGGCTGTGCAATCTCCTTTGTAAAGGTGATTTGAAGACTTTTTTCTCTAAAGGTAAAAGTGATCATATGCCCCAATCCATCCATCCACCCATCCATCTTCCCATCTATCCATCCATTTTTCCACTCACCCATCCATCTACTCATCTACCCAGTCTCCAGGAAAAGAAAAGGCATTGTCTGACAACCAGACTGTCAGATATCTATCTCAGTACTCATGGATGGACCATGGAGCAGAGGAATATCATTCAATCTTTGCCTTTGAATTTCCACCCATATGTCACTGGAACACATTAGAGAAATGCCCTAAGAACAGAAGAATAGACCATCATATGTGCAAAGACATGCAGGAGGCAATCAGTCCCACAGGTGTTGTCAAAGGACACCCATGTATGGATCTAGTGTTTTAAAAGGCTTATCAATTTTCATGGCATACGAGTTCCTTTGGAATACTTCTGATTTCCAGAAGAATCTGTTGTGGAACCCCAAAGAAGAAATGACATGTTTTGAGATTTAAAAAACGCTGGAGACATGGCTCAGTGGTTAAGAACACTGGCTGTTCTTGCAGAGATCCCAGGTTTGAATCCCACTGCCCACATGGCAGCTAACAACCATCCCTAAATCCAGATCCAGGGGATCCAACACCCTCTAGCATCCTCCGTGGGTACCGCAGGACATGGGTGTATTTACACACATGCAGACAATGCACTCATACACATAAAATAAACATAATTTTTAAAAAATTTAAAAGGCTGACTTACATACAGATCCTGTGTCTACCGGTATATCTAGATACCTCACAGTCATCCATGACACTGTGATAGTGATCATGGGTCCTGTGTCCAGTATCTAAGAATCACAGAATCATCTGTGGCACCATGGTACTGAGCACAGGTCCTATGTCCAGTGATGTATCTAAGTGTCACAGAATCATCTGTGACAGCATGGCACTGAGCATGGATGCCCTGTCTCAGGGTGTATGTTCTCACTTGGGAACAAGCATATCCTGTGATCTCCCTTGTCTGTGGAATCTAAAGAGGTTGTTTTCAGAAATAAAGTGCAAAAGGAGAAAAGGGGGACATGGGAGGGAAGGTTGGAATCAGGCTGCAAAGCTCAGCTGGGCAGAAGAGACAATTCCTGTGGCAACCACACTTTGCAATAATACATTGTATAATTTTCAGTACATTACATTGATAAAATAATCTGGATGTGTTTCACACATCTGTAACCCGCACTATTTGAGAGGCCAAGGCGGGAGAATTGAAGTTCAAGTTTAGCCTGAACTACAGAGTGCGTTCAAGGCCAATCTGGACAACTTAGATCCTGTTTTAAAATTTAGAAAAACCGACACAAGTCTGGGGATATATCTCAGTGGTAGAATGCTTGCCTAGTACACAAGTCCCCGGGTTCTAATACCAATGCTGCAGCACCCACACACAAATTACTGAAATGGATTTTTAATGTTATCACAGCAGCATGTTCCGTTGGTGAAGTAACGGTTATGCTAATTAGCCGGAGCCCTCCCCTTTGCTTTTACGTTTGCCCAAATTGTACCTCACATTGTACCTTGTGAGTACCTTCAATTATTTGTCAGGTATACAAAAACTGGGCTGGACCTGGTGGCACAGACCTGCAATAAAGCTACTTGGCTGAGGCAGAAGGATCACAAGTTCAAGGCCAGCCTGGGAAACTGCGTTAGCATTCTCGAGAATATGGTGCAACCTACCTTTAGGGCAGGTCTTCCCACTGATCCAGAAGAGTCCTGCTTAGGTGCGCCCAAGAGGCTTCTTTCTTAGTTGATTCCAGATGTAATCAAGTTGATAACCAAGATTAACTATCGCAGCAACTTAGAGTTCATCTCAAAACGAAAGGTAAAGCAGTGCTGGAGCAACATATAGTTCAGCTGGCAGAGCACCTGCTTAGGCCGCGGGTTCCGTTCCCAGATAGATGGCCAAAGCAGACAGATAAGCATGGATAGATAAATTAACATGGTGTTTAAAAGGGATTCCAAGTCAGGAGAAGACAGGACCCATCAATATCTGGGAGAGGTTTGGTTGAT